>JAJHZJ010000136.1:1108290-1844121 GCA_023548195.1 Bettongia penicillata ogilbyi | reverse complement strand
TTCTCTTTGCTGTTTACTTTTTCATGCTTCTTCTCATTCTTGTGTTTGGAAGTCAAATTTTCTTTTCAGCTCTGGTCTTTTCATCAAGAATGATTGAAAGTCCTCTGTTTCATTGAAAGACCATATTTTCCCCTGAAGTATTATACTCAGTTTAGCTGGGTAGGTGATTCTTGGTTTGAGTCCTAGTTCCTTTGACTTCTGGAATATCCTATTCCACGCCCTTTCGATCCCTTAATGTAGAAGCTGCTAGATCTTGAGTTATCCTGATTTTATTTCCACAATACTGGAATTGTTTCTTTCTAGCTGCTTGTAAGATTTTCTCCTTGACCTGGGAGTTCTGGAATTTGGCCACAATGTTCCTAGGAGTTTCTCTTTTTGGATCTCTTTCAGGCAGTGATCGATGGATTCTTTCAATACTTATTTTGCCCTCTGGTTGTAGAATGTCAGGGCAGTTTTCCCTGATAACTTCATGGAAGATGATATCCAGGCTCTTTTTTTTGATCATGGCTTTCAGGTAGTCCCATAATTTTTAAAATTGTCTCTCCTGGATCTATTTTCCAGGTCAGTTGTTTTTCCCATGAGATATTTCACATTCTCTTCCATTTTTTCATTCTTTTGGTTTTGTTTGGTGATTTCTTGGTTTCTCGTAAAGTCATTAGACTCCATCTGTTCCATTCTAATTTTGAGAGAACTATTAAATTCAGTGAGCTTTAGAGCCTCTTTTTTCCATTTGGCTCATTCTGCTTTTGAAAGCATTCTTCTCCTCATTGGCTTTTTGAATCTCTTTTGCCAATTGAGTGAGCCCATTTTTCAAGGTGTTATTTTCTTCAGCATTTTTTTGGGTCTCCTTTACCAAGGTATTGACCCGTTTTTCATACTTTTCTTGGATCTCTCTCATTTCTATTCCCAGTTTTTCCTCCACCTGTCTAACTTGCTTTTCAAAATCCTTTTTGAGCTCTTCCAAGGCCTGAGCCCACCCACAATCCCCCTGGGATGTCTGGGGTACCGAGGCCCCGCCCTCCACGTCTTTCCCTGATGGCAAGAATATGTCCTCATCCTCGTCAGATTCAAAAGTCGGGATCATTTGCATCTGTTCGAAAAAACTCTCTATAGTCTTATTTTTCTTCCCTTTTCTAGGCATTTTTCCAGCCAGTTACTTGACTTCTAAGATTCCTGTCCACCCCCGCCTAGATCCGCCCAGCTAGTGCTTGGGGTCTGAGATTCAAATGGGCTTTCCGTGGGGGGTGCGACTGCTAATCAATGTGAGCTTTAGTTCTGGTGCTGGGGTGGGGGCACGACTGCCTCCCAGGCTCAGTTCCCTCAGGGGCTTTATGCAGAGACCTTCAGTAATGAAGATCCTGCCTGCTGCTGGGGGAGTCCCGGGCCACCGCCGCAGCTGCTGCCTCCGCCGCCGCCCCCTACCTCTGCCTCTGCCGCTTCCTGCCCTGCCTTTGCCCCCGCCGCTTCCTCCCGAGGGGGCCCAAGCCACGGAGACACCCCACTCCCCCTCTCAGCCAGCCAGCCATCTCTCTCACTGACCTGTAGCTTCTGTGGGCGGAGGGACTTTCCCGGCTGCCGGAGCTTTCGTCCCTGAAGCCTGCTTGGATCAGCTTCTCTGGGGCCGCGGCCAGGGCAGCTCTGGGGTGGGGTCCGCTTTCCAGGGCGCGACGGACCCTGGGGACGGCTCTCCAGGGCTCTCTGGAATGGAAATCTCTTCCACTCTGTTTCTGCACACCTTTCAGGGATCCAGAACTTATGGGGATCTCTTTTTACATTAATTCTATACACTGTGGGTCTGGAGCTCGTAAACGTGCGTCTTTCTACTCCGCCATCTTGACTCCACCCCCCACTCCCAGCATTTTAGCCACTATGAAGTTTCAGAAGTATTTTCCTCACATTGCTTCTTCATAGATGACCATGAAAGTGGTGACATGACTCTTCCTTTTTCAAAAATAACAACCTCCTCAGTCTGGATTTTTAAACTCAACCACTACCTTTGACATCCATGTTATGATATCCAGTTATTTTAAAAATAGAAATAAGACAAAACCAACCCTGAAAAGTAACTTTGGTTAGAAACTAAACAGGCAAGCTTCAATTCAAAAAGAATTGTTTCTCTTAGAAGTTAAGATAATTGAAAGTCTAGGGCTGTGTTGGAAAATGTCCCTCCACCAGGGCTTTTACTATAATGAACATTACAATTAAAGGACTTAGGATGTTGCTATGTTCAATATTGTTTCACTTGTCTTTAAAATGAGAACAGAATTACTTTGACAAGTGGATGGAAAGGTGGTTTGCTGTGATTTTACCTTCTCTAAGTGTCTTGTTACTTCTCAAGATGTTATTTGCATCAAAGTTTTTCAGTTGCAAATTTCAAACACAAGTTAGAAAGCAACAGAGAAAAACAAAGAATCTATTCCTCCTTCCTCTCCCTCTTCCTTTCCCTTTCCTAAGCAATCATCAGATTTGAATTCTTGGAATTAAATAGGGAAAACCAGAGGAAACCAGTAGTCACCTTCAAAGGAGCAGGTGGTAACAAGACTTCCATATTTCATTTTCGATTGACCAAATCCTCTCTGTGGAGAGTTTTCAAGGGGATGAAGAGCTGAAATGGTAGCAGAACAAGATTAGGAATCTTCATCTTGAAAAGATGAAAGCGGAAGTCTGTGGTCAAAATTGACAAAATAATGTGAAGATAGGATAATAACAAATGTGTTCACCAAAACTAAGAGGACAGTCTATGAACTTGGCAGACTTAAGTTTAGGACCAAAAAAAGTACTATTTCATTCTTGGAAGGTAACTATATGTACCTCATTGCTCTCAGCAGGTATGAAAAGCTAAAATGGAAACAGAAATGGGGAACCTTGATTATGAATTCATGAATGACACATCCATCTTGAGAGGCATCATGATACAGTGTGAAACACCAGTGATACCCACAGCAGCCACTATGGATAAGCATTTGCATTTCCAGGGGAAATTCTCAAAATATGAACTCTCTTCCTCAAAGATGAAACCAAAATATTTATTCAGATACCAGAAAGCCAATTCCACCATGGTAACAAAGATGTTTATACACATCATTAATATAGGGAGTACTGACATCCCATTAGGACTCCCCACAAACAAGCTCCCCTAAACAAAATTCCTCCCCTAACCCACGTTAGCTTTTTCACCTCCGCTCTACCTCACTCTCTCTCTTCCTGCGCCACCCATTCAACAAGCTCCTCCCTCCATAGGCTCCATGTGATTCAAGCTGTGGGCTGGACCGGAGCTCAAAGCAGGTCACACGTGCCAATTAAGGAGCAGGGAAGATCTTCAATTTCCTTTAACGTTACAGGTGTTTAGAGTCCTGGATTTAATTAAATTGGGAAGCTTTGGGATTAAATTCCACCTCTGGTGCTTTTAACTATGTCACTTGAACTCTCTGAATCTCAGTTTCCTCATCTGTAAAAATAGTACAGAACTCACCTCACAGAATTGCTACGAAGCTCAGTTGATGTAGGCAAAAGGCTTTGCAAACTTTAAAGCACTATATTGTGTCATTAAGTAATAGATGGCATAGACTGATGGCTTGGGTAGCTAACCTTTAAAGCCAACATGAAGGGGTTTGAATAAACTTTTCTGTTGCTAACAAGCTGCTCCTTAGTGCCACTTTCAGAGACAATGTACACTCATCAGCAATCATGCCATTGCCTCTAAATTTACCCCAGACGCAAGCCCTAGGACTTCCGATGCCTTCCAAATACTCTCTTTTCCCATGTGAAAGCTGTAAGGAACACAGAAAACGCTGAGTCAGACACATGGTAGGAATCCAAACTTGACTAATGACTGCTTATCATTACATCTCAAACTGATATCACTGCATTGTGAAGCTCTAGATCCCAGACTCCTGCACACAATTCCCCTTACCGGTGTCCTGCTTAAAGAAAGACATTCTCCGTATTGCCCTAGTGTAGATATTCCATACGTGTCTTCTGCATACATACTCACTGCTCCTGTTTCTCTCTGAAGACCTGTTCCTGACCCATTTTAGAGTCTTACAAATTGCTCCAGGCCTCTAATCTAAGACTGCTTTAAGGTTTTTGTGTTTGGCAATCTTGTTTCATAAGTCCTTTGGTAGTTGCATATTCCTAAATTTATCTCAAAACAATCATCTTTGATTTTAGTGTCTCTTCTTTTTTGGGACAAAATAAAGATTGACATTAACATGACTTTTTTGTATATAATAAAGTATAAGAAAAAACTTTTAATAAATATAAAATCCTTATTTACTGACTAAATATATACACACGGACATGTGTGGGCATTGAAGAAGAGATTATTGTTACAACTTTTATCATACAAATAGGATATTAACCTTTTGAGAACACAGATCATTTCATTTTTGTCTTTGAATCTTTAGCAATTACAACATGATCTAGCACATAGTAAGTGCTTAATAAATATGTGTTGAATAAACACATTTTTAAATGGGAAAAAAAATGTTTCCCAGGTTCTAGATATAGTAATTACTTAAACTATCATAAACCAGGGCTCTGATTCACTCAAACACTCATGGAATCTATCTATTGTTACGCTTCTCTCCAATATCAGCATCAAGGTTATATCTTGATGCTTCCTAAATAGCCCTAGGGATAAATACCAATTATAGGCTTCTACAAGACTTAACTACTTTCCCCACCCAGCTGTTCATCTCTCCCCAATATGTTTAGGTTCTAACGACATTGCTGTCTGATTTACCTTCCAAACTCCGAACTATGAGTTGACAAGGTAGTTTTTAAAACAGGGGATGCAATAGGGTTTACTTCTAAAAATTGTTTTTTGGAAGTGTGTTACAAGCATTTTTAGTGCTGAAAAATTTGTCCTACATGGTATGCAGACATTTATTTTATTTTATGCCTCAGTGTATCTGAGTAACAAATAGGGACTGAAATTTTCAAATGGGAAGTGGGGAAAAGAGGCATTTGCGAGTCCTACCTATGCTGGACACAGATGTGTTGACCTAGTCCTTCTCCTTAATCTATAGGTTTTCTGCTCAAAAACCTTCAATTTACCCTCATTTCCTATCAAATTAAGTCCAAATTTCTTAACCTGGTATTCAAGAACCTTCGTAATTTAACTTCAACCTACTTTTTCATTCTTATTTCATAATGCCCAGTTCAAATGCTACTTCTAGTCAGCTTTTCCTGATTCCCCAGTTAAAAATTGTATCTCCTTCATGTGACTACAAAAGACTATATTTTTATACTTAAATGAAAATTTTTTATGGCATTTATCTATCTGTGTGTATATATCTGTGTGTGTGTGTGTGTGTGTGTGTGTGTGTGTGTGTGTAAATAATCATACCTGGCTCCTATTAGATGATGAGCATTAGGGACTTATTTTCTGCTTTCTATAAAGTGCTGCAAGGAAAGCTTTGGGATTTTCAACTACAAATACATCACAAAGCCCACTCATTCTCCTATGAGGAAGGGAGTACCTTACCTAAGGACTGGGGTGGAAGCCAGAAATTAAAGAGAAAAGCACTATAATCACCTACTAGGTGGAGGTGTGGCTGGCAATGACCAGCACTGATCTTGGGGCCAATGGGTAAGGTTCATTTACAACCACCTGAGATCAGAATAAAGATATGTCTGGCAGAGACCATGTGTGGGGGGAAATGCTGTATCACACAAGGCATAGGGACTTCTCTCATTGCAGGAGAGTACAATGATATCACCAGAAGACATTGGCAGCCTTATGACATGAAGGGTGTGTCTACCCCTCCACATGTGTGCCTAATCCATAGAAGTTTCCTACACGTGCTTCTTTCTAATTGTGTTCTCTATGTGTATCCTCTTCCTGTTAATAGTATATGTATTTGTGGGAGGGTCTCAGGGTTTTTTGGAAAGTGTTTTTATTTCTTTTTTTACTATGCTGTTTCACTAAATGCTTTTGCTTTGAATTATGTCCTCTAGATAACTAAATAATTGTGAATACATTGATGAAGTTTCATAAGCTATATTGTTGAATGAATGTTAGAAGGAGGACTTCAGAAACAAGCTAGTCTAATCTATACCCCAGAATCATAACACTAGGGCAGAAGTGGGGAATCTACAGCTTTGAGACCACATGTGGTGCTCTAGGTTCTCATGTGCTAATGGTCACCTAACCTCTGCTTGATGACCTCCAAAGACAGAGAGCCTGCCACCTCTCATTCTATTTACAGATGACTCTGTTTGGCTGATATCAATCACAAGTGGTTCTTTGCCATTTTCACCCTTTGCTCCTGGTTCTACCCCCTAGTCTCAACAAGAACAGAGTCCTGGTCAATATGGATTTCCTCCCTGGACAAAGGAAGCAGCAAGAAGAAATCAAATTGGTGTAACAGTAAGCACCCCAACATACACGGGGGGCCTCTGGTATCATAGGTTCTTTGATCTGCTTTTCTAAAAGGAAGGGCAACTTTTGAGGGGATTAATCTCCTTTAATCAAACACATATATCATTCACCTAGTTCAGGGGGAAAAGTCAGCACTCTGAATTTCAGAGAAAATACAGAAAAATCAAAGATCAATAGACATGGCTTCCAACTGTCTGACCATAATCAATACATATATCACAAATCAACAGACAAATCCAACTCTCTGACCATAGTTACCAGAGAGGGAAGCACCAACATCTGGGTTTTCAAAGTCAGGGGGCTCCTTTGCAGCTTCCCAGAGTCTCATCTGGCCAAACACTTCCACTCACCCCAAAGCCCCAAAGTAAAACCTCACCCTCAGAGTATTTATACATTTTTTGAGTCAGAGGCATCACAACCCTTGAGAACAAATGCCTCATTAACAAAAGGTGTGGTCCTTCCTACAAATCTTCCCAGGCCCATTAATGGATGGAGAAGATTTTTAATCACATTAACAACACAAATACATACACTGTTTCTAGTTAAAGAAACTCTTGTTTCTGTACTTTATTCTGAGTTGATAAAGGTAAGATTCAATCAGAGGTACATTATAAAACAGCAAACGATCCTACTTTGTTTGCCCTTATAATTGGCTTTTGCAACAACCCATCCCATAGCCAAAATACAAATAGAAGTAAGAAACCATCACAGGAAAAAAGTCTCTGTTATCTCAATTTCTGCTACACGTGTCCCATGTAAGTGAACATGATGAAAAGAAGTTTAAAGTCTGATGACCTGAGATATTTGACATCTGGGAAGCTACAAGTGCTAGTCAATGACCTCCACTCCTGGATAGAAAACCCATGAATGAGGAAAGAATTCAGCTGTTTCTCATTTGAGATAGATTGTTCGTAGTACAAGACAATGCTGGTCAACACAGAAGATTTAAACCAGCTAAAGGTCAGCAAAAATGCATGGTCAAGAAAGTGCACATGAAATGAAACAGGGAACCCAGAAGGACAATGATCTTGAAATTCTTTTGGTTCTGTTTTTGCAGCAATGCTGCTGTTTGTTAAGATGATACACACACACACACACACACACACACTCAGTATTCATTACTGATAGTGTCTAAGGCTTCATTTCCAGGAATTGACCTCTGTTTCTTAATATATTTTAAAGTTTTACTCATGGTACTAAATATGTAGTATTTTAATAAAATATAATTACAAAAGGAAATAAACTCCTTGGGCTACTATAAACTATCATTGAGAAGAGAAGGTAGATTAACTTTTTTCAAAGATTTTAAATTGGAACAATATTTTCCCATTGATTACTTTTATTCTTCATTATAGTTGTAAAGAAAAAATTTTTTCCTTGTTTTTTTTTAAATCTGCCTGCCTTATCATGAAATTATAGTTTTTACTCATCTGAGTATTTAAATCACTTAAATTTTTGCCAATGCTGAATACTCAATATTCATTTTTAGATTTACTACTAACATTGAGCTGGTGAGAGAAATGATTATTAATAACTGATGATTTGGGAGATACAGAGTTTCCCTCTTTTTCTATGGTCCTCATTTCAAAGTTTAGTCTTTTGAAGGACACTACTGATAAGTTTGGATTAACTTTCTTAGCAATCTTGTTCAGACACTGCCCAGGTGGGGAAGCTATTGTGTCCTACTCAGTTAGGGTGGGGATAAATTCTTTGAATAGATTGCCTAAGGCTGGGGGTAATTTAGAATTAAATTTGACAAAATCAAAGTACATTAGAATAGGGCCAGTCCCTCATTGTAATATTCATTCTTTCATTACTTGTTAACCAATCAGAATTGATTACCACCCTCTATAATACCCACCTTTCTAAGGGATATAAGCCATGAACCTTATCCCCCCTCCATGATTGTCTTTGGCACCTGCAGCCTCAAGGCCTTACATCAAAAATGCTAGCATTATTAACAAAATGCATAATTATCCAGAAATTATGTCTCTCAAACTTTTAAAATGTCACACTGGGAAATACAGTCTCTTATTGACAGAAGAGTAGAAGACTACTAAGGCAAAATATTGCATATACTGTCAGATGCAGTCACTGTAATAGGCAATTTTGCTTGACTTTTATGGATTATAAGAGAAGGTATAATGGGGGGATAAATGGCTATGATGTTAAAATCAAAACACATTAGGAAAATATTTTGGATTCAGAGAATTCCCTTGAACTTTTTATACATTGTTTGATTTATAGAAATCCAAAAATAGGAAATTATTGAATAGGATAGGATTGAAGGGGGAAATAATGAGTTCAGTTCTGAATTTACTGAGCCTGAATAGTAGTCAGGTGGAAATCTGAATGAACTCCAAATAGAAGTCATGGTTAGAACTGTAGAACTGGGAACTGTCTACAAGGAGGTGATGTGATATTAGACAAGAGTTAGAGCACAGAGATGATGAAAAAGTGAGCCAAAGATAGATGTTAGGAAATGTAAGCATTAAGGTTGGAAATGGGAAAGGAATCAATGAAGGAAACACAGGAATAGTGTGAGGGGCAGAGAACCAGGAGATTATGGCATCAGAGAAACCAAGGCAATAGAAAGTATCTTTTTTGTAAATCCTAGGCCAAGAAAGAAGTTTGTTTGTTTGTTACAAATATTTAGGGTACCTGGAAATACTAAAAGAAGACTTCAACTAGAGAAAGGACCCAGATGAAGTTATCAGAAAGAAAAGTGCAGCAGAGATACTAGTAAAAAAGAAGTACTTAATTCTCCAAAGTATAAGAGGCTAAAAAGAAATGAACATTTTCAAAAGAATTACAACTACCAATAACTATATGAAATTATGCTCCAATTCTCTAACAATAAGAAAAATACAAAATAAAACAACTGATATTTCCTCTAACATCTAGTAAATTGGCAAAGATAATTGGAGAAGATGTGGAAAGACAGACACACTAATACACTTTAATTGAATTCCAACCATTTTAGAAAATATTGGAATTATGTTAGAAAAGTTACTAAAATGGTTACATCCTTTGACTCAAGAAAACAAGGTCAAAGAAAGGTCCAAAATTCAAAAATATCCATAGCAGCATTTGTGCTGGCAAAAATCTGGAAACAGGCAGAGCCAAGATAAAATACCTGTAAAAAATGACTAAACAAACTCTAGAGCAGCAGAAGCCACAAAATGACGGAGTGAAGAAGATTTCCAGCCTAGGATAATCTGGAAGGTCAACAGGAAGAGTCTTTTGCACCAGGCACATTGGGAACTGCAGTCCAGCATGGGCCATGATATGTAGCAGGGACAGGACCCAGAACAGGCTTCAGGGAGCCACAGGCAGCAGCAGTTCCCAGATCACTCAATCCACAAATGCCACAGACAGCTTCAAAGGTTAGTGAGAGGGCTCCTTCATCCAGGAGAGGGGAGTACAGTCTGGACTGCTGGCAGCAGCCACTGCAGCAGCGTCCATTTTTGGAGCCCACAGCATACAGCGCCTGGGGGAATTGAGCTGCTGATCTGAATCTCAGTCCTGAACATGGCTCTGGGGTGAGGAAGAGCACTAGTGTAGTGGAGCTAGAGGCAACTGTGGAGATTGTAGAGTTTTTGGTTGCTCCCAGACCAGTGCGTGGGCCAAGAGAGGAGAAAACTCCTCTCCCTTGACTGTACCACCTTGGAGGAACTGAGAACTTACAAGTCCCCAGAGTATACCCTCCTCTTGAGAAAGGACTCAAAAGTCAAGTAACTGACTGAGAAAATGCCCAAAAAGGGAGAAAAAAATAAGACTATAGAAGATTACTTTCTTGGTGAACAAGTATTTTCTTCCATCCTTTCAAATGAGGAAGAACAATGCATACCATCAGAGGAAATCAAGACTTCTGCATCCAAAACCTCCAAAATAAATATGCAATGGTCTCAGGTCAAGGAAAAGCTCAAAAAAGATTTTGAAAATCAAGTAAGAGAGGTGGAAGAAAAGTTGGGAAGAGAAATGCAAAAAATGATGAAAAGCAAGTCAACAGCTTGCTAAAGAAAAATGCTGAAGAAAATAACACCTTTAAAAAGAGACTAACTGGAGGAGCCAAGATGGTGGAGTAAAAAGGAGCCAAGATGGTGGAGTAGAAAGATTCACGTATGCTAGCTCCAAACCCACAGTCCATAAATTACCTGTAAAGAGGAACTCCCAACAAATTCTGAAGCAGTGGAAGCCACACAACAATAGAGTGGAGATTTCTGTTCCAGAGAGACCAGAAAAACTGACACCAAAGGTCCATCATGCACCGGATCCAGAGCAGAGCCCAGCCCTGCCTTGGCTGTGTAGCACTGAGAGGACCAGATCAGAACAGGCTTCAGGGATGGAATCTCCAGCAGCCACAAAGTTTCCTCAACCCACAGGCACAAAGGTCAGTGAGAGAGCCTGTTTGGCTGGCTGAGAGGGGAGTGGGGTGTCTCCATAACTCAGGCCCCCTTGGGAGGCAGCAGCAGAGGCAGCAGAGGACAGGGGCTCCCAAAGCAGACAGGAGCTCAAATCCATTGTTGAAGATCTCCACGTAAACCCCCTGAGGGAACTGAGCCCTGTGAGGTGGCCCTGCCCCCACCTGAGCACCTGAACTTAATCTCACACTGAATAGCAGCCCCGCCCCCTGCTGGAAACCCTGAGGCTGGGAAGCAGCATTTGAATCTCAGACCCCAAGCACTAGCTGGGTGGATCAGGAGGTGAGGTAGGGATGGAGAGGAATCTCAGAAGTCAAGTAACTGGCTGGGAAAATGCCCAGAAAAGGGAAAAAAAATAAGACCATAGAAGGTTACTTTCTTGGTGAACAGATATTTCCTCCTTTCCTTTCAGATGAGGAGGAACAATGCTTACCATCAGGTAAAGACATAGAAGTCAAGGCCTCTGTATCCCAAACATCCAAAATAGATATTCAATGGGCTCAGGCCATGGAAGAGCTCGAAAAGGATTTTGAAAATCAAGTTAGACAGGTGGAGGAAAAACTGTGAAGATAAATGACAGAGATGCAAGAAAAGCATGAAAAATGGGTCAATACCTTGCTAAAGGAGACCCCAAAAAAATGCTGAAGAAAATAGCACCTTGCAAAATAAAAACAGACTAGCTGAAATGGCAAAAGAGGTCCAAAAAGTCAATGAGGAGAAGAATACATTAAAAAGCAGAATTAACCAGATGGAAAAGGAGTTTGAAAAGCTCACTGAAGAAAATAGTTCTTTAAAAATTAGAATGGAGGATATGGAAGTTAATGACTTTATGAGAAACAAAGCAATTACAAAACAAAACCAAAAGAATGAAAAAATAGAAGACAATGTGAAATATCTCATTGGAAAAACAACTGTCCTGGAAAATAGGTCTAGGAGAGAAATTTTAAAATTATGGGACTATCTGAAAGCCATGATAAAAAAAAAAGCCATCATCTTTCATGAAATTATCAAGGAAAATTGCCCTGATATTCTAGAACCAGGGGTTAAAATAAATATTGAAAGATTCCACTAATTACCTCCTGAAAGAGATTAAAAAAGAAAACCTCCTAGGAATATTGTAGCCAAATTCTATAGTTCTTAGATCATGTAGAATATATTGCACGCAGCCAGAAATAAACAAATTGAGTACTGTGGAAATATAATCAGGATAACACAAGATCTAGTAGCTTCTACATTAAGGGATTGAAGGGCTTAGAATATGATATTCCAGAAGTCACAGAAAGGAACAAGGATTGAAACCAGAAATCACCTACCCAGCAAAACTGAGTATAATACTTTAAGGGACAAAAATGGGTATTCAATGAAATAGAGGACTTTTAAGCATTCTTGATGAAAAGACCAGACCCGAAAAGAAAATTTGACTTTCAAGCACAAGAATCAAGAGAAGCATGAAAAGGTAAGCAGGAAAGAAAAATCACAAGGGACTTTCTAGTGTTGAACTGTTTACATGGAAAGATAATATTTGTAACTCTCGAGATTTTTCTCAGTATCTCAGTAGTTGGAGGGATTATACACACATACACACACACACGTACACACACACAAAGACAGAGAGAGAGAGAGAGAGAGAGAGAGCACAGGGTGAGTTGAATAGGAAAGGATCATGTCTAAAAAAATAAAATTAAGGGGTGAGAGAGGAATATATTGGGAGGAGAAAGAGGGAAATGGAATGGGGCAAATTATCTCTTATAGAAGAGGCAAGAAAAAACTTTTCCAATGGAGGGGAAAAGGGGGAAGGTGAGAGGGAAAAAGTGAAGCTTATTCTCATTACATTTGACTCAAGGAACAAATAACATGTGCACTCAATTTGGTATGAAAATCTATCTTACACTACAGGAAAGCAGGGGAAAAGGGGATAAGTAGGGTGGGGAGGATGATGGAAGGGAGGGCAAATGGGACGACAGAGCAATTAAAAGTAAACACTCTTGGGGAGGGACAAGGTCAAAAGAGAGAATAGAATAAATGGGGGGCAGGATAGGATGGAGGGAAATATAGTTAGTCTTTCACAACATGACTATTATGGAAGTCATTTACAAAACTACATTGAATTGGTTGCCTTCTCAGTGGGGATGGGTGGGGAGGGAACAAGGGAGAGAAGTTGGAATTCAAAGTATTAGGAACAAATGTTGAGAATTGTTTTTGCATGCAACTGGGAAATAAGAAATACAGCTAATGGGGTATAGAAATCTATCTTGCCCCTATAAGAAAAGAAAGAAGATGGGGATAAGGGAAGGGAGGGGTCTGATAGAAGGGAGGGCAGATTGAGGGAAGGAGTAATCAGAATGCAAGGTGTTATGGGGCGGGGTGAGGGGAGAGATGGGGAGAAAATTTGGAACTCAAAATTTTGTGAAAATGAGTGTTGAAAACTGAAAATAAAGAGAAAAAAATTAAAAAATATCTGGAAGCAAATAGGGTGCCTATTAACTGAGGAATGATTAAACAAGTTGGTGTGTGTGTGTGTGGGCGCGCATGTGTGTGTGTAAAATCTAGCGCCATACCTGGAACAAATTGGGTACTTAATAAATGATTGTTGATTGCTTGATGAGTATATCAGTATAGCTTTTAAAGTAACAACAAACACAGAGAATAAACACTACTCATGCCACTATAAACTGTGGTTGAGAAGAGAAGGTGGATTAAATATAATTTTTTCTGGGGAAGTTAAGATGCAATAATATTTTCCTATTGACTACTTTTGTTCATTTCTATAATCCTAAAGAAGGAAGTACAGATAAGATTTTCTTTAAAAAGCTGCCTGGCTTATCATGATATTTCATGATATATAACATTCTATTATGTTTAGAAAAATACCTTGAAATCTTTAGATCTGAATGTCAAACAGAAGATATTACATTTGATCTGGGAGAGAGGAGGGAGGTTTGGACAGGGACAGAAAACTGCATTGATTGAAGGAGGGGAGGGAGAGAAACCTGCAATGCTCAGATTTGTACTTTAGGAATACCTTGAAATATTTTATTATGTTTATGAAATACCTAGAAATGGGGATTTTGAGATTCATATGTACAGAGAGGGAGGGAGAGTACAGATAACTCCTTGTCTTGCATAGAAGTGTGGTTAGGCCCTAAAAGATTGATGCTCTGGTTACAGACTTTCAAGGAAATTGTCTAACTGCAGTAGGCACCTGCCCCTTGTTCCCCACCTCAGTTCAGATTCCTTTAAGCTTGATCTATTTTTTTAAATAAAAAAATTATCATTCTTATATAGCATTTCATAATCTCATTGTAACTTTGTCTCTCCTAGAAATTACTCCAGAAGAATCTTCAAATGTAACTTAGGGATAGAGTATGTCTATTTCCCATTAAGATTATTCTACAGGAGCCAGAAGAAAATATAGTCCACGTGATTTAAAATGCATTTACTACCTGAAAGAGAAATTTAATAAAACATAGTACTGAGAAACAAATAACAAATGGTTACTTGTTCATATAAAAGGATCAAGCATTTTCATATACTTTGGACCATAGATGAACCTTGGGCTATCTAAGTATGCTTAGTTTTACTTAATGTACTCATATAAAGGGTAATTCTGAGGAAAAGTTTCTGTATGTAATTTACTTTTTTTTTTAAACAGGATGTGTATAAGTTATTAAAGTTATTATTATGTAAGCCTTTTGAAATGCTCTGTATAAAGCTATACACATTAATGGCAGATCAAGGAGGGCAGGTCCTTTTTTTGCTCAGAGTAGGGAGGACAGACATAGGTAGAGGCAGACAGATTGACTGATGAATCAACTCCTGACTCAGAAGCAGGAAACCTTTGAATTCCTCATTGTAACCTCTCCTGCTAACATTTATGCTTCAACCAGAACCAAGTATCAGTTAGGACCAAGGTGCTTTTCTGGGATTCAGCCTGCAACGCTGGGAATTGGGATGAAAGTGAGGTAGAAAATGCATGTCTTCTACCTTTTCTAGATGAATGATGAATCTGTCCTCTAAATTGGTTTGTATAAACTAGTTGTTAGCAAACCATGACCCATAGGCCAAATGTGGCCCACCTCCTGTTTTTGTTTTTGTTTTTACAACTCATGAGCTAAAAATGGCTTTTACACTTTAAAATCAAGTATTATTTGATAATATGCTGTTGATGAATACTACAGTTTGATCAGCTTAGAATGAGTCTTTCTCTGAGTTACTTGAATTGTCTAAGCCTCTCTGGTGCAGTTATGGGGTGAAAATGCTGGAAAGAAACTCAGAAATTACCTAGTCCAACTCTTTCATTTTACCAGTGAGAGCAATAAGGCCCAGAGAGGTCAAACCACTGGTGCAAAGTCACACAATAGTCAGTAGGTATTCTAGTCTTAAAATCCTATTTACTTTGACAAAATTGTTTTCCTTATATTTTTTTTATTACTTATTTGTATATACATCTCCTTCTCCAATAATATACATATTCTGTGAAGGTAAAGAGAGTCTGTTTCATTTCTGTCTGTTTCCCTAACACCTAGAACAGTGCTTGATACATAGTACGTACTCTCCTATTGCCATCAAGGATACTATGATCCTAACCTGGGTCAAGGGTGAGGAACTTGCGGCCTCAAAGCCACATATGGCTTTCTAGATCCTCATGTGTGACCCTTTGACACAATCCAAACTTCACAGAACAAATCTTTGTTCTGCTATACTTAAGGATCTGGAGGGCTACACATGGCCTCAAGGCCTCAGGTTCCCCAGCTCTGAAAGAGGAGCTTTTCTGAACTGTTTACTCTCTCTCAACCCCCAGATGCAATCTCTTGTCAAGTCCTGTCTGTTTTCATACCTGGTCTATTGAAATACCTTGCTGGTTGCCTTCCTTGTTTCAAGTCTTTTACCACTTCAGTCCATCCTCCATTGATTTGTCAAAATAACCTTCCTAAGGTACAAATCAAAGCATTGTAGTTTCCCCCTACCCTCATGATTCAATCAATACCAGTCATTCCCTGTCCCCAGGCTTAAATATAATATCATCTGTTTAGCATTCAAAGCACCCCCCTATCACTTTTTCTAATTTTCTTACACCTTACTGTATTCCCCCCCCCCCCCCACGTCCTCTTCAAGGACAGTGACACTCTCCTCTTTGCTGTTGCTTGAACAAGACACTCTGTCTTCTGACTCTGGGCATTTTCACTAATTCATAAGTCAAATTCCCAAATTGGAATTGCTTACTTACATATGCTTTGTGGGATGCTGACTATGTTCATATTAGACTTTATATCTATAATAATGCAACTTCCAAGTGGTTGCCCAACAATAAGCTACAAACAATGGTGAATGCTGTCCTGGAGCACCAGGGTCAATAACAGTTGTCACATACCTCTTCTATCAGTATTTATAATTGTTTCTTCAGTCTCACTATAGCTAAATGAGACAAATGGGATTAAGCTTCACTTAAAAATTATAATTGCATGCTTTCTATTGCCCCACCCCACCTCAATCTATCTCTTCATAAAATATGTGCTTAAAATGCACACACACACAAATGACTGATCCTTTTCAGGCAGTAGCAAAACAGTTGAAAACTGGTTTATTATGAAGACGTGTTTAAACGCCAGGATACAACACTTCTGAGAATTAAAGATCAAGTTGTGAAATTTCATGAAAAAAGAATATGCTACTTTGAAATTTGTGATACTGGGTGTGGTGAGGCTAAAATTTACCTTGACCATATCTAGAATAAGTTTTAAGTAAACAAGAGAAAATCCAGTTTAACAGAGGCATACTTAACCTAATTGAGAGAACCAACTGGAAGCACTTAAGAACCAGGTATTTATATAACAAGCACTGTGGTTTCTGCAGCACATTAATATTCTATCTTAACTTTATCTGCCTGATTCATAGAGTTTTGAAGAATGGTACAGACCAAAAGGAAATGTTATCAGAAGAACAGGGCAAAAATTTTGAATTTAAAAGTGAAGAAAGCAAACTGACACCTGCTGATAGAACTTATGGATTCTTCCAACTGACTGAGACAAGCTAACAAGTCATTGCAACAGTCCAGGTTTGAGATAATGAAGGCCTGCGGCATAATGGAAATGGTAGTGTCAGGGGAGAAAAGAGATTGTAAGGGAGTGTATACAAAAGATGATACCAAGATAGAATGGACAGCCCTTGGCAACAGAGTGGATATGAGAAGTGAGAGAGTAAGGAATTGAGGATGACACCTAAATGATGAGCCTGGATGATTGGGATGATGGTGGTACCTTCAACACTAATAGGGAAGTTCAGAAGGGGAGAGGTTTTAGGTGAGGAAGATGAATTCAGTTTTGGGCATATTGAGCTTAAGATGTCTCTGGGCAGTTGGAAACACAAGTCTAGATGTTAACAGAGAGTTTAGGGATATATACGTAGATCTGAGAGTAAAGATGATAATTGGCATAGAGATGATGACAAAATCCGTGGGAGCTGAAATTAACAAATGAAACAGTATAGAGGGAAAAGATGAGAGGGCCCATGACACAGATCTGGAGGACTCCTGCAGACAGGGGGTGTTACCTGAATCAAGAAAAGAAATTCAGAAGGTAAGAGGAGACCAGAGATAGAGCTGTGTCATGGAAACCTAGATAAAAGAGAATATAAAGAGGGGAAGAGGGATGAACAATGTCAAAGGCTGCAGAGATGTCAAGAAACAATAATAATATGGAAAAAAGCCATTTAATTTGTCAATTAAGAGGTTCTTTGTAACTGTACAAAGAGCAGCTTTGACTGAATGATGTGGTTGGAAGCCAAATTGTAGAGAGGTAAGGAGACAGAGACAGAGAGAAAAAGACAGACACAGACACAGAGACACAGAGAGGAAAGGAAGTAGAGACATTGACGCTATGGATATCCTAAGAAGTTTAGATACAAAGTGGAGGTGAGATACATGACAGGAGCTAGTGGGAATGGATGGATCAAATAAGAGTTTTCTGAGGATGGGGGAGACATGGACATATTTGTAGGTAGCTAACAGAGAGAAAGTGAGGGAGCTGATGTGATGGAGGGGATAGTGTCATGGAGAAGGCAGGATGGAAAGAGATCTCTTGTGAATGTAGAGAGGTTAGCCTTGTCAAGAAGAAGGGCCACCTCTTTATTTGAGACAGAAATAAAGGTGATTGTGGCAGAAAGCATCTCTCTGGGTGATGTGAAATAAGGAAGAGCCCCAGGAGTAGAAAGTACTTCCAAGGTGTGAATTCCAGGGTTGAAATGATCCTCTAGGATGAAGAGTTTGCTGGGCTTTGGTGGAGAAGTCCAGAGGAATTCAATCTCGTGGGAAATGACTGAAAGGTAGAGAGAACATAAATACCCACCAAAGTTGATGGTAAAATATTTAAAAAGTGTTTGACTCAGTAGGACAAATTTGTTCCCTACAGATTCTCCTCCCACTAAGTTTCACATTTATAAATTAAAATTATAAATGATTCCCTGAAAGATTTAAGGAGAGATAACTTTAACCATCCTATGAGTCTTAATATCAAATGAGGGATAAAATAGGGAGATATATGTTTAGTGAAAGTTTTTTGACACTGACTTACAACATTCCAGCAAAGTCCAAAATAAAGAAGGATTTTCTTTAGATAGAAAATTTCTCTAGATAATTCTGTTTGTGGGTAACATTGTGCTTACTACAGCAGATTCCTAAATGAAATTCATAATAATTAAAAATGGTCAACTTGTTTATGATGGAGTCAAATGGATGAAGATTCAGACTGAAATTCAGCTGGATGAAAACCCAAACTTTGGACGGGCACTGAGGATGAACAATAATGGTACTTATAACTGAATGGAAAGAATAAAAGTGAACTGAATTATATTTTTAAAGTTGCACAGCATGTATAATTATGCCAAATATTTCTCTAAAGTAAAGGCTTACTTTTTTAGCATCCATATTCTTCTGATGATTTTGTATGTTTGTGAGTCATGGAATATTGATCTCTGAAGAATTACAGTTACAGATTACACAAAGGGAAATGAAGACTTTTTTGGGCATAAGTAGATTTCACCATGTTGCTATTAGAATAGCAAAATAATGATTCAAATGTGATAAGAAGCATTTCATTAAGATCCCCTCCACAAACTCCTCCAAACAAACCTAGAAAATACACTCATCTGAATCCTTATGGGGAAATCTCCAGGAAAAGTCTGGAGCTTGGCATAAGGAGACTGACAGGGAAGTCTGTGGACACTGAGGAGAGGCTGGGGCAGGAGCACACTCTAGTTGACCAAAAAGAAGCTGTGTACCAAGGCAAGAAGAGGTGCTAGACCATATTGGGGCTCTACTAGATCCATATCAGGACACAATGATGGACACAGCTGCAAACTGATGGCTTTGTTGGTCACTACTAAGTTCTAGGTCATAGATCCAAGGTGGAGTGAGAAGGGGACCTGTACCCAGAGGTGGCATTTGTAGGCAAGGAGGCCCTGGACAGTGTACTAAGAAAGAAGAACATTCAGAAACCAACAGTGCAGCAGCTGTGACTCAGACTCCAAGTTCAGAGTTGGGTATTACTTTCAGCATCTAATGTAGCCTGTAAAAGGATAGCCAAGGTAGGAACCAAAATACCTAATTAATTGTATCCTTCTCTATCGGGAGGAGGGATGGGGAACGGGAGAAAAAATAAAATAAAAATTGCACATCAGAGAACAAAAGAAAACCTAGAAGAAAGCAATAAAAAAAAAAGCTGGGTAACTTTGAGAACAATGTGTATTTATCTATCTATCTATCTATCTATCTATCTATCTATCTATCTATCTATTTATTATATAGGTTTTCTTGAAATGGAAATTTACTATTTTATATTGAATTTCCTCTCATGTTCTGCTGTGTCCATGGAAATGTTCTTTTGTTCTTTTCTCATTTTGTATTTAAGTTTCAAATGAATAAAAAATTTACAAAAAAATGGGAGCTATGGAAGAAACAATTGGAAAGGAAATAAACAGCTTTGCACAAGTATAAAACCTTACTCAAACAACAAACGATGAATGGACCAAAGAGAAACCAATAACTTCTTGAAGCAGTAAGAAATATCAAAACAAAGTCACAACTCCAAAAGACTCATGATGGAAAATGCTGTCCACATCTAGAAAAAGAACTATGGAGTCTGAATGCAGATTGAAGCGGACTATTTGACATCTCTCTCTTTTGGTTTCTTCTTTCTCCTGGTACCTCCCATTGGTTCTAATTCTTCTTTACAAAATGACTAATATGAAAATATGTTTAATAGGTATGTATATGTAGAACCTATATCAGATTGCACGCCAGCTTGGGGTTGGGGAAAGGGAGGGAAGGGGAGAAAATTTAAAACTCAAAATCTTATGGAAGTGAATGTTGAAAGCTAAAACTAAATAAATATATAATTTTTAAAAACTGATCTCCACACACACACAAAAACCAAGTCAAAAGACTGAAAAAATAGAATAGTTAAGGTATCATAGCAAAAATCTGCAGATCTAGAAAACACATCAATGAAAAAATATTTAAGAATCATTGAACTATCTGAATGCTATGACCAAAACAAAAATTTTAAAAGTCCCTATAAATCACATTTCAAGAAATCTTTAAAGGAAATTAACCAGATCTCTTAGAACCAGAGAGCAAAATAGAAATAGAAAAAAATCAACTGGTCATCTCCTGAAAGAAACAGCAAAATATTAAAACTCCCACGAACATTAGAGCCCAAAACCAGGGTGTCCATGTCAAAGGAAAAATACTCTGAACAGTTGGAAAGCAAGAATTGAAATACAAAGGAGCCATAGTCAGAATCACACGTGATTTAGCAGCCATAACTGTAAAGGAGTGGAGAATTTGGAATATCCAGAAGGTAAAGGATATGGGCTTATAACTAAGAATGACTTACCTAGAAAAACTGAGTATAATGCCATAGATGGAAAATATACCTTAAATAAATAGAGCAGTTCCAAACATGCCAGATGAAAAGACTAGAGATGAAGAAACTTTGAAGTTCAAAGAAGAGTAAAGGGAAACAAAAAAAGGTAAAATTAACGAATAATGATAAAGCACTGAACAAGAATAAATGGCTTATATTCAAATATGGAATGATGATACATGTATCCCCCTTTAACCCTATCATTATCAGAGTTTATAAAGGGGGTCCAATTAGACAAGGCCTGGAAGTGGTTCTATCATTGTCTTGATTATCTTAAAAAAAAGAATTGAAAGAGAAAGGAATAGGGATACACTGAGAAGGAAGGGGAAGGGAAAGGAAGGTGAGGAGAAATTATCTCACAAAGTCAAGATGCATAAGTAGACATCTATACAAACAAAGGGAAAGGGGATGGGGAACATATGACACTTGAACCTCACTCTCATCTGAACTCAAAAGAAGGAAGAAGGGGAGGCAGAGTCAAAATGGCAGAGTAAAGGCAGGGACTCCCCAAACCCCTCCAAAAACCTTTTAATAATGACTATAAACAAGTTCTAGAGCAGCAGAACTCACAAAAAGACTAATAAAAGAATTTTCCGGCCCAAGACAACTCAGAAGTTCAGCAGAAAAAGTCTGTTGCTCCAAGGTGAGAGAGGAAAACAACTCAGTACAGGTTGTGCCAGTATAGTCTGGCCCCAGTAAATCAGGAGCAGGCCAGAGGGTGGGAGTGGGGGTGGAGTGAACTGAATCAGTGGCAACAGTGCTAGTTTCCAGAACTCTTAGCCCACAGACAGTAAGGGGATTGGACAACTAGTCAGAAGGAGATTTTAAGGGGTCCTTTTGCAGGCACCAGGGCCAGAATTCTGTTGGCTTGCATATACTTGGATCTGAGTTGCAGTACTAGGTCTTAGTCCCAGTGCAAGGAGGAGTAAGCTTGTGGCTGCAGGACAGTAGGGACCCTGGTCACAGTTCCAGGGTTGAAAAGGGTACTTGTGGTCTCTCACAAACCAGTGTACAGTACACCTATCCCTACATGATTCCATGCTAAAAGAGCCAAAAACATATAGGTCCCTAGAACTGCTTCTGAAAACAGCAGTAGGAAAAATCTGAAGCTTCTAACAGTGGCCCCTCCACCCTGGAAGCAGAGCCCCATTGTAGCATAGAATTAAAAGTCAAGGAATAGGTTGGAAAATGAGCAAACAACAGAAAAAATAATTCTGACCACAGAAAGTTGCTATGGTGACAAGGAAGATCAAAATACATACTCAGAAGAAGACAACAAAGTCAAAATTCTTGCATCCAAAGCATCAAAGGAAAATATGAATTGATCTCTGGCCATGGAAGAGGATCAAAAAGGATTTTAAAAATCAAGTAAGAGAGGTAGAAGAAAAATGGGAAGAAAACTGAGGGTGATGCAAGAAAATCATGACAGAAAGAGAGTCAGTAGCTTGGTAAAGGAGTCACAAAAAACTACTGAAGAAAATAACACCTTAAAAAACCGAATAGACCAAATGGCAAAAGAGGAACAAAAATCTGATGAAGACAAGAATGTCTTGAAAAGCAGAATTGGTCAAATGGAAAAGGAGGCATAAAAGCTCACTGAAAAAAATGATTCCCTAAAAGTTAGAATCGGACAAGTGGAAACTAATGACTTGATGGGATATCAAGAAACAATCAAACAAAACCAAAAGAATGAAAAAATAGAAGACTGTGAAATATCTCACTGGAAAAACAACTGACCTGGAAAATGGATCCAGGAGAGAGAACTTAAAAATTATTGAACTACCTGAAAGCCATCATCAAAAAAAAAGAGCCTAGACATCATCTTTCAAGAAATTATCAAGGAAAATTGCCATGATATTCTAGAACTAGAGGATAAAATTGAAATGGAAAGAATCTTACCTATCACCTTTTGAACGTGATCCCAAAATGAAAATTCCCAGGAAGATCATAGCCAAATTCCAGATCTCCAAGATCAAGAAGAAAATTCTACAAGCAGTCAAAAAGAAATAACTTACATATTGTGGAGTCACAGTAAGGATAACACAAGGTTAGGAGTTTCTACATTAAAGTATTGGAGGACCTAAAATATGATATTCTGAAGGGCAAAAGAGCTAGGAATTCAACAAAGAATAATCCAACCAGCAAAACTGAATGTAATCCTTCTAAGGAAAAATGATTATTCTATGAAATAGAGGACTTTTAAGCATTCCTGATGAAAAGACTAGAGCTGAGTAGAACGACTTTCAAATATAAGATACAAAAGAAGCATAAAAAGGCAAACAAGAAAGAAATATCATAAGGGACTTGATAAGGTTAAACTGTTCATATTCCTACATGGGAAAATGATATTTATAATTCCTAAATACTTTCTCATTATTAGGGTGATTAGAAGTATACATGGAAGCAGAGGTGTGAGTTAAATGTGACAGTATGATTATGTAAAAAATGAAGTTAAGGAATGAGAAAGAATAATGTAGAAGGGGAAAGGAAGAGGCAGAATGGGATAAATTATCTGACATAAAAGAGGCCTGAAAGAGATTTTACACTGGAGGGAAGTATGGGGGAAGCAAGGAAGGAAGCACATGAACCTTGCTGTCCTTGGTATTGGCTAAAAGAGGGAATAATAAACCCATTCAGTTGGGTGTAGAAATCTATCTCACAATAGAGAAAAGTAGGAAGGGAAGAGGATAAGAAAAGCATTGGGGTAGAGATGATAGAAGGGAGGGCAGTTTGGGAAAGGTAAAGTCAGAAGCAAGACACTTTTGAGAATGGACAGGGTAAAAGTGGAGAGAGAGAGAGAGAGAGAGAGAGAGAGAGAGAGAGAGAGAGAGAGAGAGAGAGAGAGAGAGAGAGAGAGAGAGAGAGAATAAATGGGGGAAATAGGATGATGGGGAATAAAGAGTTGGTAATCATAAAATGTGAAAAAAATTTATAGTGAGTTTCTCTGATAAAGACTTCATTTCTCAAATATATAGAAAACTGAGTCAGGTTAATAGAAATAGGAGCCATTCCTCAATTGATAAATGGTCAAGGGATATGAACAGCCAGTTTTCAGACAAAGTAATCAAAGTTATCTATAGTTATATAAAAATGCTCTAAATCATTATTGATTACAGAAATCCAAATTAAAACAATGCTGAGCTACTACTTCACATGTGTCAGATTGACTAATATGACAGAAAAGGAAAATGACAAATGCTGGAGGGGGTGTAGGAAAATTAAAGCGCTAATGTGGTATTGTTGAGCTTGTTTACTGATGCAATCATCCTAGAGAGAAATTTGAAACTATGCCTAAACGGTTATAGAACCATGCATTCCCTTTGACCAAGCAATACCACTACTAAGTCTGTATCCCAAAGAAATGAAAAAACAAAAAAGGAAAGGGACCTATTTGGCAAAAATATCCATAGCAGCTCTTTTAGTGATGGGGCAGAGAATTGCAAATTGTGGCTGAACAAGTTGTATGTGATTGTGATGGAATACTATTATGCTTTAAGAAATAATGAGCAGAATGCTCTCAGAAAAACATAGACTTACGTGAACTGATGCAAAGTGAAATGAGCAGAACTAGAACATTGTACACAGTAACTGCAATGTTGTATGATGATCTACTGTGAATAACTCAACTATTCTCAGCAATACAATGATGTAAGACAATTCTGTAGGACTTAATATTTTTCTCTGCTTCATTTTTTTCTAACTTTTTTTCTGTTTTCTTTCATAGAATGACTTGCATGGAGATATGTTTTGCATGAATACACATGTATAACCTGTTTCAAATCATTTGCTTTCTCAGTGAAGTCAGGGAAGAAAAGGAAGGGAAAGAATTTGGAACTCAAAATTTGAAAAAAAAGAATTTTAAAATTGTTTTAACATGTAATTGGGAAAAAAATAAGATTTCTTTTTAAAAAAGGAAGAATACATACATGAAGAATTGAGTACAGAAATACATTTCACTCAACAGGGGAATAAAAAGAGAAGAGAATGGGGAAGGGAAAATGAGAAGAAAAGTAGATTAAGGGAGGAATTAATACTAAGCAAAACAACCTCTAAGAATGTACAAAAATAATCATCTTTTTGATGTCACAAAAATGGGAATCTGAGGGGAGTGCCCTTAAATTTAGGAATGGATGGACAAATTATGGTATATAAATATGATGAAATATTAAGTGTTAAATTCTTATCAGTGTAATGACCAACCAGGATGCCAGAGGACTAATGATGAAACATACTACCTACTCCCTAATAGAGAAGTGAAGGACTCAGAATTAAGAATGAGACAAAAAAATTTGTTAGTACATGGTCAATGTAAAAATTTGTTTTGATTGATGATATGTGTTTATAATGGGTTTAGTTTTTCTTGGGTTCTTATTGTGAGAGGAGGAAAGGAGGGTAAGAAGGTGGATCTTGGCTTATTAAAACAAAATAGTTTTTTTAAATTAATTAATTAATTAATTTAACTTTTTACAATCATTTTCACAAAATTTTGGATTCCAAATTTTCTCCCCTTTTGATCCCTCCCCCCACCCCAATACCCCAAGCAATCTAATTTTCCCTATCTCCAATCTGCCCTCTCTTCAATCCTCCCTCCCTTCTCTTGTCTCCATCTTCTCTTTTCCCCTGTAGGGCCAGATGACTTTCTATTCCCCATTAACTGTATGTCTTCTTTCCTAGTAGCAACAGCAATACTAGACAGTTGTTCCTAAAACTTTGAGTTCCAAATTCTCCCCATCCCTCCCTCCCCACCCATTCCCTTTGGGAAGGCAGGCAATTCAATATAGGCCATATCTGTGTAATTTTGCAAATGACTTCCCTGATAGTCGTGTTGTGTAAGACTAACTGAATTACCCTCCATCCTACCCTGCCCCTCATTGTTTCTCTTCTGTCTTTTGATCCTGTCCCTCCCCAAGTGTTGACTTCAAATTGCTCCCTCCTCCTTTTGCCCTCCCTTCCATCATCCCCCCCCCTTGCTTATCTCCTTCTCCCCCACTTTCCTATACTGTAAGATAGGTTTTCATACCAAAATGAGTGTGCATTTTATTCCTTCCTTTAGTCGAATGTGATGAGGGTAAACTTCTTGTTTTTTTCTCAGCTCTTCTCTTTTTCCCTCCACTAAGAAGTCTCCTACTTGCCTCTTAAATGACATATAATTACCCCATTCCATTTCACCCTCTTTCCTCCCACTACATTTCTCTCTCACCATTTACTTTAATTTCTTTGAAGATATGGTCCCATCCTATTTAATTCACTCTGTGCTCTCTGTCTCTGTATGTGTGTGCATGTGTGTATGTGTGTGTGCGTGCATGCATGTACATGTGTGTGTGTGATCCCACCAACTACCCAGATACTGAAAAGTTTTAAGAGTTACAAATATTGTCTTTCCATGTAGGAATGTAAACAGTTCACTTCTGGTAAGTCCCTTAAGACTTCTCTTTGCTGTTTACCTTTTCATGCTTCTTCTCATTCTTGTGTTTGGAAGTCAAATTTTCTTTTCAGCTCTGGTCTTTTCATCAAGAATGATTGAAAGTCCTCTGTTTCATTGAAAGACCTTATTTTCCCTTGAAGTATTATACTCAGTTTAGCTGGGTAGGTGATTCTTGGTTTGAGTCCTAGTTCCTTTGACTTCTGGAATATCCTATTCCACGCCCTTCGATCCCTTAATGTAGAAGCTGCTAGATCTTGAGTTATCCTGATTGTATTTCCACAGTACTGGAATTGATTCTTTCTAGCTGCTTGCAAGATTTTCTCCTTGAGCTGGGAGTTCTGGAATTTGGCCACAATGTTCCTAGGAGTTTCTTTTTTTGGATCTCTTTCAGGTGGTGATCGATGGATTCTTTCAATACTTATTTTACCCTCTGGTTGTAGAATGTCAGGGCAGTTTTCCTTGATAATTTCATGGAAGATGATATCTAGGCTCTTTTTTTGATCCTGGCTTTCAAGTAGTCCCATAATTTTTAAATTGTCTCTCCTGGATCTATTTTCCAGGTCAGTTGTTTTTCCCATGAGATATTTCACATTCTCTTCCATTTTTTCATTCTTTTGGTTTTGTTTGGTGATTTCTTGGTTTCTCGTAAAGTCATTAGACTCCATCTGTTCCACTCTAATTTTGAGAGAACTATTAAATTCAGTGAGCTTTTGAACCTCTTTTTCCATTTGGCTAATTCTGCTTTTGAAAGCATTCTTCTCCTCATTGGCTTTTTGAACCTCTTTTGCCAATTGAGTGAGCCTATTCTTCAAGGTGTTATTTTCTTCAGCATTTTTTTGGGTCTCCTTTAGCAAGGTATTGACCTGTTTTTCATACTTTTCTTGCATCTCTCTCATTTCTCTTCCCAGTTTTTCCTCCACCTGTCTAACTTGCTTTTCAAAATCCTTTTTGAACTCTTCCAAGGCCTGAGCCCACCCGACATCCCCCTGGGGTGTCTGGGGTGCTGAGGCCCCGCCCTCCACGTCTTTCCCTGATGGCAAGAATATTTCCTCGTCCTCATCAGACCCGAAAGTCGGGATCATTTGCATCTGTTCGAAAAAACTCTCTATAGTCTTATTTTTCTTTCCTTTTCTAGGCATTTTCCCAGCCGGTTACTTGACTTCTGAGATTCCTGTCCACCCCCGCCTACATCCGCCCAGCTAGTGCTTGGGCTCTGAGATTCAAATGGGCTTTTCGCGCCGCTAATCAATGTGAGCTTTAGTTCTGGTGCTGGGGTGGGGGCAGGGCCGCCTCCCAGGCTCAGCTCCCTCAGGGGCTTTAT
Organism: Bettongia penicillata ogilbyi; assembly: GCA_023548195.1. NCBI lineage: Eukaryota > Metazoa > Chordata > Mammalia > Diprotodontia > Potoroidae > Bettongia > Bettongia penicillata. Next base: position 1,816,646 of record JAJHZJ010000136.1, on the reverse strand, counting down.
GCAGAGACTTTCAGGAACAGAGAGGGTGGGGGGGATCCACCTCCTAGGCTCAGTTCCCTCAGGGGCTTTATGCAGAGGCCTTCAGTAAAAGAGCGGGGTGGGGCAGGGCCGTCTCCCAGGCTCAGCTCCCTCAGGTTGTTTATGCAGAAACCTTCCGTAATGAGGATCCTGCCTGCTGCTGGGGGGAGTCCTGGCGCTGCTGCCTCCGCTGCCGCCCACGCCTCTGCCTCCACCGCTTCCTGCCCCCGTCTCTGCCAGCGCCGCTTCCTCCCAAGGGGGCCCAAGTCACGGAGACACTCCACTCCCACGTCCAGCCCAGCCTTCTCTCTCACTGACCTGTAGCTTCTGTGGGCGGAGGGACTTTCCTGGCTGCCGGAGCTTCCGTCCCTGAAGCCTGCTCGGGTCAGCTTCTCTGGGGCTGCGGCCAGGGCAGCGCTGGGGGTGGGGTCTGCTTTCCGGGGCGCGACGGACCCTGGGGATGGGTCTCCAGGGCTCCCTGGAACGGAAATCTCTTCCACTCTGTTTCTGTACCCCTTTCAGTGGTCCAGAAGATATGGGGTCTCTTTTTACATTAATTCTATGGGCTATGGTTTCAGAGCTCGTAGACGTGCGTCCTTCTACTCCGCCATCTTGGCTCCACCCCCAACAAAATATTTTTTAAAAAATAAAATAAAAAATAAGAAGGTTTCCGGTGTGAGGTAGAGGGAGAACAGGCATCTGTATTTAAAAAAAATGTGTTAACTCAGAAAAGGAGTTGGATCAGTCAGTCATGTAATAAGAAGGAAGAATAACTGATGGACAGTCCATGTGCTCCACAGGTATCCATACCATACTGTTAAAGAATCTAGAAAAGGTCCTTTGGCGTTTTAGAAGGACCTCTTATGGAGGTTTTATGGTTAAAGGTTGCACATGTGGGAGGAGGATGGGACTGGAAGTGTGCTTGGGTTATAATCGGCACCTTTGAAGGAATTTGCATATCAGTGAGATCACAGATCCATCAAAACACTGAATTTCTTGATGTCAGGGCCTGTTTTTTTTCATTTTTGTCTTTGCTTCTCTGGTGCTTTAACAGGCATATGCCAAACTAGGGTTCAAGAAGAAGTGGTATAAATGATTTCATGAACTATAAGCATGAAAAATATAGGTCTTTGATATGGTAAGAGAAAGAGATAGCCAGTTGACCCTGTGTGCTACATTAGTATCCTCAGAATTTCAGGAAAATGCAAACAAGTTCACTGATATGATGAATACCCTCTACCCTGTGTTGAACTTATGGGAGGATATTGAAAGGAGGTGCACAGAATAGGGGGGATACAACACATATATGAAATATTACAAAGGAAATTCATGAATGCCTTGCAATCTATATCACTGGAGAAAATGCCAACATTGATGATATCAGATTTCAATGTGAAAGTATCCTATGTCCTTTGTACATAGTAGGTGTTTAATAAATGTTTGTTGAATGGAAGTTCCAGTAGAGATCCCACATGTTCATCAAATTATTATCTTGTCATCATTTTTTTATGCTTTTATTAAGAAAATGACTATAAGTTGCATTTGGGCTATGCACAAGCCAGATTTGGTGAACATATGTGACTGATATTGGGACTAAATAGGTACATGAAAGTAGCAAAACTGTATTTCCTTTAAAATATTGTCTAATTAAAACTTTTCCCTAATCTATACCATTCTTCCTGCCAACTAATTCAAATAAGTGAGCTTTTGCTGTCCTAATGATCTTGAATGGTTCATAAGAACATGGATACTTACCATTGTTATCTGGAAAACATTTACATACAACTACTATAAATAGAGGTTGCTACCAGTATGAGCCAGGTCACTAATAAGTCAAGTTGCCAGCACGTACCTCATTTAATTACAGATGGAATATCTATAGCATTTATCTGATTTATTTTTGTGTTTGTATATGGGGGTAGGGTAGGGGTAGGCGGGCCATATTTGTCTGGACCTTGATTTTATTGTTATCAGGAACTGCTGGTGAAAAAATTCCTGTTAAAGCAGATCAACAACTGTTCTGCCATTTATATTCTTAGAAAGCTATGTGGGGACACTGAGAAGTTAAGTCACTTACCAGGAATCATATAGCCAATATGTGTTAGAAATGGAAATCCTTTGTTGAATCCACAGCTGACAGCTGACATTCTCTGGTGCAAGGTATCGCACTTAAAGTTGCAGCCTACCTTGAGTGGCTATTTTTCTGCATCTGTTTGTGTCCATCTCTGCCCTCATTGTCTTTCCTCAGAAGGCTTTTCATCCACCCTATGTATCTTCTATATACCTAATTATTTAATTGTTGTCATCACTCCATAAATGGATGTATGCTCCTTGAAGGCGGGGACTTTTTTTGTCTTTCATTCCATCCCTAGCACTTAATGCAGTGCCTGACACATTGTAAGTGATTAATAAATGCTTATTTACTGATTATGGTCTCCTACTGGTCCCTTCTCTCCAGTGATACAGTTAATGGATTGATGGAAAAGAGAGAAAAAAGAGAAATAAGGAGGAGAGAAGAGAGGGGGACACCACCTTTCCTCTGGTCTTCCCTGAAGAAATTTCCTCCGAACATGAAGTCCTTCACTTCTGACATGATGTATTTCCTTTTTTAAAATTTAGTTCTTATTGAAGGTTTCTGTTTTTTTACATCATCATAATTATCCCCAGTATCCTTCTTCTTATCCTTCTAGTATTTTTCAAAGAGTAAAAGAAATCAGCATACCATACATATACTGAAAAAGTCTGAAAATGTACAGTGTAATGTTTATAGGCTTCTACAAAAGGGTGGGTTGGGGCTGTCCTCTCCTGCCTGAGCCCTACTTGATCTTGAAAATTTTGTTACATTCACTTATGATTTTATGTGTGTAGTTGTTATTTCCTTTCATATTGTTGTGGCTATTGTGTATATTGTTTTCTTGGCTCTGGTTCTTTCACTATGTATCAGTTTATGTAGATATTTCCATGCTTCTCTGTATTCATCACATACATAATTTCATATAGCATAGTAGTATTCTATTACTTTTATGAACCAGAATTTGTTTAGGATTCACCAACTGATGGGCATCTACATTGTTTCCAATTTTTTTTTGCTATCAGAGTAAATGCTACATAAACATTAGCTATAATTATCATTAACATCACCAAAAGTGCTACTGTAAATATTTTGGAGTATATGGATGTTTTCTTCTTATCAATGGCTTCCTGGGGCTATAACTTCTATAATGACACCTCTGGTTCTAATGATATGGATATTTTAGTCACTTTATTTGCATAATTCCAAACTGTTTTCCAAAATGATGGTATTATTTAACAGGTTCATGAAAATGTGTTCTTGTACCTAACATTCTTTTAAATTTTATTTCATTTTTCATTTATAGAGTAAAATAAGCATTTCTATAATCTAGCACACCAAAAAAAAGATGATTGCACATAAACTACAAATCTACCTTGCACAACTTGCTATTCCATTCAAATATACAACAAAATTATTTTGTCATTTTCATAAAGAGGTGAATACACACATATACACACATGCGTGTGTGTGAAATTGTTCTATACAGACTTCTACTGATCAGTTGTTTCTCTGGATATAGATAGTGTCTTTCTTCATGTGTCCTTTATAGTTTGGGTGTTTATGATAGTCAAAATAAGTTATTCACTCAAAATGGTTCTCAACGTTGTTCCAACATTGACTATTGCCATTTTTTGGTCATCTTTGCCAACTTGCAGAATATGAAGTGAAAACCTTAGGGTTGTTTTGATCTGCATTTTTCTTGTTGCTGATCATTTTGAGAGCATTCTTTCATGTGAATAATTTGTAATTCTTTTGAGAACTCTCTGTTCATATTTTTTGACCACGTATCTATTGGGGAATGGTTATAAGTCACACACACACACACACACATTATATGTCTTGGATGCCAAACACTATCAGAGAAATTTGATACTAAGATTTTTCCCATTTGACTGTTTACCTTCTTGTCCTAAATGCATTAATTTTTATGTGCAAGAGCATTTCAGTGTCTTTTAATAAAAAATACCAATTCAATATTTTGTTATTAACTTTATCTTTACATCCTCCACCAATGGATATGAGAGGTATATGATCTGCTTCTCTTCTAATTTTTCTTATAGTATGACTTTTAATATTAAAGTTATATATCCATTTAGAATGTATCATGGAATATGATGTAAGGCATTGATTTAAGCCTAATTTTTGCCAGATTGTTCTCCAATTTTCCCAGAAGTTTTTTAGTCAAATGAGTTTTTTTCCTCTAGCTAATTATATTTCCATTTTATCAAATGTTAGTTTACTGAGATCCATTCATTCGATTCTCCCTTATATATTCTGTTCCTTTGACCTCGATCTCTATTTTTTTAAAACCATATAATAGCAGACAGTTTTGATGATTACTGCTTTATTATGAATCCTGAAGCCTAAAAGAGGTATTGCCACTTTCTCACTTCTTTTGATATTTTCCTTGATATTCTAAATCTTGTGTTTTTCCAAACAGATCTCATTATTTTACCAAGTTTTATAAATTACTTTTGGTGCTATTGTAATTTTTGTTGTATTGGCACAGCCAACCCATAAACACTGAATAGCCCTCCAGATATTTAAGTAGTTCTTTATTTAGGGAGAGCTATGTAATTGAATCTATATAAATCTTTTACATGTTTTGGTACATCAATCTCCAAATATTTCATGTATTTTATGGTTCTTTGCAATGGAATTTTTCTTTTTGCTTCTTGGGTTTTAAAAATTATTATGCAGAAATGTTGATTTTGAAGGGTTTATTTTTTAGCCTGCAACTTTGCTGAAGCTATTGCCTCAGTTAGTATCTTTACCGATTCCCTAGGACTTTACAAGTATAGTAAATATCATATGAGCAAAGAGGGATAGTTTTATTTCCTTTTTGCTTTATCATTATTCCTTTAATTTCCTTCTCTTATTGTTGTTACTAGCATTTCCAGAATTATATCAAGTAATAGTAAGAAGAGTGGGAATCCTTACTTTATGCTGGCTTTTATTGGAAAAAATTCTAGTGTATTTTCATTGGATGTGAGGCTTGCTTTTGATGATATTAAATAAAGGTCCCTCTATGTATATATTTTGTGAAGTTTTTAGCAAAAAAGAGAACTGTATTTTGTTAAAGACTTTTTCTATATTTACTGAGATGATCATGTTGTTTTAGATGTTCTGGCTTGAATATGATTAATTATGATTGTTTTTATAATTGCATCTCTGGTATAATACTTTTGGTCATAATGAATGATTTATTGGATAAATCACTATAGCCTCTTTGAGAACTTTGTTTAAAAATTTTGTATTACTATTTCTTAAGATATTGACTTACAGTTTTTTCTCTGTGTTTTATCTTTCCCTAATTTAAATATTGGGACTAAATTTGTTTCGTAAGAGGATTCTGATATGGTGCTTTCTTTCTCAATTTGGAGAATAATTTGTGAAAGGTAGGTACTACTTGATCTCTAAAAATTTGATATAATTCTTCTGTGAATCCATCAAGACAAGGAGGGCTTTTTTCCCTTTGATAGTTTCTTTACAACTAGATCTATTTCTTTTTCTGAGATTATATTATTTAAGATCTCAAAGTGTCCTTCAGATAGTTTGGGCATTTTATATTTTTTGAAAGTATGCCTTTATTTCATTTGTGTTCTCAATTTTGTTAGTATATAACTGCATAATATGTTTTTATTATTTATATTTCTTCTGATTTTGTTGTGATTTCACCTTGTTCATTTGCTATTTTACTGTTTTAATTTTCTTCCTTTCTATTTTTTAATCAGATTAACTAAAGGTTTTAACAATTTTATTAGTCTTTTCAAAGAACTAGCTTTCATTTTTACTTACCATTTGTATGTTTTTTTTGCTTCTAATTTATTTCTCCTCTAATTTTTAATATCTTCTCTTTTGTACATATTTTAAGTTTACTTAGTGACTTTCCAATTTATTCAAATCATATTCAGTTATTTGCTGTTGTTCAATCATTTATCTGTATCTGATTCTTTGTGACCTCTTAAGAGGTTTTCTTGGCAAAGATATCAAAGTGGTTTGCCATTTCTTTCTCCAATGGATAAAGGCAAACAGAAATTAGGAGAGTTGCCCAGGGTCACATGACTAGTGAGAATCTGAGGTCAAATTTGAACCCAGGTCTAACTGATTCCAGGCTACAATGCCAATCATGGTAGCACACTTGAGGACTGCTGCTGTGAATAATTTTAAGGGTCTAATAACATAGTATAATGAACTCTCTATTTATTCTGAAATAAACTAAACAGAGTTCAATAAAGTAAAGCAGAGCATTCATAGCAACATCCTTAAGCAAAACATATCTAATAATAATGTGTCTCATAACACTCAGTATTGTCATATGGCCCCTAGCATAAATCATTGAATCCCCAAAGTCAGGGAGTCTCAGGGTAAGGTCTTCCTTAGCACAACACATCCTTAAGAGGTAGTAGAAAATACTACACTATCCACCCCAGGTCACTGTAAGAACAATCTTCTTAATCAATACACAGTGTCCAAGTAAAGTGCTCTCTCATCTTGACTCAAGGCTGACTTCCAAACCCCATGGCTCCTCCTCTATGGGCCAACCAACTCTTGCCTGGGTTCACATGCAGGCAGCTCTGTTCTTGCTCCTTGTCTCAACTCACAGGGATTGTTCCACTCCAAACTCTTCTGATTTCTGTCTAACAGTAGGCTCCAGTGGCTCCTGCCCACAGCTTCTGTTTCTAGGAAAACAAAGTTTAATAGCACTACAAAAATATTTATACACATTACCAGTACCATCATCTCAATTCACTCATAAAGACCAACAGACAAGGCTTCTGTCTGAGAAACTAATACAGATCAACAGACAGGACTTCTGTCTGAGAAATCAACACAAATCAGCAGACAGGGCTCTTGTCTGAGGAATTAACATAGATCAATAGACAGATCACTGACATCATGAACATTCTTTGTGTTAGGCCTCCCCACAAGCAAGTTCCCCTAACCTGCTCACTCTTCTCTCTTCTCCCTCCAAGTGATTCAGTATATATATACTGCTTCCAATCAATGACTCTTGATTCAATCAAAGATTCTTGATTCAAAGACTCTTGATTCAATCAAAGACACTTGATTGACTAAAACTCAATCCAGAAAAACAGCAAAAAATCCTACTTTGTTTGCCATTACACAAGTGCAGTGCTGTATCCACTGAGTCACCTAGCTGCCTCATTCAGTTATTTAGTCCTCTCTTTTTCTATTTCATGTACATCCCTAAGATATGACTTTTCATCTGAGAGCTAGTTTAATTGCATCCCAGAAATTTTGGTATTTGTTTCATCATTTTCATTTTCTTTCACATAATTATTGCTTCTATGCCTTTGTTCTTTGACTCACTCATTATCTTAGCATTTCACTGTAAATTTATGTCTTCTGTTTGTGTTCCTTGAATCAATGACTATTTTGATATATAAAGAGTGTATTTATAATTTCTTCCTTTTTAGATTTATTTATAATGTCTCATGATCAATTGTTAATTTTTTAAAAAATTCTATGTGGTACTAGGAAATATGTATATTCTTTTGTAGTTTCCTTTAGAAGATGATACCAGTCTAATTTCTCCATCAATTTGTTCAGTTCCATATGTTCAGTTTTGTTATCTCTAATCTATTAGAGTTATCTAAACTCTAATAATAGAGTTTATTTATCTATTATTTATCTAATAAATAAAATGGAATGTTTTATTCCATTTTATGGAATATTGACAACTCTAGTTACTATTGTATACTATGTAAGTTATCTTGCAACTCAGTTAGTGTTACCTTTATGAATTTACATGATAAGGTATTTAGAAAATATGTCTATTATTGGCATTGGTTGATTGCCTATGGTTCCTTTTAACATAATAGTTTCCTTATCTTTTTTCTGTTTGTTTTTAGAATGTTTGTTTTTGCTTCATCAAATAGCATGATTGCATTTGCTACTCATAATGCAAAATTCTCAGACTTATGTAATAGTTCAAGAGAGAAGGGAACAGGTAACATTTAAGAACAGAACTAGCCCAGCTGGAAAGGTGAAGTATTCATGGTGCTTTTCTCTTACATCTTACTCTCATCCTGTGAGGGCTTCCCTGAAGGAGTCTGGCCATACTGCTAAGTTGCCAAAAGTCCAGGTACGTATCATAGCCCTGTGTAATGTTGTATGACAAAGTACTAAAAAGAGTCAGTAAAAGATATATCTCCATTATCTCCCTGACTTCCATGAATTCTGTAGAATTCTGTTTCAGAAAGTTTCATATTCAAGTGATTCATATTTAGAGAGCTTACATAAAAAGTGTTAGGATGTATGATAAAGGAGGGATCATTTTCAGCTCAGGGTATCAGGGAAGGTTGTCTTTGAAGAATGGGTAGAATGTTGACAGATGAGATGTCCATCTAGATACAGGGAATGAAGTCAGGGAGGTGGGGCATGGGAGAGTACAGTAGTCTAGGAAAAATCTCTAGGACTATTATGTTGCAGAGAAGGTGCTGACCAGCTTTGTAGAGGGAGTTTCCTCACCTGGGAGTTCCCTTTAACAATGAAATTACAAGTCCAATCCTTTTATGAAACATATTCAAGTTTTATGGAAATAGGTTTTTAAATATCAATCATCTAATTTGATAAGGATTTTTAAAAATATCATCATCCTTAAATATATACATATGTGTGTACATATAGTGGCTAATTAAAAATAAATATGTATTAAATACACAATAATGATAAAATAGTTTTGAAAAGAATGTTGAAAGGTGGTTTTGGAGGATAGAAATATTTATACAAAATTATTACTAACAATAATGGTAAAAAGAATACACAAAATACACAATTTTATCAGTGTGGGAAACTTCTAGTGTGGAACTTTCCTCTGCCAACACAGATACAAACCCATCTATGACTAGCAGGTACTTTAAGGAATTTCTTGAGTCACATAAAAGTTATATAACTTACCCTAGATCACACTGTTGGTCATAAAAGATGCAGGATTTGAATCCAGGTCTTTCTGACTCAAAGTCAATTTAACAAATATTAAGTACCAACTAGTGCAAGGCATTGTGCTAGATCCTAAGGATATAGACAGTCAGCCAGTCAACAAGAATGTATTAGGTACTTACTATGTGTCAGGCACTGTGCTAAGTATTGGAGATCCAAGAAAGGCAAAAATGGGTCTCTGTCCTTAAGGAGAATACTTTCTATTGGAAGAGACAAGACATAAATAAGTAGGTACATTTAAGATAAATGCAGAGTAGATGAGAGGTAATCTGAATGAGGAAAGCACTATAGCCCAGGAAAAAGGCATTCTGCAGAAGGTAGACTTTGAGTTGAGTCTTGAAAGAAGCCCGGAAAACTATGGACATAGGAAGGAAATGCTATTCACATCCAGAGAAAGAACTGATAAATAGAAGTATGTATAGAATACACACACACACACACATATATATATATATTGCACATATACACACACATGCACACACATATTTGTGTCCAATGGTAGCCATCTTGGGGAGAAGAAAAAAAGAAATTTACATATTAACCTTTTAAGATATTTAAAGGGAATATCAAATTGTACATAATAGATTTGTAGCTTCATGTGTAATCATCCTTTATAATGTAACATTATACTAATGTTATAGAAATGTTTGTTTTATTCCATAAATTAAAAAGAAAAAAAAGAGTCAGAGGTGAAGGGACAGAGCATTCCAGGAATAGGTGATGGATGATACAAAAGCATTATGACTGGAGATGTGAGTCCTGTTGGAGGAACTGCAAATTAGTGTGTAGAGCTGGATTAAAGATTGTGTGTGTGTGTGTGCTTATGGGAGAATGTGCCTCAGGTTTGTGGAGGAAATTTTCTATTGCTTCTTTTTTAACTATACTATGTCATCAAATACCTTTATTCTGAACTAATTACGTCCTTTGTCTGACTCATGAAAGTAAACATATAAGGGCATTCATGAGCTTTGGTTCTGAGTGGATACAGATCCACAGAGTATCTGGAATCCGGGGTGGTTTGTCTGAGGGAATATTTATTGTGGGGAGGGGGTGTGAATCAGGTGCTATACTGTGAAGGGGGAAAGTGAAGCCAAAGCAAATATGAGAGCCTAGGAGAACAGGGAGAAAGTTGGAAGAATTAGAGGTCACAGTAAGGACACAGGGAGGAGAGAGTTTCAGATGGAGGAGACAGAAGGAGAGATTGAAGGATTAGAGGTTGGAGTCAGAGGGAGGAATTTTAGAGTTTTGGATCATGGATCTGGGGTTAGAGTATGGTCTACTCCTGTGTGTAGTTGAGGTGATATGAAGATGGAGGTCTAGTCACTGCACCATGCTGGGGATAACAATAAGAGCTTACATGCACACACACATACATATGCACACACATATATACGTGTATGTGTTTATGTATGTATATATAGACACACACATATATATAGTTATGAAGCATCATATATATATGTATATATGTGTATATAGATAGATGATCTCATTTAATCTTATACAAGCCTAAGAAATGGTGAAAGAACAATTATCCTCATCTTACAATTAAGGAGGCAGAAATTATGTGACTAACCTCCCCACTCCCAGTAGCTAATGGTTAGCAATAGTGGTCTTACTTTCAAAGTTTTCATTCAGTAGAGCCCCAGTCTGGTTGTACCAACAACTCTTTTACTATTGCTTTGATTTTGTAATGCACTCTTAGTACTAGTGCTGAATCTTTAAGAATTTAACATTTTAACTTACTTAAAAATAATTGCTTTGAGAATTTCATTAGACTTCTCAAATCAATTCAGTCCAATAAGCATTTATTAAGTACCTACTATTTTCCAGGCAAAATGCTTGGGCTTGGGATAGTGACAGTGTAGAGAGATAAAAACAAACCAGTCCTTGCCCTCAAGGACCTTAAAATTTAAGAGGGAGATGAAAGGTGAGGTGAGAAATAACATGTATAGAGATAAGTCACACAAAACGTATGGAAAAAATAAATACAGAGTAATTGGGGGGCAAGGAGGCAGATCATTAATAACTGAGGGAACAAATCAATCTACTGAGCTTAGGAATCATTTCCTTTTAAGAAATTAAAAGGAACAAAAATTAATTACTTCCCTTAATGCCTATTCCAGGGTTTAACAAGCTTTACTGCCAGGAAGTCCCTCTTAATAGCTGACTCAAATCCATTTCCTTAGTGTTCTATCTCTCATTGAGTTGGAGCACAGCTGGATCCAATCTTCTGCATTATAACCTTTCATATTTATGAATGTCATTACTAAGTCTTCTCTCAATTTTTTTCTCTGTAGGCTAAACAATCTCAATTCCTTTAACCTTTACTCAAAGGTTCTAACATCTACTTGCATTCCTTTGAACCCCCTCCAAGTGTCCCATGTACTTCTCAAGTTGTTGAGTCACAACTTTTCTTAGCTTACTGTAAAATACATTAAACATTTTTTATAACTCTGGTTAGATAGATGACTAAATGACTAAACTCTTCCAAAAGCCTCCTTTTTAATTTTCTCCATTAATGGCTAAATAGCAAGTCAATAAACATAAGAACATATGAAACATAACAAAACCTTTTAGAGGCATTAAATTAGAGTTGGGAGGAATCTTAGAGGTGATATATTTTTATGTCATTTTTATCATTTTTCATTTTATAGATGAGGGAATTGAGCTCTCTTGGGCAGGGCGGGGTACAGGAAACAACAGATTTATAAGAATTGCTCAGAGCTGATAACTTATTACCCTAGCTGAGTGTTCAGTCTCATAGCCGGCCAGTGCCTGGGATTTCACTAAAATATACAGATCTATTTGATATTTGTTATACTATATTGATTTAATTTTTGAAGATGAAAGGGATTCTACAGATCAACTAGTCCAATTCCTTTATATTGTAAATGAAGAAATTAAGCAAAGTACCTTGCCCAAGATTATATGGTTTGTGGCAAAGACAGGATTATAACCCATGATTCCTGACTCAAAGTCCAAGGTTCTTGTACTATGACATTAGACTCCTTACAACACATGTGACTATCCATATGGTTGATTAAGTCAATCAAGCAATCATCCAACCACACTTAAAATAACTAACAAAATATTCTAGCCTTGATACTTTCATTAGGTGAAAACCTCTCTCCTAAATCAATCAATCAGTCATGCAAAGGCATTAAACTATTATATGACCTTGTCACATGCCCTATGGGGCTTCTATAAAATAAGCCAGTTTCAGCATTTGAGAGTCTGGCAACTCAGAGAAAGGCATAATTCTCATTGAGCTTCTAGGGAGGAGGGTGGGGGGAAGGCAGAAAGCCTCTATCCCATTCCCGTCTTGGATCAGAAGATGACCTTGGGTATGAAAACATGGACTTCTTTGTTTTAGCAGGGTCCCTGGAACAGCAATGATTGGTGGTAGTGTCTACAATGGAAGCTGAAGACAAGCTAGATACACCTTATTATCCTCTAAAAGGAGCCCAGTAGAGCTCCACAAAGAGGAGAAAGTGATTGAGAAAATGAAGAAGCTGTGAGCTATCCATTTAAAACATGTGCTCTCTAAGCTTAAGATGGTCTGAATGTACTATGGCAGAGTCGTCTTTACACTGGGGAAAGATGCTTTGTACTAATGAATCTTACCATATAAGTAAAAACTTCTTTCTAGAAGCTAATTTGCTCAGTGATGTCAAACTCAAATAGAAATGCTGTATGTTGACTTAGAAATACATGCTCAAAGGCTGCATGTTGACTTAGAAAACTATGAATTAATATTAACTATATTGCATTGTATTTTTATTTATTTTGTTAAACATTTGCCAATCACATTTGAAGGTATGAAGGAGTTTTGCAGGCCACAGCAGGCCTCTACTTTGACATGTCTGAGGATGACTAATTGATTATCAACTGATAATGAAGGAAGCATGGGGAGTTCATGAGCTATAGCACTAAAAGACCACCCCCAATCCGAGAAGGGTCTGCTAGATCTTTGAGAGAAGTAGCAGCTGCCACCTGGGGACCTTGACTACATTTTGAGTAGCTACAAATCCTGGGTTACTCACAAAAAAGAAAAAGCAAGAAATAATGGGGGTTGGGTAGGAAGGGGTGAGGGGAGGAGTGGAAAGAATGGAAGGAAATGACAAAAACCAGTCAGAAACCAAGAAGTGAATAAAATGAAACAGAAACGTAGGTTTGAATCATGTACTTCTGATACTAACTGGGTAATTTTGGACAAATCACAACCTCTTTGGGTCCCAGTTTTCTTCATCATTAAAATGAAATCATTTTGTTTTAGTTATTTTCCGTGGTGTCTGACTCTTTGTGACCTCACTTGGGGTTTTGTTGATAAAGAAACACCAGTGGCTTGCTATTTCTTCTCCAACTCATTTAACAGAAACTGAGGTGAACAGGGTCCAGAGTCACATAGCTAGCAACTGAGGTTGAATTTGAACTCAGGTCTTTTCAACTCCAGATGTGACATTCTATTTACTGCAATACGCAGCTGCCTATGAAAACATTAGATTATTGATAAAATCCCATCCAGGTCTCATCCTATGATCCCAAGCCATAAAACCAAAATGTAAAGTGAAAAAGAAGTCAGAACTATTCTATATTATCACTATTAGTTTGATTTGCACTTTTTATGGTTTATAAATTTTGGTTTATGCCTAGAGAGGCAGAAAAATGAAGTGGATAGAGTGTTGTCCTTGGAGTCTAGATGACCTGGGTTCATATCCTGCATCTTTCATAAGTAAATTTAAAGAAGTTAGTTAAATTCTCAAGCACTCTACTCCACTCGAAAAATGAAAGTTGTGAATTTGTTGGTGAAAGTAGATCAGTGTGGACAAAAGTTTTTGGGGTAGGGCAGGTTGAATCACTAAACAGTGAAATCACATGAACAGACCTAAAAACAACAGCAGCTCCAACCACATTATGGTATTCCATCATCTACTTTTCCACAAAATAGAAAAACAAAACAGTAAGCCCTTGTTGTTCTCCTCAGATTTTTTTTGACTAGCCTTTGCTTATTCTGAGCTTTAGCACTTTGAATGCTATTTTGGGTTTAATTTATTTTCAGCGTTCCACAATCACTACCATACAACCTAGATTTTTTTCTTTCCCTCCCTCCCTCTCCTTCCCCTCAACCTTCTCCCTCCCTCCCCAAGATGTCATACAATTTTATATTGGTTCTACACATATATTCCTATTAAGTACATTTTCATCAGTCATGTTGTATAGAAGAATTAAAATGAATGTGAGTAATCATATAACAAAACAAGACATAATAAAAAAGAAAATGATCTGCTCCATTCTGAGATTGAATTCCATAGTTCTTTCTCTGCATGTGGAAGGCATTTTGCCTTAAAAGACCATTGGGGATTTTTTAAGTCCTTGCATTGCGATGAAGTTCTAAGTCTACCAGAAAAAATCCTTACACACTGTGGTTGTTGCTGCGTACAAAGTTCTCCTGGTTCTGCTCCTTTTGCTCAGTATCAGATCGTACAAGTCTTCCCAGGCCTCTCTGAAGTCTTCCTGTTCATCATTTCTTACAGCACAATAATATTCCATTACATTCATATAACATAATTTATTCAGCTACTCCCCAATTGATGGGAATTCCCTTGATTTCCAGTTTCTGGCCACCACAAAGAGTGCTGCTATAAATATTTTTGTACATGGGGGACTCTTTCCCATTTTTATGATCTCTTGGGGATACAGTCCTAGAAGCAGTATTGCTGGGTCAAAGTGTATGCACATTTTTGTAGCCTTTTGGACACAGTTCCAAATAGATCTCCAGAATGGCTGGCTCAGCTTACAGCTCCACCAACAATGAATTAGTGTTCCAACTCTCCCAAATCTTCTCCAACATTTATCATCTTTCTGTTCTGTCATGTTGGACAATCTGATAGGTGTGATGTGGTACCTCAGAGTTGTTTTGATTTGCATCTCTCTAATCAATAGTGATTTAGAGAATTTTTTCATACGACTATAGATATCTTTAATTTCTTCCTCTGAAAATTGCCTGTTCATTGGATGCTATTCTGACAAAACCATCCTATGATTTTGCATTCATCCTCTGTTGCAATCTGTTCAATATTATTTATATATATGTATATGTATATATACATATAAGTCTATGTATGTATACATATATACATACACATGCACACATTATATTATATAAATATATGTTGCGTATTTAAATCTAAGCTGTTCTGTCAACATATTTCTTTCTCTTTAATTTCTTCTCTCTTTAACATCTCTTTGGATAAATCTTTCTTTTCCTCCTCATCTGAAGGGTTTCTCTTTGTGTTTTCATAATTTCTTGAGAACTTCCTATCTGTCTTGTGATGGAATTTTAGTCCGTGGAATTCAAATTACTCTTTTTCTGAATGTTTGGAAACCTGCTCTCTCAACATTTAGGCATGTCAGATCAATACTTGGCTTTCCTCACTTCTGTCACATATTCTAAGGTGGAATAGCCACTTCTCCCTGACCTACACCCCCTTCACATTCTTATCTGAGTAATAGTTCTTTCTTGTTGAACAGTATTGAAATTCAGAATAGAAGTTCCCTTCATTGGTTCCTCCAATGAAGAATGAAATTAAGGCAAGTCAAGAAATGATTGACTGCTCCACTTTGGGGAGGGGGGAGAGAAAATATACAGGGAGAGAGAGAAAGAGAGAGAGAGAGAGAGAGAGAGAGAGAGAGAGAGAGAGAGAGAGAGAGAGAGAGAGAGAGAGAGAGAGAGAGAGAGAGAGAGAGAGAGAGAGAGGCAGAGAGGGGGCAGAGAGAGACAGAGAGATACAACAGATAACAAGATCATTGAAATCCTCTATTGCTACTCTAGCTTATCTCATGACAGTCCTGTGATGTTTCCTGAACTCCTCATCTATCTTTTTTCTCAGTCCAGCTGGTCTATAGTGTACTCCAGTGACAATATCGGTTGTTATTTTTTCCTGCTCCTCTTGATCTTCAGCCATATGTTTTCCATCATGTTTCCCCTCTCTGGGTCCTGGATGTCTTCACCTGAGTATATTTTCTTAATCTACTGGGAAACTCATAGTATCCTCCCTCTCCCCACCCACACATCTTTACGTATCCTATTTCTTGTAAAATACGCATACCAATCCAGAAAAACTTCATTGTGGGTTTCATAACACCAAGTCTCAGTGAGACCTGTGAAGTCTAATTTTATACCTTGTGTGAGGATCTCTAGTTCATTTTGCTTGTTACTCATAATGTGTGCACTTATGGGTAGCTATCTGGGTTCATACGTTTTATTACTATCTGTTGGGCATTTCTGGGCAACTGTACTACTATTATTTTATTTAAATTATAGCTGCTCTCTATAGTACCTAATTTTGTGGATATGTGTAGGAAGTTTCTCCCCACTGCTTTTTCACCTTAACCCTTTTTGATTAGATTTTTTTAGACCTCAGGCAAGTCTATTCTTACTTGACTAATTAGGTACATTCTTTCCCCAGTCAGGAGCCTGTTATTCCTAAAAATCTCTCAGAAATCAAATTCTCCTCTCTGTTAGACAATACCCAACTTTACTTCTTCAGAAATTCTGGAATTCTATAGCTCGCAGTCTTATAACATCACTGGAAGAATATTGGTACTAAAAAGATATACTTCTTTCCCTCAGGGAGATAGACAAAGAATTGTGCAGTTTTCTAAAGATAATACAGCCTGCTCTGGTTCAGTTTTTATTGTTTATTTCCAATGTTTGTCCAAGTTATAGATATAGATGGATGAGCTCTATGGGCTATTCATCCAACTTTACATCACTATCTAGATATTAAGTGTTCTTCAGCCACTTGATCTTTTTCTATGTAGGTAGACCAAATTCTTTTGAAGATCATGAATCTCATTTAGATATCTCTAGAATTTTCTAAGGGTTGTTATATAAGAACTAGAGCACCAGTATGATTATATCATCTACAGGAAACTTCTCTTTGCTTTGTATTCTACATTGGCATCCTTTCTGAGAGTGGCAAACATAGTTGATAAGCATAAATGTTCCTGTTTAATTCTTCACTTGAAATTAATGATCAGAGCTCTTTGAGCAAAATTATTGCTCATTACATCTATAACAAGCACGCTCAGGGTAGAAAGAGCATCCATTGGTCTCACTCACAAGACTTCTGAGTTGAGATAATGATTAGAAAGAGTGAAGGAGTATGGGTAGAGTTTTTGTCAGCTGGTGAGGAAGGAGGTAGTCTAGAAAACAATGTGGGAAACAAGGTAGCACTCAGAGCTTTTCAAGAAGAAAAGACAGAGAAAGACAAGATGGTGACTGAGATCATCCTGGTTTTTCTTTTTCTTCCATCTTTCCTTCTTTTCCTTTCTTCCTTCCTTCTTTCTTTTTCTCTCTATCTTTCTCTCTCTCCCTTTTCTTTTTTTTAATGGATTATAATGAATAAGACAAACCTGTAAAAAAGAATTGTTTGGTTGAACAAACATGCATTAAGTGCTGTCTGAGGGCAAGGCATCAAAGTTATTCACCTTGGTAAACTCTAAATGAAGCCCAGAGTTCAGTTTTTAAATTTTCACATCTACATTAGGACACTATGGGGAACTTAAGACTATTTTTAATAGAATGTAAGTTTATTGAGGACAGGCATGATTTTATTTTTTTCTTTGTATCCACACGGCACAGAATCTTGCATATTCAAGCTATTACTTTGTAAATAAATCCTAGAAAATTGTCTGAAGTTCTTACAGGTCAATTGACTTACTTGGTCAGGGTCACTGAGTTATTAAGTGTGAGAGGTGGTATTTTAACTTGGGTCTCCCTAACTCGAAACCCAGCACTCCAAGCAGTGCCTTCTAAGGGAATACTGTCCTGATCCCTCAGCTGCTGGTATCTTATGTAATTATCTTATGTTTCATTAAATATACACTCTCACCTGTTGTTTTCCCTGATAGACAATGCTTTTTGAGAGTAGGGATTTTTTCATTCTTTCTATTTGTATCTACAATGCCTAGAACGTTGTCTTGTACATAGTTGGTATGTAATATAATATTGCTTCATTGACTTGTAAATACTTGCATATTGATTAACTCCTCTACTCTAGGAATTATTCTGAACAAGTCTGACTTTGGTGACTCTCCAATGGCTGAAGAATAGAAGGATCATTTCAGGAAAAAAACTCAGCTTTAGGCTGGTGTGTTTCTCATTGCATAAATGGGATGTGGCATGTGCTTAAGGGAAAATCAATCAGTAAGCATTTATTGAGTTCTTAATATATCCCAGACACCGTGCTAGGTCATGAGGCTACAAAGACAAAATGAAACAGTCCTTGTCCTTAAGATTACTATTTAACTGGGAGAGATACCTACATTATCATCATCATCATCATCATCACCTTCATCATAACAGATAATATTTAAGTAGCTATTTTAAGGTGTGCAAAGTGTGAGATATAGAAAAAATAGAGTAAAAGGTAATTTTGTGGAGTAGGCACTAATAGCTGATGGGATCAATAAAGATTTAATTTTTAAAGTTTTGCTTGAGCTGCACCTTGAAGGAAACTAGGGATTTTAAAAGGCAGAGATGAGGTGAAGTAAGGTATCAAGGAAAACCAGTGCAAAGGCAGGGAGATGGAGTGCATTGTAGAAGGAACAGTTAGAAGGACAGTTTGGCTAGATCATATTATTCATGAAGAGGAATGATATAGACTAAAGCTGCAAAGATAAGTTGAGGTCAGATTATGAAGGGCTTAAAGTTCCAAATAATGGCATTTACATTTACTCCTACAGGTCATAGGGAGTCACTGCAGTTTATAGAGTAATAATAATAGCAGTTGTTTTTTCTATAGTGTTTACTATGTGCCAGGCACTCTGTTAAGCCCTTTGCAATTGTTATCTCACTTGATCCTCACAATATCCCTAAGAGGTAAGTGCTATTATCCTCATTTTATAGATGAGGAAACTGAGGCAAACTGAGGTGAGATGACTTTCCCAGAACATTGCTAGTGAGTGTGTGACCTGGTCAGAGCTACACCTTGGGAAAATCACTGTGGCAATTGTGTGGAGAACAGAATGGAGTGGGGAGAGATGAGGCAAGAGACCTCATAGGAGGTTAAAGCAGTATCCTAGGGAAGAAATGATAAAGGAACTGAACTAGAGTAGTAGTTATGTGTGGAAAGTGAAGAAGATGTATGGAAGAGACCTTGTAGACATAGAAACAACAAGAGATTTGGCATGAGAGCAAGTGTGTGAGAGTATGAAGTCAAGGTTGAAAAAGGATTTGGAATTTGGCAGATTGGAAGGATGGTGGTCAGAGGGAAGTTTTGAAAGGTGAATAGTTAGTAGGGAAAGATAATGTTTTCTATATTTCCTTTGTAGGAGAAGAGGATGGTTAATAACTTCAAAGAGGTCAAAGAAGACAAAGATTGAGAAAATGCCCTCAAAACTGGCAATCCAGAGATTATTGGTAACTTTGTAGAGAGTAGTCTTATTTGCGTGGTGAGAACCTTCCTCAATTTCTTACTATTTTGAGAGTATTCTCAGAAATCTGCAGTTAAAAACCTTATAGATCATATGAAAGATGCCACGTTAGTCTACTGATGTATGCTTTGTAATCTGAGAATATGAAGATGACATAGATATCCCACAACTATTAGTCAATGATATCATTGTGGAATTAAGAGTCTATATGCATTGTTCATAGTAGTGATATAAAAAAAATACTGGAAAGATCCAATGTTATATAGACTACTGGACACTGAACAAGAGAACTAAGACGGACCAGGACACCTTTCAATAAGTCCAAGATGCCCTGAACTTTTTGATAGGCAATTAGTGGTTTTAAGTACTGGACTCATACTATGGATCCTAAGAAGGCAAGAAGACAGCCTTAATCTTTTTTCTACCAGTTTGAGTGTGTGGCCATCAGAATCTTAGTGGAAGTAATCACCTTCAGTCAGCCAAGCAGTCAATAAACAATAAGCATTTATAAAGCACGTACTATTTGGCAAGCACTTGGGATACAAACATACAAAAAAAGATAATCCCTGTCCTCAAGGATCTTACAATCTGATGGAGAAGAGAACACATAAAAAGAAACTGAAAAATGGAGGTGGGTAGGGTGAAGAAAGGGACCTGACACAGGGACATAGTGGAAGAATCAGAGAAATCCCAAAATTAGGAAAGTCAGGTGAGAAATGAGGAGGTATTCTGAGCTGAGCTCCTTCCTTAAGTACAGACTTTGAGTTCTTGACTCCATCCTCCAATAAGAGGTGGTGATGAAATGGAGGACCAAGGATGTTGGGGTTTAGCAGGATGATGACTTACATAGAAGATGGTCAAACACTAGAAATACTTGGAGGTGTTGGGTTACCTGGATGACCTGATTGTCTTTGGAAAGATCTTGGAGAAATTTGAGGAAAGGCTAATGAGAGTGTAAGACTTAGATGAGTTAGAAGCTGATCTGAAACTGTTAGTTTTATAATACTAGTTTTATAGGCCCTCTGTCAAGTACATGGATCACACAGTGTCTCAGAGGGGAATACTGATCCCAAGAAGAGAGAAGTACTTATTAGCTGGTCATATCAAAAGAATTTTCAAGAACTAAAGACTCTTCTAGCAAATGGTGATTATTATAAAAATTTTGTGAAAAATTATGCGAGCATTGATCTTCTAAGTATATGGTTAAAAAGAATTAAGAGTCAAAGAGAAGAAAAAAGTAAATTCAGCTTTCAAGACCATTGAGATTAAAATAGTGAACAGGCTTTTGATCACATGCTCAAAGGTTTAAGCAATAGCAGAAGTTGGAGCTAGGCAGTGAAGTGCTATACTTGACTGTAATGGTACCAGGCACTCACAGTTACAGAGAATAGTCAGGTGCTACTCATAGCAAGTTAGATGTATTATGTTGTGATTTTAGGCATCTGAATCAAGAAGGAGCATTTGTACTAGTAAGAAACATTTTACTGGCAGAATAGCAGCAGAGATCTGTAAGTATGAGATTTGTGCTTGGTGTGTTCGAAGAAAAATCTCTCTACTTATACTGCTTACTTTGAAAGTATAAGTACAAGTAAGACACTGGCACTTGTGTGCATGAATTTTTTTTAATCACTGGAAA
Source organism: Bettongia penicillata ogilbyi (assembly GCA_023548195.1). Lineage (NCBI taxonomy): Eukaryota > Metazoa > Chordata > Mammalia > Diprotodontia > Potoroidae > Bettongia > Bettongia penicillata. Next base: position 1,795,509 of record JAJHZJ010000136.1, on the reverse strand, counting down.
AAGCTAGATATAAGCAACACTCTGGTGGTGACTATTTCACCAGGTATGCATAAGCATACTCAATCAGGAATCAAAAAGCTTCTACAGTTGCTAAGACGTTGAAGGAAAAATATTTCTCTGTGTATGGCTTCTGGGCCTGGATCCACTCTGACCAAGGCAGAGACTTTGAAAGAAAACTCATTACGGGGAATCAAGAAGTCTAAAAAATGTACCTATTACCCTCACAGACAACAACAGTCACATAGTGCTAAACATGCTACATTTCTTTGAAGTCTTAGTAGAGTCCAGTTAAGTCAACATATAGCTTTTCTAGTGAATATATACAATGTTAATGGGAATGACCTTGTAGGCTTTATTACCATACTTGCTCTTGTTTGCCTATATTGACTTGTGTATTGGGGTCTTAGAAAATGGAAATGACACAGACACTTACAACCAGTATGTCTTTTGATTGAGAGAGTTGTTGAAAAAGTCTACTAACTAGATATGGCCTTAGGCAGTGGTGGGGAACCTGTGGGAGGCCACATGTGACCCTCTAGGGTCTCAAGTGTGGCCCTTCATAAACTTCACAAGTTTGGGTTCAGAAGAAGGGCTTCACTTGAGGACCTAAAGGGCCACATGTGGCATTGAGGCCACAGGTTTTCCATCCCTGGTCTAAAGTTTAAAAATGGCACAATAGCATCAAGCAAGGGTGTGAAGATTGAGTTCGGTAAGATTTTCAAGAAGGAGATAGAGTTCTAAGAAATTCTGGTGTGTAGAAAACACACAAATTAGTGAAATGATTGTTTTGAAAGCTATTTCATACCGCATAGCTATCCCATACCATGGTGAAAGATCGGGCAACTTTATAATCCAAAAATTAGCCCCAGAGAGTAGCCAAGTGGCCATAATCACTTATTGTCTTTTGAAGAGTTGTTTAGATTCCCTGATTATGGGGAGGATCAGTGCAAGATCAGCAAAGAAGGCACTGAGAGATGAGCATACTTACCAGTAGCAAGAGGTGGCCTGAGCCTGCTATCTCTGAAGTTAGTAACTCAGGTGAGAATGACCCTTTGTGTTAGCATTCTTCAGAGAGTTAGGCAAGTCAATCCTATATTTATCCATGGGGGATCTCTGTTCAAACAGGTAGAAAACTAAACCCAGAGGCATCCCCTTTTCAACCTAATACTCTAGCTACAAAAGCCTTCACAGGTCAAGGTTGTCCACAATCTAAGGAGGTCACAGGATCATAGATCTAGAGTTGAAGGGAATCTCAGAGACCATCTAGTCTAGCCTCCTCATTTCACAGATGGGGAAACTGAAGGCAGGTTATGACTTGTCCAAAGTCACACAAATAACGACTATCAGAGCTAGAATATGAATGAAAGTCCTGTGACTCCAGGGCCAAAAACTCTTTCTACCATATCATACCCTTCTTGTACAGGTGCCAGGGTCATTTGGTCAGTGATAAAACCTACAAATATGCTTGCATCTCTCCCATATTTAAAAAACTTTCACTTGATCCATCCATCCCTGCTAGTCCTACATCTCTCCTCCCTTTTTGTGGAGAAATTTAAGGAGGCCTTCTACAATAGGTGCATTCATTTCCTTTCATCTCGCTCCCTTCTTAACTCTTGAGGTTGACTTGCAACCGCATCATTCAAATGAAACAGCTCTCTGAAAAGTTAGCAGAAATTTCTATCTAAAGCTAATGAATTTTTTACAAACTTCATTCTTGTTCACTTCTCTGAAGTCTTAGAAATTTGATTCTCTCTTTCCTCTAGGTTTATGTGACACTGCTTTCGCATTCCCCTACCTGTCTGACCAGTGTCCTCTGATGGATCTTCATCTTGGTCTCACCCACTAAATATGGGTATCTTCCAGGTCTTGGACCCTCTTCTCCCTCTTTATTTTCAAATTTGATTTCATTTATTTTAGTTTCCAACGTTCATTTTCACAAGATTTTGAGTTTCAAATTTTCTCCCCATCTCTCTCCTCTGTCCACCCCAAGACAGCATGCATTCTGATTACTCCTTCCCCAAATCTGCCCTCCCTTCTATTATACCCCTCCCTTCCCTTATCCCCATTTCTCTATTTTTCTTGTAGGGCAAGATAGATTTCTATATCCCATTACTTATATATCTTATTTCCCAGTTGCATGTAAAAACAATTTTTAACATTTGTTTTTTAAAACTGTGAGTTCCAACTTCTCTCCCTTCCTCCCTTTCCACCCATCCCCACTGAGTCGATATAGGTTATACATGTGTAGTCATGCAAAAGACTTCCATAAAAGTCATGTTGTGAAAGACTATATTTCCCTCCATCCTATCCTACCTCCTATTTATTCTATTCCCTCTTTTGACCCTATCTTTCCTCAAAAGATTTTACTTTTAATTACTCCCTCTTCCCATTTGCCATCTCTTCTATCATTCCCCCCACACCCCGCTTATCCCCTTCTTCCCTACTTTCTTGTAGTGTAAGATAGATTTTCATAGCAAATTGAGTGTGCATGTTATTCCCTCCTTAAGTCAAATGTGATGAGAGTAAGCTTCACTTTTTCCCTCTCACCTCCTCTCTCTTCCCCGCCATTGAAAAAGCTTTATCTTGCCTCTTTTATGTGTGAGATAACTTGCCCCATTTTATTTCTCCCTTTCTACTCCCAATATTTTCCTTTCTCACACCTTAATTTTATTTCTTCAGATATCATCCCTTCCTAATCAACTCACCCTGTGACCTCTGCTATATGTATATAATCCCTCCAACTACCCAAATACTGAGAAAAGTCTCAAGAGTTACAAATATGATTTTTCCATGTAGGAATGTAAGCAATTTAACTTTAGTAAGTCCCTTATGATTTCTCTTTCTTTTTTTTTTAAAATAAATTTATTTAACTTTTACATTCATTTTCACAAAATTTTGGGTTCCAAATTTTCTCCCCATTTGTCCCCTCCCCCCACCCCAATACACCGAGCATTCTAATTTCCCCTATCACCAATCTGCCCTCTCTTCTATCACCCCTCCCTTCCCTTATCCCCATCTTCTCTTTTGTCCTGTAGGGCAGATAACTTTTTATTCCCCATCACCTGGATTTCTTATTTCCTAGTAGCAAGAACAATACTCAACAGTTGTTCCTAAAACTTTGAGTTTCAACTTCTCCCCATCCCTCCCTCCCCACCCATGCCCTTTGGGAAGGCATGCAATTCAATATAGGCCATATCTGTGTAGTTTTGCAAATGACTTCCATAATAGTTGTGCTGTGTAAGACTAACTATATTTCCCTCCATCCTATCCTTCCCACCATTGTTTCTCTTCTGTCTTTTGATCCTGTCCTTCCCCAAGTGTTGACTTCAAATTGCTCCCTCCTCCCATTGCCCTCCCTTCCATCACCCCCCCACCCTGCTTATCCCCTTCTCCCCCACTTTCCTGTATTGTAAGATAGGTTTTCATACCAAAATGAGTGTGCATTTTATTCCTTCCTTTAGTCGAATGTGATGAGAGTAAACTTCATGTTTTTCTCTCAGCTCCCTTCTTTTCCCCTCCACTAAAGTCTCCTGCCTGCCTCTTCTATGAGAGATAATTTGCCCCATTCCATTTCTCCCTCCTTCCTCCCAATACATTTCTCTCTCACTGTTTACCTTCATTTTTTAAAGATATGATCCCATCCTATTCAATTCACTCTGTGCTCTCTGTCTCTGTGTGTGCATGCATGCGTGTGTGTGTGTGTGTGTTTGTATGTGTGTGTAATCCCACCAAGTACCCAGATACTGAAAAGTTTTAAGAGTTACAAATATTGTCTTTCCATGTAGGAATGTAAACAGTTCAACTTTGGTAAGTCCCTTATGACTTCTCTTTGCTGTTTACTTTTTCATGCTTCTTCTCATTCTTGTGTTTGAAAGTCAGATTTTCTTTTCAGCTCTGGTCTTTTCATCAAGAATGCTTGAAAGTCCTCTATTTCATTGAAAGACCATTTATTCCCCTGAAGTATTATACTCAGTTTTTCTGGGCAGGTGATTCTTGGTTTGAGTCCTAGTTCCTTTGACTTCTGGAATATCATATTCCAAGCCCTCTGACCCCTTATGTGGAAGCTGCTAGATTTTGTGTTGTCCTGATTGTGAATTATTTCTTTCTGGCTGCTTGCAATATTTTCTCCTTAACCTGGGAGCTCTGGAATTTGGCTACAATATTCCTATTCTTTTTGGAATCTCTCTCAGGGGGCAATCAGTGAATTCTTCCAATATTTATTTTATCCCCTAGTTCTAGAATATCAAGGCATTCTTCCTTAATAATTTCTTGAAAAATGATGCTTGGGCTCTTATTGATCATGGCTTTCAGATAGTCCCATAATTTTAAAATTGTCTCTCCTGGATCTATTTTCCAGGTCAGTTGTTTTTCCAATGAGATATTTCACATTGTCTGCTATTTTTTCATTCCTTTGGTTTTGTTTTATAATTTCTTGATTTTTCATTGTCATTAGCTTCCATCTGCTCCATTCTAATCTTTAAGGAATTATTTTCTTCAGTGAGCTTTTGGACTTCTTTTCCATTTGGCCAATTCTGCTTTTTTAGGCATTTTTCTCCTCATTGGCTTTTTGGATCTCTTTCGCCACTGCCCTGGGGCCAGGGCTGGGACCGGACCATGCCCCCTTCTCACCTAGTGAAAGAGCTTTCTTACTCAACTCTGAAGCTGTCTTTGGTGTTTGTGTGTTGAGAAATCTGGAAACCACAGTCACTACCTGTGATTCTGTGCTCTGAAACCTGCTCCAATCCCATCCTTGTGGTGCCACATGACCAAGGCTGGGCTGCATTCCCCTCTGAGTATAGTGTGACAGACCTTTCCTGTCAGCCTTCCAGACTGTCTTGAGTTGGAAATCTGTTTCACTCTATCATTTTGTGGCTTCTGCTGCTCTAGAATTTGTTCAGAGTCATTTTTTACAGGCATTTTATGGGCTATAGGAGGGAGAGCTATAGGAGGTCCATCTTTCTACTCCACCATCTTCCTCTTACTTGTTTTTCAAAATCCTTTTTGAGCTCTTCAATGGCCTGTGAACAATTCATATTTTTCTTGGAGACTTTGGATGAAGAAATTTTGACTTCTGTCAAAATATTCTTTGTTTTGCATATTGTCTTCTATTTGCATGTTCTATAGTCTGATGCTTTTTTCCAGTTTTTCCTCATTTCCCCAGTCGTTTACTTGACTTTTGAACTCTTTGTCAAGGTAGTTCTCTGCTTCCAGTGAGGGTGGAGGGTGTACTGTCAGCCGCTTGATTCCCCCCCCCCCACCACTACAATCTGTGGGCCTACAGATCCAGAAACAGCGGCTGCAGCTGCCTCTTCCCCCTCTGCTGCCCTGGGGCTAGGGCTGGGGCCAGATCACACTATTTCCTCATACAGGTCCCACTGTGTTTTTCCACTGACCTTACAATTTATCTTCAGCATTTTGGGGTTTGAAGTCTAGAAACCACCACAGGTGGTTTCAAGGCCTGCTCAAGTCCCCCTGTGCTGATGTGGCCCACACTGGACTGCATGCTGCTCCCAGCGTGGTAGAGTGAGAGACACTTCCTGGCCACCTTCCAGGCTGTCTTGGGCTGGAAATTTGCTTCACTCCACCATTCTGTGGGTTCTGCCATTTCAGAATTTGTTTAGAGCCATTTTTTTATAGGTATTTGACTGGGCTTGGCAGGAGTGCTCTAGAAAGTCCAAGCTGTCACTCTGTCAACTTGGCTCTGTACCCCCTTCTCTCTCTTTACTATTTGACTTGATGATATCATCAGTTCCCACGGATTCAATTACTATCTCCATGCTGATAATTCTCAAGTCAACTTATCTAGCCCTAACATTTCTCCTGAGCCCCTGACTCACATCACCAACTGCCTATTTGACATCTCCAACTGGATATCCTAGAGACATCTTAAACTTAACATGTCCAAAATGGAACTCAGTATTTTTTCAACCAAACATTCCTCCTTCCTATTATTGTTCAGGATGCCACTAGACTCCCAGTCCCAGGCTCACAACCTAGGTGCAATCCTCAACTTTCCATTCTTTCTCATTGTCCCTGTCCCTATCCAATCAATTGTCAGGTGCTGTCTATTCTGCCTTTGAAATATCTTTTGTATATACCCCATCTCTCCTCTGACATTGCCATCACTCTGGTATAGACTCTTATCTATCTATCCAGACTATTACAATAGTCTGTGGTTGGGCAGCCTGCTTCATCTCTCCCTACTCCATTCCATCCTTCACTTAGCTATCAAATTGATCTTGCTAAATCACAGCTCTGGCCATGTCTCCTCTCACCCTCAATTCAATAAACTCCAATGGTTCCTCATCATAAAATCCTTTGTTTGGCTTTTAAAGTCCTTTATAACTTGACCCCTTCCTACCTTTCTTGTATTCCTACACCTTATTCCATTTCCATGGACTCTATGATCCAGTGATACTGGCCTTCTTGCTGTTTTTTTCACATAATACCCAGTCTCTTGATTCTGAGCATTTTCCTTAGCTATCCCATGCTTGGAACTCTTTCCCTCATCTCCATCTCCTGACTTCAATTCTTAGCTAAAGTTTCACCTTTTACTGGAAACCTTAGAAATCTTCTTTAATCTTAATGCCTTCCCTCTGAGACTATTCTCAATTTATCCAACTCTAGCACATTGCCTGGCACATAATAGGTGCTTATTTATTGATCTAGTATATACTCTTATTTGCACAAAGTTGTTTGTAGGTTGAGAACAGGGTCAGTTTTTTTTATTTTGACATTCTTTATATCCCTAGTGCTTAACATCATGTCTAGAACACAGTAGCTATGTAATAAATATTTGGTGACTTCAAGAGAAAAGGGTGAATGGTTACTCAGACAGCCACCAAGTCCCTAGGGTTTGAGGGCATTTAATGTGTCCTTTGTACACAACCATTTTTTACATTATTATGTGCTATGATCTATGTGTTTGCTAAGCAAATGCTTTTATTGCTGTTATGCATCATTGCTATATATGTTAGCAATAATGATAACTAACATTTAGAGGTCCTTTGCTCAGATCTCCTTTCTTCCTCCACCACAAATCCTGTGGCAGAACACTTCCACCTCTCTCATTCTTCTTTCACTTTTTTTCTAAAGCTCCCCTCTGCTCTCTTCTGCACAGGCTTTACAATTATTATCTCATATGCTCCTCACAGCAATGCTGGGATGTACGTGTTATTATCCCACTTTTACAGATGAGAAAATTGAAGTAAATGAAGGTTAAGTGACTTTCTCAGGGTCACACATTTAGTGTCTGAGGCCAGATCTGAACTGAGGTCTTCCTGACTCCAGGCTCAATGTTCTATCCATTGTACCACCATGTTATATTGTACTATTTATCTATGTGCAAGTTGTATATCTCAGTATGCGATCTATGCATTTGGTCATAGCTGTTAACTCTTGTTATGTGATATCATATTTTCTGCATTGCATAAAATTTATTTTCTTAGACACATGTGCCATTGCTATATATACTATTTTGTGCTATGTAGTACATTTGCTTCCTGCAATATTCACTGCATACAATTATATATGAATGCCAAATATTAGGCACTTACATATGCATTATACTAGATAGTTGGGATAACTACTACCAGTGACTCTGCAATATATAAGTTATGATGACTGTGTTCATAGGTGTTAAGTGTACTCCATGTAATTTCCAAGGACTGCAAATGTTTCAAGGTTGGGAAAATGGGCAATGAGCACATTTGTTAGTCAAAGAGCAGGTAGAATTCATATCTTTTGAGGGACAGTAATATGAAACAAGGCCTATTGTGTGGAGCTTTTCAAGATTGGATTAGGAAATAGCTAAGACACTTATTATAGATTTACTATGTGCAAGATACTATGCTAAACACTTGGAATACAAAGTAAAGCAAAAAGAAAGTTAGTTCCTGTCCCTCAAGGAACTTATAATCTAATGAGAGAAGACAATACATAAAAGGAACTGAAAAGCAGAGTGGGATGGGGAGGCAAAGTACCTGCTTGGATGCAAGGTAGAAAAACAATCTAGACTCAGATACTAAGCCAGGTCAGAGGAGAGCGCAGCTAGCTTGTTTTTTGTCTCTCCTCACCGGCTCTCCTGGGCTAAATTCGTTTCAGTAGATTTTATTTTCATTTACTATCATCCACATTTCCCAATGCATTGCTCTTCCCTACCACCCCAAGCAATCCCTTATAACAAAAATAAGGGGGGGGGGGAAGTTTAGCAAAACTAACCAACACATTGGAAAACGAAGTATATTATATGTGATTTTTCACATGAAGTGTCCAACATTTGCCTGGTCTCCCTATTAGGGGACCACTCCTTTCTCACAGTTATTGGGAATTACACATGAGATAGTCTTTTTTTCCCCCAAAATCCATATTGAAAATATTAAGGTAGGTAAGGTAATGCAGAATTAGATCTACGCTGAGCAACAAGGCAGCTTGAATTCCTCAAAATTATAGGACATTCTTTTGATTTACCACAAAACACATTTCTTCTGATTTTAATTCAATGAATAATGAAGAAAATGTAAGATTCTCAGAGACTCAGATGTATTAAAAGTGATCATACATTATCCAAATTCAAAAATTATAAACTGTGTGGTTTAGAGTAAAGAATGCGGGACTTGGAGTTAAGAGAAAACTAGGTCCAAATTTTGCATCTGTTATTATGACAATACAAGTGTGAATCAGGGTAAGTCACTGCCTTCCTGAGTTGTTTACTGGTAAAATGGGGCGAATAGTGGGGATACTTGCATACTTCATCTGGACAGTTTTGTTGTAAAGGAAAGTAAACCTGCTGCATAACTACAAGTTGTTTGCTATGAATAAATATAACTACATGTAAGTACACACATAAAAAGAAAATCATATATTCAAAGTGTTTTCTGTAAATATATTTATTTTATTATTTTCATAAAATAGCTTTAACGTAAAATATATAGAGTAAATAAAGATTTAACAAAATTTATATTGTATATATATATTTATGGGCTAGATTTTTATTCCAAGTAACTTTCATGAAGACTTTCAGAACTCATCAGTAGTATTATATGGGAAATGAAGGATGGAAGTCTAGTCTTCTATTAGTAATTCAGAAGAATAAAAATCCAACATTGAAGAATGGAATTTTATTTTCCTTTTTTTAAAAAAAAGTACACATATTTTATGTGAAGTGAATTAAAAGCTGAATTATGGTCAGAAGTTGAGTTCTTCAACCAAACTGCTCACAAACATTATAAAATGAATAATAAAAACAGAATACTTGGGATATCAATCAGAAAGATAGTTCACCTACACCAAAACAATGGTACAAAACATTAACATGACGTTTTAAAGGATCCACAATCATATAAGCAAATGACTGTTCATGACTTTTTGTTGATGGGTAGCACATACCATTTTCATCCTAAAACAAACAAACAAACTCTAGATTACTATATAAAAGAATGGATTGGAATTTATTAAAATACTTGAATTTAGTATTTTTCTCAAAGCTCCCTGGAAATATTCAGTGAAGACCTTTGGCAAATACTTAAAGGGTTATCATTTAACATTTATTAACAACATAGAGTGCTAGGTTTCATACCTGAAAAAAAATTCTTGTTTTCAATGAATTTACATTCTAAATTACATACAATAATCTAAAAATATTCTTTTGGAAAACGGTAAGATTATCTAAGATTATCTAAGTTTCTATTTTCTTTTACTTTTTGTTCCTTTTAGGCCAGAATGGAAGAAGTGGGATTTGATTCACCTTAATTTGATAAAATCAATGCTTTTCTCATGGCATTAATTTGGGTTTCTAGATTCAATGCTTGAAAGTATCTAGGATTTTAAGACTTCTGGCATTCTAGAATATGTGGTTTTAAAATTATGATTAGGTGCAAAAACTATGTGATTGGCTACAGTTTGGCCATGGACTAGTCTTTGAAGTAAGCAATGCTGTTGGGAATAGGTAGCAGGAGTGATGGGAGGAAAATGGGAAAGAAAAAAGAAACTTTGTAAAGTAGATGGCCCCAAATAGGAGCATAATTCATCTGCAGCTTTAGTCTTATCACACTTAATTATTATCTTAGTCTCACTGAATCACAGTAAGATCACAGTGATCTCAGGGTCCATCTAATCTAATTCATATCTGAAGAGTCATCTTTACAATAAATCCAACAAGCAGTCACATAACCTTTGCTTATAGATCTCTAGGGAGGGAGAACCCATGGCCATCCAAGACAAACATTTTTGGAGAGCTCTAAAACGAAGATTTTTTCCTTTTTAATAAGCAAACCATAATTTGCCTGAAGTTTCCACCTGTCATTCCTAGTTATATCATCTGGGACAAATGAGAACAGGTATATTCACAGGACAACCCTTCAAATACTTAAAGGCTATCACAACACTCTTAACTCTTGTCTAAAATTTCTACTTCCTTCAATTGATCTTCAAGGCATTACTCAAGCCTCTTCATTACTCTAGTTGCACTCCCCTAGATGCAAAATCCTTAAAAAATATGACATCCTTAAACGGAACATAATACTCTAGAAGTGTTCTGACTATGGCCTCTTTGTCCCTGGAAGTTGTGTATTAGTAAAATCTAAGTTCAAATGATCTTTCTTGGTTGCTATATAACACTGCTGACATATAATGAGTTTGTAGTTTCCTATAACTCCCTGATGGTTTTGTTTTCAGGCCTCTAGTTCTCCTTAGACTTATACTTGTGAAACTGGTATTTTTTAACCCATAACTCTTTTTATCTTCATTCATTTTTATCTCATTAGATTTATCCTAACATTCTAACCTAATGGCATATTTTTAACCTAGATTCTATCATCTATGGTGTTGTCTGTCCTTTCCAGCTTATATCATTTGCAAATTTGACAAGCTTGCCAGCCATACATTTATCCAAATCACTGTTTAAACACTGTGGACAGTACAGGGCCATGCATGAATCTATGGGGTAATCCATGCCAGACCTTCTTTTCAAAAGACACTGAACCATTAATAAGTATTTTTTTGGATCTGACCACTCAACCAGTTTTGAATTTACCTAACTGTACTAATAGCTAGAATCTGCTAGAATTGAAGTCTGCTAGCCTATAGTTTATAGACTCTATTCTCATCTTTTTTTTAAAACAGAAATTTTGTTCTGTCTGAATCCCACAGAACCTCTTTGATTTTTCACACTTTTTCAAAGATCACTGACAGAAGCTCAATAATTCAATTCAAACATGCTAAAAGCATGCAAGGATGTAGTTCATCTGGGCTTGCTGACTCATTGAGGGTAGTTTTGTGGTCTCTTCTATCCCCCTACTTATCTTGGGAATCACTGCTCATTAGCATTTTTGTTCTCTCCTTTACAGCCTGAAGATCATTCTCCTTGGCAGCAAAAAGAGAAGCAAAATATGAGTTAAGCAGTTTGACCCTTGTTCCGTCACCCCTTATTATTGATTAGCCCTTCTTTGATATAACTTTTTCCTTCTACAATACAGTTTTCAAAAAGACCATTTCTCCCTAAATGTAACATTTGCTAAGACTTAGTGAAAAGACTTTGTAATATCTCTTGTCATCTCCCTTTCCTTTCTATTCTCACTAACATCATCCTCATTATTTTATCTAGACTATGACAACAGCTTCCTAATTTGTTTCAGCTTCTTCCTTCTCCAGTCCATCCTACATAGAACTTTCAGATTAATCTTTCCAAAGTACAACTCTGATCATTTTACTTTCTTGAGCAAATGCAGTCTAAAAATGCAACTGCAGTCTAAAAAAAACCTCCTTCATATGGTATTTAAGATCTTCCATCCTTTGGAGCTGACCTTTTTGTATCTGAAAGGCTGTGGAAGAAGAATCAGACTTGTTCTGCTTGGCCCTAAAAGGGCAGAACTAGATAGAGTAAGTGGCAGTTACAGGGAGGCAGCAGATTTTGGTTCAATGTGATGAAAAACTTCCCAACAATTAGAGATACACTAAGGTTAAATGGGGTGACCTTTGGGAGCAGTGGGTTCAATCTCTAGAGGTCTTTAAGCAAAAACTTTAGTGTATTTATTGGGTATGTTGTCGCAGGGATTCTTATTAAGGTATGTACTGAATTAGATAGCCTCTAGCTTCTCTTTTAACTGACATTCTGTAACCCCTTTTCCAGCCTTATCTCCTCCTTCTCTTAAATTTAGTTTTCTCATTTGTTCAAAGTGGGGACAATGGTAGAACCTATCTCATAGGTCTGTGAGGATGAAATAAGATAATATATGTAAAGCATTTTGTAAACCTTAAAGCTCTACAAAAATGTGAGCTGTTATTATTAACACTCCCGTAACACACCTTACATTCAGCCAAACTGAACTAGAACATCAGTGGCACTGCAGTGTAGCAGGAGAGTCACAGAAAGAGGACTTGAATCTCAGCTCTGCTGTTTACTACCTTTGTCACCCTTGCCAAGTCACAACCTCTGTGGGCTTGTCTCCTCCTCTGTAAAATGAGGAGGATGAACTAAATCCACTTCTAAATTGTATGGCATCAGAAGGCTGACTAAGTAGGTGCTCTGGATTCTTCCCCAACATAGGAGATCTATAGCTATCATCAGTACTGACTAAAGAACACATGAACTGGGAGGATTGTACAGAGGCACACTCAAAAAATACTAATACTAACATTAACCACTAACATTAACATGAATTAGAATTTAGGGATCAATTAATTCATCATACTACTCCATTATTTAATCTCTGGCCACTTAGCAAATGTTCTTCCCCTATTGCCAACATGACACAAAACTGAATATTATTTCCATCTGTTCCTTGAAACGGATTTAAACTTATTCTACTCATGTTCATTCCTCTCCTTGCCCATTCCATTGTGCTTTGTGACCAATCCACATCCTTTTTTCTAAATCAACTCCCCTATGTTCTCAAGCTTTTTCTCAAATGTTCCCTCTATACCTTCTATTTTACTAAAATCTGACTTGCTGAGGATTACTGACTCATTCACACGATGACCCCTGAGAAGAGAATCTCAGAAATAGAAGAGACTTTAGATGTCATCTGGTCTAATCCATATCTGACCAAGAATATCTCCTACAATAACCACCCCCCCACCCCAAAAGTATTTATGTAGGTTTTGCCTTGAGACATCTAATGAATGGGAAATTACTTCACTTCTCTAATAGTACATTCCAATTTTGGATGACTTTAATTGTTAAAAAGAAAAAAGAAGCAAAGTAAGGTTTGGATCATTCATCCTTCTCACCTTCATGAGAGGTACAAATTTTGTCTCTTATTATAGTTATTTGTGTACTTGCCTCACTCCCCACAGTAAATGGTAATGTACTTAGAAGAAGGAACCATTGCTTACCAAGCTTCCACATAAATGAGTGAGTGAATGAGGCAATCTAGGTCATGCCATATTCATATCTGTATTTCTCATGTACTCTACTCTCCTGTAGTATTTTGTACAAATAAAGACAAATTTCATAAAGATTTTATTTATTCAATGAATGGAAAAATGAATGAACATTCTTCCAGCACCTAGTACTACTAAAATTCCATAGTAACAAGTACCTAAATGCTTGTCTACCCAATTTTCCCTCAATCCACTTAGTAATGAATGTATATAAAGAGTAGCAGAATAAGACTTACGTATGCTGTAACCTTAAAGACAACAGAAACAACACGTATATTCTTTGTTTGAGGTTCTTTTGTAACACTATAATCAAAGAAAAACAAATATTTTAGACACGTATCTATATACACTTGTACCTTTTATTCACATAGTTTTAGTTAATGGTAATTATAAATTTCGATACAACATTATCCTTTCATTCATCCTGGTCATAGAAATAACATATGAATAATCAATGTGTTTTGTAAATGCTATTAGTGAGATGCCCCTCTTTGGAGGCATATCATTTACCAAAACATGGTTAGTTTGTTTTTTCTTAAGTTTTTTTTAGCCATGTCTGATTCTTTGTGACCCCATTTGGGGTTTTCTTGGCAAAGATATTGGAATGGTTTGCCATTTCCTTCTCCAGCTCTTTTTACAGATGAGGAAACTGAGGCAAACAGGGTTAAGTGATTTGCCCAGGATCACAGAGCTATGATGTGTCTGAGGCTGTATTTGAACTCAGGAAAATGAGTCTTCACAATTTCAGGCCTGACATTCTTGACTGTACCACCTTGCTGCAGAGAAAGTCTATAACCAAGGTGTTTGTTTCTCCATTTCCCAAAATTGCAATCATAACAGGATTTCACATCAAGTGGTCAATGTATAGGTCTTGAACAGGTATCAGATAAGGTGGTTCAAAAACATAGGAAGCAACAGAGTAGAATAATAATTAGAAACAACAGAAATAATTTAGTCCATTTTACAGATAAAGAAACTGAAGACTGGAGAAATGAAACTGCATACTCAAGGTTATACTGTTAGTCAGTGGCAGAGCTGTAATTAGAATGCAGGTCTCCTTTCACTACGATCTTTTTTAACAATATCAAAATGCATATATCAAAATCCTCTCATGAGGAAAGGATTAAAAAAGAAATCTATCAGGATAGAATGAATACATGCATTTACATCAGTGTGCATAAGTATGTGTGAAATTGTAAAAATAGATTAAAATTAAATTCTACCATTGTCACTACATAAATAAAAGGGTATAAGACTGATGAAACATTTTGTATTTTTCTCTATTCTGTGTGTTACTATGTCAAAAAATTAATTTCAAGAAGATAAACTTGGATCAGGTTTGGAAAATCATCTAGTGCTTTTAATAACCTCAAGCTGTTCATTGCTGCACAAGTTCTTTTTAAACAATAACATTTTCCCAATAATTCTATGTGGCTGTTAAGTCACACAGTCCATGGTTTTAGACCATCCTTACCTCATCTGCCAAGGTGAAGTGTCCTAAAATGAAGGTCTGACCACATCATCTCCCTTACTCAATAAACTCTAGTGGTTCCCTAGCACCTCCAAGATAAAACATAAAATTCTCTGTTTGATACTCAATGCCTTTCATAGTCTATCTTTCCTTCCCTGTTCCCCCTGCCCCACTTTTTCAGACTTCTGAAACCCTACGCTCAGTGTCAGTGGACTCCTTGCTTCTCCTGGAAGGAGACATTCAATCTCCTGATGCCTGGCATTTTCTCTTGCTGTAACCTACTCATGGAATGCTCTCTCTCCCCATCTCCACCCTCTTGCAAAGCCATCTTCTACAGGAGACCTTTCCTGATTCTCCTTAATTCTCGTGCCTTCCCTCTGTTAATTATTTCCAATTTGTCCTATATATATATTTTGTCCTATATATATATCTGTGTGTGTGTGTGTGTGTATATCTTATTTTTCTTTATGCCCCCAGAGTTTAACATAATCCCTGGAACATAGAAGGCACTTAATAAATATTTACTGACTGACCTGAAGACTTCAAATTATAAATAACTGATTGAATGATGAATGGGAAATGCATTGTGTTAGTATGCTATCTACTAGAAATGCACAGTGTCAGTTATGTAAAAAAAAAGTTATCCTGATCACCTGCAAATAGGAAAGGAGATGAATCAGTCGTGAATTGAGGAACAAGATACAGGCCTCCCATACAGCATATTGGTATCCCCTAAATACTACAAGAACAAAGGTAAGGCATCCCAGGTACTAGGTAGATTTTTCATGAGGATTTACTGGAATACATGGACATACAGAATGAGAAGGTATTAAGGGACTATCTGCATAGTTGGAAGGGAGTAAGGAAAGAGGCATTTCTTTAAAGCACCTATTATGTGCCAGTTGCCATGCTAAATGCTTTATAAATATTATCTCAGTTGATCTTCAAAAAACCCTGGGATATAGGTGCTATTACTATCCCTATTTTACAGTTGAGGAAACTGAGATAATTTAAATAACTTGCCCATGGTCACACAGGAAGTAAGTGAGGTCAAATCTGAACTTAGATCTTCCTGACTTTAGGCCCAGGGCTCTACCCAATGCACCAATTAATTACAGCTGGAGAACAAATCTGCACCCCAAGTCACAGATCTATAAAAGTATCAAGACCAACTACAGCTTAAACAAAACAAATGGGTTGGAACTGTTACAATGATGAGCAATTCCTTCTTAAGCTCTAGTTCCTTTCTTCTAGTTTGTTCTAACATAGTTTAAGAGCAAAAAAAACCACTTCAGGATAAATTTTAGTATGAAAATAAAGAATAATGCTTTTCTTTGTGAAAACTGTCAGTGATTTACAAATTATTAATTTCACTGAATGTAAAGTGAACTCTGAAAAACTAAGGAAGGAAACAAGCATTTATTAAGCACCTACCAGATGCCAGGCACTGTGTTAAGCACTTTACAAATATCATTTCATTTGATCTTCATGGAAAATAACCCTGGGAGGTTAGGTACCTGTTGTTATTCCCTTTTTACAGCTGAGGAACCCAAGGCCAACAGAGGTTGAGTTAACTTGCTAGTATTTAAACATTTCTTCATGTTTCCAGGTCTAATACTACTGTTCTCCCTAAGCTGTTACTAGAAGCTATAAGGAAACAACTGAAGTAAATTACTGAAAGTTAATTTGAGATTTTAAGGAATACATGTATAACTTCAGTAGGGAAAACACAAAACAGATCTTGAAGGAAATGAGACATCAGAGGGCTAAGTAATAGAACTGCTATTATAAGCCAGTTGAGATGCTAATTTTACTGTTCTTGTTACTAAAGAATTTTACAAGAAGTTTATAAGAAGTAGGAGTATGGGGGAAAGGGGGGACCTCATACAGGAGAGACTAAGGAAAAAAGATAAAAAAATGCAACTGCAAATGTCCTACAAATAGAGGATTTGCAGATATATATATATATAGTTTGTACATTCCACTGAATCCCATAGACCAAGGTGAAGATAAAATGTAATAGCTTTGAAATTAAATTAAATTAAAAAATTACATATATAACATTCTTGCTATACAAAAACTATAATTTTACTATGAAGAAAAATCAAAGATTTTCCAAAAGAATTTTTGTCTACGTGTAGTGTGGGGGTGAGGGTGGGGCTGGCATACAGGTTGTGGATTGGAGTACCAGATATAGAGTAAATGCTGATTAGGGAGAAGAGAAAGATAGCTGATGAGTGCATATATGACTGAGGCAAGGCCAGCAAGACCTCAGGCCTGCATGGCTTGTACTTAATAAATGTCTATTGACTGACCTGAAGAATTCAAATTATAAATAACTGAGTGAAAGATGAATGGGAAATGCATTGTTATTATGCTATCTACTAAAAATGCACATGATATTACTATTTTGCGTTGTTTATGCAAAAAATTATCCTGATCACACACAAGTAGGAAAGGAGATGAAATCAGTCATGAGTTGAGAGACAAGATATAGGTTATATAAGATATAGTAGTGGGGTAGAATGGATGAGAGTGGGCTACAAGAATGCTATTTTTTAAATGATTGCAAATGGATAGCATGCGGTGGTCAAACAAAGAATTCTGCTTATGTTCAGTCAATTAATCAGACATTAACATATTATGGTCTAGAAATATTACCTCACAAAATCCTTATAGATAGTCTTCGTTGTTTCCAAATATGGATCAAGTATATCTTCATATTGACAAAGAAGTCCACCGAGGCAAAGATGTTTAAAAATACAAAAAAGCAACTCTTGACGGTCTAATTGGCTGAATATCTCATATTTTTCTGAGTCTTCCATTAATAAAACCTTATATAAGATGAGAAAACATGGTTTAATCTCAAGGTAATACTGGTTTAAGAATATCTGATGTTTCTGAAAATGTGCTATGTGTTCAAACTTTTTTTTTTTAGTAAAGATTTTGTTTTTACAGGTAGCACAGGGTTATTAGTGAATTTTTTTTGAAATTCTTGCAAGAAGACCAAAAGCCAGAGCAATTTAGATGAGTATCTTAAGCTGTTTTCCTTCTACCTTATCATTAGACATTTCATTGAAGGACTTCTCTAGCACCTGCCACACATAATTTCTCTTTGCTTCTACCCTGGGGCAGTGGCCTTATTAGCTAAAAATGCTTTTCATTTATTCTTGGTGCTTAGCTTTGCTGTTGTTCAGTCTTTTTTGTACAGATGCAATATATATGTATACATATATATGTATATACACATATATGTGTGTGTATATATACATATACATATATATATATATATATATATATATATATATATATATATATATGGAGAGAGGGAGAGAGAATTGATGTGAATTTAAAAATGGTTTCTAAATGTATAACTAACTAGTTAAGTTGGGATAAATGAGAGTATAGGCCTTGAGATAACATCTGTTCCAAACCCCTTGTTCCGTTTACAGAAACTGAAGCCTAAAGAGGTTAGATAACTTTGTATATGATCATATTTAGTGAGTCAGAATTTGAAAGTAGGTTCTCTGATTGTAGATCTAGTACAGTTGCCTTTTAAATAGTTAATTAAGTTGAATATCAGAAATTGATTCATTTATAGTTAAAACCTGCCTTAAAAGATAAAATCTTGATTCAGAATTTGATGGTTTAAAAACACTTCATCAGTAAACTCATAAATAGAACAATATCAATTTTAAGTATTTCTTTTGTTTTTATTTCAAACATCACTAAATATACTGTTTTTCATTAACTTGTGACTTCAAAACTATGGTTCAGGTCTTGGCCCTGCCACTGGTTATATGAGTTTGGCCTAATTTTCCTCTTCTGTAATAGGAATATCATGAAGGAGCCATGCTAATCTAGAGTTTTTGAGAAAAATCAACTGCTGTATTACACACACACATCTATATAATATATAGATATACACATATGTCTCTATCTACATGAACATGTTTTTTGAATTGTAAAGCACTACTCAAGCCTAAGGTATTATTATAAACATAATAAAAGTGTTAATAAGTTTTGTGGTCGTTAAGCCTTGGATCAAACTGTCTCCATTCCCTTATAATTGTTTGTTGATTCAATAGCATATCTATAGACATGTGTATATGCATAGGTAGATTGTGTCATTAAATGATTAGCATATTATTAGATTATAGAAGTTGACATTTTCCTTCTCAACCTAAGAGTTTATTTAAACAACAGCTATTGTGAACCATAATACAGCAAAAGGAACGCAGAATTTGGAGTCAGAGGAGCTGGATTCAAACTCCAGATACGATCATTGCCTGTGTGACTTTGGTCAAGTGATTTTACCTTTCTGAATTCCTGGATTCCTCATATGAAAAAGACTGGGTTGGACTACATAGCCTTAACTAAGGTTCTATCCAGCTCTACATTTATAATCTGTGATGAGGAACCCTTATCCTACAAAAATAATTCTGTTGAACTTAAACAAATGGTAAGATTATGTTTCTAGTTCCAAGACTAATTGTTTTTAAATAGTTTTTTGAAGTCTCTGAGGACAATAGCTTTTACTTAAAAGAACATAACATATTAATCAAGGACCAACTGGGTACAGAGCACAGGGATGGGAGAAGGTAGAGTAGTTATATAAAAATTAAGGTGAGAACAGGAATGCTCAAATAGGTATAACACATTAATTCACAGTGCAGACATTAGATGCTTCACATAAATGGTATGTACATAATAAGTAGCATTTCCTGATCACTGCCCAAGATACAAAGATTACTCTAAAAATATATAAAAGTTTATTATCACTGTACTTACTTTTCTTAACTCATCAGAAATGAGAAAAGGATCACAAAAATTATCCAAACACTTAACAATATGTCCATTCTCTCGAACGATTTCTTCAGAGTATAATCGGTCAAAAAATGACATTGAAATTTGTGTGCATGGAATACTTATGGCTTCAACTTTCTTTACTTCTGTTCCTGAAAGATGGTATTTTACAGAAAATAAGATATATTTATCTATTATCCTAAACTACCTCCAAAAGTAAAATTTTCAAAATCATTTATAAGGATCATAGATAAAATAAAATAATAAACCAATAATATAATAAATAAAAACAACAAATAAATAATGAAATAATATAATAAAAATAAAATAGAATCTACTATTCAAGAATACAAGAATCTACTAAAATGAAATCATATTTAAAGACACTTCTTTAAGATTCATATTGAAGAACATTTAAGTTCTTTTCCTTTTTCTCTAGTCATCTTTGGAAATAGACTTAACAGTGGGATTGCTGGGTCAAAGGGAATAGGCAGTTTAATAACTCTTTGGGCATAATTCCAGATTTCTCTCCAAAATGGTTGGATTAGTTCACAATTCCACTAACAATGAATTAGTATCCCAATTTTTCCACCTCCCCTCTAACATTTGTACTTTCCCCTTTAATCATTTTAGCCAGTTTAGTAGGTGTAAAATATCTCAAGGTTGTTTTAATTTGCATTTCTCTAATCAATAATGTTTTGGAGCATTTTTTCATATGATTATAAATTGTTTTTTCTTCATTGGAAAACTGCCTGTTCATATCCTTTGACTATCAACTGGAGAATGACTCATACTCTTAATAGTTTTGACAAAGTTCTTTATATATTTGAGATGAAAAGACCTTGATCTGAGAAACTATATAATTTTTTCCCCAACTTTTTGCTTTCCTTCTGATCTTGGTGACATTTTATTTGCACAAAAATTTTAATTTAATGTACTTGAAATTATACATTTTTATACCTAACTTTGCTCTCTCTCGTTTATTCATAAATTGTTCACCTTATTCATAAGTCTGATAAGTAATGTGTTCCATGGTCTTCTAATTTTCTTGTAATATCTATCTTTAAGATCTAGATCACATATCTACTTTGATGTTATCTTGGTAAAAAGTGTAAGATATTGGTCTATTCCCAGTTTCTGCCATACTACTTTGCAGTTTTACAACAACTTTTACTAAATAATGAATTTTTATCCCCAAATCTTTCTTTACACTTGTCAAATAATTGAAGTATTCATCATTCCTAGCATTTACACCTAATTTTTGGAATCATTTTTTAAAAAATGTAGCAAAGGATTCAATAATACAGGCTAAATGAAGGTAAGTTTAGTGTCATTTAGGAAAAAAACACCTGAATTATAGAATATCTGAAGGAAATAGAATAGAGACTATATTTTCAGGGATTATTTCCATAGTATTCTACTAGAAAACGGAATGAACTCACCCATAAAATCAAAGACAGCAGGAGTATGGATTAGAAACTAAAATTCAACAATATGTTGTTTATAAGTAATTTACTTTAAAAGTAAATATTCACATAAATTTATAAATGGGGTGGTTAGATCAGAATCTATTTATTATGATTCAGATGAATTAAAAAAAGCAGGAAGCAATCATGATTTTATACAATGTAATAGACATAGGGGAATAATAAGAAGAGGTAAACAGGGAAAATGTATCATGCTTAAAAGGACCATAGATAATATATCAATATTAATACTCTGTGTGTGCATGTGCATGTATGTATGTATATATGCACTGGCTGAACAGAATAGCACCTAAATATTTAAAGGAATATTTAATTGAACTGTAGGTAAAAACAGACAGTAAAAAGATGATAGTAGGAAACTTCAATGCACCCATTTCAGACCTAAACAAATCTAACAAGAAGATAAATAGGTAAGATGTTAAGATTTTATTTTTAAGTTTTATTTCTGTAAATGTTTTATTAACAAAACAGAGAGAGTACAAATCAATGAACTGGGCATGCAACTTTTTGAAAAATAAGGAAAACAACAAATAACACTCCTCTAAAGACCAAATTAGAAATTCTAAAAATCAGAGAATAAAAAAATTAAAGAAAAAAAAACCACATCGAATTAGTAACTAAAACTAGGACCTTTAAAAACAAATAACCTGATTTTAAAAAAGAAGAAAACTAAATAGTAAAATTTACAACAACAGCTGCAGAGGCAGTAAAGGAAACTATCAGGAACTATTATGACCAATTATATGCCAACAAAAACTAATAACCTAGATGAAATGGATATTTACAAAAATATAAAATGCACAGTGGCCAAGAACTGGAAATCAAGGAGATGTCCATCAACTGGGGAATGGCTGAACAAATTGTGGTATATGAATGTAATGGAATACTGTTGTGCTATAAGGAATGATGGACAAGAAGACTTCAAAGAGGCCTGGAAAGACTTATAGAACTGATGCTGAGTGAAAGGAGCAGAACCAGGAGAACATTGTACACAGCAACAACCAGAGTATGTGAGGGATTTTTCTGGCAGACTTAGTACTTCATTGCAATGCAAGGACTTAAATAATTCCCAATGGTCTCTTACGGCAAAATGCCTTCTACATCCAGAGAAGGAATTATGGAACTGTAACGCAGAATGAGAAGAATATTTTCTCTTGTGTTATGTTTTATTTTGCTTTTTCTCATAGTTTCTCCCATTCATTTTAATTCTTCTATGCAACATAACCAACATGCAAATGTATTTAATAAGAATGTATGCGTACAATCCATAAAAGACTGCACATCATGTCGGGGAGGGAGGGGTAAAGGAGGGGGAGAAAATCTAAGACTTATGGAAATGAAGGTAGAAAAATGAAAACAAATAAATTAATAATAATAAAGAAAAATATAAAATGCCCAAATTGATAGAATAGATGGACCAGATAGATTTACAGGTGAATTCTATCAAATACTTACAGAACAATTAGTTCCTATACTATATAAACTGTTTGCAAAATCAGGAAAAGAAAGGACCCTTCTAAACTATTGGTAGAGCTGTAATCAGTCCAAGAATTCTTAAAAGCATTTTGGAAATAAGCACAAAAAGTTACTAAACATTGAATGCCCAGCTATACCACTGTTAGGTCTACACCCCAAAGAGATCACAGAAAGAAAAAAGGGGCTCATATGCACAAAAATATTTATTGGAACTTTTTTCTTTTTTGCAATGTCAAAGACCTGGAATCTAAGGGAGTTCCTACCTATTAAGAATGGCTAAAAAAATTATGGCATATGAACATAATATATATTATTGAGCTGTAAAGAAATGAGTGACTTCATAAAAACTAGGAAAAGTTATATGAGCTGATGCAGAATGAAGTGAGCAGAACCAGAACAATTTATGTAACAACAATATAAAGCAAAATAACTTTGAAAGATTTAAGAACTTTGATCATTGGAATGATGAACCATAATTCCAAACAACTGAAGATGAAATTTGCTAACCATATTTCCTAAGCAATATATTAGAGGCTAAAGATTCAGAATGAGACATAACCAATGCAGCAATTTGTTTTTCGTGAAATTGCATGTATTACAAAAGGTTTTTTTTCTTTTCTGATTCAGGCAAATGGGAGTTGGAGAGGGAAAAAGTAAATGCTTATTATCTGAAAAAATTAAATGAAAAAAATGCACTAGAATCAGCAAATATTTCCAATAAGCATTTTTTTCTTTCTTTTTCCTCCCCTCTCCAAAGAGAAAGAAAAATAAAAACAATTTTTTTGTAATAAATATAAACAATTGAGAAAACAATTGAGCTGAATCCGTAGACCTGAGCTATTTCATCCCATTTTCACAAACATTTGTCCAGTATAGAGACAATGTCCGGATGACTCTATGATTCTAAGTTATCTCCACTTGGGACTTTTCTTTGGCCATATCCTGCACTTGATGGGCATCCCATTAAAGCACCTGGATATAACAAAAAACCATTTCATTGCATAACTCCATGAAGTACATATACAACAAAGTAAATGTGTTTTTAAAGAACTTGTTGAAAGTCAACATACACAGTTTATATTCTATTTCAATTTTGCCCATGTTTAAAAATGTAAGCATCATTCTTTATACTGAATCTATTCTTTTTTCCATTCCTCATCATTGGTTTTCTGGAACCATGGTTGGTCACTGCATTGATTAGAAATCTTAACCCACAAGGTGTTGGGTGCGAGAGTCAAAAGACAAAAGAAAAAAAATATTGTGTTTTATGAATTTCACAGCCTTCTTCAGGAGTCTTACTTTAATGCATAGATTAGAATCATCTGTATAATTAGGATGCAAATTATTTTCAGGTTGTCAAAATTATTTTCCAGTGTACTCACAGTAATAATGCACTCAAGCTCCTTGAGGCAGAAATAAATACTGGGTCCAAATGAGTCACATCAAGTCAGATTAAGTCTAAGATACCTGACAGCTATCTACCTAAATTTCCCATTATAACTGTTATTTTTAAAAATTTCATTTCTCAATTGTATATAATTTTTGATACTTTCTAGAATGAATTTCTGAGAGAGGAAGGGCGAGAAAGGCAGAAAGTAAGGCATGGAAAATGGGAAATAAATGTAGAAGATAAGGAACAAAATTAAATCTATTCCTTTGACCTCAGCTCTCTTTGCCAATGATTTTTGGTTGCAAAAGTCTAATGGTGATCTTACTCCTTTCCCTCTCATTTTCTTTCTTTCACTCTAGTGCTTTCTTTGAGCCTTGGAGTTGAGTCTGCACTTCCCAACATAGGTCAAAGAACTGTAAAACCTCAAAGCTTACTTCAGCTTAGCCTATGGTCTAGTAACTTTGGGGTGCACTGAAGCTGAATCCGTGGACCTGAGCTATTTCATCCAATTTTCACAAACATTTGTCCAGTATAGAGACAATGTCCGGATGACTCTATGATTCTAAGTTATCTCCACTTGGGACTTTTCTTTGGCCATATCCTGCACTTGATGGGCATCCCATTAAAGCACCTGGATATAACAAAAAACCATTTCATTGCATAACTCCATGAAGTACATATACAACAAAGTAAATGTGTTTTTAAAGAACTTGTTGAAAGTCAACATACACAGTTTATATTCTATTTCAATTTTTTCTCTTGAAAAATTTTGCTTTACACTATCTACAGAAGAATGGTTTTCTAGGTAAAGACATTTTAGTCAAACTTTGTACAAATTATCATAAGCTCTTAGTTGTAAATGAGGTTTTATTGTACTACAATTTCACTTTGTCTCCTTAGATCTATTTCCTGAACTCCCTCCCTATTCATTCAATGCTGTATCCTGAATATCCTATTTATCCCTTGTAAAATGGGTCATGAAAGGAGTGGGGAGTTCTGTTAGAATTGGAGTTTTGTGGTATCATGAAAAACGTTGTACTTTCAGTCAGGAAACCTGAATTTGAATACCAGCAGTCATTGGTCAGATGTGTGATCTTAGGCAAGTCATTTCACTTTCATTGGGCTTTACTTTTTTCATATTTAAAATGAGGAAGTCCCTACCAACTCTATGTTTTACTTTTAAACCCAATTCAGTCTGGAACTCAAGGATTGGATAGTAGTTTCCTGCCCAAGCACCACTTAATGGTTATTTTTTTGGGGGGCCCTCCTAGTTCAGAGTGAATGGAAATAGTAACTGCTTCTCTTTTGGCCAGTAATCCTGAGGGTCTTCCCCTCACAGTTTGATGTTTTGTTTTTTTTTTTTTATTAAAGGGTCCATCCCTCGACTCACTTCTTAAAGAGGCTTATTCTCTGAATGGGAGCTGCCTCACCCAAAATGAGAACCTGAAAAGACCTTAGCTTAAAAAGGCCAAAGTCTCCCACTGCCTCCTGGGCCACTTCCTGATTGATATATGGCCACTGGACCCAGATGGCTCTCAAAGCGAAAGTGAGGCTGGTGACTTTACTCAGCCCTCCCTTACTCAAATCAAAGTCAATTGCAAGTCTTGTCATCATCTCTCTGATGTCATGATCCTCTTCAAGGATGAAGAACAAAACCACAATACCTTATTATTACCTATTATTAGAAATAGGTTAAGGAACCCTACTGAGTTACAGAAAGGTATCTAAGATAACACTGAACACTGTTATTTTATTGTCAATGCCATTAGATAAATAAATTCTATTTGTACATATCATATGGTAGGGTTTTATAGTTTTAATCATGGTGGCAAACAATGGAGATGCAATGTTTTCCTGTGCACCCTTGTTTCACTTATGCCAGTTCAGGAACACTGTGATTTGACACCTCTTTTGCCCAAGGAGAGGACTAGGTTACGTCAATGATGGTAGCTTAGGATCATAAATTTAGAACTGGAAGGAACAGCTTGAATTCACCCAGTCCAATTTCCCCCTACAACTGTCCTTTAAACATGATGAGGACAATAAGCACCAAGGAGGTCAAGCAATTTGCCCAAAGTCAAGTAGCATTTATTAAGGGTCTACTATGTGTCAGGTGCTGTGCAAAGCACTGGGAAAACAGCTAATAAATAAAAATAGCTAATAATAGCAAGCATTTATTTACACTTTAAGGTTTGTAAAGTACTTTATAAAAATTGCTTCATTTAATCTTCACAACAAACTCTGGGAGGCAGGTGCTATTATTCCCACTTTACAAGTGAGGAAAATGAGTTAGACAGAGGTTGAATGATTTTCCTAAGGAACACAAAGTAAGTAGTTTGTAAGAGATAGAATTTGAACATAGGTCTTCCTGACTTTAGAACTTGGTATACTCTAGTCTTCCAACTATGAAATTTCTGTATCTGCCAGAAAATGTTGGAATCCCTGTACTGAGCTTGGGTGAGTTGGTTTGGTGGCAGTAGGAACAGCATTTCCCTGGGAGAAAAGCATAAAGTAGTAACTATAAAAAGCATGCTGCTAGCTGAATGGTACACAACCTTCAGTTATTTCTGTGGTAAAATCATCTGGTTTGGTGGCAATTAGGAGAAAGGGTAACTATGATTTATCACTCCTACAGAGGCAGTGAGTGGATTAAAGCAGTGGACCTGGAGTCAGGAAGACATGAGTTCAAATCCAACTCAACAAATTACTAGTTGTGTGACACTAGGCAAATCCCTTAATACTTGTCTCCCTCAGTTCCCTCATTTGTAAGGTGGGGATAATAATAGCACCTACTTCCCCAGGCTGCTGTAAGGATAAAATGTGGCATTCTGCAAACCTTAAAGCACTATATAAATGTTAACTATTATTACTTCCACTTCCACAAAAGGAAGGGATACCAGTAGTATTGCTACTGTAAGAGTCCAGCCATGAGATAAAAAGGCCCTTCACCAGGGTGGTGGCGATGTCAGAGAAGAGAATGGTGATGTTTCAAAGGTATCACTAACAGGACTGAAAAGTGGATTAGATGTGTGTGTGTGTGTGTGTGTGTGAGAGAGAGAGAGAGAGACAGAGACAGAGAGACAGACAGAGAGAGAGACAGAGAGAAAATGAGCCTGAGTGACTGGGAGGATGGCGATGGCTTTGACTGTAATAGGAAAAAAGTGTTAAGAGGGTAGGGCTTGGGGGAAAAATAATGAATTCAGTTTTGGACATTCTGAGTTTAAGGTGTCCATAGAACAACTAGTTTGAGATGTCTATAGTTAGAAATATGAGGCTGGAAGTGAAGACAGGTTGATAAACAGATAAAAGATAAATAGGATAAATAAAAGAGATAACTATATCTGAGTACCATAATTGATTATTATTAATTGATTAAAAATGACTGAATACAAAGTGGAACAGTATATATGGAGAAGAAGACCCATGACTGATCTCTGGGAGACTCCCATATTAGAAAGTATGACCTAGAAGAAGACCCAGCAAAGGAGACTGAGGAATGGTTGGACAGGTAGGAGAAAATCAGGAAAGAGTAATGTCACGAAAACCCAAACAGAAGAGAATATCAAGAAGAAGAGAGTACTCAGCAGTGTCAAAGGCTGCAGAGAGGTCAAGAAAGACAAGGACTGAGTAAAGGCAATGAGATCTGGCAATTAAGGGATCACTGGGTATTTCTGGAGAGTGCAGCTCCCACTGAATGATGAGGGTGTAAGGCTGCTAGCAGAGACTTCTGAGAATGAGAGGAAAGGAAGTAGCAGTACTGACAGGAGGGCTTATTGAGAAGTTCAGCCAAGAAAGGGAGGACATTTATAGGATGAGAGCTATAGGGTTATGAATGGTTCAAATAAGGGTTTTTTGAGAATGTGGGAGATACAGATGTGTTTGCAGGCAGAAGGGAAGAAAACAACAGACAGGAAGAGATCAAAGAGTAATGAATGGGGATGAAAGTGGGGGCAATCTGCTGAAGAAGACAAGATGGAAGTGGATCAAGGCATGGGGCTTGCCTTGCCATGGCAAGGAGGACCACCTCTTCAAGTTAGAGACAGGCGGAGATACTAACTGAAGGCAACTGAAAGATATGAAATAAGGGGAAAAAGAGGGAGCTCTCAGTAAATGTTTCATTTTTTTTTCAGTGAAAGGCAAGATTCTTAGCTAAGCATATGGAAGAAGGGAAGAGCCATGGGTGATTTGAGGAGGAATGAAAAGATTTGGAAAAGCAGCTGTGCTGAGAATATTAGTGAATTAAGGAGGTGTGAAAGGAATTACTTGTAAGGTAATTTTACATCTACAAACTGTAAAAGGACTACCTTGCAATAGTGAGGGTTCAGTTGGAATTCTTTAACAAATTTGTAGAGGAAATCACTGGCACAGTTTTGTGATTTTCTCTAGCTTTTCTGCAGCACATGAATAGAAATGAAGGCTGCAGATGGTTAAAGTAATCCAAGGGTGGGGTTTGGCATGGCAAGTTTGGCAAGAGGATAAGGGGGCAAGTGACTTGAGAAAAGGGTATAGGGTAAAATTATATTTGTTCATCAAGAGGTCAAATGGGGAAGGGAATAGAGTGTAGCCAGTGCAAGGGAGATGGCCTGGGGAAAAAATAATTGGTGGAGAGGTTGCAAGGTAAAGGCAAAGGGGGAATGATAACATTACAATCAGATAAAGGAATTTCAGAGTTCATGAACCTACAAGTGGAACACTTGTGGGTGACGGTTAGATGAAAGGTATGACCATCCTGTGTATAGCTGAGGTGGGGTGGAGGCATAGTCATGGGAAATATGTTGAGGAACTGGGAATTTAGAGGGTCAATATGTATGTTGAAATCTCCTTAGTATGAGAGCAGGAGTTGGGGAGAAGGCAGACTGTGAGCCAGGTGCTGAACTAATTAAGGAAAGAAGGAGAGTGTCAGGGAGGTCAGTGGATAAAAGCTACCATAATCATGATTTGGTGATAAATCTGTATTGCTTGAACCTCAAAGCAAGAGACACTAATGAGTATTTTCTTGGAATTTTTTTAAAGTCTTTGTGTAAAGATCATAAAATGCCTCAAGCATGTTAAGTAGGTCCCCTTAGAGGATTTATGGGAGAACATAAACAGTAGTTTCACAGGATAAGAAAAGTATGGACGGACTGAGATCTGCAGCACTGCAGGAAATTCCCCCACTGATGAGCTCACCAACTTATAGAAATATTGAAATACTGAATATAATAGTATGAAATATCAGTAAGTTTATTTTTACTTCATGCTTTAATAAATGATTTTTCACTTGAGGCTCTATTATTAGAAACAGAATCAAAGAATCTCAGAGTTGGAAGGGGACTTCAGAGTCTACTGTAGTTAAACCCACTGCTAAAAAAGAATTTCTTCTCCAACATACTTAACATTGAGTTTTTGTTTGAAGACCCTCCGAGGAGGGGTTACCCTCTACCACCTGAGGCAGCCCATTCCACTTTGGCATATCTCTAATTGTTAGGAAGATTATGCCAAACCTAGGTCTTCTTTGATGAAACTTACACCCAGTTCTCCTAGTTCTGCCCTCTGCGACCAAACAAAAGTCTAACCTTTCTTTTAGGTAACAATTCTTAAACTACTTGACCACAAACTCTCCCTTATCTTTCCCCACTCCACTTTCTCCAAGTATTCTCTTTTCCAGTCTAAATATCACAAGTTCCTTCAATTAATCCTCATATGGCATGATTTCAAAGCCCTTTACCACCTGAGTACTCTTCTGGACAATCTCCAGCTTATCAATGTTCTTCCAAAAATGTGGGAACTTCCAGAACAGAACACAATACTCTAGATGTGGGTTTACCAGTGTGGGGTGGTAGAGGTACTGGGCTTTTCTATTCAACCTCCAGAAATAATAATCTTACTGAAAATCATATTTATCTCTTTTGACTATAGTGTAACCAATTATCTGATTATCACTCTACGTGGTATTATCTTTATTTATCCCAATGTTAAAGAAGGGAAGGCAGAGACACTTCTGTTCACTATGCCTATTTATATGTACCAACAATGAATTCAACAAATGTTTACTAAGACATTATAATTTGCTAGGCACTGGTAGTACAAAGATGACAGAATCCCTGAACTCAAAGAGTTTACAATCTTTTGCGCAGGTTATGATATGGAGACAGACAAGTACAATAGGAAGTAAAGTTTCATAAGGGCATATAAGAGAACCAGAGAGTGTACTAGAAAATGTAAGGAAACAGAACACTTCCAGCTGGGTAATCAGGGGAGGCATGGGTTAAGTAGAACTTGAACTAGCCTTGCATGAAGAAAAGGATTAATATGAAGAAAGAGGGGTAGTGGTACAGTCCATTCAAAGGTAAATAGTAATGGCTTATAAGAATGCTGAGAGAAAGGAAACAGCAGGATAAGATTGAAGTATAGCTAGTAGTCCAGTTTGACTGAAATATAAAGCAAATCAAGGGGAAATGTGCAACAAATGAAAAGGTAAGTTGGATCCCCGATTGTAGAAAGCTTAAATACTTACACTTTAAGTAGTTTTTACTTTTCACTCTAGGGAATAGGAAGCCCCTAAAGGTATTTAAGCAGATAATGATACAGCTATAACTATGTACTAGGAAAATTATTTGGGCAACTGCATGAATAATGAAGTGAAGAAATTGGAGGCAGTTAAATAAATTAGGAGGTGATTACAAGAAAAATGAGTTGTAATTTTTATCAGTGGAGGGAGGACTCACAACACTGTAATCACAAATCTTTTGAAATATTGAAATATGATAAGCAAAATATTTTTCAAGTCCAAACATGTAAAAGAACAGCCACTGAGAAGAGAATGAACAACTTTTAAGATTACTCTGAACTGCAACACACACCCTCCTCTTCAATTCCTTGGAATTTTTAAAATTGGTGATAATGAACAATTACTGGTTTTTATGTTGGCAACTGGGTTTTGGGAAGAAAACCTGGATTCAAATTCTACTTATAATGCATATCAGTTATATGACCATGGGCAAGTTGCTTAAACTTTCAGTACCCTAAGACTGTAAGTTACAGAGTTACTGATATGTATTGGTAGATGGAATTTCCATGCTGGAAGTTTCCTACATCAGTAAATTATAGGTCCACCTCCACTCCCCCTAAATTATAATAATAAAATTTTTCATAGTTACATTCTACCCAGGTTTGCTTATAAGTGAAATTTGTTGATAGGAGTATGCTGGAGCTGGCTTAATTATTAAATTTTCAGTATAAGCATTCGCACCTCAAAATGATGGTGAAAATGTTAATAAATGCTGATTAAATATAAAAGTATGAGGAGCATTTTTCTTTCAGACAGCTAGTTGTTAAACATTTATCCACACATCACTATTTTGCTCAGGAAATGATTAAAAGGAAAAATTTTCTAAAAATGAGAGCTATTCAAAAAAGACATAGTAATTTCTCCCTTCACTAGATGTCTTCAAGCAAAAGCTTGACGACCATATGTTGTAGTGAGGATCCTGGTTCAGACAGGGATTGTGCTAGGTTGCTTCTAAGGTACTTTCCAACCCAAAGATACTACAGTACAACA
This sequence comes from Bettongia penicillata ogilbyi, assembly GCA_023548195.1. Lineage (NCBI taxonomy): Eukaryota > Metazoa > Chordata > Mammalia > Diprotodontia > Potoroidae > Bettongia > Bettongia penicillata. Next base: position 1,763,959 of record JAJHZJ010000136.1, on the reverse strand, counting down.
ACAACAAGCAGCATTTATTTACATGCCCCTTTATGGCATGCAAAGAGCTTTATAAATATTATATCATTTTGTCCTCATAACCACTCTGGAAGGTAGGTGCTATTATCATTCCCATTTTACAGATGCAGCAGGTAGAGGTTAAGTGATGTGCTCAAGATCACAGAGTGGTAAGTGTCTAAGGCCAGATTTGAATTCAGGCATTCCAGATTCTGTTTCCCATACGGTATCCACTATTTCACCTAATTTTCAGGAGTTATTTGCATGTAAGTGATACATGAACACAAAAGAGTAGATTATATCCCTAAGAGAGTATAAAGATAAAAGAGGAGAAATAAAGAGAAAGCGTTGGTGACATCCACACTTAAGAGGCCAGGAGGAAAATATGATGGAATAGTGAAGAAGATAGGATTTAAAGTCTTCAAGGTAATGATAGCCCAAGATATTTGCCTGGGGCAGAGTAGAGAGGTGTCTGTGGTCCAATTCTATGATTTTTTTTTCCTATCCAGGTATGTGGATAGCTAGCACCTTCAATTTTCTGAAGGTAAGAATAGTGACAGTTCAATCATAAGTACTAAACATTGCTACATTTTACTTATTTTTAGTAAAGATCTTTAGCAGATTGTTTTTCTTTTGGCTGGACATGAGATTTCATTAGTGTAGGAAACTCCCAGCATAGAAACTCCCTTTACTAATGTACTAATGTAACTAAGAGTCTTAGAAAGATGGGGAGGGTGTATGTGTGATGGTATACGGGTTGTGTATATACATCCGGTAGGTGTGAGAAACCAGAACTGAACGCAGGTCTTCCTGACTCTATCCATGTTGGCACTCTAGCAGATTGATAGTTTAGTTATTTCACCAAGGCAAATATTTACATTTATATTGTTGTTTTTATTGACAATAAGTAAAATTTTCTCCTTAGAAAAATTGGAAAATAGTCATAAGGAAATATTAATAGTAAATTCCAGTTATTTACCTAAATTACTCCATCGTCCAGAAGAATCTGAAAGCATTTTCAAACTCGAAATAACATTTGGGTCTCTAAAAAAAGCCTAAAATATAAGATGGGAGAAAAAGTTAAGCATTTTATTACTAATGACAGACGCTTAATTTCCAACATAATTACAGTAATTGATTTTTCCATGTGAATTATTGAAAAATTTCATGAAAGAACCAGATTAAAAATCTCTGAAAAAAACCCCAACCAAAACTAAAGAGGAAAAGTTTGTGTAAAGTCCGACAAATTTTTAAAAGAATTAAAGTTTTATTAATTTCACAAATATGTAGTATCATGATAAAAGGTAACAGTATATTCCAAAGATAGGTTCTTTAGGATTTAATAATTAGGTAAGAATTATGTTTGTTAAAAATGCCATATTTGTATATAAAATGCTTCAAAAACTCTGAAAACAATTCTCTTACAATACTAATTATGAAACAAATCTTTTTAAAAATAGCACAAGCTAGACTTCAAATTTTAGTACAGATGTGACTTCTGTGTGATGTTTCCCCGATCCCAATCCCACTTGGTGCTCCTTCCTTCCCTTATATCATGATTAGCGGTAGACACTTTGCCACAGATCTAAAAATGCATGGTCCTTCAAGTCACAGACTTTTGTTTTTGCCATTTCATCTCCTAATCCTACCAGAGTACTTTGCCTTGGTCTGGCAACTGGTCAGAAATTCCAAATTATCAAGGTTCAACTTGAGATTTACAGGTATTTGTTCTTAATAATATGAAGTGGTGGTAGTAGTGGTGAATAACTCAAATTAGAAGAGTGTAGGAAGAAAGCATTATTCACCTACCTAAGTAGGTATCCTTGACACTGAATTTTGGGACATGACTTAGTGTCACATTTGCAGAAGGGGGAAAAGGGTGCTTAAATCACTTGGATCATGTTAGAATCGATAAATGTGAGGTACGACCTCCTTGGGGAAAAAAAAAGCTAGAAGCAGTCCTACTACTTTAACAGCTCCTTATATTACAGTGAAAATTCTAATATTACTATGATAACATTATTCAACATAGCTTGTAAAGGAAACAATATGTTATTGTATTCTGAAGTGCAGTATGGTGTTAAAAAAAGGTAAACTTTTTCCTCTTCATTGTTTAGGATGATAACATTGGAACAAAAAAAGTAAAATATTTTTTCTTAACAATACGTGCTGAGATAAAAGGGTTTGGAGGTTAACTGTGCCTACCAGCATGAGGAAGTTAGCTGTCTATTGGGTGTCAAAGGGGAATTTTGAGGGAAAAGTCACAAATCTCAATTGTTCCTAGTGTTCTGTTAAATTCAGGGATTGGGGAAAGAAACGTAGATGCAGATTATAACTATAAAGTAATATGCAAGATTTTAAGTAAACATACCAGAACTCATACATACACCCAAATATGGAAGTCAGGGAATATGAGTCTAAACTGTGGCTTTGCTAATTACCAGCTATACATACAAATATACATACATACCTGTATATATATATATATATATATATATATATATATATATATATACATATATATGTATATATATATATACACACACACCTAGAAAAATATCTTAGCCTCTCTTGGGCCTCAGTTTTCTGATGTATGAAATGAGGTTTGGACTAGAGGCTTTCTAATATTTTCCCCAAGTGCAAAATTTTATGGTTAAGAACATTTTTGAAATTTCTTTTTTTTTGGAATAAGTCTGTGGAGTCTTTGGAATATACTAAATGGTGACAATCATTTTTTGAGGCTGGACTTGATTTTTGGAAAAAAAAAGCTCAAGTAGATCAGAGAGCTATATCTTATGAATAAGGTGTATTATAAAAGTTTTAATTAAAAAACAAAAAAAAAATCATTGAGATCACACTGTAATGAAGCTGATTTTCTGCTTTTAAATTGGCTTTACAGGAAATTCCAGAGGAAGAATTCTGCATCCTTACCACTGGCTCCAAATTTGATTAACAGCCATGGGAATAAACATATTATATAGCCTCCCAGATGGCTATACATTCACTTGGTTATATAGAATTCCAGTATACGCTGATATCTAAAGATATTTTTAAAATATCATTACAGTCGGAGAGGACATTTCTTTGCTGTCATGAAAGCCTCATCAACAAGCATCTTGTTGGCAGCAGCCCCGAGGCACCTTTTTCTTCTTCCAAACTCTACCATACCTGAGGCTGTTAGATACGACAGGGCAGAGCGATGGTCACTAAATATTTTTAATCAAGTATATCTATGCTTATTGATAAGACTTCTAGATCTACATTGATGAAATATTTAAGCACGATTGGAGGGGCTAGACTGGACTGGCAGCCCACCACATTCGTACAGATATAGTTGGCAGCCCTCTGCCACCAGCCTTCTCTGTCCTGTTACCTTTTCTCTTTTATTTCTCTTCTGTTCTTTCCTCGCGCCCTTTCCTACCTTTACTCATTCAATATCTGAATGCCCATTATAGGCACGGTGCCTCTCAAGGAGCCAGGCCACTGATGCCCACCCAAAGGCTGCCGATTTTCGCTGAGGCCGGAAACCAAAGGCCAACCCCCGCCCCACCCCCAAACCGGTACGCCGGCCAAGTGTTGAGGGGCGTGCTCGGGGGCTAGGGCAGCCCCCCACAGGTGAAGCACGGAGATTCCGGCCGTATCCTCCCCCGATCTCCCTTTACTCGGGGCTCCCTTAATGAGTGCCCTGGTGGAACCTGAATTGAATCTCGGTCGGCAGAAGCAGCCGGAGGGGCGGGTCCTCGCCCAAGTCTGTCTGCACTCCGAAAGGCTACTGCCCCGGCTAACGTTAGGCCACTTTAGGGCCGAAGGTTCCCAGGTGGTCGGTCCTGCACTTTTCTCCTCCGAGGATGAAGGAACCAAAGACAAGTCGTTTCTGGGTTGTCGTTTTTTTGGAGGGGTCTCCGAGACCGTACCCCGGAGATAACTAGGCACCCCATTCCCATTAGGGGACCCGCGTGAATTTAATTTCTTGAAACGCTCCCAACGACAGAGAAGGGTAGGGAGCGGTGAAGATGCCGGCGGTGGTTTCTCGTTTGTTTTTCCCTCACCCCCAACCCCCGCCCGGGAGAGAAAGCACGTGACCCCGACCGCGGAGTCCCGGCTGCTCGAGTCCCGAAGGTCCGAGGCGGCCTTTACCATAAAGAAGTCATCTTTGCAGTAGGCCTGGAAGTTCTCGTCAAAGCCGAAGGCCTGCGCGCAGAGTCGTCCTTGCATGGACCTGGGGCAGAGGCGACAGACGAGACGGGAGGGTGAGGCGCCGGCCGCCGGTCCGCTCCCGCCCCGCGCCCCCGAGCTCCCGCGCTACGGCCGTCCTCCCTCCCCGCGCCCGTCCGGCGCCTCCTCACCACTTCCGTAGGCGCTGCACCGTGTCGGAGGAGCTGAGGGACTGGAAGGTTCTCTGAGGAAGGAACCTGAAATTGAAGTTGGACTCGTCCCCGGAGTAAGCCGCCATGCTCGCTAGCTCTCGGTTTGAGGGCGCGGGGATGTTGTCATGGAAACGAGGTCGCGGCTCCGGCGAGGCCCCGCCCCCGCAGGCCGCGCCCCGCAGACCCCGCCCCCTGAAGGCCCCGCCCCCGCAGGCCGCGCCCCGCAGACCCCGCCCCCGCAGGCCCCGCCCCCGCTACCTCCTGCGCCTCTGCGCTCGAGGTTCCATCCTGCAGAGCCGAGGGATGCACTGAGGGAGAGGGCGACGACCCCGCAGAGTGGCAAAACTTCCCCTTCCGTCCCGGAATACGCCCTTCTGCCAGCTGTGCAGTAACCGGCGCTGGACCGGATGCCCCCAAGCATGTCGACCTCCACCTACGCAGAACACGACTGTCTTTCCTCCCACACCCTCTCCTTGCTTTCTCTCTTTCCCCGGACGGGTACCCTGACTGCCCCCTCCGTTTCCTCCCTCCTTAGACGGTAAGCGCCCGGAGGACGGGGCTGTTTCTCCCTCCTTGCACGTGCGCTCGCGGCGTGTACCGAAGCGGGCACTTCCTAAACGCCTGGCTCCCGGACGTCCCTGTGGCTGTCTAGGTACGGCGGTCCCGGGTCCTGCCTCTCCCTACCCCCGAGGAGCGGTGCCCTCCCTACCTCTGCGCGCCCTCCTCCCTCGGCTCACAGCTCGCCCCAGGCGCGGGCCTCCTCTGCGTCTCCCCGCGCTCAAACGGAAGCGCCCTGTGGGCATGGAAAGCTTCCCACCAACCGGCCCTTCCTACCCCACGACTGGAGCCCCGCGGACTTGGTGCCCGCTGTTGGTGGGTCCGCCTCCCTCCGGTCTCTTCCAGCCCCTTACCTCACTCACTCCCTCTTTACCCTGTACGCAGCCCGTTTGTTTGAAGACTGCCCTTTGCCTCTCTTTGTGCCCTAGAACTAGCCGGGTGCCTGGAACGTGGTAGGTGTTTATTGACAGGATTGACCCTTCCCAGTCTCCCTGTACCTTACTGCGGGCTCCCCCCCATCCCGTTAGACCGGCCTGTTACTTTTCCTTGCCTTCCTCCAGCCTTTCCGGGCTAACCCTTACCCATTCACGACTCCAGGAGCGCTGAAACCGTCCTTCGTCGGAGGTGAGGTCGGAGCTGGAGCCGTGCCCTCGCCTCCCACCATGTGTCCGGAACCTCCCTGGGCCTCAGCCCTAAGTTTCCTCATCTTTAAAATTAAAATTTAAAATTAAGCAAGTTCCCTTTCAGCCCCCAGTCCTAAAGAGCCCGTGGACTGCTTCTTCCCCGAAGAAAGGAAAAAGAGAAGAGGAGCTGGAGGACGGGCGGAGCTCTGGGGCACTGTCAGGGCGATTTTCATTCTTTCTCTGATGAAATGGAGTGACACTAAAGCACTCAAAAATTTTAAATTCTTAGTTCTTTCCTCAACAAACTTGTGCTTGTGTTATCAAACTGCGGCTGGTTTCAGGCCATGGACTACCTCTATTTACCGCTCTTTTCCTAGAGGGAGTTTGCTCCAGGACTCACGTCTTCCAGCTGCAAATGTTTAACATCAGGCTTTCTGGAAAAAAACAAAACTGCACGCACACGCACAACTCATTGAACAAAGTTCAGCTTGCATTAACTGCTGTTTTAAATTTAGACAATCAACAAAACAATAAATCAAACCCTGATCTGTATCATTTGTTGATTTCTGAGGTGTATGTGATCCTTGCACTGAAAATTCAAGTCAGTTTTTCCCGGCTGCTTGGAGCTGGCTCCAGCACACCCTTACACCCTTCCCAACCCCGCAATTTCTTATTTCCACCTGAAATTGACTTAAATACAACATTGAGACCGTAAGCACAGGCTTCTCTTGACATCTCCTTCTTCATTGTCATAATATTTACTCTTCCTGAAATTTCAGAGGAAAAGAAGTCTTTCTGTTTTCCAACTGAAGCACGTCCTTATGCCTGATTTTCATTTTACTGCCCCCTAAAGAGCCTTCAGTCCTCCCTTTCCAGCATCTTCAAACACTTCGACTCTACTGGCTTCCTGTCTTCTTCATTAAGGCACGTACCAATGTTTTCAATCTTCAAACAAACAAAAAACAACTTACAGTCGTGATGATATTACGTTTCTTTCTCAGTCAAGTTTTTTAAAAGCATGATCAATATCTGGTGAATTCATGTTCCAACCACCAGTGTTCTGTGGACACTTGCAACTGAGATTCTCCCTTCCATCATCCCACTGAAATTACTCTGTACTGTAACCAGTGTCTTCCTCTGGCCAATATTCAATTGTCTTTTCTCAGTCATCCTCCTAGAGCAGGGGTTCTTAATGTGCATGTTTGCACATGCACACATGCATGTAGTGGCAAAGATCCCTTTGTTAGTTGGTTGAAGCATTTGGAAACTAGTCTGATAATAATATTTAGATAATTGAACAAAACCTAAACTTCAGTTAGAGGTTGGTGAGAATTAAGATATATAATTTTTCCCTATCCAGATTTATAAACAACTTGAAATCTGTCTACATGCCCCTTGTAGATCAGTGCATCTCATGTTAGGAATCTCTATTCTAGAGTACCTTATTTCACTTCAGACTGGCAACATATCTAAAAGTAAACTCTTCATTCTCTCATCCTCCTTTTACCAAAGTTATCTCACTCCTCCCTATTCCTGCCCCTTCTTATTACCATTAATGGCACCATGTTTTTATTATCTAGGCTCAAAATCTTGCAGTCATTTTTCCCATTCCTTCTCCCTCTTCTGTTTCTTCTCTAATATCCAATTTTTAAGTCTTTTCAATTTTTCTTAATTCATAATGGCTTTCAGTTTTTTTCTCTTTACCATTATCATCACCTTAGTCTGGGTCTTCACTATCTTACTTCTGGATTGCTGTAATAGCCTTTTAGTTCCAGTCATTCTACACACACTGTCTTCCTAAAATACTGCTTAAAGACTTCACATTATTTCTTTACTTAGGAACCTATTCTTTAATGGATCAAGTAAAAATTGACCAGCCTGACATTTAAAGATCTTCATCAGCTGTTCAATCATATCCAGATCTTTGTGACCCTATTTGGGTTGTTGTTGTTTTATTTTTTTGCTATTTCCTTCTCCAACTCATTTTTCAGATGAGGAAACTGAGGCAAACAGGGTTAAGTGACTTATTTGCCCGGGGTCACAGAGCTGATAAGTGTTTGAGACCAGATTTGAATTTAGGAAGATGAGTCTTCCTGACTTCAGGCGCCCCCTCAATCTATACTTTGTCAACTAACTGCCCTGTCAGCTATCAACTGGACCTTTCTTACTTATCTTTCACATCTTATCTTTCACCACTTCCTATTGCAAACTCTCTGATCCAGTAAGGTCAGGTTTTTTATTGCCTACCCACAAACCAAGCTCATTCTTATCTACATTCCATTGTTTGTGTTGTCCCTCACTCTCCCTCTCCCCTCTTACTCCAAGGATGACCCTATTCCTTCCCTTTTTCAATCACCTCTTCCATGAATCTTTGTTGAATCTACCTGAGCCCACATCTTACAGTTTATACAACACAATTAGCATTGAGGATAGCAAGGGTGATCCTATTGGACATGTACTCTGTTTTGACAGGGACCAGTTAGGAGATGCTACCTCATCTCAGCAAAATGAAGAACCTATCCCTAAATAAGAGGCTGGTATGTGTGTTTTTATCCTTACAGAGTCAAGAGAGCATGCTTTGTGGGGTTACCACCACTGCACTGGACCCCATGATTAGAGGCTGGGTCAAAGACGATTGACTACTTACCTTCATTGGGGATGAAGTCTGACTAGCTAGGATTTATATAGCATTTTAAAGTTTTCAAAGCACATTATATATGGAGTTTTCCCCCTCAGTAGGCTGAGACAGAAAAATATTCTGCCTCCTTCTGTCTCTTTTGAGAAGAATGTTTAAGACTCTCTCTGTGGAAAGCTACACAAACATAACAGCAATAATGTGAGCTTGCCTAGGTGAGCATGAGAGGGGATCTCAGGTCATTAACTACCTCTTCTGGTTTGTGATTTCTTGAGCACAGGTTATTGAAGATTGATCTGGGAGATGGATATTTCCAGCCTTGATGGGTTCCTGAGTCCACGCTGGCTGACTATTGGGAAGAGCTTCCTGCAATTACACTGATTCTAAGAGGAAGGGAGAATCACTGACTGGATCATTTTGAGCCTGAATGGACTAAAGAGGTATGCCTGGCTGTCCAGAAGATTTGGACTTTGTTAGTTGTTCAGACAATGCAGATTGAAGTGAATGAAATTTTCTTTAATCCCTCAGGAGACTATAATTGGCATGATAGACTATTCTGTGTTTTAAGTATTGTTAATGTACACTTAGGAATCTTTTGTGTTTTAAGCATTTCTTTTGCAGTAGTGGAAAGCATTAGCTGTCCTATACCCGAGAGATCTACTGTGTACATAGTATACCTTTTCTAGAAGGATAAATAATTTTTTCAGCGAGTCTAATACCTGTTTTGTTGTAGAGATTTTTCCTGAAATTCTGCTTGGAATTGGGGATGTAGTGACCCTGAACATATAATCCATGGAATCACTTTCATTAAATTTATGTACTATATTATGTACTGTACCCTAGGTAATTTTTGTAAATTTGTTTTCTCAACTAAAATATAAACTCTTCTAGATCAAGGACATTATCTCACATCTCTTTTATAATTTCTATGAGACATTGTAGTTTATAGCATATAGTATAATGTACAGTATGAAGTACATAGTTAGGTACTCAATAAATACAATGATATTTTGGTATTTGGGAGGTTTGGTTTTTTTGGAACTACCAAGGCTGAAAACCAGCCTTAGGTAGGCCATCCTTGGAATCATGAAGTCCTGGGTTCAAGTCGTGCTTCTGACCACCTATGTGTGTCACGTGTGTGACCACAGATAATTTGTTTACTCTCCAGCATTCTAAAGGAATTCTAAGATTAGAAGTTACAGATGAGTTGCCAGTCTGCATCAGTGGAAAAAGTTGCCATAATAGTGGAATTCTCTACACAGGTGAAATCAAAGGTCTGGATATCCCCCAAGAAAAAAATTTCATCATGTTATCTTAAATTGAAAATATGAACATTGATTTTATCATCTTTTTATTTTGTTATGTTATATTAAATATATGAATTTCCCTGGTTGAGTTTAAATTATGAGACCAAAATGAAGATTGACATATCTATTTAAGATGTTTTTAATTATTAAAACTTATTTTTGTTTAATTATCTGGAAAATTTGGAAAAGCATCTTATTTTCACTGATTAAATATTTCATTATTTTCTTATTTTTTGATCCCTTTATGAAATGAAAAGTAATTGGAGGTTGAATATATAGTCCTACTTTCAATATTTATTGAGAATCCAGTGGATTCTAAAATGCTTTAGTTTTTGCATAACTACAAAATAAGTGGTTTAACTTTTGTACCACAAAAATGGGTGGGTCAGTTTTTATCACTCTATCTCCACCTTTCTTCTGTTTTTAGTATTTTCCAGTTATCTTACTGTACTCTGTCATGAACATGTTTATTAAATGATCTTTCATGAACACATTTATTATGTATATGTGAAACTCTCCACCATAACCAAGTTTATTTCTTATTTGTTTCATGACATATATCAGATCCTGTGTTTGACTGTGTTTTCTGAAGTCACCTTCTGTTTTCCTATTCTGTAGCCAGCCTGATTTTCTGCAAATGCATCTCTAAGATTTAATAACACATTTGCCAGAAATTTTGAATAGTGTGGCAAGGAATCAAGGTGTCCTTGTCTTTTCTTCTGCTTTTACACACTCTCCCTCAGTGACCTCATCAGCTCCCATGGGTTCAGTTATGCAGATGATTTCCAGATGTACATCTCCAATCTGGGTCTCTCTCCTGAGACTTGCATCACCAGCTGCCTATCGACCACTTTAAAGTGGAAGTTCTGTAGGCATCTCAACACATCCAAAACAGAACTCATTCTTTATTCCAAGCCCATTTCTTTTCCAAACTTCCCACAGTCCATCCAGCTACTCTGTTTTTCAGTCTCAGATTCCTCACTCTTCTCTCACTTCAAATATACAACCAATTGCCAAATCTTGTTAATTCTACTTCAATAACATCTCTTTTATCCATTCTCTTCTTTCCTCCTCACATGGCCATTGTTCCCAGCCAGTTTAAATCCTCTTTACATTTTGCAGAAATGGCTGTTTCATTTTTTAAAAGCTTCATTTCTTTCTTTGCAATCCTAGAATTCTCACTATTAGGTTTGAGTTTTTTGGCCCATATTTCATTGCTAAAAACTGCCACGCTGTTTATTTTTTATGAGAGGAGTGATACTATATCAGGAAATGGAGGACCTGTTATGACTGTGTTACTTCTCTCTGGGTCTCAGTTTCCTCATGTATAAAATGAGGGTTTTGAATTAGATGACTGCTAAGGTGTTTTCCAACTCTAAATCAGCAATTGTTTATAATTATGACAGTGCTGAAGGCTGACTCAGTACAAATGGCACCAAGGCTATGTACTTTGATGAGTGTACTTGAATCCAGCCTTGGGGTACCACCAGTTGGTTGATCACTAAGCTGCAGTGCATTGGCCACAGAGCACTTGGGCTGAAGGTCATGTACCTGCCTGTGGGGCTGCTTGATCTGTCTGTAGGCCTAGGACAATGGGGTCTGCCTATCTAAAGATTAGTGGTCCAGTTCCTTATAGTCTCCATGGTTTCCAATTACTTATTTTTCTGGTTTCTTACACTGTGAGGACACTGAGCTTGAACTTATTCCAAATTGTTAAGCTGTGGCTAGACTGCTGGGCTGTACTGACTCACTTCATGCAGCTCTTGGTGTTCTTCCCATTTCCTTCCAATTCTGGGAGAACTGAGTTCTTTACCAAGAATCAAGTTAAAGTCATAGCCTTGGACAGGGTATTTTTTTTAAATGAATTTTTTTTTTGTAGCACTTGTAGGCTGAGGTTATAAGGTAGGAGGGTTCCATTATGTAGCTCTGCTTGCTAAATGTGGGCTTCTCAATTGTGCCACTCCTTCCTTGACTGAGCCAACTAGCACAGGTCAGTACTAGTGATTAGTTTGGTTTATGATTAGAATCGTTTTCCACAGTGGTGGAGGAGATACAGCTAAGCAGATTCTGCCCTTTCATAATAAAAGAATTTGGGGAACCAATATCAGCTCAGAAGGCTGTACCACAGATTGGGCACAAATAGTCCATAACAACATTTAGAGTGGCGATGTCTCTTCATTTGTGTATCATATGATTCTTTTGAATGACTACAATTCTGCTTGGCTCATAGAACACAGCACCTTCTTTGATGGGGGTCTGCCATGCTGGGTGGTCCTCTGCCAGGATCTCCATGTCACACAATCGATGCCAGAGTTCTTCAGAGAGACCTTGAGAGGGTCCTTGTGTTGCTTCTTCTGACCTCCAGGTGAGTGCTTGTCTTGGGTGAGTTCTTCATAAAATAGTATGCTTGGCATTTAAACAATATGGCCAGCCCATTAGAGTTCACCTCTGTAGTAGAGTCTGAATGCTTGGCAATTTAGCTCAAGAAAAGACCTCAGTATCTGATGCCTTATCTTGCCAGGTGATCTTCAGAATCTTCCCAAGACCTTTCAAATGAGAGCAATTCATTTTCCTGGCATGGTACTGTACACAGGTATACAACAAAGAGGTCAGCACAATGGCTGCGTAGACCTTCAGTTTGATAGGTAGCCTAATACCTCTTCTCTTCCACATTTTCCGTCACAGCCTCCCAAACACTGAGCTAGTTCTGGCAATATAGCCTCATCATTTATGTGTACCTCCCTGGAAAGTATACTGCCAAAGTAAGTGAGCATATCCATGGTATTCAAAAGTTTTTCATTTGCTGTAATTGATGGTTCTGTATATGGATGGTGTGGTGTTGACTGGTGGAGAACCTGTGTTTTCTTGGTGTTAACTATTAGGCCAAATTAGCACAAGCAGCAGGGAATCGATCCATAATTTGTTGAATCTCAGCCTGGGTGGCTGAATTCTGCAAACAACAAAAAAAATCATGCTCGAACTCTACCTTTGCTTTAGTTTTGGCTTGTAGCCTTTTCAAGTTAAAATAACTTACTCAAGAGGACAGTAGTAAGTTCAATAATAATTGGGAAATTCAAAAGAGGGGAGGGTTCGTGTTTTGGAAAGATGAGTTTTGATTTGGACATGTTGAGTTTGAGGTGCCTGTGGGACATCTAGTTTGAGATATTTAAAAGGCATTTGGTGATATGGACCCAAGCTCAAGAGAGAGACCAGGACTGAATACATAGAACCTGGAATCATCTTCTAGAAGATGATAATTAGACCCATGGGAGCTGAGATCATTAGGGAAATTGTTGTTTGGTCATTTCAGTGTCTGATTCTTTGTGACGCCATTTAGGGTTTTCTTGGCAAAGACCCTGGAGTGGTTTGCCATTTCCTTCTTCAGCTCATTTTACAGATGAAAAAACTGAGGTAAATAGGGTAAAGTGACTGGCCTAGGGTTATATAGCTAGTAAGTATCTAAGGCCAGATTTGAACTTAGGAAGATGAGTGTTCCTGACAAATGGAACCTTGGAGGACATCCACACCTTTTGGACATGCCATGAATGAAGGACCAGAAAAAGAGACTAAGGAAAAGTAATCAGGTAGATGGGGAGAACCAGGAGAGGGTAGTGTCCTGAAAACAGAGAGGAGAGAATGTCAAGGAGGAGAAATTGATCGACAGTATCTAATACAGCAGAGACGCCAGGCACTCTTTAAAACTAAATTACAAACAAGTTGTTAACTTGTCAGAGGGGAGGGTGTCTCCACACTGAGGAGTTCCCTTTACACATTGAATCATAGATCTGGACTGCTCAAAAGTGCAAAATTGACCTTATTGGGTATCTTAATTTAGTTAAGAACTTAAGTGACTGTCAATTATTTTATTTCACTTAAAGCTGATTTCTGATATTCTTGTTAAAAGAATATAGAATATGTCTACATGTGGGTGAAAATAGAGAAAGATCAGTCTTTCTGCTTCTGATTTTGTTTAGATGATGCCAAAAATCTATCATGACTTCCTCACAGAATCAGTCATTTTGATGTTTGTCATAGGCTGAGGCAGACATATCCTTGATCAAAGCAATAACGTGCTACTTCCAAAACTTAAATTCCAGTCATTTTAATTTCTTAGGCTCAAAGAGATTATTTTAATACTAACTTACTCCATGTCTATGAGTAGGGAGAAGCAGCTGAGGAAGAAGATATGGAAAATAGGAATGGGTTAAGTCTGCCTTTTGTTTCTGGTCAAGTGTTAGGGGCGGAGTTATGGCACCAGGAAGATATAAACATGTAGCGGCTGGAATGTGTCTCTGTTCTCTGGCAAGATGCCTGCCTTTGACATTAATTTAAAGCTTTCTGGGGTTGGTGAACAAACCAGTTAGTTCCTCTGCTTTTCTAAGGGTTGGGCACAAGGTCATGTGAGTCTTTGTTTAGCTTCCATAAAAATAGTTTTTATTGCAAAATCCTGTTTTTTGTTTACACTTGTTTAAACAAAGTTTATGAAATGTTATAAAGTAAGGTACCCCAATTTCCTGCTCAAATCAATCTGCCAGGCCTCCAGCACTGCATGATAAGTCCCAGCTTGGGACCATAAATACAACTCCTCATTCTAACAGCTATGGAGAAAAAACTGAGGGTATATATTCCTAGTGATACACATACACACACACACACACCACACGCACACACACTTTAAACTTGACATCACTTGCTAAAAGTATTTTGCAGTATTGTGATAGACATTTCATAGTACAACTGTGCTACTTCCCATATTTAAGGGGGTTGTATATTCAGACATTTATTCAGCAGACTTTTATGATGTGTAATATACTAATAGGCACTTCAAGAGATACGCAGTTAAAGGGAAGGGGGAGGGAATGTAAGTTTAAGTACATACCATGCCAGGTACTCTGCTAAGTGCATGTCATCTGATCCTTCCAACAATTCCACGAGGAGGTGCTATTGTTATTTTCATTTTACAGTTGAGAAAACTACAGGGTTATTTGATCAAGCCTAGGATCACACGGCAAGTAAGCGTGTGAGGCCAGATTTGAGCTCAGATCTTCCTAACTCCGGGCCCAGCGTTCTATCTACTTTTCCACCCACTTGTCTCTGGAAAGTGTTTCAGTAACTTACAATCTAGAATATCAGCTCACATTAGTCAACATTTTGTGATTATAAAACACGTTATACATATTATCTAATTTGAGCTTTCAAATCACCCTGTGAATTAAATAGCTTACTGTTATGCTCTCTACTTTACAGGTATAGATTCTGAGGCTCAGGTTCGTGACTTGCTCAAGGTTATACAACTTTTAGTAAGAGGCAGAGCCAGGAATCCCACTCCAAGTTAGGCAGTCTGTTCAACCCACCATGCCTGTCTCCTTTCATAGGGCTTTTCTCTTAACAGAATTCATGTCGATGTTTGTAAAGGTCTAATAGAGACAATCCAATGCTGAATTTTCCTTTTCTTCTTTCTTCCGAATAGTGCTTATTGGACTTTATTTTCTACCACCATCCCTTTGGTCAGCTGGTTCTCCTATCACCTAGGCAACTAGGTGGTACATTGTATAGATCTCCAGACCTGGAATCAGGAAGACCAGAGTTCAAATCCTGCCTCACATACTAGCTGTGTGATTTTGGGCAAAAGTCATTTAATCTCTGTCTGCCTTAATTCCTTCTTTAAAATGGGACTAATAATACTACTTACCTCCCACAGTTGTGAGGATAAAATGAAATATTTGTTAAATGCTGTGTAAAACCTTCAAGTATTATATTGTAAAACTAATAGTTAATATTATTATTAGCCTTGTAATTCATGATTAATTCACCCAAATTTTTTTTGAAGTTTTATTGATGCCTTTTGATTTTAAACTCAGTTACTTCCCAGTAGAGTCCCCCCCTAAACTGACTCCTCCCTTGTAAAAAAGAAAACTAGTTACATAAAATCAACCAACATCATAACTACTGTGCATATGCAATATTTCCAATTAATATTTCCTCACTTCTCTGCTGGTGGGAGGGAAAAGTGTTCTTCATTATCTCTTTTGGAGGAACAATATTGTCATTAATTAATCACAATTAATTAGAGTTCTGTTGCCCATTCTTGTTGTTTTCCCATACATGATTATAGAAATGGCGTATATTGCTCTGGTTCTGCTTACTTCATTTTGTATTAGTTTATACAAGCCTTCCCATGTTTCTCTGAATTCCTTATATTTGTCATTTTTTACAGCACAGTAATATTCCAAGACACCCAAATACAATTTTTTTTAGACCTCACCCAACTGAATGCTGATTTTGGAGTTAGGAAGACCTGGGTTCAAATCCTACTTCAAACATTAGTTGGGTAACTAGCCGAATGTTTGATGTTCTGAGTTCTTCATATACAACCTTCTCCCTCCTACCTCTCCAAGCCCATACCCTTTCAGTCTTATACCTTATTCCTTACCATATGCTTTTTGATCCAGTGACTCTGGCTTCCTTTTTATTCTATCAACAGACACTACATCTTTTGGCTCCAGGCATTTTCTCTACTGGCTTCCCTGAAGAAGTTCTAGCTTCTACAGGAAGCCCTTCCCAGCCCCTTTTAATTATTTCCTATTTCTCCTGTACATAGCTTGTCTGTACTTATTTGCTTGTTTCCCTCATTAAACTATGAACTCCTTAAGGGCAGGGACTGTCTTTTGTCTCTTTTTGTATTTCCAGCCCTTAGCAGAGTGCCTTGCACCTAGTAGGCAAGTCAGTTAACTGTTCTGTGACTCAGTTTCCTCATTTGTAAAATTAGTGGGTTGGATTTAATTGTCTCTAATTTACTTTCAGCTCTGCTTTTTATGATAGGTGCCTGTTTTGTTTTCCACAAAAAGAGATTCTATAAATATTTTGATACATATGGAGCTGAATGAATTTGATGAATGAAAAAGCATTTATTACTGTGTGCCGGGTATTATGTTAAGTGCTGGAGTTACAAATACGAGACAGTAAGGTAGTCCCTTCCCTCAAGGAACTTACATTGTGATACAGAAGACAGTACAGATTGGAGAGTGGTGGCCTTGGAGGAGCATTTTAGGCAGGGAAGTCAGAGAGAATGGTGAATGGAGTCACATGGCAATTGATTGCTATGCCCTTACTAGGCATAATAGTATGGATTCTGCCACTCTCTGACATCATTTTAACTCTTTCAATTCCTGAAGTTCTATTTAGAGATGCAATGAAAATAATTCTTTCCTGAGTACCAGATTTCATAGTTAGTAGTCCCTAGTAGTACAAGGAACCAACCAGTGGAAGGTACAAAAAGGTAAATTTTGACTCAGTGTAAGGGAAAACTTCCTAACTATTAAAGCTGACAGAAATGGGATACATTGTCAGTGATTACTCAGTGACTGAAGTCTTTTAGTGGAGTCTACCAATTGTTAGGTACGAATGGGATAGATTCCATAATCCTATGAAGAGATTTGATACAGTCTCTACCTTTACTAGATGAGATTCTCTCTAGAGAAGGATTAGTATGATTGTTTTCAAGGCTTGCTATCATTTATAATGAGTAGCACTGTACCTTACTTCTTTGGGAAGCAAAGAAGCATCTCTTTGTGCAAGCAGAATTTCTTATCTGCTAATGAGGATATTAAAAAATATATAAAGTTGTACAAATGAATTTCATTTCCCTTTGGTCAGGTGGCTCTCATGAACACTTTGGTTATTAAACTTCTAACTCATTATTAATTTTCCCAAGAAGCTCCTACTCATCTTTGTTCTGGTTGAGCTGTAGAGTTGCAAAACACTGATGACCAATGTTATTTCATTTTGTCAAGGTTTTGCCCCCCATTAAGTGACATCTATGTATTTCCAGATTTCTTTCTCTCTGTGCTCCTCAGATGGATTATCATAAGGATTTTAAGTGGCTAATTATAGTTAACAGAAATTATAGTTAACAGAAATCAGCATTTTTTTATATTAACTCTTGTCACCTGCTTGTATAGAATTATTAACATGTTGGGTAGGGTAAAAGCACTACATTTCCCATAAAGCTCCATGCCTCAAAACAGGTTTTGTTGATATTTCTGGTACTTGAAATAATGTAAGACTGTGTATGCATGTGGCAGGAAGACATTAAAGATTTCTGGGAAGAAGGAAGGTGACTTTGAGGAGGGGTGGTGGCACTTGGTGTAGGAAGGGGAGAAGGAATACTATAGCCAGAGGAAAGCTGAGATGGTGAAAAGTGGCAAATGTTCCAAAAGGATACCCTAATGCTCTAGGAGCAGATCTTTCCAAGTTTTGGTCTGGTTATGCCAAAGACATTGTCATGCTCTAAATGAATCCTGTAAGGAGATGATTTCCCCTACTGTACCTTTTAAGATGAGATCTTATCCCTAGAATGTATGTCCAGAGATTGTTTTCCATGTTCCTTTACTTTTAAAGTTCCAATTAAATGTATTATTTTAAAATATATTTTTCTTTTGTTGGTACCTTTTGTTTTAGATTACATTCAATTTCTGAATATTTTCCCTCCACACCACCTAGCATCCTTCCTTTGTAACACAGATTTAAAAAATTAAAAAAAACCACTTCTGCAAACCAACTAATACCTGGATAACATTTGTCAGTTTAAGAGGTTCCAGTGGGGTTTCATAAGATGAGAGTAATGACTAATGGGAGATAGCAGGGAGAACCCCAATGTTCCTCCTTTTGCTGTATGTTCTTTTCTCTTTCTTCATCCTGTAACCTTCCCATCAATGTTCCCCTTTTCCTGCTCAACTTGATGTTGACTTTTTATGCCCACCCTTGGTAGAAGAGACCCCAGAGCCTCTTTTCCAACTTATTGGCCCTTCCCTACCTTACTAACAATCATGGGATTAGGCCTTCTAACTCTCCTGCTGTGGGGCAGGAAAAGGGGCATGCTGCTCCAGTAAAGGGATTAAGCACTTGGAATTTATTACTCAAGAATTTCTAGGCCATTAGGCAGTACCACCTTAACCTGGTATCCATAAGGATCTCAGACAAGCTGTCTAGACTCATGTCAGAGTAAGGTCTGATCAAAATAAGAAGAAATAATTAACATGAGATCCCACTGTGTGCTCTAGGTGAATTTTTAGGTACCAATATTCTAAGGGAGTACCATATGTACTGCTTATATCAATTTCCATATTCATAATGGATTCAGTGATACAAGATTTATATCAGTTTTTAGGTATTCGACCTAAATTGAAAATAAAAAAGTCCTAAAGATACTGGTATGATTGGTAAAGAAAACTCATTAGAAAATTGACTGTTAAGTTAAAATTTAAAATAAAAGAATACCCCCACCTTAATTTTTTTCTAATGTATCAAAGGGACCTGAAGACATCCAAGAAGGAAAATCCTAGATAGAAAATCTCTCTAGCAGGTCCCTGAAAATTTGCTGAAGAACTACATATTCTGGATCAGGATCCCACAGTGTGGCACCCTAACTGGGCTACAATCTCAATTTAACACTTAATGATTTTGTAGGTTAGGTCTGTGAAGGGACAAAAATTACTAGTTCTTAGGGTATTCTGTGCATCTGTATTCCTAAACTGATGGCTTAAAGGCAGAGCAAATGAAAATATCTAATGATCTTAGGGTTGAGAGGCATCGTAGATGCCTAGGCCTGGTGATTAGAAATATAGTTAATTGGTGACTTCCTGCTTACTGAAGGCATTTAATGAGCTATATTTATACAGCAACTAGGATGCTGGAAATCCTAGTCCCATTACTGTTGGAAATCCTGGTTGAATCTGGATAAGAAGGGATGAGATTAGAATCATTCTGGTAAAGAGTCCCAGGCTAGTTTGGTATGCTCCACCCTTTGGTGCCATTTTTATCCATACATATTCTGGATTTCATTACTTAGTCTCTTATCATTTATCTTTTGCTCATATTTCTCTTTCCCCCATTTCTTTCTTTCCTCCCTCTTGAGGTGTGTTTCCAACTCCCTCTTTCATGTATATTTCCTATATATGTTTCCACTGCCATTGATGGCATGGGATTCTTTAGAAGAGTGTGCCCCAGTGTATATGGGATGAAGGGAAATTTTTTTTTGTTATATACTTTGCTGTGCTGCTTAATTAAATGCTTTTTACTTTGAAATAATGTATTTTCTGCCTTGGTTTAGTAAAAGAAAAGCATTGGTAGGAACTTGTGAGCTGTGGTGTCAAAATAGATACTGACCCAAGAGTCCCTTGAACCTGGGTGTAAATTTTATGGCCTGTAACCAAGGAAGAGCAGGCTAGACAAACATACTGTAACACATATCCAAATACATGTTTTTTCAAAGTATTCACCTTGGAGAGCCATATATTTATTCCAATAACATTCCTATTACTCTAAAACAGTTTTGAAACTCTTTTGGAATGAGAATATAATATTTCTCATGGTACATAAAGCCAAAATTGCCCTTGTAGGTATGAACTAATCTTCTAAAATTCACAAAAGATATTCTTGGCTTTGATACAACTGTAGATATTTGGTTTTGGAAAGGAGAGGACCTTAAAGACCTGTTACTGTTTGGAGTGACCCTAATATGCCAGACTTTTTCCAGACTTGATCTGCAAGTCTGGGATGGCTCTAGTATGATACATCCTAGCCCTGTATCAAATCTGATTCCCAGGTTCACCCAACAGATAAGAACCTTCTTGCCTCTTTTTTGTGATTAAATGACTTTGAAAAAGAAAGCTAAGAAGAACCACCCATATTTTTATCTAACAACTTAATTAATTGGCTTACTTTAAAGCAGGTTTAAAATTTTTTATTTTTTCATAAAACATGTTTTCAGCCTGACAGTAAACTGAAAGAGCAAGGGGAAGTATATAAAAGGAAGAGTTGAAATTTCCTTAATTTAAAATGATAACTTTGGATCATAATTTATTTTATCCATAGGGCTCATTGACTACCAGGTGTTGAACAATCTCCAACTCTTTTTCTGAAATGTTCTGATAACATCTTTGCTTTTTGATATTTTCCCCTTCTCAGTCCATCCGGCAATAGACCTTTTGAAAACCTCATACATTTCAGGTAGTATGCACATTTGGAATTCTATTTAAATCAATACAATGGAATATATTATGCATTAGGAAGAGATCAGCTAGAGCATGCTAGAAATAACTGTACTCTAAACCTGAAATTTTATTGGCTTTTTAAAACCAACAAACTCTTATCTATCCTTTCCACTTACTCCAGAAAGACAAGGACATTTTCCAGCCTTTCCTTACCATTTTAATTAAATAAAGGTATCTTGGGACAGCTTTCCGTTCTAATTTTTAAAAATAGTTTGAGAAATTATAATAATAATATGTTGCTATTCATAAATGAAGCTTTTAAGTAAACAATATACAGAAAGGACTTTTTCCTTTGTTCTTGTACTTATTCTTCCCTAATTGGGTCCTGGAAGATTGAGCAAGGCCTGACGGATCACTGACCTAGAAAAAAGGTTACTGTAGCACTAACAGCATCACCTTTGACTAAGGGAAGCAAGCACTTGGACTTCTCTGTTAGAAGATGGGGTTTCTTGCTTTCATTCATGCCCCTTTTATCTTCCTATTTCTTCCTTCCTGCTCCCTTGCTTTGATTTTAGGCTGTTCTGAAAGCTTGCTTGTGAAATTTTTTTGGTTCAGAAGCATACACATCTCTGGAAAAAAGGCATTATAAAAGTCTGCTAAGCATTCAACAAAACTCGAAATATAATATTAACAATGAAAAGAACCCATTCTATTTTGATGTTTAATCCAAAATACTTCTAAAAGCTTTTTCACAAGTGCCAACTGCTATATCTTGATAAGATAAGTCTTGGAATATCTTATTTATATCATTAAGCTTTTTTCTTTTAAAAGATCATAGACTTGATAATGATTACTTAGGAGGAACACTATTATGGACACAATGTAGTTGTCACAATTTTTTATTTAAATTTTTTAAAAATTTTATTTAATTTTATTTTTTTATTCTTAATAAAAATTTATTTATTTAACTTTTTACATTCATTTTCACAAAATTTTGCATTCCAAATTTTCTTCCCTTTTCCTCCCCCCAGCCCAGTACACCGAGCAATCTAATTTTCCCTATCACCAATCTGCCCTCTCTTCTATCATCCCTCCCTTCTCTTGTCCCCATCTTCTCTTTTGTCCTGTAGGGCCAGATGACTTTCTATTCCCCATTAGCTGTATTTCTTATTTCCTAGTAGCAACGACAATACTAAAAGGTTGTTCCTAAAACTTTGAGTTCCAAATTCTCCCCATCCCCTCCCTCCCCACCCATTCCCTTTGGGAAGGCAGGCAATTCAATATAGGCCCTATCTGTGTAGTTTTGCAAATGACTTCGATAATAGTTGTGTTGTGTAAGACTAACTGTGTTTCCCTCCATCCTATCCTGCCCCCCATTGTTTCTATTCTGTCTTTTGATCCTGTCCCTCCCCAAGAGTGTTGACTTCAAATTGCTCCCTCCTCCCATTGCCCTCCCTTCCATCATCCCCCCCACCTTGCTTATCTCCTTCTCCCCCACTTTCCTGTATTGTAAGATAGGTTTTCATACCAAAATGAGTGTGCATTTTATTCCTTCCTTTAGTCGAATGTGATGAGGGTAAACTTCTTGTTTTTTTTCTCAGCTCTTCTCTTTTTCCCTCCACTAAAAAGTCCCCTGCTTGCCTCTTGAATGAGATATAATTTACCCCATTCCATTTCACCCTCTTTCCTCCCACTACATTTCTCTCTCACCATTTACCTTAATTTCTTTTAAGATATGGTCCCATCCTATTCAATTCACTCTGTGCTCTCTGTCTCTGTATGTGTGTGCATGTGTGTATGTGTGTGTGTGCATGCATGCATGTACATGTGTGTGTGTGTGTGTGTGTGTATGTGTGTGTGTGGTCCCACCAACTACCCAGATACTGAAAAGTTTTAAGAGTTACAAATATTGTCTTTCCATGTAGGAATGTAAACAGTTCACTTTTGGTAAGTCCCTTATGACTTCTCTTTGCTGTTTACTTTTTCATGCTTCTTCTCATTCTTGTGTTTGAAAGTCAGATTTTCTTTTCAGCTCTGGTCTTTTCATCAAGAATGCTTGAAAGTCCTCTGTTTCATTGAAAGACCATATTTTCCCCTGACGTATTATACTCAGTTTTGCTGGGTAGGTGAGTCTAGGTTTGAGTCCTAGTTCCTTTGCCTTCTGGAATATCCTATTCCACGCCCTTCGATCCCTTAACGTAGAAGCTGCTAGATCTTGAGTTATCCTGATTGTATTTCCACAATCCTGGAATTGTTTCTTTCTAGCTGCTTGCAATATTTTCTCCTTGGCCTGGGAATTCTGGAATTTGGCCACAATGTTCCTAGGAGTTTCTCTTTTTGGATCTCTTTCAGGTGGTGATCGATCGATTCCTTCAATACTTATTTTGCCCTCTGGTTCTAGAATATCAGGGCAGTTTTTCTCGATAATTTCATAGAAGATGATGTCTAGGCTCTTTTTTTTGATCATGACTTTCAGATAGTCCCATAATTTTTAAATTGCCTCTCCTGGATCTATTTTCCAGGTCAGTTGTTTTTCCAATGAGATATTTCACATTGTGTTCCATTTTTTCATTCTTTTGGTTTTGTTTTGTGATTTCTTGGTTTCTCAGAAAGTCATTAGACTCCATCTGTTCCATTCTAATTTTGAGAGAACTATTAAATTCAGTGAGCTTTTGAACCTCTTTTTGTGTTTGGCTAATTCTGCTTTTGAAAGCATTCTTCTCCTCATTGACTTTTTGAACCTCTTTTGCCAGTTGAGTTAGCCTATTTTTCAAGGTGTTATTTTCTTCAGCATTTTTTTTGGGTCTCCTTTAGCAAGGTATTGACCCATTTTTCATGCTTTTCTTGCATCTCTCTCATTTCTCTTCCCAGTTTTTCCTCCACCTGTCTAACTTGATTTTCAAAATCCTTTTTGAGCTCTCCCATGGCCTGAGCCCACTGGACATCCACCTGGGAAGTCTGGGATACAGAGGCCCCGACCTCTTGATGGTAAGAATAGTTCCTCCTTATCAGAATTGAAAGGCCGGAACATCTGTACCCCATCAAAGTAGCTTTCTATAGTCTTATTTTTCTTCCCTTTTCTGGGCATTTTCCCAGCCAGTTACTTGACTTCTGAGATTCCTGTCCACCCCCACCTAGAACTTCCCAGCTAGTGCTTGGGGTCTGAGATTCAAATGGGCTTTCCGCGGCAGGCACGGCTGCTATTCAATGTGAGCTTAAGTTCTGGTGCTGGGGTGGGGGCAGGGCCGCCTCCCAGGCTCAGTTCCCTCAGGGGCTTTATGCAGAGACCTTTGGTAATGGAGCTCCTGCCTGCTCGGGGAGTTCCGGGCTGCCACCGCTGCCTCTGCTGCTGCCTCTGCCACTGCCTCCCGAGGGGGCCCGAGTCACGGAGACACCCTGCTCCCCTCTAGGCCAGCCCAGACATCTCTCTCACTGACCTGTAGCGTCTGTGGGAGGAGGGAACTTTCCGGCCTCTGGAAATTCTGTCCCTGAAGCCTGCTTGGATCTGCTTCTCTGGGGCCGCAGGGCCAGGGTAGCACAGGGGTGGACTCCACCGTCCAGGGCGTGATGGACCCCCGGGAACGGCTCTCCAGGGCTCTCTGGAATGGAAATCTTTTCCACTGTGTTTCTGCGCGCCTTGCAGTGCTCCAGAATTTGTGGGGAATTCTTCTTACAGGAAATAATATATGGGCTGTGGGTTCGGAGCTAGCATACGTGAGTCTTTCTACTCCGCCATCTTGGCTCCACCCCCCAGTTGTCACAATTTTTAAACATCTTTAAGAGAACGAGATACAATCTTGTTCTAAAAGTTGTTTAGTTCAGGTAAAATAATTCTTCAAAGGTAAAGCTTCAGTATTAGATGATAAAATGTGTAGCTCTTTATATTCATCCATCCATTGTGCACCAAGTTTATATCACTTGTAGAGTGGGATGCAGTCAGTTTTGCAATCCAGTTGGGATAGCACTCCTTGTTATTGCTTTATAGGCTAATTTTGGGATGTTTTCTAATTTTTTAAGGGGAATGGTCAGGTGATTGACTCAGATGAAATAGTATTTCAAGGATAATGCTGGGGACCTGTGACTTCTCCAAGGAAGTATTGTTTGTACATCTATGTATATCATACTGCCAAGTATTGACTAGGAAAGAAGAATGCAAGTTGTTACAGTAAAAAAACTAAAATGAGTTGAATCATATAAACAGTTGACTCATGGACACTCCCTGATTTTCATCTTTTTATCTCTTCCTATTTTTCCTAATTCTGAATCCCTAATTTCTCTAGCTCTGAAGTTTCTTCTAATAACAAAGTCTTCTTGCCTATTTTAGCCTTTGGATCTCAGCACAGTGTAATCACCCTACTACAAAAACTAGCAATGGATTTTTATCTCACAGTCAGATTCCTAACTCATGGGCTCCTAGAAGTACTTTATTCAGCATAATGACCGTCACCTCCAAGTGCCTGCTCTGGTCTGGCCTGGCCTCAGGTGCATAGGAAAGTAACATTTGACTCCTCAAAGAATTACTGCTCCAATGATGATGTAGTTTGCCATCCTGCAGTTCTCTCTTACCATCCTGTTCCTTGTAAGGGGCTTATAAATCCAAGAGTTGGGATAGCAGTTTTGCATTTATTTCAAGCCTTTGAGTAACTAAATACACTGCAAGCATATCTAAGATTCTGAAGGCTGTAAACTCCAAATGTTAAGGCAGCATATGAAATAGTGATCCTTTTACAAGATATCACCTTTAGGTCTTCAGACTTACTTTGCTGGGTGAACAGAGGACTCCCTATAGTTCTTGGCTTAGTTATTAATGGACATATACCTTTGGGGATCTACCAAAGACCTCAACAAGATGCCTTTCATGGTGTCCTGCCTAGAAATTCAGGAAGCCTATTGGGCCACCATTTACTTCCCTGACAGTTTCCTATCTGATAATGTGAATGAGTTTTTCTAGGAAATTGAGGATACTTTTGATGCCACTTCTTAGAGATGAGACTGTTAACTAGAAGAGAAAAGGACTATGATAGATTATGTCAGATCCTTTGGAGCCTTGGTAAGGACTTAACATGTAATACTTCTATATAGCACATACACATTTGTTAGGGCTTGGCTATGCCCATCTGTGATGAATTAGCCTGGTTATATGTAACTATCATCATGCTTGCATTTACTGGAAATGTGTGTATAGAATCTCACTTTTAGACACAAACTTGAGGTGTCCATTCAGTTTTCTTCTAACTAACAAACCAGGAGCCTGCTGAAGGAGCAGAAGGGAGAGGTTGTACAACTTGAGGGTACCATGTCCTGCATCTCCTCATACCTGCCCCTGGAGTTTTACCCAGTTAAGGAACTGTTCATTTTGGGGCCTGCTAATGACTATGGGCAAGAGGACCATAATATAAATCCTCCTTCTGTCCCCTGACCTGCCATGCCTTACCTCCTGCCCCACAGCCTCATTTTGATCCTCAGTATTGACTGTGCAAGTCATGTGGGTATTATGGGTCCTAGGTAGAGTGAACAAGGGGAACTGTGAACTTTATGGAATCAGTCCTGGCTCAGAAAGAGAGAGTTCCCCAGAGATCATCTGCTGCTCTGGTGGCAGAGGAAGCAACAAGCTGAAACAGGTACCCACAGCTATCTGGCATACTGATCAAGACCACTAACCCTGTGGTTCTAAGTGAAGATAATGAGAGCTACTTAGTTTAAATATTTAAAAATCTATTTAAACATTTAAAATTTATCCTTTATTTATTTTTAATATTTAAAAATGTAAAAAAATTTAAGTATAACTTGCATCTTCCTCTGCTATCAGTACTAGATATCAAGCACAGTCTAGATATTATGTGGAGCTCTGAGAAGGTCACCTTCTGTTTATGATATTGCTAGAGCCATTGCTAACATAGCTATATGCCATATCCATAAATAACCCTTGGAGGGATTCTATATCAGACTTTTTGAGTGCCTGCATTATTTGGAGTGTTATAGGCATTGAAGTCACCTCTGTATAGCCATTGATTATGTAAGCAATCTCATTCTGGGAGTCCAGTCCTGGCTGACTGTATGTTTTCATTGGTTGGCCAGAAAGAGCAATCCAGAAGGTTTTCCTGGAAAAGAAAATCCTCTACCCATTTCTTCAGTGCCATGGTTTTATTTGTGAACCAGTCTTTTATCATCAAGAAAAAGCTCGAAATTTGCCCTATACCCTCAATTCTTAGCTCAATAGTTCAGTCAGAGATGGGGAACCTGTGGCCTCAAGGCCACATGTAGCCCTCTCAGTCCTTAAATGTGGCCCTTTCACTGAATCCATACTTCACAGAACAAATCTTTTTAAGAGAATTTGGATTCAGTCAATTCCCTTTGGGGGTTTGCAATATCCTATTAGATTTTACAGAGGTTCTTTGATTCAGTGTTTTAAGAATTGATGGACCAGGGGTTGATCTTATATTCTCATCTATTTCCAATCTTTGCTACATTTCCAACTCATATGTTTTGACAGTACTCCTTACCAATGTGTATTGCATGGCTTACTAGTGGTGGTGGGCATACCTACAAAACTGGTCAGTCAATAAAAATGTATTAGGTGCCTATTAAGTACCAGGCACTGTGCTAAATGTTGAGGATACAAAGAAAAGAGTATAAAACTAAAGATATTGTTTATTTTAACCTTACCTCAACATATTTAGAGCTTTACATTCTATTGAGAGAGACATCATATCATATACCTATATAAGCAATGGGGAATGAATGCAAAAATAAATACACTCAGTATCAGTCATGACTTTCTCCTTTTACCTACATACAAACTGCCTCAGGTTTGGGTGAAACCTAGGTTATATTTGGTCTATTTTGTAGCTACTAAAACTCCATCTGAGCAATCAAAGTATAAAAGGAGAGATGCTTATTCCCAGATGTAATTGTTTACCCTCCAAATAGGTACAACACCTGAACACAAGGATAATTCAGTTTTACACAACAGTCTTGTAATTCTGCTTCTTGCAACTCTGCTTATATGTGTATGAGGATTGCTGGACAGTCATCCATCTCTGCCATGTTCCTTCAGCAGCGAGTCTCATGGGTCTATTCAGGACTTTACCCATGATCTCCTGTGAGTTCTGATAATGCCAACTGTGATGTGTCCTTAGTAATATTGATAAGTAATAAGAAATATGTGCTCACATCTAGGACCTAGTGGAGCTAAACAGCAGGCATGCTGCAACTAATTTTCCTTTACTTTGGGTAGGGTGAGGTATTTCCAAGGACATTTCTCTATTAGAACACTATCTGGGTGGTAGTAGACATACTGCTCAAGAGAGCTCATCACCTTCTTCATGCTATAGCTCTCACTACATGTGAGGTTTCCTGCATTTCTGAAGGAAAATTTTCTGCTCTGCAGCTTTTGCTGTCACTTTACCCAAAGCTGCGGTCCCTAATTTATCTCGAATTTCTAGTTTGCTCTTTTCACAGATATTATAGTTTGTGTTTATGTATCTGTGTACAAGCTGTATCTTACCAGTAGATTTTAAGCTCCTTGAGGATTGAGATGATTTCTTTCTGTTACAGGATATTTTATTTTGATCTTTGTTTCCCTAGTGCCTACCGTAGTACTTTTGCACATGCTAAAAGCTTAATAAATGTTCTTTGGATTTAATTGAATAGGATACATGTGTGGATTTACTATTCCATAACACATCATAGCCAGTTCTGATGGGCAGAACACCTGAACAATCATTCTACATCAATATTTCTGTTACTACTGTCTCTTACCATCAGTGTGAGTGGATACCCTTCTTGCCCAAAGAGAAACTATTGTATAATAACCTGGTATAGTCAATCATGTGCAAACTGTAGTCATTTCAAGCCAACAAACATTTATTAAGCACCTACTATGTGTCAGACACTATGCAAAGTGCTAGAATATAGTTTATACCTGTATTTTTCCCCTCATTCACTCACTCCATGCAATACAGTTTCCACTATCAGTGATTACGTGGGATAGTTGCAGGTACACACATAGTAGCGTCCAACCACCATTATACCCTAAGCGAGTCCTTGATCATAGGTTGCTTGGTCTGACTGTCCTTTAACAACCTCTATTTTAGTAGGCATTCCTTAAAACTGTCAGAAGGGCAATGGGCGCTTTCCCACTGTTCATGTAATCAGTGCATTGGTCTATTGTCAAGGACTACACTTTTCAGTTAATCAGTCAAAACCCCAATCCACCAACAAATATTTATTAAATACTTTTTATGTGCTAGATACTGTAGTTGTCACAAAGGATAAATATAGAAAAAGAAACAACCCCTATTTGAATTGAGCTTACTTTTTTCTTTTTAATTAATTTTTTGATGAACAAAAATCTATTTTCTCCCTTTCTAATCTATTATTTCTCTTCTATTTCCCCTCTCCTGGCCAAAAAAAAAAGTAAGAAAAAAAAGCCAAGAACAACTCCCTCTCTGGAACAAATATGCACAGTCAAGCAAAACTAATTCCCTCACTGTCTAAAAATACATATGTCAGTCTGTGCCCTGAATCTATCACCTCTCTTGTGGGTAGCATGTTTTATTATGGTTCTTCTGGAATCAGGGTTGGTCATCATATTGGTCAGAATTCTGAAGTTTTTTCAAAGTGTTTGCCTTTACAGTACCATCCTTATATAGATTATTCTGATTCTGCTCACTTCACTTTGCATCATTTCATAGAAGTCTTCCCAGATTTCTCTAAAATTATCCCCTTCATTATTTCTTAAAGCACAATAGAACTCTATCCCATAATTTGATCAGCAATTCCTCTTTAGTTTCTAGATCTCTGCCATCACAAAAGAGCTGGAATGTCAGTATAGCGCTCATTCTCTCTCTCTCTCTCTCTCTCTCTCTCTCTCTCTCTCTCTCTCTCTCTCTCTCTCTCTCTCTCTCTCTCTCTCTCTCTCTCTGTCTTGTCCTTTTATTTTTTGGGGGGTAGGGGAATCTCTGTGGTATAGACCTAGTAGTGATTTGAACGGGTCCAAGGTATGGAGTATTTTGTAACTTATTGGGCATAGCTCCAAATTGCTTATGAGGACAGTGAGACAAATTCACAGCTCTAGTGTTATTAATGTACCTGTTTTTTCACAGTCTCTCCAACATCTCTCATTTTCATTTTTTGTCAACTTTGTCAAGTATGAGAGGTATGAGGTAAACTCTCAGAGTTGCTTTCATTTACATTTCCCTAATTACTAGTGACTTAGATTATTTTAAATTCTTCCTTTGACAACTTCATGTTTATATCCTTGCATAATGGTCTTGGAAAAGAGACCCTTATAGGAAATTTATTGCAAAGTTATTGTTTTTTTTGAACAGTAATCTGTTTCCCTTCTAATTCTAGCTGCATTTGATTTTGTTTGTTCAAAACCCTTTACATTTTATTTTATTTTTGGTCATGAACTCTTCTCCTATATATAGATCTGAAAGGTAGTTTTTTCCTTGTTCCTCTAGTTTTTTCGTAAGTTATCCTTTTATGTTTGTCATGTATCCATTTGTTGTGAGATACTGGTTTAAATCTAGTTTCATCCAGACTGCCTTTCAGTTTTCCTACAAGTTTTTGTTGAATACTGATTCTTATCCTTGTAGCTGGGGTATCTGGATTTATTAAACACTGGGATACTGTATGTATTTGCTTCTCTGTGTTATGTACCTAATCTGTTCTACTGGTTGACCTATTCTTTTTCAAGTATCAAATTATTTTGATGAGTATTGCTTGAACTGACTTAAACATAAAGGATGGCTTCATAAAAAAATAAAGGAGCAAAGAAAAACTACCTTTCAGATCTATTGATAGGAGAAGAGCTCATGACCAAGCATTGTGTGTGTGTTTGTCCTTCGTTGCTGAAGAAGACCATGCCATCAGAGAACTAATGACATGATTTGCACTTGACTTTGTTTTGAGTGAGGGAGGGAGGTGCACTTCTCTTCCAGAGTCATCTGAATCCAGTGACCAGATATTCAACAGGATGACTGGAGATGACCCCGGATGAGGCAGTTGGGGTTAAGTGACTTGCCCAAGGTCACACAACTAGTGAGTGTCAAGTGTCTGAGATGAGATTTGAACTCAGGTCCTCCTGACTGGTGCTCTATTCACTGCACCACCTAGCTGCCCAATATCCAAACAAGAGATAGAATCACAGAAGATAAAGTGAACAATATTTTGTAATTGGATAAAAATAAAGAGGTTAATTTTTTAAAATTAAGAATCAGCATAAGTTGAGGTAAGCTTACATCCTAATGGGGAAGACATCAAAAATGTATAGAACTAATAAAGCATAAATATAAAGTAAATAAATAGTAATTGAATACAAAGTAGTTTTGGGGGGAGTACAGTAGTAGTTGGGGGAATCATGACAAAGATGGTATTTGAGCTTCATCTTAAAGGAAGAGAAAGAATATATGAGGCAGAGGGAGTGCTTTCCAGTCATGGGGACAAACAGAGTAAAGGCATAGAGATAGGAGATAGTGTGTCAATAGTGAGGAGCAGTGAGAAGATCAGTTTATCTAGAATGTAGAATAAGGTGGGAGAAGTAATATCTAATGAGACTGGAAAGCTAGGTTGGGAGCCTGGTTGTGTATAGCTTTGAAAACTAATCAGAGAGGTTTTTCCTGGAGGCAACCATTGGAATTGGCTGAGTATTAAGTCACATGGCCAGATCTATGTTTAAGGAGAATTACTTTGACAACAATTATAGGATGGAGTGGTGAGAGACTTGGGAGCAGGGAGACAAATTAGGAAGCTGTTGTAATAATCTAGGTGAGATGTGATGAGAATTAACTTGGTAACTGTGTAAGCAGAGAGAAAGATAGGATGTGAAGGTAGAAATGGCAAGATTTGGCAGCTGATTGGATATGCAGTTTAAGGGAGAGTGAGAAGCCCAGGACAATACACCAACCTTTGCTATAATGGACTCACCTTGATTTCAGACGACAACTATCACTGCTAATTAGGGTAAGAATAATAAAACATTCCATATGTTTTCAAGTCATGTAAGCAACAGTGACTGGCCATGATATGAAACCCAAACAGATGACACAAAAACAACATAAAACATGAAATACTCCAGAACTGGTAGAAGTCTACCAATAAAACCACTCCCCAAAGCTATTATGGTAAGGACTTGGGAGGTATTGGGGGGAAAATAATGATGTCCGCAGCCTCATGGAAAGAAGATGAATCAGAAGGAGGCTTTGTGGCTTATAGTCACATTGGCACATCACTGGCCTTGGGCTAGATCTGAGAATACAAGCTTCTGCAATAAAAACAAAACAAAAAACCAAAAGGCACTCCTTGTATCTCCTTGATGCTCTCTTTTCTCTAGATTTTTGGGATGCCACTTGCTCCTGGTTTTCCTTTTATCTATCTGACTGCTCTGTCCTTCTCTGTCTCCTTTGCTGGATCCTCCTCCAGATCTTACCCTCTAATCATATGTACCCCTCAGAGTTCTGTTCCCTGCCCTCTTCTCTTCTTTGATCTCAGCAACAATCATGGATACTCTATGCTGATGATTCTCAAATCTATCTATCCTGCCCCAGTCTCTGCTGATCTCCAGTCTGGTACCTCTGTCTTTCAGACATCTTGAACTTGATGTCCAGTAGACATCTTAAACTCAATATGTCCCAAATAGAACTCATTATCTTTCCCCCTAGTCTCCCATTCCCTATTATTGTAGGGGGTAACACCATCATTTTATTCCCTCAGGTTTGCAATTTAGGAGTTATCCCAGATTTCTCACTATCTCTCATCTCCCATATCTAAGCTGTTGCCTTGGCCTGCCTATTTCACCTCTGTAACTTCTCTCCTCTGCCACTCTGGGGCAGGTCCTCATCATCTCATGCCTTATTTATTCCAGTGGTCTGCTGGTAGGACTGCCTGCTTCAAGTCTCTCCCCACTGCAAGCCATTCTCCGTTTAGCCTCTAAAGTGATTTTCCTAAATTTTAGATTTGATCATATCACACTACTCCCACTTAACACCCCCCACCCCCACCCCATCCCTCAATAAGCTCTCATAGCTTCCTATTGCTTCCAGGAACAAATGCAAAATTCTCTGGCATTCAAAGCTCTTCATAACCTAGCCCCCTCCTACTTTCTAATCTTCTTAACCTTTACTCTTCACTAAGTACTCTTTGATGCAGTGACACTGGTCTCCTGGCTGTTCCATGAAAAAGACATTCCATCTCTCAGCAACTGGAATTCTCTCTGGTTCTCTCCCATGCCTGGAATGCTCTCCCTCCTCCATGCTGACTACTAACCTCCCTGGCTTCTTTTAAGTCCCAACTAAAATTCCACCTTCTATAGGAAGCCTTCTCTAACTTCTCTTAATTCTGGTGCCTTCCCTCTGTAATTATTCTCTATTTATTCTGTACATAGTTTGCTTTGTATATATACGTCTGCATGTTGCATCCCCTTTAGGGATTGTAAGCTCCTTGAGGGAAGGAACTTTTACCTCTTTCTGTATCTCCAGAACTTAGCACGGTGGCTGGCACATAGTAGGCACTTAATAAATATCTATTGGTTGATCAATTTCAATTTCCTAATCTCACAGGGACTGCCTCATGTCTAAAGCACACCCAGTCAATTAGTTTTCCTGCTAGTCTTAACGACCACATCATATACTATTCTATGATGTACTATATTATGAACACAGTTTGGTTTTTCTCCCAAACTGGATCCTGCCATTTTGGACTACCAGCAGAAATGAAGATTTCCTTCTTCCCAAACTGCAGGAATTGCCTAATCTCTGGCCAGCCCTGCCTTTTCTACACTAAAACTAGTCAACCCTTATCCCAACAGGCGTTTATTCACATCTTTCTTGATTAACAAAGACAGATTCAGACAATTTAACTCCTTGTTTACTGTAACACTTTGTTAATAATACTATCCCTGTACTTATCAATTTCCATTGTATCATGTAACACTTTCCTAGTACTTTATTAAAATTCATCTGTAAGTCTCCAGTCCATGGATAAGAGGTGAAAATATCTTATATTCGTAGGGAAATATCTTCCATTGATTTACCAAATCAAAAACACAAATGCTTCATAATTTATCTGCATGGTATTGTATTCAATTCCCTAGCAGGTTACATATTATTTTCAATATCTTGAAGGTAGAATAGGGCAAATTTTTGCTTAACCACTTGGTTTCTATTTCTTGTGGGCATTAGGGAAATTTTCCTGCACAAAATCAGCACCTAAAAATGTTGTGGTCAGTTAAATGCTGCCTATAATTTTAGTGATTATATTGGATGCTGGGAGGTGACTCTTAAGTGGCTTCCTTTCTCAGAATTAAGTGGCTTTTCCAAAATTACACAGATAGATGATAGCAGAGCTGAGATTCAAATCCAGATCTACCAACTCCAAATCCAGGGCTGTTTCTACTCTGAGAATTTTTCAAGCTTATCTTTTCTATTTCTCTCTGAAGGGTCAATAGTCTAATGACACAGACATGGCTTCAATAAATCACAGTGGTAATTCACATCATATTGGAGAAGATGTGGGAAAATTGGAACATTAATGTGTTGTTGGTGGAGTTGTGAACTGATCCAATCATTCTGGAGAACAGTTTGGAACTATGCCCAAAGGGCTATAAAACTGTGCATATCTTTTGACTAATCAATACCACTTCTAGATCTGTATTCCAAAGAGATCATAAAAATGGGAAAAGGGCCCACAAGTACAAAAATATTTATAGTGGCTCTTTTTGTGGTGGTGAAGAATTGAAAATTGAGGGGATGGCTATTAACTGGGGAATGGGAGAATGCTGTACATGACTGTAATGGTTTCATTAGAATGATGATTAGAAAGAAGAACCTGAAAAGACTTAAATGAACTGATGCTGAGTGAAGTGTGCAGAACCAGAAAAATATTGTACACAGTAACAGCAACATTATGTGATGACTAATTTTGATAGACTTAGGTCTTCTCAGCAATGCAAGGATCTAAGACAATTCCAAAAGATTCATGATGGAAAATGCACTTCACATCCAGAAGAACTATGGAGTCTGAATGCAGATGGAGGCATAATCTTTGCTTTTTTTTTTGTTTCTTCTTTCTTGTGGTTCCTCTCATTGGTTGTAATTCTTCTTTACAACACAACTAATGTGAAAACATGTTTAATATGAAGGTATATGTAGAGCCTATATCAGATTGCATGCTGTTTTGGGAAGGTGGAAAGGGAGGGAGAAAAAGAAAATTTAGAACTCAAAATCTTATGGAAGTGAATGTTGAAAACTAAAAATAAATAAATTAATAAGATAGTACAAAATTTAAAAAATTCACATCACACTAATGATTTTTATTGGATCTGGGATGTCAAAAGCATAGTGTTAAAAATATATTTTAAAAGGTATGTAATTTTTCTATAAAATGACCTGGGATCAAGATTTTGTTGGTGGAGCACAAACTATGGCAGGTTCTACCAAGGCAGAAAGACTTCACGTATGAGACTTGTAACCAACTATCTAAAGAACTAACCTAGCTTAATCATCCAAAGAAAAATCTAAGAGAAAACAGAAAAGCTTATCATCAGAAGGCTGGCTACTAAAAGTTTTAATTTTTGGCCATGCGACACATACAACTGATCAAAATATAAAATATTCTTTATAAGTGTGAAGTCCCTTATGACATGTGCAATGTTAGTGATGAAATGGCTGAAAAGGGTCAGAGAAAGCTAAGAATTACAGCTCTCACAACATTGACTAATATTAATGTAACTGTGGGTGTTAATCATATGTAATCTTTATTCAATGACCTGACATATCAATGGGAGAATAAATCACATCTACATTGACTTTCTGTACATTAAACCAGGGTGTACAGGTGTTCAAGGAGGACTGTCACCTCTGCTGTGAGCGCTTGCCTAGCCCTTTTCAGGGTTTTGGTACTCATCTTTCACCTCCGGTTCAATGCTCAGCATGTCACTCCCTGGCACAACCATCTCAACCGATGGGCTAAACCAGGTTGATGGGACACACACTCATCCATATGTTATATGATTATCTGCCCCAAGCACGTGAGGACATTCCCTGGTGCAATGGGTGGACGAAAACAATTTGTTCTAATAGCCATGAAAGCAGCTGAAGGGCATATTGTGGAGTGCTTAGAACTTGATCAGACGTTGAAGACGTCAAGGTCATCCACTGCATCCAGGGTCATCACCAGCTGTCTTGACTTTTGTCTTGTCACTGGACTTTGATGACTCTGGAAAAGAGAGTGAGGCTGACAACTTTGTCCAACTCTGCCTCACTTCAATTCACACCCGAATTAAGACATCATCCTCCAATGTCATTGATCCTCTTGTAAAATGAAGGACAAATAAACAACATACATCAAACCAGAAGACAGATATAGATTACAACTAAATGTAGGTACATCTCACAAGTTCTCCTCAAAGAGTCAAATAAAGGAGTTGGCAGAGTTGATTTCATTATGTACCCAAAGGCAACAAGAAATGATTTCATGGATACTTGGTCATCTTGGTCCAGACATGGACTCTATCACCATTTCAGAGGTGCATTGGATAAAGGGCTGGACCTGGAATGAGAAGACTTGAGTTCAAATCCAGTATCATGACACTTATTAGCTGTGTGATCCTAGGCAAGTCACT
The DNA here is from genome assembly GCA_023548195.1 of Bettongia penicillata ogilbyi. Lineage (NCBI taxonomy): Eukaryota > Metazoa > Chordata > Mammalia > Diprotodontia > Potoroidae > Bettongia > Bettongia penicillata. The sequence continues at coordinate 1,727,853 of JAJHZJ010000136.1, read as the reverse complement.
TAACCTCAATTTACCTCAGTGTCTTCAACTGTAAAATGGGGATAATAACAGCACCTACCTCACAGGGTTGTTGTGAGGATCAAATGAGATATTTGTAAAAAGTTCTTAACACAGTACCAGGCACATAGTAGGTGTTATGTAAATGTTTCTTCCATTTTCCTTTTTATTCCCCTTCCCCATTTCTCAGGTAACTTTAACCAATTCAACACAAGTATCACAATAACAGAACCTAAAAAATCCTAGAGATAGTCTCAGTCAATAAAACGCACAATTTCCTTGCCAAACAAACATGGGAGCCAAGGGAGGGCAATTTTGTTAAAGAGTAAAATACAAGTTTATTTGCAAAATATTATAGAGAAGTATGACAGATTACAAAAAAATTATCATTCTGCAAAGCAGTGAAAAGTAGTTGAGAGGAAAATTATCCTTTGTATAAAATTGAATGTTTCACCAACACCCATGGAATATTTACAGAATCAAGGGAAGGTCTATAGTATGATAGGTGGATTAACTGTGGGATTCTTACATAAAGATAAATTTGTACAGGAAGAGAAAGTATGAAATGATTGCTATTAGGTTTGGCAAAAGTAGTGCCCACATAGATAAACTCACAAATACATTTAAATATTGAACTGAATTTAAAATATATTTTACATATAATGTGGAAAAGCTGAATTATGCACAAAGGTGATCCAAATAATTTGTGGTAAGAGCAAAACAATGATTTATAGATGCTCAGGTTAGTCCATTTATTATATTTACAAGATACCCAATACTGTAAGCATATATTCTAAACTATATAGAATGTATGTTCTCTTATGCCATTAGAGGGCAGTATATACATTACCTTGAATACAGTACTAAAATATAAAAGGAAATATAAGATCTTCCATTAACTAGTGACTTACTAAGTGCCTTTTCTGAGAAAAGAAATATTCTAGGATTTATGGAAAATACAAAGATAGGACACATCCTCTGTGCTTGGGTAAATGAAAAACATACATATAACATATGATACATATAACTTAATAGTACAAAAAGTGAGATAAAAATGAGGGAATACAGAATGCTATGCAAAGTTAAAAGAAAGAAAGGTCATAATTGATTGAAACTGACCACCTCTGACAATCAAAGATGAATAACAATGTACTTAAGGAAATTCTTGAAAAGTTCATTAATTAATTCAGTAAATATCAACTGAATGTCTTCCTTATGGTAGTTTCTATGAGGGATACAAATCTCTGGTTTCAAGGATTCAACAAATAAATTCAGCAAAAATTTACTAAGTGTTTATTATTTACAAGGCACTATCCTAGACACTATAAAAATAATTCATTGGCCCCCTCTTAGTACTAGGATCTTATTAGAAAGGTCTCTAATTTATCCCCATTACAGATGATGCCGACTATATATATATATATATATATATATGTATGTATGTATGTATGTGTGTGTATGTATAATCATTTTAAAGAAAACTCCATTTATTTCTATGCTTTCCGGTATTTTTTTTTTTTACACTGAATGTGGTGACTTTATTGATAGTACACAATACAGGACTCTAGGCTTCTCCCCACTACTACAGGGGTATATTGGGACAAGAATGTGAATGGGACATGGTATCCCCAGTACAGGAACATGAGTTAGGAATGTAGGCTCCCCAGTGGTAGAACTCCTTTTTGGCTGGGAATGAAGATCCATGACTTTCCACTTTACTCCTTGGAGGCCATGTAGACCATGAGGTCCACTACACGGTTGCTGTAACCATACTGATTGCCGTACCAAGAAATAAGCTTGACAAAGTGGTCATTGAGGGAAATACCAGCACCAGCATCAAAGGTGGAAGAGTGGGTGTTGCTGTTAAAATCACAGGATACAACCTGGCCCTCTGTGTAGTGCAAGATGCCCTTCAAGGGTCCCTCTGATGCCTGCTTCACCACTTTCTTGATATCATCATATCTGGCAGGTTTCTCCAGCCGGCAGGTCAGATCTGCAACAGATACATTGGGAGTAGGAACATGGAAGGCCATGCCTGTGAGCTTCCCATTCAGCTCAGGTATGACCTTGCCTATAGCCTTAGCAACACCAGTGGAAGCAGAGATGATTTTTTGGGCAGCACCACTCCCATCATGCCACAGCTTACCAGAAGGGCCATCTACTGTCTTTTGGGTTGCAGTAATGGCATGGACTGTGTCATGGGTCCTTCCACAATGCCAAAGTTGTCATGAATGACCTTGGCCAAGGGGGCCAAGCAGTTGGTAGTGTAGGAAGCATTACTGATAATCTTAACAGAATTATCATATTTCTCATGGTTCACTCCCATCATGAACACTGGGGCATCAGCAGAAGGGGCCGAGATGATGACCCTCTTGGCTCCACCCTTCAAGTGAGCCCCAGTGGTGGTAAAGACTCCAGTGGACTCTACAACATACTTGACTCCAGCATCTCCCTGTTTGATATTGGTGGGATCCCTCTCTTGGAAGATGGTAATGGCTTTTCCATTGATCACCACTTTCCCATTCTTAGCCTTGACAGTGGCCTTGAACTTGCTATGGGCAGAGTCACATTGAAACATATAAACCATGTAGTTGAGGTCAATGAAGAGTCATTGATGGCCACAATGTCTACTTCACCTGAGGTGAATGCAGCCCTGGTCACCAGGCTCTCAATATGGCCTAATCCATTGACTCTGACATTTACCATCTTGTTTCAGGGATGTGACTGAAGCAGCAGATTCTGGCTGAAAGCTGAAAACCCTTTCCAGTATTTTTTAACAAGAATAAATATTGTATCTTCTCAAAGCATTTTTCTTTATTAATATAATTCTAAGACTTTTGTTGTTTTTCTTATTTGCATGGTCAATTACGTCTGTAGTTTTCATAATATGGAAAAAAGCACTGCATTCATTGTATAAATCCAGGCTGGTCATAGTGTATAATCTTTATGATATGTTACTGTGGTCTCCTTGCTAATATTAGTCTATAGTTTCCTTTGTTTTGATTCTCCTTGGCTTTGTTATCAAGACTGTATTTGTGTCATAGAATTTGATAAAAATCTCTTTTTTTTCTTCTGTCCAGTTTGTATCATGTTTGCATTGTGTTTTTTAGCTTTTATTTTTTAATAGAATTTTATTTTTTCCCCAATTATATGTAAAGTCAATTTTAACATTTTGACAAGATTTTGAGTTTTAAAATTTTCTCCCTCCCTCCCTTCCTCCTTTCTAAAATGGTAAGCAATAAGACATAGGCTAGATATCTTCAATCATGTAAAACACATTTTCATATTAGTCACGGTTGTGAAAGCAGAACAAAAGAAAAAAAACATGAAAAAAATACAGTGAAAAAAGTATGCTTTGATCAGCATTCAGACTCCATAGTTCTTTCTCTGCATGTGGATAGCATTTTCTATCCTGAGTCTTTTGTAACTGTTTCAGATCACTGTGTTGCTGAGAAGAGCTAAGTCATTCATCAACTGATCACTATACCACGTTGTTACCATGTACAATGTTTTTCTAGTTCTGATCATTTCACTTTGCATCAGTTTGTACAAGTCTTTCCAGGTTTTTCTGAAATCTGCCTGCTCATCATTTCTTATGGAACAATAATATTCCATAACATTCATTGTCCACAATTTGTTCAGCCCTTCCCCAATTGATAGGCATCCCCTCAATCTGCAATATTTTGTCACCACAAAAAGAGCTGTTGTAAATATTTTTGCACATGTAGGTCTTTTCCCCCCCTCTTTTTTTTTTTAATCTTTTCAGGATACCTACCTACTAGTGGTATTGTTGGATCAAAGTTTCCCTTTGGGCATAGTTCCAAATTGCTTTCCAGAATGGCTGGATCAGTTCAAAACTACCAACAGTGCATTAGTGTCTCAATTTTCCCACATCCTCTCCAACATTTATCATTTTCCTTTTTTGTCATATTAACTAGTCTGATTGGTGTGAGGTGATACCTCAGAGTTGTTTTAATTTATTTCTCTAATCAAAATGATGTAGAGCAGTTCTTCATATGCCTATAAATAGCTTTAATTTCTTCATCTGAAAACTGCCTGTTCATAGCCTTTGACCATTTATCAATTGGGGAATGGTTTGTATGCTTATACATCTGACTCAGTTCTCTATATATTTGAGAAATGGGGCCCTTATTAGAGACAGTTACTATAAAGATTGTCTCCCTGCTTTCTGACTTCTAATCTTGACTGCATTGGGTTTTATTTTTTGTTCATAATCTTTTTAATTTAATATAACCCAAATTATCTATTTTATGTCTCATAATGCTCTCTATCTGTGCTTTGGTCATGAATTCTTCTCATCCATAGATATGACAGGTAGAATGTTCTTTGCTCTTCCAGTTTGATTATGGTATCACCCTTTATGTCTAAATCAAGTTTGACCTTATCTTGGTATATAGTGTGAGATGTTGGTCTTTACCTAATTTGTGTCCCATTGTTTTCCTATCTTCCCAGCAGTTTTTGTCAAATAGTGAGTTCTTATCCCAGAAGTTGCTGTCTTTGGGATTACATTGTTCTTTAAATGTTTGGCAGAATTTGCTCATAAATCCATCTGATCCTGGAGTTGTTTTTCCTTTGGTAGTTCATTTATGGCTTGTGCAATTTCTTTTTCTAAAAGTTATTTATCTTTAATGAAACGACTATTTCTATGATTTGTACTTTGACTCACCTCTTCTCTGGGATTAAGTTATTTAGCTTCCAATTAATTTGGCATTTCTGTTTCAAAGGCTCTCCCATTATCATCAGTAAAAGGTGCATTTAAAATTTCTGAATTTGTGAGTATTTTATTCCCTGATACATGGTAAACTTTTATGAAGGTGCCATGAATCGCTGAGAACAGCTATGTTCCTTTCTATTCTCAGTGTTCTCCAGAAATCTATCATATATAACTTTTCTAAATTATAGAAATCTCCTTACCTTCTTATTTTTTTGTGTGTTTAGATTTGTCTTTGTTGGAGAGGGGTAAATTGAGTTCCCTTACAATTACAGATTTAGTGTTTATGTTTTCCTGTAACTCATTAACTTTTCCTTTGAGCATTTAGATGTGATGTCATGTGGTGTATTCATATTTAATATTGATATTAAGTTATTTTCTATGGTACCTTTAAGAAAATGCAGTTATCCTGTTTTTTAAAATTAGTTCCATTTTTACTTTTGTTTTGCCTGAGATCCTGATTGTTACCCATCTTCCTTCAGCTGAAGCATAATAGGTTCTATGCTAGTCCCTTTTGTAAAAAATTCTGAATATCTTTTTAATTGTCTTTCTTATAAAAACCATTCTCTTATTCTCTTCCATTATATGGGTGAATTTATCCCATTCACATTCATAGTTATGATTGCAGTATATTTCCCCACATTCTATTTTTTTTACATTTGTCCTCGTTTTTTCTTAAGAGTCTGTTTTGCTTCTGATTAATGCCTCCCTTAATCTAACCTTCCTCTTGTTTCCCCTCCTTTCCCCTGTGTCCCTATTTACCTGTATATTTCTTAACCCAGTTGTTTGTGGGTGTGTTCTTCCCTCCTTTACTACAAATGAGTGAGAATTCTAGAGTTTTCACTCCTCTTCCTTACCCCATTGTCCTATTCTTGTTGTGTACACTCTTTTTTGCACATCCCACTTATATGAGATACTTTCCCTTATTCTTCATCTCCCTCCATCTCCGAGTGTTTTCCTCTTTCTCATTTTTTAATTTTTCTTTTGAAGTCATCAAAATATAACCACATCATTCCTACGTACCCTGTCAAATTAGACCCCTGATGATAATCGAGTTCTGAGGGGCTACATGTACTATCTCCCTATATAAGAATGAAAGCAGTATAACTTTATTTAGTCCTTTAACATTTCTCACATACATTTAATTTTTTTACACTCTTCTTGACTCCTGTGTTCTTGTGTTAGATTTTTCTCACAGCTCTGGACTTTTCATCAGAAATGCATGGAATTCCTATATTTAATTAAAAGTGCATTCTCTCTTTCCCTTCCCCTCCAATAATATACTTGGTTTTGCTGAGTAAATTATTCTTGATGATAAACCTCAATCTTTCGCCTTCTGAAAGACTATGTTCTAAGCTCTTTGTTCCTTTTGAATGGTGATCGCTAAATCTTGGGTGATTCTAACTGGCTCCTCATTCTTTCTTTTTGGCTGCTTTAGTTATTTTTATTTTGATCTTAAAGTCATGAAATTCATCTCAAATATTCTTGAGAGTTTTAATTTGGGGGTTTCTTTTAGAAAGTGATAGGTAGATTTTATTTCTACCTTGCCCCATGATTCTAAGATGGCTGTACAGTGTTATGATTTTGTGAAATATGATGTTAGGATCTATTTTTTGGTCATGGCCTCAGGTAGTCAGATTATTTGTTGTTGTTTTTTAATAGGATTTTAAAAAATTTATTTATTTTAATTAATAAATTTATTTTGTCTTCAACATTCATTTCCACAAGATTTTGAGTTCCATATTTTCTCCCCATCTCTCCCCTCTCCCCACCCCAAGACACCATGTATTATGATTATCCCTTCCCCCAATCTATCCTCCTTTCCATCACACCCCTCCCTTCCCTTATCCCCATTTTCTCTCTTTTCTTGTAGGGCAAGATAGATTTCTATACCCCATTATCTGTAATTCTTATTTCTTAATTGTATGCAAAAACAATTCTCAACATTCTTTCCTAAAACTTTGAGTTCCAACTTCTCTCCCTTCCCCCATCCCCACCCATCCCCACTGAGAAGGCAAGCAATTCAATATTGACTATACATGTGTAGTTATGCAAAAGACTTCCATAATGGTCATGTTGTGAAACACTATATTTCCCTCCATCCTATCCTGTCCCCCATTTATTCTATTCCCTTTTGACCTTATCCCTCCCCAAAAGTGTTTACTTCTAATTACTCCCTCCTTTCATTTGCCCTCCCTTCTATCATTCTCCCCCCACACCCCATTTATCCTCTTCTCCCCTACTTTCCTGTAGTGTAAGACAGATTTTGATACCAAATCCAGCTCTGATCTTTTCATCAAGAATGCTTGGAAATTCTCTATTTCATTGAATGACCATTTTTCCCCCTGACGTATTATATTCACTTTTGCTGGGTAGGTGATTCTTGGTTTTAATCCTAGTTCCTTTCTTTGACTCCCAAGCCCTTTGATCCCTTAATGTAGAAGCTGCTAGATCTTGTGTCATCCTGATTGTATTTCCACAATACTTGAATTGTTTCTTTCTGGCAGCTTGCAATAGTTCCTATTTGATCTGGGAACTCTGGAATTTGGCTACAATGTTCCTAGGAGTTTCTCTTTTTGGATCTCTTTCAGGTGGTGATCGATGGATTCCTTCAATACTTATTTTGCCCTCTGGTTCTAGAATATCAGGGCAATTTTCCTTGATAATTTCATGAAAGATGATGTCTAGGCTCTTTTTTTGATCATGGCTTCCAGGCAGTCCCATAATTTTTAAATTGTCTCTCCTGGATCTATTTTCCAGGTCAATTGTTTTTCCAATGAGATATTTCATATTGTCTTCTATTTTTCCTTCTTTTGGTTTTGTTTTGTAGTTGCTTGGTTTTTCATAAAGGCATTAGTTTCCAACGGCTCCATTCTAATTTTTAAAGAGCAATTTTCTTCAGTGAGCTTTTGAACCTCCTTTTCCATTTGGCTAATTCTGCTTTTTAAAGCATTCTTCTCTTCATTGACTTTTTGGACCTCTTTTGCCATTTGAGTTAGTCTATTTTTAAAGGCATTATTTTCTTCAGCATAGTTTTGGGTCTCCTTTAGCAAGCTGTTAACTCATCTATCATGATTTTCTTGCATCACTCTCGTTTCTTTTCCCATTTTTTCCTCCACTTCTCTTACTTGATTTTCAAAATCCTTTTTGAGCTCTTCCATGGCCCGAGACTATTACATATTTTCTTTTTGGAGGTTTTGGATGCAGAAGCTTTGACTTTGATGTCTTCCTCTTATGGTATGCTTGGTTCTTCCTCATCTGAAAGGATGGAAGAAAATACCTTTTCACCAAGAAAGCAACTTTCTGTAGTCTTATTTTTTCCCCCCTTTTTTGGGCATTTTCCTAGCCTGTTAAGTAACAGACTTTTGAGTCCTTTGTCAAGTGGAGGGTATACTTTAGACACCTGTTAGTTCTCAGTTCCTCCAAGGTGGCACAATCTAGGGAGAGGAATTTACTCTTCTCCTGGCCTGTGCTCTGGTCTGGAAGCAACCACAAGGTTTTCTGCCCAGAATCTGCGAGTAGAATTCTCTTTCCACAGCCTCCACCAGCTCCACAACACCAGCACTCCTCTTCACCCCACATTCGTCACTCAAGGCTGAGACCCAGATCAAATGCTCAATTTCCCCAGGATCTTTAGGCTGAGGGCTCCAAAAATGGATGCTGCTGCAGTAGTGGCTGTTGCTTCTCTGGGGTCAGGGCTGAGGCTGGACCCTCCTCCCTTCTCACCCAGGTGAAGGAGTTTTCGCACTGACCTTTCAAGCTGTCTTTGACATTTGTGGTTGAGAAATCTGGGAACTGCTGTCCATGATTTCGCTCCCTGAAACCTGCTCCAGTCCTGTCTGTGCAGTGCTCTGCAGCCAAGGCTAGGCTGCACTCTGCTCTGAGACTGGTGCAATAGAGCTTTCCTATGGGCTTTCAGGCTTTCTTGGGGTAGAAATCTCTTTCACTGTCATTTTGTGGCTTCTGCTGCTCTAGAATTTGTTTAGAGTCATTTTTACAGATATTTTATAGGTTATGAGAGTAGAGCTAGAGCAGGTCCATCTTTCTACCCTGCCATCTTGACTCCTAGTCTGATTATTCTTAAACTGTCTTTACTCAGTTTATTTTCCAGGTAAATTAATTGTTTTTGCTGTGAAATAGCTCACATTTTCTATCATTTTAGCCTTTTGACTTTAATAGTTCTTGATGTCTCATGGACTTAGTAGCTTCTACTTAGTCAATTCTAATTTCTTGGCTGAGGCTTTGTACTTAATCTAAACTATTCTCTTTTCACATATTTTTTCCATAGTTCTCATATGGTTTTAAAAATTCTTTTTCTTCTTTTTTTTAAATGATTGTTTTAACTCTTTTAGTAATCCTGGATGGACTTGTATCCAAGCTGCATTTTACTTTGAGGCTTTGCAGGAAGATTTTTTTGAATTATTTTCTTCTTCTGGATTTGTGTCTTGAACTTTCCTGTTACCACAATATCTCTTTATGGTGCGATTCTTTTGTTTTGTTTCTAATCCTAGCCTACTTCTTGTCAATGCTGGCCTTTGTCCACTTCTGGGGAGAAATATTTGCCCTGAGCTCCTAACCTCTTATGTCCTTCTGCTGCATTCACAGCTCAGGCTGGAGGCCTGAAAGCTTTCAGTGCTCCCAAACTGACATGATCCTGGGCCAAATGTGCTCACTGCCCTCCTGGTCAAGTTCCTGACCCAGGTTTGATGGCTAATCTTTGGTTGTGAATTTCAATAGATGATGCTGGACACAGCCATTACTAATGCCTGTTAGGAAGCTCTCCATGTTCAAAGTGCTTAAACTTCTGGTTCCCCTTTTATCTATGACTTTTAACCTGGTTATTCCACTGTAGAACTGGGCTATAGGCTAGAACGCAATTCCTGGTCAGTATTGGGATCCATGCCATATGGTTGTTTGCTTCCGAACTTGCTTCCTGCTAGGGCCAACCTAGCAACTGCTCCTTTGGGTCAGCTCCTCTTTTCCTTGTATCTGTGATCTGAACAGGATAGTAAGAGAGCTGACAGATGGCACCTATTCCTCTGTCCTAGTACAGTAACTAGTTCAGGGATGCTTGGAATCTTTTCCTTCTCAGGTGATTCCTGCCCTGATTGATTCTCCTTTTTGTCTCTGGGTGTTGGAATGCTCCATGAAGCTTGCTCCTGCTCTCATACCATTCCCTAGTATTTTTAGACCTCTCTGTATGAGCTTCCTTGGGCTGGAAAAATGATTCATTGTACATTTTTCTTGAATTTCTCCATCATAATTTGGTCTAGTGAGGTTTCTATATCTTTGTGCAGCAGGTTTGGTGGGTAAGCCAGGTTGTACTTCTGCTTATTCCCACATCTTGAATCAGTATATTTTGTTAATGTATGGGCTAGAGATAATTTTTTATCTCTAATGATTGCTATATGTGTTGTCATATGGAGTGAGATGTTGGCCTATAAACTCATTTCTGTCAAATTGCTTTCTAACTTTCTCAGTAGTTTTTTTGTTGAATAGTGAGTTCTCATCCTAGTAGCTTGGTTCTTTGAGTTATAAAATATTAAACTCCTTTGATTCTGTATGTTGTGTACCTTATTTGTCCAATTATTGGCCTATTTCCTCATCAGCATCAAATCATTTTGATAATTACTGTATCGTAGTAAAGTTTGAAATCTGTTTTTGTTAGGCTTCCTTATTTTCCACTTTTTGTCATTATTTCCATTGAGATTCTTTATCTTTTGTTCATCCAGATAAAAAAGTTTCATTATAATTTTTTTCTAGCTATACAAAGTAATCCTGTGGAAGTTTGATTGATCCTGCAATGAACAAGTAAACTTGTTTATGTAGTATTTTCATTTTTATTATTTTTGTTTAACTGACCAGTGGGAGGAAAGGGAGTAAGCATTTACAGAATGCCTATTACATGCTGGGCATTGTGCTAAGCACTTTACAAACAATATCTCATTTGACCCTCACCTCAATTTTGTAGGTGCTGTTATTACTCCCATTTTATAGTTGAGGAAACATGTCAAGTGATTTGATATCACCCGCGAAAAAAGCAAGTTTTACTTCTTTGCCTATGCTTATTCCCTTAATTCCTTTTTCTTGTGTTACTCTTATACCAAGTGTTTCTGTCACTGTACCAAACAATAATAGTGATGGCCTTCCTTATACATAATCTTAATGAAGTCCTCTAGTTTATCTTCATCATATGTAATGCTGGTTTTTAGTTCTAAATATTACTTATATTAAATGAAGACATATTTATTCCTACATTTTCTAGTGCTGTTGTTTCTTAAAGACAGGAATGGGTATTGTATCTTATAAAAAGCTTTTTCTGTGCTTATTGGTATAAACATAAAATTTTTGTTGTTCCTATTACTAATATTATTAAGTTGACAGTTTTCTTAATATTGAATCATCTTTGTATTCCTAGTGAAAGTCCAATTGGGAGGTAGTATATAATACACTTGGTCATTTATTGCTGTAGTTTCCTTACTAATATTTTTAAAAACTGTGTCAATGTTCATTAGGAATATTTGCCTATAGTTTTCTTTCTCTGTTTTGACTCTATCTGGTTTAAGTATCAAGACAATATTCAGGAGGTGGAGCCAAAATAGCACAGAAAAGGCAGTCACTCACCTGAGCTCTCCCCATAAACCTTTAAATAATATCACAAAATAATTCCTGAAGTGACAAAACCCACAAGAGGATGGTGTAAAATAATTTTCCAGCCAAAGACAACTTAGGAAGTCAGCAGGAAAGTCTGTTGCACCTGGGTGAAAGTGGAATACAGTACAGTGCAGCCTGTGCCAGTGCACACCAGGCCTTGGAAGCCACTGAATTATCAACAGCAGAAGCTGCTTCCTCAGCCCACAGATATTAAAGGGGTTGAACAACTGATCAAAGGGAGATTGCAGAGATCTCTTTGCTAGCATTGGGGCAGGATCTAGGTCACAGTCCTGGGTGGCAGTCTCTGAGCAAAGAGGAGCACTAACACACCTGGGCTTGCAGCTGGAGTGGAGAAGGGGCACTCATCACAGTTTCAGGGCAGAAAAGAGTGCTTGCAATCACTCACAGACTAGAAGAGTAGGAAACACACCTCTCTTTAGATCATACCACCTTAGAAGAACTGAAAACTTACATGTCCCTAGAATTATCTCTGAAAATAGAGAAGCTTGGGACAATGTGCTGTACACCTTGGAAGCAGAGCCCCACTTTAACAAAGAGATAGACTGAAAAAATGAGCAAACAACAGAAAAAACCTGACTATGGAAAGTTATTATGGTGATGAGGAAGATCAAAATATACACTCAGAAGAAGATAACAAAGTCAAAGCTCCAACATTCAAAGCCTCCAAGAAGAATATGAATTGGTCTCAGGCCATGGAAGGGCTCATAAAGGATTTTGAAAACCAAGAGAGGTAGAAGAAAAATTGGGAAGAGAAATGACAGTGATGCAAGAAAATCATGAAAAATGAGTCAACAGATTGGTAAAGGAGACATTCCCCCTACCCCCCCCCCCACAAACTGAAGAAAATAACATATTAAAAACAGAATAGGCAAAATGACAAAAGATATACAAAAAGCCAATAAGAAGAATGTCTTAAAAAGAGGAATTGGACAAATGGAAAAAGAGGCATAAAAATTCATTAAAGAGAAGAACCCCTTAAAAAGTAGAATTAGACAAATAGAAAAAGAGGTACAAAACCTCAATGAAGAAAATAATTCCTTAAAAATTAGAATTGAGCAAATGGAAGCTAATGATTCTATGAGAAATCAAGAAACAAAACAAAATCAAAAGAATGAACAAATAGAATATATGAAATATTTCACTGAAAAAACAACTGACCTGGAAAATAGATCTGGGAGAGAGAATTAAAAAATTATTGGACTATCTGAAAGCCATGATCAATAAAGGAGCTTAGATGTCATCTTTCAAGAAATTATCAAGGAGAATTGCTTTGATATTCTAGAACCAGAGGGTAAAACACAAATTGAAAGAATCCACTGATCACTGATTCCAAAAGAGATCCCAAAATGAAAACTCCCAGGGATATTATAGCTAAATTTCAGAGCTCCCAGGTCAAGGAGGGAATATTTAAAGCAGCCAGAAAGAAATAATTCAAGTTTTGTGGAGCCACGGTCAGGATACCACAAGATTTAGCAGCTTCTACTTATCCTTCAGGGGGAAAAGTAGATATTCAATGAAACAGAGGACTAACAAAGCTTCCTTGATGAAAAGACCAGAGCTGAAAGGAAAATTTGCTTTTCAAATGTAAGACTCAAGAGAAGCCTAGAAAGGTAAACAGCAAAGAGAAATAATAAGGAGCTTTATAAGTTTAAACTGTTCACAATCTTACATGGAAAGATGATACTTGTAACTCATAAAAACTTTCTCATTATTAGAGCAATAAAAGTGAGGGGTGAGAAAGAGGAATGCATTGGGAAAAAGGGAAAGAGAGGGATAGAATTAGGTAGATTATCTCACATAAAAGAGGCAAGGAAAAGTTTTTATAGTGGAGGGGAAGATGGGAGAAATTGGGGGGAGAATGAGTGAACCTTACTCTCATCACAACTGGCTCAGAGAGAAAATAATATACACACTCAATTGGGTATAGAAATCTAACTCACCCTACTGAAAGTAGGAGGGGAAGGGGACAAGGAAAGCGGGGGGTGATAGAAGGGAGGGCATATTGGAGGAGGCAGTAGTCAGAAGCAAAACACTTTTGAGGAGGGACAGGGTGAGAGGAGAGAGAGAGAATAGAATAAACAGGGTGGGGAACAGAATAGAGGGAAATATATTTAGCAATTGCAATTGTGAAAAAAATTGGAGCAAGTTTCTCTGAAAAAGGTCTCATTTCTCAAACATTTAGAGAACTGAGTCAAATTTATAATAATAGGAGCCATTGCCCAATTAATAAATGATCTTAGAGATATGAAGTTTTCAGATGAAGTAATCAAAGCTATCTATTACCATATGAGAAGGTGCTCTGAATCGCTATTGATTAGAGGAATGCAAATTGAAACAATTCTGAAGTACAACTTCATACCCATTAGACTGTCTAATAGGACAGAAAAGGTAAATAACAAATGTTGCAGGGGATTCAGGAAAAATGAGACATTAATGCATTGTTGATGGAGTTATGAACTGATTCAATCATTCTTTAGAGCAATTTGGAGTTATGTACAGTGGGCTATAAAAACATGTCTTTGACTTAGCAGTGCCACTACTAGGTCTGTATCCAAAAAGAGATAAAAAACAAAAGAGAAAAGGATCTACATTTACACAAATATTTATAGCAGTTCTTTTCCAGGGGCAAAGAATTAGAAATTGAGGAGAAGTCCATCAGCGGGGGAATGGTGAATAAACTGCACTGTGAGATTGTGATGAAATACTATTGTACTACAAGAAAAACCTGAATGGACTTACATGAGCTGATGCAAAGTGAAATGGATTGTGTTCAAAGTAACAGCAATATCGTAAGATGATCAGCTGTGAATAATTTACAAGTTGAAGCATTATAGATTTTCCTGAAGCCCCTCATTTTAAATCTTTGTAAATCTTTATTTACACTTAAAAGTGGGTTTCTTATAAACAACATATCGTTGACTTCTGCTTTCTAACATATTCTGCAATCCTTCTCCACATTATGAGTGCAGCCTATTCACATTCAATTATGCAATTCTATTCTCTTATACTTTTCCTCTCTTTACTTCCTGACCTCTCCTAACAAAGAGAGTGGTGGGCAATATACTAAGCACAGTGCACTTTTGATGCAGTCTGTTTCTACTTTCCTGTCTTTTTTCTTTTTCCTTGCTCAGAACCTAATCACAGGTTATTACCCTTTGTTCTTTCTACTTAAACACTTCTTTCTGATCCATTCTGTGTCATTAGTTTGTTTTGTTTTTATGCCACCCCCCAATCTATCTCGTATTCTTCCCTCTCCCTTTTCTCATTTGAGTGAAATATAATTGTGTACCCAATGGTTTGTGTATATTTTTCCACCCTTTCACAAGTGAAAGTGAGGTTCAAGTGCTGCCCACTCATCTCCCTCTTCCTCTGTATTTATATGATCTTCTACTTGTACACCCTGATGGTGTGACATAATTTCCCTCATTTCTTTCTCCCAGTATATTCCTCTATCCCCTCCCTCCCTCTTTTAAGAGATTATCAAAATTTAACAAAACTACTCCTAGGACCTCTTGATTAGAGGTCCTTAATACTAGAGTTACCTTGATACTAGAGTTATGAGGAGACACATGTATCATTTTCCCATATAAGAATGTAAACCTTGTTTACTGCCTTATGATTGTATTTTTACATTTTGTCTTGTGTTTGTATTTTAAAGTTTCTATCAGTTTTGGACTTGTCATCAAAAATGCTTAGAAGTCTTTTATTTCATTAAAGATATTTTTTTTCCCCTCTGGAGGATTATACCGGGTGGCTGAGTATTGTTCTTGGTAATAAGTCTATTTTTTTTGTTTTTTTTTTTGCTTTTTGTGATACAATATTCTAAGCTCTCTGCTCCTTTACAGTTGTGGCTACTAAATATTATGTGGGTCCTCAATACTTGTTTCATTGACATGTAAGCTCCGAATTTTGTAAATGATATTCTTGGAAGTTTTCACTTGGGCTTTCTTTCAGGAAGTAACTATAGAATTCTTCATATTTTTATTTTGCCCTCTGGTTCTAGGAGATCTAGGCAGTTTTTTTTATGATTCCTTGAAATACAATGTTTAGACTTAAATTTGGTCATGGTTTTTCAGGTAGTCCAGTGATTCTCAAATTATCTCTTCTCGATCTGTTTTCCAGGTGAATTGTTCTTGCTATTAGATACCTTATACATTCTATTTTTCCTAGTCTTTTGATTTTTAAAAAATATTTCTTATCTCATGGCATTATTAGCTTCTATTCAGTCTAGTCTAATTTCTGATGTGCGGTTAACACACTAACCGCTTCTACTAAGCGGTTAATTTTCTTTACAAATCTTTCATCCATAGTTCTCATTTCTTTCTAGAGATCTCATTTAAATTATAAATTATTTGTAAAATATTTTAAAAGAACTTTTGTTTCTTCCAGGAATTTTAGTTGAACTTGTGTGGAAACCATGTTTTTCTTTCGAAGTTGTTTCCGTAGAATAGTCATTCTCTTCTTTTGGGGGAGCTTGTATATACTGACTTCTACTTACCATCTTGACTGGTCTTTAAGGACTGCTTTAGCTGCATCCAAGATATTTCGATATAGCTTCGTTTTGTCAATTCTCAATCACAGTTTTTGTTTTTATGATTTGATCTTTGACCCACTCATTCTGGACATCATAACTAAATTTTCATTTATTTGTACCTTTATGTTTTATAAAGGATGTGGTCAATAGTTCTGTTTCTTTCCTTTTAAATTGATAATTTCTTTGCGCTTTGGCTCATGATCTACTTTTGTAAAGGTAACGTGTGATCCTGAGATATATGTATGTCCGTTTACATTTCCATTCAGAAGATTCTAAATCTTAAAGGTGTACATTCTGAACATTTAGAGAAGAAACTTGTTCTATACCTTCCTAATCTTTTTTATATTAGTTGTGAGAGAGGTGCATTAACATCTGCAACTATTGTGTTACTATCTATATCTTTTCACAATTCACTTAACCTTTCCTATACGAATTTAGATTCTAAGATTGTTTGCTGCATAAAGTTCAGCACTGATATTGATTCATGTCAGTTGTTCCTTTAAATATCACAGTTTCCTTTTCATTTCTCTTCATAAAGTGAATTTTCATTTTTGCCTTTTCTGACAGCATGATTGCAGCTCCTGTTTTTTGGAATCATGTGATGCATAATAAATTTTTTCAGCCTCTCATTTTCATTGCACGTTTTAATGTTTTGTTTTTTTTTAATATAGCAGATTGTTAGATTTTCCTATTCTGAGACTGACTCTCTCTCTCTCCCTCCTCGTCCTGCCCCCCCAGCCCCATGCTTAGTGCCTAGTCTGGTACTTTGTACTTCTTGTTGTTTGTGTCCAATTTTTTAAACCACATCTGGAATTTTCTTGGCAAAGACACCAGAATGATTTGCCATTTCCTTCTTCAGCTCATTTAAAAGATGAGGAAACTGAGGCAAAGAGGGTTAAGTGACCTGCCCAGGATCACACAGCTAATGTCTGAGGCCAGATCTGAACTCACAAAGATGAGTCTTCCTTACAGGTCTGGCACTGTGCCACCTAGCTGCTACCTTGCATGTAGAATGTATTTAATGTTTGTTTAATTAAGTTCATTAGAGAAGTAAAAATTGTGTTGTAAAGTCTGAGGGGAGAATATTGTTACTGACTAGGAGAATAAGGGAAGTCTCAATGAAGGAGATGCCATTAAGAGGCAATGTGGTAAAGTATAAAGAATATTGGACTTGGCATTGGGGGTCCTCAGCTTCAATTCCTGGGCCTCTGATATTTACTACCTGTATAAACATGGAGAAGTCATTTAACCTTCCTAGGTCTCAGTTTTCTCATGTGTAATAAATGAAGGGCTTAGACTAGATAGGCCCTATATATATCTTTCTAGCATGAAGGCCCATGAATTTATCATCCTGTCAGTTGGGTTAATAGATGAAGAGATGTAAATCTTAAAGAACTATAAAGATGTAAGCTATCATTATCCTCATCTTCTTTCTCATTAGTATCATCCCAGGCATAAACTATAGCTTGAATAAGGGCATGTAGGTACATGCTCAGTGGGAAGAGAAAAGTTCAATTTGATTGAAACATAGAATATGTGAAGGCAATCAACATGAGATAAAGTTGGAAAAATAGCAGAGCCCTAGGTTATGGGGGAGCCTTCAGGTCCAGGTAAAAGATATTAGAACTTTATTTAGAAGACAGTAGGAAACCAATGAAGATTTTTGAAAAAAAGAGTAATTTAAGTATAAGAAACCAAAGCATAAGAAAAAAATATTCTAACAGTTTTATAAATAGGTGCTTTATAATATAGGACTGCTAATATAGATTTTGATTGAATTAGACTAAGTACACATTTTAATATTTCAAATTGTGAATAATACAGATGACCCATTTTCTTTGTAAAACACTGATCCAAACAAAACCCCTAACTAACTCTATCTCTAACCCTATGAGTCCAAGAGTGAGAAATATTGCCCCTGGTTGAGGGTTTTTGGTTACCTGGTATTCTATGTCAAAGGCAGTTTTTCTGTCAAATAAAAGTGGTGGAAAGAATGTTGATTGATAAGTTTGAGGATACAGGGGACTTTGTGGTTTATATAAATTTTAGACAGCACACTGGAATGATCTAGGGGATATTTCAGTAAGGATGGGAAGGGCTAGGATATACGAATAGGAGTATGGATTTAAGAGGAGATAAGAGTGGACTTGCAAAGACTGCTTATGGCATGTTCCCTTATCAGGATTAAGTCAACAGAAGAATTAAAAGTTAATCTTCTTGAATGTTTGAGATATAATTTGGAACTTTGGTATTCTGGCATGTAAACTCCAAAAGGTGTCTTCCAGATGCTAGAGTTCCTTGAATGAAGGAGTCCCTCCATTTTTCTATCCTCAAGGCTCCCAAAGTTTTGTGGAGGAAAGGCTTCCTAAGGGCTAATGAATGGTGTCTGGCTTTTTCTAGTTCTCTTCTATTATATCTTCTGTGTGTCACTCTACCCAGAACATAACTAATTAAATTTTAATTTTTAATTCAATAATCTTTACTATTTTAGCAGGATTTATAGTGTCTATTATAATGCCATAAATAAGCAGGTACTTAACAACATAGGATTGTTAATATACAATATTTTATTGAATTAGATTAAGGGCACATTTTAATCTTTTCAATTACGTTTAATATAGGTGACTCAGAGTGTTCTCTGCAAAACACCAAAACCTACAGACAAAAATTAACATATTAAGTCTCATTCAAGGATTTAATTTTACATGGTGTATATACCATTTGAGTTTAAGTTCTTTCATGGAATGGAATCTTTTTTTATCTTTGTATATCTAGCACATAGAAAGGTGGTAGAGTCATCTGGCACACCAGATGGAGTACTGGACAGGATGATCTGGTTCACTGGACCTCTGACATTAACATGGTCAAATTTTCTGAGCCTCAGTTTCCTTATCCATAAAATGGGGATAATAATAACTCTAGTACCTACCTCACAGAGTAATTATTAGGTTCAAATAAGAAAAATGTAGGTAAAGTTCTTTGCAAATTTTCTAGTGCTATGGAAACATCAGTTTGTACTGACATTT
Source organism: Bettongia penicillata ogilbyi (assembly GCA_023548195.1). Lineage (NCBI taxonomy): Eukaryota > Metazoa > Chordata > Mammalia > Diprotodontia > Potoroidae > Bettongia > Bettongia penicillata. The sequence continues at coordinate 1,708,889 of JAJHZJ010000136.1, read as the reverse complement.
GATACATTTGATTCAAGGCCTTTCTAATAATCTATACTAAAATAACTAATATATGAAAATACCATTCTTTTCTCTTTGCTTAGTAGCTATTTATGATTCTTACTCATACATTGGTCCAAACATTATCAATACTACCTTTTGGGAGCAAACTTCATAAATTTATTGCCTGCTGTGTAAAGCAATATTTACCTTTATTTGCACTTAACTTGGTTTGAGCAACCTTCAATAAACATACCTTTTACTCTAACAGAGTTTTAATGAGTATGTCTCATGTTTTCCAAGCCCATGCTATTCATGATTTTGACAACATTACTTTTAACTGTCATCTTTCCAGAACTTCAGTTCCTGTGGTTTCCATCTTTACTTTACCTCAGCTATCTATAAGAGATGGTCATATCTCAGATCTCAATATCACTTAAAACTGTTCTAGCAGTAAGCTTTTAAACTCTGAACCTCCTCTGATCATAAGTTGTCCAACTATTCAACCACCATATTATTCCAGTACCTACTTATTTACCTTTGACTTCCTCCCTGTTCTTTTAGTCTATTATTCCTGTTCGGACTTTACTTCCTCTATACACAATGCTGTCCATGGTCAGTCATTTCAACAACACATTTTTCCTTCAGTTTTGAGACCAGGTTTCCTTGTACTCCCCATATTTCTTCCCTATTACTTGTTAGTCCTGCGTCACTGTTATGATTACCATCTCCACTTTGATTTTCTAATTACATAACACTGCTGGAGGAAGTCATTCATTTTTCTTTCATTTATTCATTAAACATATTTATTAAGTATTTATGCAAAGCACTATCCTAGAGGCTAAGGGAGGTACACAGCTTAGATAGATTATAGTCTATGTTCTTGTGAAGTTTATAGTGTAATAGTGGATAAAGAATAAGTGTAGTAAAATTGTTACTAATGAGGAGTGGGGATAGTGAGAGGGTGAACATGGAAGTCTTCATGAAGACGGTACTTTTTTAGTCATGAAACTGTACTGAATGGATCCACTCCAAATAATATACTATTACAAACTAGGGTCTCACATATCCATGACAGTACTTTTTGTTAATTTCTGGCCAACTAATTGTCATCTTTTTTTTTTTAATATAAATTTATTTATTTAACTTTTTACATTCATTTTCACAAAATTTTGGGTTCCAAAATTTCTCCCCATTTATCCCCTCCCCCCACCCCAATACACCAAGCATTCTAATTTTCCCTATCACCAATCTGCCCTCTCTTCTATCATCCCTCCCTTCTCTTGATCCCATCTTCTCTTTTGTCCTGTAGGGCCAGATGACTTTCTATTCCCCATTACCTGTATTTCTTATTTCCTAGTAGCAAGAACAATACTCAACAGTTGTTCCTAAAACTTTGAGTTCCAAATTCTCCCCATCCTTCCCTCCCCACCCATTCCCTTTGGGAAGGCAGGTAATTCAATATGGGCCATATCTGTGTAGTTTTGCAAATGACTTCGATAATAGTTGTGTTGTGTAAGACTAACTGTATTTCCCTCCATCCTATCCTGCCCCCCATTGTTTCTATTCTGTCTTTTGATCCTGTCCCTCCCCGAGTGTTGACTTCAAATTGCTCCCTCCTCCCATTGCCTTCCCTTTCATCATTCCCCCCACCTCACTTATCTCCTTCTCCCCCACTTTCCTGTATTGTTAGATAGGTTTTCATACCAAAATGAGTGTGCATTTTATTCCTTCCTTTAGTCGAATGTGATGAGGGTAAACTTCTTGTTTTTTTCTCAGCTCTCCTCTTTTTCCCTCCACCAAAAAGTCTCCTGCTTGCCTCTTGAATGAGATATAATTTACCCCATTCCATTTCACCCTCTTTAATCCCACTACATTTCTGTCTCACCATTTACCTTAATTTCTTTTAAGATATGGTCCCATCCTATTCAATTCACTCTGTGCTCTCTGTCTCTGTATGTGCATGCATGTGTGTATGTGTGTGTGCGTGCATGCGTGTGTGTGTGTATGTGTGTGTGTGGTCCCACCAACTACCCAGATACTGAAAAGTTTTAAGAGTTACAAATATTGTCTTTCCATGTAGGAATGTAAACAGTTCACCTTTGGTAAGTCCTTTATGACTTCTCTTTGCTGTTTACTTTTTCATGCTTCTTCTCATTCTTGTGTTTGAAAGTCAAATTTTCTTTTCAGCTCTGGTCTTTTCATCAAGAATGCTTGAAAGTCCTCTGTTTCATTGAAAGACCATATTTTCCCCTGAAGTATTATACTCAGTTTTGCTGGGTAGGTGATTCTTGGTTTGAGTCCTAGTTCCTTTGACTTCTGGAATATCCTATTCCACGCCCTTCGATCCCTTAATGTAGAAGCTGCTAGCTCTTGAGTTATCCTGATTGTATTTCCACAATACTGGAATTGTTTCTTTCTAGCTGCTTGCAATATTTTCTCCTTGACCTGGGAATTCTGGAATTTGGCCACAATGTTCCTAGGAGTTTCTCTTTTTGGATCTCTTTCAGGTGGTGATCGATGGATTCTTTCAATACTTATTTTGCCCTCTGGTTCTAGAATCTCAGGGCAGTTTTCCTCGATAATTTCATAGAAGATGATGTCTAGGCTCTTTTTCTGATCATGACTTTCAGGTAGTCCCATAATTTTTAAATTGTCTCTCCTGGATCTATTTTCCAGGTCAGTTTTTCCAACAAGATATTTCACATTATGCTCCATTTTTTCATTCTTTTGGTTTTGTTTTGTGATTTCTTGGTTTCTCAGAAAGTCATTAGACTCCATCTGTTCCATTCTAATTTTGAGAGAACTATTATCTTCAGTGAGCTTTTGAACCTCTTTTTTGCATTTGGCTAATTCTGCTTTTGAAAGCATTCTTCTTCTCATTGGCTTTTTGAACCTCTTTTACCAATTGAGTGAGCCAATTTTTCAAGGTGTTATTTTCTTCAGCATTTTTTTGGGTCTCCTTTAGCAAGGTATTGACCCATTTTTCATGCTTTTCTTGCATCTCTCTCATTTCTCTTCCCAGTTTTTCCTCCACTTCCCAGTTTTTCGTCCACCTGTCTAACTTGATTTTAAAAATCCTTTTTGAGCTCTCCCATGGCCTGAGCCCACCAGACATCCACTTGGGATGTCTGGGATACAGAGGCCCCGACCTCCACATCTTTCCCTGATGGTAAGAATAGTTCCTCGTCATCAGAATTGAAAGGCGGGAACATCTGTACCCCATCAAAGTAGCTTTCTGTAGTCTTATTTTTCATCCCTTTTCTGGGCATTTTCCCAGCCAGTTACTTGACTTCTGAGATTCCTGTCCACCCCCACCTAGAACTTCCCAGCTAATGCTTAGGGTCTGAGATTCAAATGGGCTTTCCATGGCAGGTGCAACTGCTATTCAATGTGAGCTTAAGTTCTGGTGGTGGGGTGGGGGCAGGGCCGCCTCCCAGGCTCAGTTCCCTCAGGGGCTTTATGCAGAGACCTTCAGTAATGGCCCTGAACTTCTGCCTGCTGCTCCAGGAGTCCCAGGCTGCCACTGCTGCCTCTGCCACTGCCTCCCAAGCAGCCCGAGTCACGGAGACACCCCCGCTCCCCTCACGGCCAGCCCAGAAGTCTCTCTCACTGACCTGTAGCGCCTGTGGGTGGAGGGACCTTCGTGGCCACCAGAGATTCCGTCCCTGAAGCCTGCTTGGATCTGCTCCTCTGGCACCGCGCAGCCAGGGCAGCTCAGGGCTGGGCTCTGCTGTCCGTAGCACGACAGGCCCCTGGGGATGGCTCTCCAGGGCTCTCTGGAATGGAAATCTTTTCCACTGTGTTTCTGCACGCCTTGCAGTGCTCCAGAATTTGTGGGAAGTTCTTTTTGCAGGAAATATGTGGGCTGTGGGTTCGGAGGTAGCATACGTGAGTCTTTCTACTCCGCCATCTTGGCTCCTCCCCACTAATTGTCATCTTGTATAATGGCTTTTCAAAACTTTTTTTCCCCTTTAAGCTATCAATTTAGTTCCCAGCCCTGTCTGTCTTAGCAAAGAAATATGAAATAAGGCTTGAAGAAGACAGAGGCTGTCTGCCTATGGTGGGCTTCCTCATCCACACCTCAAATCTACTGTTCTTTTATCTTGGCATTCAGTGCAGTCTCAGAAGATTAAGTAGTCCTCCTTGTGGCCCAGATTCATTCCGCCACTGATGTTTTTGATTCTGTTACCTCCTATGTCTTTTGGGATTTGTTAAATTGGTCATTCTCTCTTTTGCTGTCAATCTTTCTACTTTTCTTTTTTAGGCTTTTCTCCTTCCTATAAACATCCTTGGTTCTCTCCAATTTTAAAAATATCTTCCCTTGACTTTGCTGTTTCTTCAAACTTGTATGATAATTTTTGCTTCCTTTCACCACTAACCTTCTAAAAAGTCTTACTGCTTCTTTTTCACCCATTTACTTCTCAACCCTTCACAATGTCTTCTCTCCCTACAACTCTACTGATGGAACCCTCTCAAGGCCACAAATGATCTCTTCATTGCCAAATTTAATATCCTTTTCTCACTCCTCATTTTCTTTGTTTTTTCTACAGCATATGACAATGCTGAATCACCATTACTTCCTGATAAGTGTCCTCTCTTCAACTTTTCCTGATGGTTCTCTTATGTTTTATGATCAATTAGAGAGAACTTCTAAGTCTCTCTCCTGTTTCCAAATATCTACCAAGATTGTACCATAGGCTTTTCTTACTCTTCCCTATAACCTCATTCTTCACAATCATTCATTTCCATGACTTGAACTACTTCCTGGTTCTGTATTTGGAATATTATTTTGTGTAATTTATATAGAAAGATTTATTTTTGGAAAATTTCCTTCCTTAAGATAGCTCTAGTATCAATGGGATTATTGAAATGCAAAAATTGGAGAGAAGGCAGTGTGGTACAGTAGAGTTAGCTTTGGAGTCAGAAGATTTGTATTCATATCCCACCTGATGATCTCTGTATGATCTGCAAGCCACATAATTTCAATGGTACTTAGGTTCCTAATCTATAAAACAAGGGGATTGGACTAGATGGCCCCTGAAGCCCTTTTCAGTTCTAAATCTATGATCAAATGACTTCAGAGGCCCATCTAGGATACCCACACCTCTTCACAAATGCCCTCTATGGGCAAGAAGAACAAATCTAAACTCCTTCCATATGACAGCCTTTCAAATACTTGAAAAAAGCTATTATGTCTTTCCTAAGTCTCCTTCCTCCAGATTTACTACAATTAATAGTTTGAACCTGAAACTCACTATTCTGGCTATCTATACTTGTATGAGTATTTTGGACTGCCAAATCACACTATTGTACACATATGTAGGACACATTGGACTAAAATATCCACGTCTTCTCATTAGTAGCTAAGCACTTATTATGTGCCAAGCACTGTTCTAGAAACTGGGGGTATAAAGAGAAAAAGCAAAATAGTCCCTAACTTCAAAGTGCTAACACTGTAATGGGAAGAACAGCATGCCTGTATATATATGTGCACAGGGAGGAGGCACTAGCAGCTGGGAAGAACCAGGAAAACTGTCATAGAAGTGAGGACACTGAACCTGAGGCTTTAAGGAAATCAGAAATTTGAAGAGAAGAAGTTAGGGGGGAATGTATTCCAAACACTGGGAACAGTCAGTGCAAAGGCACAGAGATGGATGATGGGAGATAAAGTGTTGCTTGTATCAGAAGTAGGTCAACTTGGCTAGGCAAGAGAATGTATAGAAAGGAGTAAACTATCATGCTGGAAAGGCAGAATAGGGCTAAATTGTGAGAAATTTTAAATGCCAGAGATATCTAGATTTGACCCTAAAGGTTAGAGGAGCCAGTGAGAGTTCATTGAGTAGGAAAGGTGGTGCTTGGCCTTCAGAAAAAAATAACTCTCACAGCTGTGTGAAGAATGATTTGGAGTAGAGACACATTTGGGGAGAGGAGACCATAAGAAGGATATTGCAATAGTACAGATGAGAGGTGATAAAGACCTAAACTATAATGGTGGCTAAGTGGAAAAATGGGGCATATATGAGAGATAATGTAGAAGTCGAAATTAAAAGATTGGGTGAATTTATGTGAGGTGGGTGAGGAATAGAGGATGAAACTAAGATTTTGAACTGGGTGATACAAAGGTTGGTGCTGCCCTTGATAGAAATAAGCAAGTTTAGGAGATGGGTAAGGAAAGATAACCTGTTCTGTTTTGGCATGAATTTGAAATCAAATTCAAATTTGATTTAAATTTGGGCTGTCATATGGAAGAGAGTTTAGATTTGTTCTTCTTGCCCATAGAGGGCATTTGTGAAGAGGTGTGGGTATCCTAGATGGGCCTCTGAAGTCATTTGATCATAGATTTAGAACTGAAAAGGGCTTCAGGGGCCATCTAGTCCAATCCTCTTATTTTATAGATTAGGAATCTAAGTTCTTTATGAAAGTAAATCCAACTTGAAATGTCCAATAATCACTTGATGATTCAGCACTGAAGTTCAAAAGATAAGAACTGGATATCATTTGGCATTCATTGGTATAGAGATGAAAATTAATTATTTTTTAGATAAACTGTTATCCAGCCCCCTATACTCGAAGTTGTTTTTTCAAAAACACAGATGCAAGTGTTCAATTTTTAAAAATTAATGCAATTAAATATAAATTATATTTTATCTTGATTTTTACTTAAATTGTAATTTTTTTAGATATTAATTCCACCATCCATGTTATATCACTATTAACTTTTTGTTACGTGCAATCTGACAGGCATGACATCCATGCCTTTATACAAGTTACTGTTAAATAGCACAGGGACAGACTCTACATCTTATCCACAAGTGTAGCATTAGGCTCCGCAAAACACTGCTGAAATCTAGGCAAACCTTACCAGTATTCCTCTAATCTATCATTTTAGAAAAGTTGTAGAAGAGGAAGTGGTTAATCTAGTATGATGTTTTAAAGCTTTTGTAGATTCTTACTCTCTTTAAAACGAAGTTTTAGAATTTTGCTAGCAATTTAAGTCAAACATATTGACATAGTAACTTGAAGCAATCAAGGGCAATTAAACACTATATTGGTAATTTTTGTTCATGCCTTTCTAGCCCAAAAATTATTGTCCTTGGAAAAGGAAAGAGAAGAAGATAAATTTTGAATTGTTTTTCCTTCTGTTGTCTGTTATCAGCTACCCCAATATAACTTTAAAAAATTTATTTATTTTTATTACTTAGTATTTCTCCTCAAGCCTTAGTTTATTTAGTCCTTGACACTATTAAGAGCTGTGACATGCTTTTTATTTACCTTTAGTTATTTATTCTGGCTTCCATTTATACGTCTTTTGAAAATTCTAAGTATCAGAATTATAGAATCTCTTATGGAAAAGACAATCTAGCCTGGGTCATACATGATTAAGAATATTCTCTATAACACAACTGACAAGAAGATATCCAGCCTTTGCCTGAAAATCTCTATGTGGGTGCAACCAACCTGCCACCTCCCAAGGAAGCTGATTCTACTTTTCCATGACCCTACTTGTTAGGATGGTTTTCCTTTCATTAAGCTCACTGCAGTTGCTCTTCAACTATCTTCTGCTGTTTCTAGTTCTGCCCTGTGAGATCAAAGCAGAGCAAGTTTTATACCTCTTCAGAAAGGCAGCTAAGTGGTACAGTGGGCAGAGAGAGCACTGGACCTACAGTCAGGAAAACCCGAGTTCAAATTTGGCCTTAAACACTTACTAGGTGTGCGACTCTGGGCAAATCAATTCTGTCTGCCTCAGTTTCTTTAACTATAAAATGGGATTAATAATGGTACCTCCATCTCAAGGTTATATTGTAAGGATCCAGTAAGATATTTAAAAAAAAAACAATTAGTTCAGTTTCTGGAACATAATAGATGAGTGTTTATTTCTTTCCTTCTTTGTGGAATTCTTTAAAATAATTGAAGACAACATATGTTTTATTCCCTTCATGTTTTCTCTTCTCCAGGCTAAATGTTCCACTTGACCTCAAGTTCCTCCACTGAAGTCAGTCTCCTCTCTACACTCTTTAGCTTATCTCTGTTCATTCTAAAATGTGACACCCAGAACTGAACATAGTACTCCAGAAATGTGATCTAGTCAGGGCAGAAATCATACAAGCTATCACTTTTGTAGTCGTGGACACTGTAATTGTTCAATGAGTTCTTTCTGAATGAAAAACAGGTCTTCAAATAACTTAAGAGGTCTACAGAGAAGATTAGAGTTGAGAATAGAAAATTCAATGACCATTAGGCAAAAGCAGAGATAAGAAAGACAGAGAAGTCAAGAGTTGACATACTTCCTAAAGAAACCTTTGAAGAAGAGGAATGATATGGACTTCTTAATTAAGCACTAAAAAATTGGGAGTAAATGTAAGAAATGTTAATGTTGAGACTACGTTGTCTTCCAGATCTCATCAAGAAGATTAAACTATAACCAAATGCAAATTAAGTTATAACCTAATGAACTGTAATCTGTCTGGAGTCAATACTGTCGCAATATAAATATGATGGTAGTCTGAATGGAATCTAAAAAAAAAGAGGAGTCAAAGAATCTGTCAGTGTCTCAAATACTGTCTGGGGAGATAGTGTCCTGACTGGATGAGATGAATAATCAGTTTTCCTTGGTCTATATCCTTATCTCCACTATAAAAATAAATCAGGATATCATAGCTTAATGACAATATTCCCTAAGGTCTTTCAGCTCCCTTTGCCTTGACCCTTTATTCACTAAATAACTGACACTAAATAATTTTCTAAAGTATACTTTCCTATTAGAAACTAAAGGTGCTAACTTGTGGGTACAAGTATTTTGGCCTGTTTGATAGAGCTTTCAGAGTAAATTAATAACTGGTATTGTGAATCATCAATCAGTCTCTTGTGAGTGTGGTTAGTATGAACTAGTAGTATCTCAAGACCTGATCATCCCTGACTGAACATATTCAAGTTTCTGAACATGTAAAGATGAGAACCAGACTCTGAACTTGTGGTGACCTTACCAAACTATATAGAGGAAAGGAGAGGAGAAGAGGAGGAGAGGGGAGAGTAAGAAAGTGAGAGAGAAGACAAATAGCTATCTACCCTTTCTGTGACCCCATTATGTATAATAAAATAAAACTGAAGATCAGAAAACTGTACAATATCTTTTACAAATTCAATTGAATTTATTAGGAATTTCAGAAAAACAAAGTTTTAAGAGTATAGGTCATACATAATCTGAATAGCAAAATATTTTTCTTTTTAAAGTAAATTTACATCCAGTAGCATGCTCATTAAAAAACAATGAGGTATTTCCATTCTTTTAAAATGCATTTAACAATAAAGTGCATAATAAAGCAGAATTGATATCATAAATGTAAACTGATCTGTTAATATTCATTACTTGTGTTATCAATTTGCCTTCATTTTTACAGTTTATTGTATAGTACTTAAAATGGTTATGAAATTCAGGAATATATTATATATTTACAAGATAATTTCAAAATAAAGGTTCCATCTCGTAGTTCCATTAATATTTTCTCTGTATTTGGGATTGAACTTCAGCGGATATACTGCGGCCTATAGATAGGGAGGTTGTCCATGGCTCACTGTTCTGTAACATAATTAATTTATGAAAAAACACAATGATATAATATTCTGAAGAAACCAGCTTTAACATATTGTTAATCAGGTATCTCCTTTTCATATATTAACATAAACAGCATCAGTTCATTCATTAAAGCTCAAAATTCTGAAAATTCTGAAATGTCACAATAATGTTTACATCATATTTATGTTACTAGTAAAAACCTCTCTACCCAAGAACTGCTGTATAAAAGGCCACCTTGTTCATTTTGCAAGTTAAACTTGGATGTGAAAGCAACATATAATCAAGGATGTAAAAATGTACTCAAGCAAATTGCTTAGTGTGATAGTTTGAAATGCATTAGAGCAATTTTGAAAATAAGCAAAGTTCTTTGAATTGAAATTCTGGCTCCTGGGATTCAAAGTCAACACTGAAAATCACAATCTGGGGGTGGCAGAGATCCTAAGAATGCTTATACAGCAGTTTCTGAATCTACCTCAAGAAAGAATAGTTCTTAAAAAAGGAGGGGAGAAGGATCCAGAGAAGAGGTTGGATTACCCCTTTTCTTTCACCTAACAGAACCATGAGATAGGAGTTAAAGCTTTGAAGGAGTTTTGTTAAGTTCATAGCTCAATTCTGTTTAACTGTCTACTAAGAGAATCAGGTCTATAGTTCAACTGTAGACATTTAAAAGGGCTCTGGAAAGATGATTCTGTTTACATCTTTAGATACTCTGATATATCTGTGATCTCATTAGTGCAGGTATTTTCTCTACCAGGACAGATTTCAAGCTGTCCATGTCTTCATGAATCACTATTGCCAAAAAAAGATCATCATTTGATGGACAAACCCTCTTGGGATGAGGCCCCTCTCCTCCCCGACTCTCTCAGAACTTAGCTGGGCTGGTTATCAGACAGGACAAAGTCTGTACTTGAAGCTTCTGATTTTGTGGGACTGACAGCTTTTGAGAAGCTCGACTCACTTCTACCCAAATATAAAGGCTTTTATAGAACAATATTTTTATAGGATAGAAAACACCTTAGGATGTAGAATGTAAGTAAAGTTAAGAATGAAATCCTTCATATATTGCCTATTGACACAATAACTGATGATATAAATCTACAGTTCACTTACCGAAGACAATAGTATTCCAAATAATCAATAGTTTACAAAATGCCTATCATGTATATCAGTCTGCTATGTACAGTGGGGGATACAAAGCCATATAAAACAATTTCTGTCCTTGAGATGTTCATAATATACTTAATGTTTCTAAGCAAGTGAGAAATATAAATATGAAATAATACAAAAGGAAAGAATGCTAAATGAATGATACAGATATTATATCCTATTTCTCTGCAGCTGAAAACAATAATTTTAAGATCTTTTATCCATAGAATTCCTCATGATCCTAGGGAGGAACCTGCAGATTCTGGCTTGCAGATTCCATTTTTGTTTAGGTGATGGTCAATATATTAACACAGCAGCCTTCTTGGGGATAATCTAAAAAGAGGTTCCCAAACTTATTTGGTCTACTCACCCCCTTTCAAAAAAAATTACTCAGCAACCCCCTGGAAATCAACTTTCTTTAACCCTTTAATGTTTTTTTTTTTGAAATTTGCATCTCTTTCTGATATGATCTGCATAAACTTCTGATCCAAGTTAAACATGTGTTTTTAAAATTTATTAACTAATTATAGTTTGTCAAGGTCTTTTTTAATCTTAACTGTTATTGACTATTAGCTATCACCCCCCAACTTTGTGTCAGCTGTAATCTGCCTAAGCATGACATCTACAAGTCTCCCTCTATCAAAAATCAGAAGGTCTACATCTTGGTAGCTATATCTTTAATGATTGTATGGGGGAATGAGTGGTTAGGTTACTTGCCCAGGGTCACATTAATGATCATGAAAGGCAGATCCACCAACTCTAGCACTCTTATCTACTACATAGGCTGTCTTTATCCATGTCTTTGTTAAATAATGTAAAATAGCACAAGATTAAGGACAAACCCTGGGGTTCTCTACTAGATTTCATCCAAGGTGACCTTTAATAAAGAATACCATTCATTTTGGCTATCTGACTAGTTCTGTTCCATTCAGTCCAGATCTATTTTTATCTTGTCTGTGGATGAATAACATGAGACTTTAAAGTGCTTTGAAATCTAGTTGTGCTATGTTTTTGGTATTCTTCTGATCTTTCAAACTAGTCTTCTTATTAATAAAGTAAATGAGATCAATATCAGGGCTAATCTACGAAATGGGGATAAATTATACTTGAACTATCTACCTGCATTAGAAAGTTATCTTGAGGATCAAAGGGGCAGTATGAAGAACTTTGTAAACTTTAAAGTGATGCATAAATTCTGAAGAATAGAATTCTGGAAGGTTGATGGGGGTGAGAATAGTAGTGGACATTACAGATATGGATGTAACTTATTGGGACCCAGATTTTAAATGAATCCACATAAGATACGGAATGGGATGGGTAACAAAGGACAAACACAAGGAGCAGCAAGAACCTACAAAATAACGTAAAGAAGGATAAAACCAGTCTAATCTCAGCCTTGTGATAAATTCTGAAGACAACTAGAAAAGGATTTTTAAAGCTATGTTAGTGGTAAATGGAATATTAGTAATAATGTTCCTTCTTAGTGCAAATGAGAATAAAGAAAATAGAAAGATACTACTCAACTCTCATTTCACTTCAATTTTCTCTAAAACAAGTCCTATTCTGATGCCTTGTGGTGTGAAGGTGATCTTAGGTCCTTGAAGGCTATGCTAGAAGAGTACAAATTCTAGCACCGAGCAACAGACTAAGTTTGCTTTCTGATGATCAATCTAGCTAATAGTGAGCTATGGCTCACTATTAGAAGTCTCTCCATACTTTAGCTAAAGCAATCTATGAAACAAAGAAAAATAGAAAATAGAAAATGGCGCTCAGTCCTGCACAACTCCTTTCCATTTTACTTCTTTGGTTATGCGGTGCAATGGTATTAAAAAATCACACAGTTTTTAAGATAACTTAGCTGTCTGTACTCTAAATGTGTGATCTTTGCTCAGTGATCAGTCATTGGACATATTACTGAACGAACTGAATTATGTCAATCATTCTGGCTATAAATGAAACCAATAAGAAGAAAGCAACAATTGAATAGAAGGTCTGCTCATGGATTTTCCTTGCAAAGACAAATAAGAGTGGTTGGAATTGGGAGCCTGGAAAAGAGGAAATACGATAGCAGTTTTCATATATATGAAGGATTGCCATGTGCAAGAGGATTATACTTATTTTGCTTAGCCCTAGAAAACACCTGGACCTTACACTTGGGTGGAAGTTATAGATAGACAAATTTTGATTCAAGATGGAGGTAAAAAAACAAAACCCAAGCCTTGTAAATAATTTTAGGTTTTTTTATGACTAGCTGTCTTTCTAAGTCTTTCTCTTTAAGTCTTGTCTTCTCCAGATCAGCTAGCCTTCAAGGAAACTTTATTCAGCTTTCTCCATGGATGGAATGCTCTCCCTCCCAATTTAGAATCTCTGGCTTCCTTTAAGACCCAGCTCCAGTTCTGCCTCCTTCAGGGGACCTTTTCTCATCTTCCCAGTTGCTACTGCCACTCCTTTATATACTTTGTATTTATCTTTGTATGTTCTAGTTTATATGCATTGTTTTCTCCATTAGAAGGTAAGCACCTTGTGGGTAGAGATTCTATTCACTTTTACTTCTACCCCAAGTCCATAGCACAGTGCCTGCTACACCGTCAAGTCAGCTAGCATTTATTAAACACCGATTATGTCCTTAATAAATGTTTGCTGGTTGACTGACCTTAGTCAGACACATCACTCTTTCATATTTTGATACAGGGAGCTGTTTGTACCACTCTTGCTGAATTTATCAATACTATTGTTGCTTTTTTAGTTATTTGCATTATGTATATACATGGATAAACTTCTTGAGGACAGAGACCATGTTTTATTCATTTATGTTCCTAGAACAGTCCCCTGTACACAGCAGACCTTTAGTACATGTGGCTGAATGAATTAAAAATTTTCAAAAGGATTATATGACTTTGTAAATTGGTGGCTCTTGAGAAATGACAGTACAATTGATGGCTGATACACCATGTATTTTTGCTGTTAGAAGTCAAGCAATGGAACTTTAATGGTGACTCCTTCAATTAACACTGAATCTCATTTTAATATATGAGGAAATCTTTACAGGATTAGGCATGAATATGGTAATATCTGTATTTCACTGAGGAATTCCCGAAGAAAGACTTTGGGAGGTTGAGTTCTAGAAAGAACATGATAGGAACTAGAGACAACTGTCACTGAAAACTCCTTAGGGAATTCTTGATAGAGCCAAGTACTTACCTTACATGAAGACTGACATTCTGATTTTTGCATATTCTCCTGTTAAACTTTATTATTGAAGTGGTATAGATGTAAGGGTAAGGTAGCTTCCTTATTACATCAGGGTATCCATTTGCTCTAGTGGCATACCCTTATATTTTGAAAGCAGGATATATAAGTAAGGTGCAGACGACAGTACACTGGTTTTAGAGTCAAGAGGAACTAGATTTCTATCCTCATTTTGCTCAGTATTACCTCTGTGACCTTACACAAATCATTTACCCTTTCTGGGCCTCATTTCCTCATTTATAAAATCAGTAGACTAGATGGTCTCTAAGGTCAATTCCTGCTCTTCAAAATTTTGAGTTCCCATGAGAAGCATTACTATGTGTGGGTAAGGGTAAAGTTATCATCTCTATAGACTAACTTAAAAGTCAGCATCAACATGGGAGAGGCTATACCGGAGCAAGAGTTTTTGTCCTACATGAAAACAACTAAAAATAGTTAATCTCAATACTTACCAGAGGCGATGCTATTTGTAAAATACTTTTGATGGATGGGTTTTTGCAAATGGCTTCTTGGACATCTAAAGAAATTCCACAATAAAAAATTACTGTGGTAATGTATATTAAAATATATGCGTGAATCACAGGAAAGAATACTTAACAAATTTCATGTGTCAATAATCCTTAACGTTAGATAGGGAATGTTCTCTATATACTTAATATACTTTTATGTTAGTGGAAAAATACAAATGTGGATTAACTGTTAATTGCAATGTCAGTTACGAGGCAGCTAAGGGGCAAAGTAAGATAATGTATATGAAAACTATTTTTAATTGTTAAGCATCATATATATGTAAGCTATTATTTTATCAGTATTGGCATTAACAGACAATGTAAACAATCTGATTAAAACACATACAAATTACATTAGTAGAAAAGTATTATTACTTGCGAGTTTTGATAATAACAAGCTATTCACAAATATTAAATTTTTATAAAGTGCCTTTTACCCTAGGAGAATCATTATCAAGAAGATAAGAGCAGGTTCTGTTATTCCTGTTTTGATGCTGAGGCACAGAAAGCTGAAGTAATATTCTCAAGATGATGGAATGGATTAGTGGTAGAGCCAGGAAAAAAACAGAGGCCTTCTGATTTTTAGGTTGTGTCTACACAATACCAAATATCTGGACAAAAAGTGAAAAATTCCGTTAGTCATCCAGATATTTTCAAATAGTCAAATGGTCAGTGTCAATAAACAAAAACTAAACAAACAAAAACCCTTCCAGATGGCTGACTGCAGTTTTCATCCGGAGTTTTCAATAACAACATTTGGTACTATGTGCTTTTTCTTAAAACAAGAGGAACAAATTCTCTTTGTCATCTATTGTTTCATGCATTGAAAAACTAAAATTCTAATAACTATACTCTTAAAATAAAAGGAATACTGCAGTAAACTTGAAATAGTCTCTTAAAATCAATTAAATGATCAGTCCCAAAATACATTTAAGGACATGGTAATCCAGATATAATGTATATTTTTAGGCTAATAAAATATCTTACTTCAAAAGATCTGTGATTTCATTGAGTAGGTTCTCCTTCCACTGATGCGGATCCCAACCCTTCCTTAACCTCTTTTCTCTGGCCAAAAAATGCATTGCCTGATGAAAAGTCTCCCTGCCACTGAACGTAGCTAGGCTAGTCTAAGGGCAACAGATGCATTAGTCTGCTTTCAGGCCAGTCCTTGATGCCTTTAGAGACTGGTAGGAATTGTCAGCATTTAATACTCTAATGACATAGCCTTTTTTTTTTTGAGAGTACAGTGTTTTCAACATGCCACAATATAGAATCAAATTAGGATTTTAGTAAAGGGTTATTGAAATTATAAAAATATTCAGTATTGTGTTCATTATAGCAAAACTATTCAAATGCTTACAATGCAATCTTTGATTGAGGTGATTAAGTGATTCTATGATCTTCTGTTCTTCAAAAGACAGCGTCCCAATGTTTAATCGCTGTGCCTTATGTAAAGGAAGAGTTGGCTTGTATGGCTGCATGGGTTTCATGGCAGTTAGGATTTTATCCTCAGGAACTGATGAATTCACTAATTTTTCAGCCATCAAAAACTGAGCAGTACTTTCTGAAACTTGAGAAGTTATGCAAAGCATTAACAGCATATTTTTCTTCCATTTAAAAAGACTACAACATATAGACTGTGTTATTTCATGAATTAGGCATAAACCCCTGTCAGTTGGCAATCTTTTAACTAGAATTTTAACATAATTGATAGTCATTATAATGATACTAAGGCAATTAAAGCTTTTGAAGTGTTTCTCAAATAAAATAAAAATTATGTTCAGTATAGTTGGGTTAAAATTATTTTATCCATTGATCTTGAGATTGCACATAAAGAAGATGAATACGATAATCTTTCCTACAATATATGGAAAGATATGGATAGAAAAAAAAAGAATAAGAAATATTCTGTCTTTTAAATGATTTTACTACAATTAGTTTGCGGTAGCAGCAAACGTGCAGGAAGATATGTCAGAGATATAATTAAATTTGTAAGAATAACTTGTGAAGTAGTAAGAAGTAATAAGAAACAGATTTTAAAATAACCTGTCAATGTAGCAGCATGATTAGTAAATGAGAATTAATAGTGCAAAAAATGTAAAGGAACAAATGAAAGATCTGTGAATAGACCAGGAAGGAAAATATGATAACTCAAGCATACCTTCCTCAGAATGAGAAATACTACTCAGACTTTGTACTGGCTCACTTGAACTTAGTTGTATAGGTTGTATTTTATTCTGTAAAAATTGAAAAAAAATAACCATTATTCTGAATTTTTAAAACATAAATTATACATTAATAAATCTTTTCAGTATTTAATTGAAATGAGTATTTTAGAATTAAGCAAGTATTTTTAAGACCAATATTTTTCAGTGTTAAGAATTAACTGAATTGTATATGACATTATACGCGTAAAGTATTTTATGCAAAATTTTTGAAATGATTCCTAATAGTTGCAACATTTTTAGACATTTATAGTGGAAAGGGTGTTGGATTTGGAATCAGAGGTCTTAGTTTCCAATTCTGGTCCTGTCACTTGCTAAATGTGTCCCTGGTGAGGCATGTAAACTTCCTGAAGTTAGGAGAATACTAGATAAATGCAAAGGATTCACTTGACTCTACATCTACGTTCATATGACCTGTGATTTCTCTGTAGGAAGATTTTTGTGATTTCTCTTTATTTTTTGTTTCAGTTATATATTTTAACTCTTTTAAATTTACATATTTGCCAAGCTCTCTTATTTCAACTAGAACAGGTGTTTCTATTAAAAATTAAGAATTTTTTGGTGATACTTTTATGGTATATGAAGTGTTTGGCTAATACCAAAGAAATTAAGAATCAGGATAATGCTATGTGAAATAGGAGGATCGTTCTAAGGGATGAGGCATTCATAGCTGACATTACAACTCAGAGAGCTACATGTAGTTGTCCTCACTACAGCCAATGTTTACATGGATTTGGGTTTATCTGAAGAATGATGCCTCAGTGAGGCTGTCATTTTGGTCTTCTGCAGAAATATGTACTATGCATTTTATAATGTTTGGGACTGCAGAAACAGATTCAAGCAACCAAGCTTGCAAGAGTCGATTGAACTCTCCAAAGGGAAAATGATGAATCTAGAAGAAAATGGAGAAAAATGCCTAGGAAACAGAAAAACCATTGACTGGTTGTTTTAGACATCATCTTATCACGTATTAAGCAATCATAAATGTGAGTGGCTTGATCTGCAGATCCTTATCTTCTCTCTTCATAGTCAGGAGGACTGGGAACAAGCTTCTAAGGCGCCTGCTGTTGTTTGACTTCCTCCCATCACCATTCTGATTGCTACTACCACCATGTAGACTCCTGTTTCACTGACTGTTAGTAGATTATAATTTGCGTTCCTTGCTGTCCTCCCCTCTTTGCTTGCTTTTCCTCCTTCCCCTCCAAACACTCCAGACACAAGAGAGCTGTGTATATTTTTTGGTAAGCCAGTAGAGCCTAAGGAAAAAGAAGATCTACAGATGACTGTGATTCTTCTTTGGTCAGTTATCCATGAGGAAAGAGTTTTACTTTCTGTACATGTCCCAGGGGCTGTGGTGGTGATGGTAGAAGAAAATCTAGAATAATGACCTATATGTTCTATGAAACTGTGCTGATGGTCAACCACTGTAATGGTTAAATAGTTGGAATATAAACTAAGTAGAAGAACAGGAGTAATAATTTAAAAAATGGCTTGAATGAAAGAGAAATTTAGGTGTAACTTCAATTATGATCTGGTCAAAATAAAAGACTTTGAAAGGAATATGAATGGAAATGTGGTATAGATGATGGGGACATGGATTAAAATCCAGCTGCATGAACTTATTTGTTGGGTAACTAGGCAATTTACATGATTTTTTTCTTCCAGGTGAAAAGACTAAAACATACAAACTTAGTATTATTTCATGAATTAGACATAAAGCTCTGTCAGTTGGCAATCTTTGAACTAGAACTCTATCATAACTGATATTCATAATGATGATACACTGGCAATGAAAACTTTAGAAGATTCAAGTAAGAATAATGTTAATATGAGAAAAAAGTGTGGTTTTATCCTGGGGGAAATTCTTGTTGCTAGAACCTCTTCTATTAGTTGACTGATCATTCATAACTGTAAATAAATTATGAAGCTTTACTAACTAGGTCAACTACAAATTTATATTAAATAATATCAACTAGGCCTTCACTATGGTAAGGCAATTCTCTTACATATCCCTAATTATCTCACTGTCAGATTTATTACGGTGTTTTTTCATTCTTTCTCAAATCTCTCATCATTCTCTTTAACTTCTCAGCTAAGAACTTTGCCTTGTATTTTACTGAAAAGCTGAGGTAATCTACTGAGAATCTCCCTCTTATTCTCTTCTTTATCAAATATTGCTCAGTTGTCTTTTTGTCACTCGCTCCTCCATCAGCCCTGTTTTCATACAGAGAGGAGGCTCCAAGGCTTGCCAAGACTCACTCTTCTACCTGTACCCTTGAGCCTATTCTAGTCTATCTTCTCCAGAACACCGACCCATTATCATTTCTACCCTTGCACTATTCTTCAAGCATTGTATAAAGCTGTTTCCTTGCTTACTATAAAACATGCTCATGTACCCTAACACCATTGTCAAAAAAAATCTTTACTTGATCTGTCCAAAGTATCATTCTACATATTTCCTCACTTTTGCAGCTACACTTAGAAAGTCCACTGACAATTTCTTCTTCGTCTCTTCAGTCTGGCTTCTGACCTCATCATTCAACTGAAACTGCTCTCTTCAAAGTTGCCAATGATCTTTTAATCACCAAACCTAACGGTTTTTCTTAGTCCTCATCCTTTTTGACCTTTATGTAGTTTGGTACTATTGAAAATTCTTTCTTCAATACTCTTCTCTTTCTAGTTATGCGTATGTGAAAGAGAGAGAGAGAGAGAGAGAGAGGAGAGAGGAGAGAGAGAGAGAGAGAGGAGAGAGAGAGAGAGAGAGGAGAGAGAGAGAGAGAGAGGAGAGAGAGAGAGAGAGAGAGAAACTCTTCTAATTCTCCTACCTGTCTGACCACTCCTCATTTACTTCTGCTGGATATTCATCCATGCTATGCTCACAAAATTGTAGATGTACCCTAAGGTTGAGCCCTCTTTACTTATCTCTCTATATTTTTACTTGATGAAAAGCTCAGCTTCCATGGACTGACTGAACTACCATTTCTGTGCCAATAACTTTCAAATCTACCTGTCCAGCCCTACTCTATGCCTACATTTCCAACTGTTGAGTGGACATCTTAAACAGAGATATAGATAACTTAAACTCACCATGTCCAAAACTGAACTCATCTTTCCCACCAAGTCCTTCCCTCCTTGTAACTTTCCTATTACTGTGGAGGGTGATACTAGGAGTCATATAGGCTAATATAATAACTGAGATGTTATCCTTGACTACTCCTTCTCTCTCATCCCCCATATCAGAACTATATTGGATTCTGTCTCATCTTTTATTACATCTGTCCCCATTCTTTCCTCTGACAATGCTACCATGCTGGTGCCTAGGCTATTGCAATAGTATTTGATTGGTCTCCCTGCCTTAAGCTCTGGATAGAACACTGGAACTGAGTCAGACCTAAATTTATATGTGGCCTCAGACATGAGCTGTGTGACCCTGGACAAGACACTTAACCTCTGCCTCAATTTTCTTTGGTAAAATAGATACAATAATAGCACCTAAATCCCTGGGTTATTGTGAAGATAAAATGAGATGTTTTTAAAGTGCTTGCACACCTTAAAATGGTATATCAATATTATTACTTTTGTTGTTGCTATTCTCTGCTCAGTTGTCATGATCTTTCTAAAATGCTGGTCTGAACCAAGCAGGGTCCTCCAGGGCTCCAGAGTCAGTGCTCTTTCCTCTGTACCATGTTATCATTTATGAAGAAGTTGCTGAACAGAAGAAACTGCTATTAAACAAAAATAGGTTCTAAAGATGAGAACAGAATAATCAGTACAGTACGGGGCTTTGAAAATTAAGCAAGCAGGATAGCAATATGAGGCTTGATATCTGGTTAGGTTAAATCTAATTTTTCTTCATGACTTCTGATATATAATGAGAGAACCATGAAAGCAATGCTTTATCTCATTAACATAATATCTCAATATCAAATGGATATTTATATTTACATTTACCTGTGGCTGTTCAAGGTACTTCTGCCTTGTAGAACTGGAGAGCTGTCTTCTTTCCTCTAAGAGAGTTCTTGGTTTATTTTCATAACTTGTAAGATTTATTTTTCTTTTTGCACTGGTAGAATCTTAAGACAAATGTCAGAAAAAAGTCATCAATTATGCAAAGCAGAATAATCTATTTTTACTGTTTTATACAGCAAAGCATTTTCAAATAGGACAGCTAATTATATGGCATAATAGTTTATTTCATGAAAGTGAAAACATCAAAGGGGAATTTTCAAACATCCTCATATTTAAAATGATAATACAAATAAAAATAAGTACTTTCTAAGCATAAGGAAAAACAAGTGATTCAACACTTTGTATTCTGAGGAAAGATACTCTAAATTTCATGCAATTTCCTGTGTGAAAAATTTTAGGTAACAATTAGAGTCTTATGATATTTCATATGCTCAGAGCAGCTTAATCTTTTTTTTATTTTTATTTTTTTAAAATATAAATTTATTTAACTTTTTACATTCATTTTCACAAAATTTTGGGTTCCAAAATTTCTCCCCATTTATCCCCTCCCCCCACCCTAATACACTGAGCATTCTAATTTTCCCTATCACCAATCTGCCCTCTCTTCTATCATCCCTCCCTTCTCTTTGCCCCCATCTTCTCTTTTGTCCTGTAGGGCCAGATGACTTTCTATTCCCCATTAACTGTTTTTCTTATTTCCTAGTAGCAAGAACAATACTAAACAGTTGTTCCTAAAACTTTGAGTTCCAAATTCTCCCCATCTCTCCCTCCCCACCCATTCCCTTTGGGAAGGCAAGGAATTCAATATAGGCCCTATCTGTGTAGTTTTGCAAATGACTTCGATAATAGTCATGTTGTATAAGACTAACTGTATTTCCCTCCATCCTATCCTGCCCCCCATTGTTTCTATTCTGTCTTTTGATCCTGTCCCTCCCCGAATGTTGACTTCAGATTGCTCCCTCCTCCCATTACCCTCCCTTCCATCATTCCCCTCACCCTGCTTATCTCCTTCTCCCCCACTTTCCTGTATTGTAAGATAGGTTTTCATACCAAAATGAGTGTGCATTTTATTCCTTCCTTTAGTCGAATGTGATGAGGGTAAACTTCATGTTTTTCCCCTCCACTAAAAAGTCTCCTGCTTGCCTCTTGAATGAGATATAATTTACCCCATTCCATTTCACCCTTTCTCCTCCCACTACATTTCTCTCTCACCATTTATCTTCATTTCTTTTAAGATATGGTCCCATCCTATTCAATTCACTCTGTGCTCTCTGTCTCTGTATGTGTGTACGCGCATGCATATACATGTATGTGTGTGTGTGTGGTCCCACCAACTACCCAGATACTGAAAAGTTTTAAGAGTTACAAATATTGTCTTTCCATGTAGGAATGTAAACAGTTCACCTTTGGTAAGTCCCTTATGACTTCTCTTTGCTGTTTACTTTTTCATGCTTCTTCTCATTCTTGTGTTTGAAAGTCAAATTTTCTTTTCAGCTCTGGTCTTTTCATCAAGAATGCTTGAAAGTCCTCTGTTTCATTGAAAGACCATATTTTCCCCTGAAGTATTATACTCAGTTTAGCTGGGTAGGTGATTCTTGGTTTGAGTCCTAGTTCCTTTGACTTCTGGAATATCCTATTCCATGCCCTTCGATCCCTTAATGTAGAAGCTGCTAGATCTTGGGTTATCCTGATTGTATTTCCACAATACTGGAACTGTTTCTTTCTAGCTGCTTGCAATATTTTCTCCTTGACCTGGGAATTCTGGAATTTGGCCACAATGTTCCTAGGAGTTTCTCTTTTTGGATCTCTTTCAGGCGGTGATCGATGGATTCCTTCAATACTTATTTTGCCCTCTGGTTCTAGAATCTCAGGGCAGTTTTCCTTGATAATTTCATGGAAGATGATGTCTAGG
Organism: Bettongia penicillata ogilbyi; assembly: GCA_023548195.1. Taxonomy (NCBI): domain Eukaryota; kingdom Metazoa; phylum Chordata; class Mammalia; order Diprotodontia; family Potoroidae; genus Bettongia; species Bettongia penicillata. The sequence continues at coordinate 1,686,323 of JAJHZJ010000136.1, read as the reverse complement.
CTCTTTTTTTGATCATGACTTTCAGGTAGTCCCATAATTTTTAAATTGTCTCTCCTGGATCTATTTTCCAGGTCAGTTGTTTTTCCAATGAGATATTTCACATTCTCTTCCATTTTTTCATTCTTTTGGTTTTGTTTTATGATTTCTTGGTTTCTCAGAAAGTCATTAGACTCCATCTGTTCCATTCTAATTTTGAGAGAACTATTTTCTTCAGTGAGCTTTTGAACCTCTTTTTGCATTTGGCTAATTCTGCTTTTGAAAGCATTCTTCTCCTCATTGGCTTTTTGAACCTCTTTTGCCAATTGAGTGAGCCAATTTTTCAAGGTGTTATTTTCTTCAGCATTTTTTTGGGTCTCCTTTAGCAAGGTATTGACCCGTTTTTTATGCTTTTCTTGCATCTCTCTCATTTCTCTTCCGAGTTTTTCTTCCACCTGTCTTAACTTGATTTTCAAAATCCTTTTTGAGCTCTTCCATGGCCTGAGCGCACCAGACATCCACCTGAGATGTCTGGGATACAGAGGCCCCGACCTCCACATCTTTCCCTGATGGTAAGAAATGTTCCTCATCATCAGAAATGAAAGGCGGGAACATCTGTCCCCCAAGAAAGTGGCTTTCTATGGTCTTATTTTTTTTTCTATTTTCTGGGCATTTTCCCACCCAGTTACTTGACTTCTGAGATTCACCCCTTCCTAGATCTGCCCAGCTAGTGCTTGGGGTCTGAGATTCAAATGCTGCTCCCCAGCCTCAGGGCTTTCTGTGGTGGGCGTGGCTGCTATTCAATATGAGCTTAAGTTCTGGTGCTGGGGTGGGGGCAAGGCTGCCTCCCAGGCTCAGTTCCCTCAGGGGGTTTATGCAGAGATCTTCAATAATGGAGCGGAGCTCCTGCCTGCTCTGGGAGTCCCGGGCCGCCACTGCCTCTGCTGCCACTGCCTCTGCTGCCACTTCCACCACTGCCTCCCGAGGGGGCCCGAGACACCCCACTCCCCTCTCAGCCAGCCCAGAAGTCTCTCTCACTGACCTGTAGCACCTGTGGATGGAGGGACCTTCGCAGCTGCTGGAGATTCCGTCCCTGAAGCCTGCTTGGATCTGCTCCTCTGGGGCTGCGCGGCCAGGGCAGCGCAGGGGTTGGCTCCGCTGTCCGGAGCGCAACAGACCCCTGGGGACGGCTTTCCAGGGCTCTCTGGAACCGAAATCTCTTCCACTGTGCTTCTGCGCGGGTTCCACTGCTCCAGAATTTGTGGGGAGCTCTTTTTACAGAAAATTTATGGGCTGTGGATTCGGAGCTAGCATACGTGAGTCTTTCTACTCCACCATCTTGGCTCCTCCCGCAGCTTAATCTTTTAAAAATATTTCCTTTCTTTAGGGAAAAGTTAAAAATTCTACATCCTCTCAAAAACTTCCTAGATAAAGTAAACATGAAGTAGCAATCCATTTTTTTTTTAACCTCTCATTTTACTTCAGGACAAAATGCTCCAAATCCTTTTGATTTTTTTAAAACTACCTTACTGGCTTTTCTCTTCTTCTATTCATTAACCCATATTGGTTTTAGATAGAAAATTTCGGATGGCAGAATCTGTGTCTACTAAAATCAGCTTCATTTATAGAAAGGCAGTGAGACATAGTGGATAGAGGGCTAACTGGCCTCAGAGTTAAAGATCTGGGTTCAAATCCAGCCTCTGACACATACTAGTTATTATACCCTGGGTAAGTTACTTCCTCTTTCTGTGTCTCAGGCAACTCTCTAAGACTATAAATTACATAGCATGGCTAATCTATACTGATAGAGGAAGTTTCCTTATCTGGACTCCATATATCAATGAATAAAATGTCTCTTTTCTTCTCCAAATTGTGTAGCAGCCATTTATACATTTACAATTAGTTGCTATCTGAAGGTTTCAATAATGTCAACTGTTTAAAAACAACTAGACTGATAACTTATAACACAAGAAATTTTTCATATGAATTGTTATTGATCCATGTACTTCACATATGACTCCTGAATTCCTATAAAATGTGGTATTTCTTACATTGTATAGTCATATTATTTAAACTTAAAAGGGGAAAAAAACCCACTAGTGACATCTATAGAATCTTAGAAATGGAAGAGTTCTTAGAGGTCCTTTGGTTAAACTTCTCCCCCATGCAGGAATTATTTCTTTATCAATGACAGATGGTTACTTAGCATCTGCTTAATATTTCTTGGGACATAAGTCTCATAACTTCATGAGAAAACCTTTTCCATTTTTGGACAATTTAAATTCATAATAATCTTTTTTATAATCTATCTACCTGTAACTTATACCCACTGGCCCTATATTCTGTCTTTTTGATCAACAAGAACAAGTCTATTCTTTCTTCCACAATATAGGTCAATAGCTGTAAATGACTACCATGTCTTCTCTGCCGCTGACCACTGTTATATATAATAATATATAAACACATTTATTAGAGACAGACAAATGCTGCCTCAGTTTTTTTTAAATGGTGCAAGGAGGTAAGTATACAAAAACCAAGTAAGCTTTATTTTGGTTACTATTTTACAACATATTAATTTTACAACATATTTTACAACATATTTTTGTGTTTTTTTACAACATATTAATTTTACAACATATTAATAACAGGATGATTGTTTTTCTTTTAATCAAAAGGAAGAGGGGATCACAAAGAACCAGGATTGCTTCATCATACCTAACTAATTTCATTTTCTGTCTTGATAGGGTCACTAGATCAGTAGGTCATAAGATCATAGATTCAGAACTGAAAAAAAACCTCAGAGATTATCTATTCCAGTCTCCTCATTTTACTGATGATGAAAGTAAGCCTCACAGTGATTAAGTGTTTTGTTTAAAGTCATATAGGTAGTGAACATAAGTAATATTTGAATCCAATCCAGGTCCTCTGACTGCAGAGCCAGTGACACTTCCATTGTGCCATGTTGCTTTCTTTGGACAGAAGAATGTTTTATATATATATATATATATATATATATATATATATATATATATATATATATATATAGTTTACCTAGATTTTAGTAAAGTATTTGACAAAATTTCACCTTATTCTTGTACACAAAATGAAGGGCCATGAGCAAGATGAAAATATAATAGGGTGGATTAAAAACTAGTTGAAGAGCAAGACCCAAAGAGTAGTCATTAATGTTTTCATATCAACTTGAAATGAGATCTTCAGTGGAGTATAATAAGGATTTATTTTATACTCTGCACTTTGTTTGCATTTTAACCAATGTTCTGGATGATGCACAGATATTTAACAAATTTACAGTTGACATGAGGTTATAAGTCATATTCAGCCGACACACTGGATATGACTCAAAAAAAGATCTTAACAGACTAGAATATTGGACCAAATTGAGTAGGATGAAATTTAATATGGATAAATATCATCTGGGCAGCTAAACGATGCAATGGATAGAGTGCCAAGCCTGGAGTCAGGAAGACTCATCTTTGTGAGTTCAAATATGGTCTTAGACACTTAACTAGCTGTACGATCCTGGCAATTCACTTAATTCTGTTTGCCTCAATTTCCTCATCTGTAAAATGAGTTGGTAAAGGAAATGGCAAATCATTTCAGTATCTTGCCAAGAAAACCCTAAATGTGGTCATGAAGAGCTGGATATGACTGAAATAAATGAACAACAAAATGTCATCTTACAGATTCAAAAAAATCATTCTCAGAAGTACAAGCTAAGGGAGGTAATGGCTAGTGTCTCATAAGTTTAATATGAATAAAAAGTGAAACTTGTTGGATTCAAATGTCTGTGCAATTTTAGGCTGTACTAGACTAGGGAACCACTAATCTTGTTCTCTTGACAGACAACAGATAGAATAGTTTTCGGTTCTAACAGCATCACCTGTTAGGAAGAAAGAAATTAACAAGCTAGAGCATATCCAGAAGAAAATAACACAAATGATAAGGGGAATAGAAAACCATGGCCTACAAATATTGTTTGAAGAAACTTTTAAGAAAGAGAACTTTTTAGAGAAGAGAAGACTCAAGCGGCTCATAAGACCTTTCTTCAAGTATCCAAAAGTCTTTAAGATGGAAGAGATGTTTTGTTCTACTTGGCCTCAGAGGGCATAAGTATGAGCAATAGGATATAGGTAAAGAGAAGTATATTTAAGCTCAATGTAAGAAAACAACATCCAAATGACAAGAGCTATTAAAAATTGAAAAGGGGTGCTTTGGGAGATAGCTGGATGCTCCTCACTCCATCAAAGACTAGACTATCATTTATTGGGTATGTTATGGAGGGTATTCTTTTTCAAGTTCACTTTGTACTAAATAAATGACCTCTGAGAAAACTTCCAAGTCTGATTCTGTAATTCTATGAGCAGTAGGCCAAAATCACCTCTCAAAACAATGAGAAGCAGTGGAAGGAAAATTAGCCTCCATAAGGAAAACTTGGCAAGAGACTAAACTTAAGTCAAATCATCCTGAGAGCATTTATAGATGAAAATATGGTAACAAAAAGATGTGAAAACAAACATATTTCCCAGTACTTTTACACTGATTTATTTTAATAATTGTAGACAGCAGTATCACCTCACCACATTTACTCTCCATCGCTTCAGTACCCAAAGTGCTATGTGAGGTAATAGTCCAGAAAATAAAGTAATGAAGAGAGGCTGCATTTGACCAAAACAATGTGGAAATCAAGATTGGAGATGTCATAATTTTAAAGATACTCATGGATTGATTTTTCAAGTCATCTCAAAGAAAAAAAGTAAAAAAGTGACAAAATTCACAGTCTGTATTATTACCAAAAAAAGGGTGAACAGAAAGTTATCAGTAACTACCAACTTTACCATACTTTTGGACAAAAGACACAAGATCCTTTGGGGGAATAGCTTTTGGTCTTATATGTTTGTGATTCCTACATATATATACTGCATATCAGAGCCTTGTTAGAGAAATATGACACTTTTTAACCCAATTTCCACTTTCCCTTCAATCCTTGCATTGCTGATTTTACTTGTATAAGTCTTTTAATTTCATGTAATGTAATTATTTTATCTTATGCAATTGACTTAATCCATCATTTAGCTAAAATTTTTAGGTGGCAATTCCATAACTAAAACAAAGAACAGAGGAAATCACAAAAGATAAAAAAGTAAAAAATTAAAGTGATGTTGCATATTTAAAATAATGAAAACAGAATAAAAATTAAAACTGTGGCATGAGAAAATATTTGTGTCAAATATTACTAAATGTCTGATATTCAAGGTAAATAGAGAACTGACAAAAATATATATGAAGAGGACAGAAACATTTTCCAGAGGAGAACTACAGATTACAAATGACCATATAAAAGCCTTTTCAAATCATTAATAGTAGAAAAACACAAATTAAAACAGTTCAGATAATTCACCTTGCTCCATGCCAAAAGAAAAATATGATTACAAAATAGGAATAGTTGATATTAGAGGGGCTATGGAAAGATAGGCAGCAGGAATTTCAGTGCAGGTGGGAATTGGTCCAACTGTTCTGGATAACAATTTGGCATTACTCAAGAAGAGTGACAAAAGTTTTCATACCTTCTGACCCCAAAATCCTACTACTGTGCTTATACATCAAGGAAGTCAAAGACAGAATCAAAATTCCAAAACATATAACAAAATATTCATAGCAACATTCTTGATGGCAGCAAAGAACTATCACTGCCTTGTCATAGTGGAGGGGCTTGCATAGCTCAATGAGGCTATGAGCTATGCTGAGTAGTGTTACCCAAGATGGACAGATCAGAGTAGAGTTCTGACAAAAGATGATGATCCACTGGAGAAAGAAATGGAAAACCACTTCAAGTATCTTTGCCAAGAAAATCCCATAGACATTATTGGACCTGGCGAGTTATGATCCATTGGGTCACAAAGACTTAAATGAATAACAACAACAAAGAAAAAGAAAAAAACTGGATGCCCATCAGCTGAGAAATGGCATCAAAACCCCAACAATGATGACGTATGAATGTCGTGGAATAATACTGTGCAGTAAGGATAAAGATGAGTAAATCTGAGAAATGAGAAAATCTGTACGAACTGATGCAGAATAAACAAAATAACCAGCACTAAAAGAACAATGTGCACATTGACTACACCAGTGTAGCTGAAAATGTCACCTAAAGGAAGCTGTCAAGTAACTGAAAAACTGGTGAAGGTCCAGGAGCATCTCCTTCTTTATGATAGAGAAGCAACGGTTATTATGAAAGAAAGTTATATACATTGGCAGATAATAGTCTCTATATGGCACAAAACACACGTTAGCCTGGAGAGGGGAGGTCATCTTTTTCCTTTCCCAGAAATGACTACAATGTAAAGATAAAATGCTTCACTAACATATTTTTAAACAATTAATTTCTTAAGTATGTGATTGGGTGTTGATATGTGGCTATATAGCAGTTCATCTGAAAAAGATACAGGAGTTTTTGGTGGACTCTAAGTTTAATTTGAGGTAGACATGTCAGCAATGACAGTAAATTAGTGGTGGTCTCCCTTTTGTGGTTCAAATCCTTGAGAAGGTTATCTACAGTTGATACCTCCACTTCTATTTCTTCCACTCTCTAATGCTGAAACCCTAATTTCTTCTAATCATTCAACTGTGAAACTGCTCTCTTCAAAGTTACCAATGATCTCTTAATTGCCAAATCTAATAGCCTTTTCTCAGTCTTCATCCTTGACCTCTCTGCGCTTTTGACCCTAGAATACCCTCCTCTCCTTGATACCTTTTCTCTCTAGGTTTTTGTGAACACTGCTCTCTCTTAGTTCTGACTACTGTCCAGTTTCCTTTGTTGAATCTTATCCAGGTCACTCTCATTAACTAGTGTCAACACAGATAAGTATAAATTATTCCCTTATCATCTCTAATCCCGATCTTTCCTTTGAGTTCCAGCTGGACATTTCCACCTGCCTACTTGACATCTCTACTGGTTGACCCACACGCAGCATCAAATTCAATATATCCAAAACCAAGTGCATTATTTTTCTCCTTAAACCTAATTTTCCTTCTAATTTCATTACTGATGCTTGTGACAAAAAAAAATTGTTGATGTTAGTGACTTTTCACTATTCCCTCAATCTATACATCCCAATTAGTTGCCAAATCCTGCCATTTCTAGCTTATTATCTCTCACATTTGTCTTCTTTTCTCTACTCACACAGCCACTACCTTGATTCAGGCAACAATCACCTCTTTTACAGATTATTGCAATGACCTTTGACTTAACTTCCTTGCCTCAAATCTGCCCTGAAAACAATTCATCTTTTATATAGTTGCTAAAATGATTTTCCTAGAGTACAGGTCTGAACATGTTACTGTTTCCCATAACCCTTTCCATCTGCTTACTCAATACATTTCAATGGCTTCCTAATGCTTGCAGGATCAACTATAAAATGTTCTGGATTTTAAAGTCCTTTATGAATTGGTTCCAATCTTTTTTTAATTATACATTACTCTTATTCACACACTATCTCATTCAGCCAACGTGACCTTATGCTTTTCTGTACATTTTATATTCCATCTTCATACCTTTGCACAGACTATCCTTTTTGTTTGGAATGTACTCCCTTCTCATTTCTGACTCGTTAAAAAAAATCTCAGCTCAAGAACTACCATCTTCACAAAGCCTTCCTGGTTCCCTCAGCTGCTAGTATCATTCCTACAAAAATACCTTGTATTCATTTTGCCTGCATACACATACATACACGACATCCACTCTACAATCCAGTTTCCATAATATAAGGTCCTTGAGAGTACTGACTGTTTCTTTTTTGGCCTCATGTCCCCAAGGTGTCTGGCCATAATAGGGAATTAATAAATGCTTGCTGATTGATTTTTTTCTGCAATTTCCAGTTGGTAATGATTTCCCTCTTAGACCTCCCTTCACATAGCATTTTGCTTCTCACCTCTATGATTCACTTATCAAGTAATAATGCACGCTATATGTAGCTATATTTGTATCATTTCCATCCTAGTTTGGAAGCTCTATAACTCTTAGTATTAAATACATAAATAAAATACTGGGCACATAATTAGCATTTCAAATCACATACTGAGAGAAGTAATCTAATTCTTTTAGGGTGATGCTTAATGCACTATTGCCACAAGGGGGAAAATTTCACATACAAAGTAATACAGAAACATTCTACTTAATTTTTTTTTAAAGTCAGCAGTGTCTTACCAGCAGCCTTCTCATTTTGTCCAAGGGTACTATGCTCTCCTTTCCACTGAATACCAACTTTTTCTTCAATAGGCTTCAAAGAGTGACTATTTTCTTCATAAAGAGGACTTCTTTGTGCACAAATTGATGAATCATCTTGCTGGACAATCACTTGAGTACCTTTCATACTGTTATTTATCTTTGCTGACGTTTGGCGTTCAGAGGTGCGATACGAAGGTAATGATGGCATTGGAGTTACTAACTCAGAGCTATTAGTATTCCAAGGTGAAGGACAACTTTCTTGAGAAATGTGACTAAAAGTGTTCTCTGTTGGAAAAACATGCCTTGAGCCTAGGTTCCTATTAGTTATAGTACTGCTTTGAGATTTTGTAGGCATCACTTGTTGACACTGAGAATCTTTTACAGTTTTACTAATTCTATTATTTGTTACAGGTTTATGAGGAGGATGAGGTGCAATTAATTTGCCCTGAGTTGGTATAGTCTTGTTGGCTTCATTTGTAGCCTGTGGTCTAATGACAGTGCCTTTTTTGTTTTTAGATGCAATACCTGATTGAACTTTGGAAGCCCTTGATCTTCGAATTATCTTTATTATCCCACTCCGTGAAACAGTCTTCTGGGATTTAGAATCGTTATTTTGAACAGGGAATTTACCTTCCTCCTTTTTTGAGGTTATCCAGGCTTGTTTTGCAAAGCTTTTACCTGAAGGTACAAAAGAGTGTAAAGGCACATTATCTGTTTCAGACATTTGTGTAGCAGCATTTGTTGTGATAAGAGAGTTATTCTTGGCGTTTTCACACTTTGTTACTCCCAATATGCCCTTGTGGTTTTCATAACTATTAGAATTATGAACGTTAATATTGCTAGTAGTACTGACTTTGGTTTGAACATAAGTTGGCTGTGATGATTCTTGACATGAACCAAGTCCAGTTTTCAATGAAGTTTCTCCATCTTCTTTTTCTTTTTGGCCAATTTCATCAAACCACCTCAGTTTTTTAATGGTCTTTTGAATTTCTGATCCCTTTCCCTTTATTTTTGCCAACTCCACACTATCTCTGATTGCTGCTGCAGTTTGATTTCCCAAGTTGAAGCCTCGATTTATAATTAATGCCTTGAAACAATCATTTTCATATTTAGATTCTTTCTTTAATATACTTTTGAGTAATTTTACTCCATTTCTCTCATGATTATTATGTTTGGATTTTTTTGGCTGTCCAATTAAGTCAGAATTATTAGAAAATGATGGTGTGGTTCCAACTGTTTTCTCATTTTTATCTTTCACTGACATTTGATCAGGGTTGTTACACATAAAAGAAGCACTAAGTGCATCTGGAAATAAAAAAGGCAATGCCTGATTATTACTCCCAAAGTTTTTCATCTTTTCATCTTTTATATCTTTCAAACTGTCTAGCCCATCAGTACACTGTACTGGGTAAATTTCTCCCAAGTGCATATTATTTTTTTGCAAAAAACTAGCTGAATGTATATTACTATAAGTATTTTTATAGTTAGTCCATTGACTAGAAGGCAGTACTACAGGTGTTGCCATAGGTATATTTGAAGCAGGTACTGAAGTTGCTCTGTTTGGTTGAATTAATTCAGGATATTTCTCATGTTCTGAAGACTGAACTATTTCTCTTGTAGTGGGAGATGAAGCAGTCCAAGTTTTGCTGAATTTAAATGATGGGCTCTCAGCAACTAAGGGTCTCTCTCTTTTAAGCATTCTAGAAGACAGAGAGTCAACTTTCCATATACTGAAAGCTTCTGAAGTCTTTTCAGCCTTTTTGTCTTGTGCAAAAGTACATGGGTTCTGTATAATGGCTACTGTATTATCAGAAGCATCTGTATTTCTTTCGCCAATCCTGTTAAGAGTAAATGACCTTAGTTTTGGATTATTAAAATGGTCATTATGTTTATTTATAAAGTCTGGAAAAGGAGAGGATGTCTGTATATTTTGATCATTTATGTTTGTTAGCCAATTATTTATATGTTGAGTTTTAGAGAGATGCAATTCACCTGCATCAAAATAAAGATGCTTTGTTGGCTGTGGACTCTGTGAATTGCGAGATGCAGAGTTCTGCTGGGCTACTGAAGACAGAGCTTTACTAAGTGTTGAATAGATTTCTTCATGGTCTCCAGCTTCAAGACTGTCTATACTTGACAGAGTTTCAGAATTTGTTAGCTGATTAACTTCTTCTTGAAGATCCTGAAAAAAAGAATGTAAATTTATCTTTAAAGTGTCTTAATTTTTAATGTCAAAATTAATGAAGCACCATAACATCTCAATTATTGCTGAAGCTCATCTTCCTGGACACATAGGAGTTTACTAGGGCAGGTTATAAGCTTTATAGGGAAATACCAATGAATCTGGAGTGAGAAGATTTGAATTTTAATCTCAGTTCTGTAACTATCTGTATATGACTGGTAAATTCATTTAACCTCTGTGGAGCTCACTCTAAAATCAGGAGTTTGATTAGATGACTTCTAATTTCTCTTCAAGCTCTAAATTTCTGATTCTATGAAGTTCCTGACTTAGTAGAACACAGTGGGGAATAGCAGCTAAATACAAACTTACTTAGGATCACTGAGGTTATCATCAAGGATCTTCAAGGAGGTTAGGGCAGAACCAAGACAGCAGAGTAAAGGCAGGTACTCATCTGAACTCTCCCCCAAACCTCTCCAAAAACTTTTAAATAATGACTCTAAACAAATTCTAGAACAGAAGAACCCACAAAAAAGATGGAATGAAATAATTTTTGAGGCCAAGACAACCTAGAAGTTGGAAAAGAAGATCTGTTGCACCAAAGGGAGAGAGGAGCACAGTCCAGTGCAGGGCATGCCAGTGCAGACTGGCCCCAGCAAACCAGGAGCAGGCTTGGGGCACCTGAATCAGTGGCAGTAGTGGTGGTTTCCAGACCTCTCACCACAGAGATGGTAAAGAGATTGGACAAAAGGAAATTTAAAGGGGTCCCTTTACTGGCACCAGAGGCAACACTCTGTTGCATTGCCTATACTTGGTTGAATCTGGGTCACAGTCTTGGGTCTTAGTCTCAGTGCAAAGAAGAGCATTAGCACAGCAGAGCTTGTGGTTAGTGGCATGGGGACACCTGTCACAGTTCCAGGTCAAAAAAGAGTGCTTGTGCTCACTCACAAACCAGTGCATAGTACAAGGGAGTAGTAAACACACCTCTTTGGAGTGTGTTTACCTAGATCATACCATTTTGGAAGAATCAAAAACTTACACATCCTCAGAATTACCTCTTATAAAAGCTGCACAAAACCCTGAACCTTGAGACAGTGCCCCCACCATCCTGGAAGCAGAGCCACACTTGAGCACACAATTAAAAGTTAAGAAATAGGCTGGTAAATGAGAAGACAACAGGAAAAATTATGACGTAGAAAGTTACTATGGTGACAAGATCAAAATACACATACTGAAGAAAAGAACAAAGTCAAAATAACTGCATCCAAAGCCTCAAAGAAAAATATGAATTGGTCTCAGGCCATGGGAGAGATCAAAAAGATTTTGAAAATCCAGTAAGAGAGGTATAAGAAAAATTGGGAAGAAAAATGACAGTGATGCAAGAAAATCAGGAAAAAAAGGAGTCAAAAGCTTGGTAAAGGAGGCACAAAAAATACTCAAGAAAATAACAACTTAAAAAACAGAATAGGTCAAATGGTAAAAGAGACACAAAAATTCAATGAAGAGAAGAATGCCTTAAAAAGCAGAATTGGCCAAATGGAAGAGGGACAAAAGTTTACTGAAGAGAAGAACTCCTTAAAAAGTAGAATTGGTCAAGTAGCAAAGGAGTTACAAAAGCTCCCTGAAGAAAATAATTCCTTAAATTAGAATTGGGCAAGTGGAAGATAATGACTTTATGAGACATCAAGAAACAATCAAACAAAATCAAAAGAACAAAAAATAGAAGACAATGTGAAATATCCCATTGGAAAAACTACTGACCTCGAAAACAGATCCAGGAGAGATAATTTAAGAATTATTAGACTACTTGAAAGTCATGATCAAAAAAAGGATCCTAGACATCATCTTTTCCAGAAATTATCAAGGAAAACTGCCCTGATATTCTAGACCAAAAAGCAAAACAGAAATGGAAAGAATCTACCAATCACCTCCTGAAAGAGATCCCAAAATGAAAACTCCAAGGAATAGCCAGATTTTATACCCCCCAGAGCAAGGAGAAAATACTGCAAATAGCCCAAAAGAAACAATTTAAATATCATGGAGTCATAGTCAGGATAACAAAAGATTTAGCTGCTTCTACATTAAAGGATCAGAGGGCTTGAGATGTTACTAAAGGTCAAAGGAACTAGGCTTACAATCAAAAATCACCTACCCAGCAAAACTGAGGGAAAAAATGAACATTCAATGAAGTACAGGACTTTCAAGCATTCCTGATGTAAAGTCCAGAGCTGAATAGAAAATTTGATTTTGAAATACAAGATGAAAAAGGCAAACAAGAGAAATAATAAGGGATTTGATAGTTAAACTATTTATATTCCTACATGGAAAGATATTTATAACTCCTAAAAACTTTCTCATTAGGGAAGTTAGAAGGAATAGAGTTGAATGTGATGGTAGGATTATTAAAAAAATTAAATTAAGGAATAAGAAAGAAGAATGCATTGGGAGAAGGGGAAAGGGAGAGGTGGAATGCAATAAATTATCTAATATAAAAAAGGCCTGAAAGAGATTCTTACAGTGGAAGGGAAAATTGGGGAAGTGGGGAGGGAAGCACATAAACTTTACTCTCCTTGGAACTGGCTCAAAGAGGGAATAATATAAACACTGAGTTTGGTACAGAAGACTATCTTACTATACATAAGAGTAGGAAGGGAAGGGGAGAGGAACATACAAGGAAGGGCGTTTCAGAGAAAGAGTAAGAAGCAAAACATTTCTAAGAATGTACAGGGTAAAAGGAAAGAGTAGGATAAAAAAGGGAAAAACAGGATGAAGGGAAATACATAGTTGATATGCATTACCGTGAAAAAAAATTGCACAGTGAATTTCTCTGATAAAGACTTTATTTCTCAAACATATAAAAAACTGACTCAAATTGACAGAAATACAATTGATAAATGTGCAATATGGACAGGTAGTTTCAGACAAAGTAATCAAAGCTATAGTCATTTAAAATGCTCTAAATCACTCTTGATGAGAGAAATGCAAATTAAAACAACTCAGCTACTACCTCACACTTGTCAGATTGGCTAATATGGCAGAAAAGGAAAATGACAAATGTTGGAGTGGATGTGGGAAAATTAAAACAGTAATGTACTACTGGTAAAGCTGTATATTGATTCAATCATTCTGGAGAGCAAATTGGAACCACACTCAAAGGACTATAAAACTATGTATACTCTTTGACCAAGCAATATCAGTATTAGGTCTGTATCCCAAAGAGATAAAAACAAAAAGGAAAAGGACCTATGTATACAAAAATATTTACAGCAGTTCTTTCAGTGGTGGCAAAGAATTGTAAATTGAGGGGAATACCTGAACAAGTTGTTGTATAAGATTGTAATGGAATATTATTGTGCTTTAAGAAATGATAAGCAAGATGCTCTCAGAAAAAACATGGAAAGACTTACATGAACTGATGTAAGGTGAAATGAGCATCACCAGGAGAACACTGTATACATTAACAAGTAATACTGTATGATGACCTACTTTGAGTAACTTAGATATTCTCAGAAATTCAGCAATACAATGATCCAAGACAATTCCGTAGGACTTAGATTGAACTGTGCTGTCCATATCCAGAGAAAGAACTGGTAGAGCCTGAAGGCAGATCAAAGGTACTTTTTCTTTATTATTTTTTTGATGGTTTTTTTTGCCAGCTTTCTTTCACAGAATGACTTATATGTAAATGTGTTTTGTATGTCTATACATGTATAACCTATGCCAAATTGCTTGCCTTCTCAATGAGGGGGAAAAGAGGGAAAGAATTTGGAACTGATGAAAAAAGAAGAATGTTAAAATTGTTTTTACATGTAATTGGGAAAAAATAAAATATTAAACAAGAAAAAAAGCAAGGAGGGAAAGGAAAATAATTCTTTCCCTTTGAGGATGATGAATTAAAACTGAATTGAAGGTTTTCATAAGAAATGAATTTTGGCTCCATAATTTATTTATTCTCCAAGAAATTTTTGAGGTTTTGACTATGCATTGCCCTCATTAGGAGGCAACAGAGACTGAAGAACTAGATTTGGTCAAAAAACAAAAAAAGGCTCAGATCAATGTGATTAATGCTGGTTTTACTAACGTGATCTTGAAGTACTGTCTGAAAAACACTGTGCCCATCATATAGTAGGTGCTTAATAGTTGTTCATGATTAGATATCGAGGCAAACTGGACTGTTTTCCATACTTTGAACATCTCACATGCTTTCCTATCTTTATGCCTTTGATTACGTTTCTATACGAATAGAATATCCTTCCTGTTCCTCTGTTGACCAAACTCTTATTCATCCTTTAAAGTATTATTAAAATGCTGCCTTTTTCACATAACATTTCCAGATCAACCACTTATAAACTACTGTCTCTTGAACCACATATAGCATTTAATTTTGTACCTCTCTTATGTAGCATAGTTATATGTGCAAAGGTATCATTTTTCACTGTAGATGTTTTTTCCTCTATTAGACTGCAAGGTCTGTGTGATGTCAGTACTAATGTTTTACAAATTTTCTAATTCTCCCAGTGCTGAGCATAAAGTGCTGAACACAGTAGGTTTTTAACAGAAGTCTCTTATTACCGAGGCAGTGCTCATTTTTGAGAAAAAGCAATAAAGCAGTCTGGCAGATTTTTTCAAAATGGATTTTCTACTTACTGAGCAAACTGACTCCATATTCTAAGGCACTATTTTTATAAAATCTGTAAAGCCTGATACTCGTTTTGGTGATAGATATTTATCTTCCTTTATCATTATAACCTAGTGTGTATCACAAAGGCAGGGGTAAAGGGCAGATAAAGAAGCAAGAAGTCTTGATAGTCCCTCTTGACAAATTACATTTGTATTCTACTCAGAAGTTTAAATGTTTCCATTTGGGTTGAAGAATAGTAACAGCCAGCTAAGGATATATAGGCAGAGTCAGGGATGTGATTGGAAGACATGTAAGGGAAGAAAAATATAGCTAAATCTTGATAACATCTATGAAACACAAAATATCAAAAGATCATACTTTTACAACAGATATCTCCATACATGATTCAATGTCATGATCCATTAACATAACGAAAACAATGATGGAAATTTTGACCTAATCAGAGAAAGAAAACTGAACCAAAGGCTTGAAGGGGCCAAATAGTCTTTTTTGATATCTTTAAAGGAAGACTGGAGCTATAATTTTGAAAATTTTCATGCCTGGAATGCATATCTGATCAAGTTTTAAGATCTGCTATAAAGCATTTCATCTATTTTTTATTTAAACTTTCTATTTGATGCTTGATTTGTGTCATTGTCTTATAAATTCTGAATGCTAAATTTTTATCAGAAATATTTCATGTGCATTTTTTCCCCAGATCATATCCTTTCTTCTTATCCAAACTGCATTTATTTTGTGTATTTAAAAGCTCTTTAAACATTTTCAAATATTCAAAATTGTCTATTTTGCTTCTCCTGATATTCTCTCTATTGCAGCTGGTTAAAAATTATCTTGGATCAACTGCATTAAAACTGAAAGAGGTCAATAACGTCTATAACTTTCCAATGATATGAACTGTAGTATCACTGTACCATTTAATTATTTTTGAACATATTTTGAAATATTGTATGAGAAGCTCATCTAAGTTGATTTTCAACAAAAAAATAGTGTTCCAAGTAAACTTTCAATTACTCCATATAAATCTTATTATTTTAATTCTATATAATTAGAAAAGCTTTTGCCAAAAGCAGAACAGCTAATAATTTTGATGTATATTAATGATAATTTTATCTTTAAAAAGTAAATCACTGCTAGACCTGATTTTCTTTTTTTCCATCTTTTAAAAAATAAATTGTATTTTATTTTTTCCAATTACGTGAAAAGATGGTTTTCAACATTAATTTTTTATAAGATTTTGAGTTTCAAATTTTTCACCCTTTCATCTCCTCTCCCCAAGATGTTAAGTAATCCAATATAGGTGACAGATGTGCAGTCATGTCAAACATACTTCCACATTAGTCATGTTGTGAAAGAAGAAACATGACAAAAGGGAAAAGTCTTGAAAAACAAAAAACAAAGTGACAATAGTATGCTTTGGTAAGTACTCAAACTCCATAGGTTCGTTCTCTGGATTTGGATAGCATTTTTCATCATGATAGACCTGGTTTTCAATAAGAAACTAATTGAGAAAAAAATTCAAGGAATTTAGAACATTCCATTTTGGAATTTATGATGGATGTGAGGAAAGCTGAGAATGGTATGACAGGGAATATGGATTTTGAAAGAACAGATTTCAAAGGGTTTGGAGGAAGCATAGATTGGATATCATTGCTTAATATACAATACAACCCAAGAGGCCAGTAGTCAATCTAGGAAAGATGCAAAGTTCTAAAAATCCTGGAGAATTTTCCTTATCAGAAAAGAGTGGCCTAAACACACCTAGGTAGATATCCAGGGATTTATTAACAAACTTAGATTAAAAAAAAAACATATACAGAAGATTTAAGAAAGGACAATACAAAATACAAAAATGTGGCATACATCTGTTGAGAACAGTTTCAGGAAGGTGAAAATAAGGTGAAAATTCAGATTGAGCTAAGGCTGGTGAGGCAAGGTCAGGACAATAAAAGGAATTCTGAATATTGGGAAAATAAGAGTAGGATTCAAGAAGAAAAAAGATTGCTTTTCAGGGTAATAACTGAACAGGTTCAATTATTTTGCTTTAGATTATTTATTTATTTTTTGTAAAGGAGAATCATCTTTGGAATAATAGAAATAACCAATATTTATAATGAGTTGATTCCTAGTAAGGAGATACTAAAAGCCACAAAAATGAGTTAAAAATCATTTGGCACAGATGAATAGCATTCACAGATATTGAAGACAGTAGAAGATGTAATTGTGATCTGTGCACTACCCACAGAAAACAAGGAAAGGTACTACAGGATTGGGAAAAGGCAAATATACTAATTTTCACAAAAGAAAATAGAGCCTGCAAACTGTAGCCCAGTGAACCTAGCTTTGATTCCTGGAAAAAATTATGGTTAATAAACATTTAAGAAAAGGAAGCAGTGATCAGTCAGTATGAATTCATGAAGAACAGACCATGACTGACTAATCTTAATTTTTTTTTGAGGGGATTACTAAACTAATAGGACAGGAGAATTATGTACACATAGTTTACTTAGATTTTATTAAAGCATTTAAGAAAGTCACCAGTGGCTGCTGTGGAGAAGATGAAGATATGCAGTCAAGATGACTGTATAGCTCAGTGTATTTAAAACTACTTATATCCTTTAATTACAATTAAGAAGTGATTAATGGGTTCAATGTAAGTTTGGCAAGTTGTCTCTAATTACATACCCCATGGTTCTGTCATTAGAATTATGCTGTTTAATAATTTTAACAATGGCTTAAAGTAATAGATAACACGCTTATCAAATATGCAAATGACACATAGCTGGGATAGCTTGCACACTGAATGGCAGTCAGGATGCAAAAAGATCTGGGTAGGTTAGAACAGAGATATCAAACATGTGGCCTGAAACAGATTAAAATGTAATTAGGATATATTTGACAAAATAAATAAAAGTACAATAAAATGTAGATAAATTAACTTTTAAAACTAAGTCAAGATGTAATCTGCAGAGAGGTGGAGGCAAGATGGAGGGATAAGGCAGGAACTTGTCTGAACTCTCTCAAATTCACCTTTAAACAACTATAAAATAATGCCTCAGAATGAATTCTGTAGCAGTGAAATAAAAAAAAAAGACAGGGTGGAACAATTTTCCAGCCAAGGACAATTTAGAAGGTCAGCAGAAAGGATTTGTCTCACTTGAGTAAAAGAGAAGCACAGTCTAGTGCAGGTGGTATCATGGTAAGCCAGAGGGAATTCCTGAGCCCCAGAGCAGGTCAGAGAATGAGGTCCTGCTGCCCTGGCATATCAGGTAAGTGACCTGGTCGCATGACCCTAGAGTAACAGGCAAAGTGGACAGGTGCCACAGCTTCTGATGCAAGAAATTTGAGACACTGCCCCCTCCATGTGAGGAGCAGAGCTCAACTTTAGAAGTCTTGAAGTAGGTGGAAAAAATGAGCAACCTGTCCCAAAAAAGACCCTGAGCACAGAAAGTTACTATGGTGACAGCAAAGATCAAAACACAAACTAAGAAGAAGACAACAATGTCAAAATGCCTGCATCCAAAGCCTCAAAGAAAAATGTACACTGGTCATGTCCAAAAAGAACTTCTGGAAGAGCTCAAAAAGGATTTTAATAAATCAAGTAAGAGAGGGAGAAGAAAAATTAAGACAAGAAATGAGAACAATGCAAGAGAGTGATGTAAAAAAAGTCAACAGCTTCATAAAGGGATTACAAAAATAGGGAAAAGACAAAAATTCACTGAAAACAACTCCTTAAAAATTAGAATTGGCCAAATGGAAAAGGAAGTAAAAAAACTAACTGCAGAAAATTCCTTATAAATTAGAATTGGACAGGTGGAAGCTAATGACTCCAGATACTGGTTAGTTGGTTCATTCGCATGTTGTTTGGTATTAATTTACATGAAGATGATACTGAAAGACCCTAAAATAAGTAAAACAAAACAAAACATGGCAGATGCACAGAATTAAAGGCCTCTGAGTTGGAAGTGGCCTCAGAGATCCTTTAATCCAACCTGTACCTAGAAAGGAATCCTGTTGACAAAATCCTCAACAGTGGTCATATAGCATTGAACTGAAGGTATCTAGTAATGAGAAACAAGACTTCACTTTTGGACAGCTCAAGACGAAAAATGCTATCCACGTCCAGGGAAAGAACTGATATAGTCCAAATGCAGATCAAAACATACTATTCTGCATCCTTTATTTTTACAACTTTTTTTCTTTTGGCCTGTTTCTTCTTTCACAACATGACATATGAAAATAAGTTTTACATGATAACCTATATCAAATTTCTTACTGTCTTAGAGAAGGAAATAGTGAGGGAGGGACAGAGAAAATTTGAAAATAAAAAAAAAAAATGAATGTTGAGGTAGCTAGGTGGCACAGTAGATACAGCACTGGCCCTGGAAACAGGAGTACCTGAGTTCAAGTTCAGCCTCAGACACTTGACACTTACTAGCTGCGTGACCCTGGGCAAGTCACTTAAGCCCACTTGCCTCACCAAACAACAACAACAAAACCCAAACCATTAAAAATTATCTTTACATCTAACTGGGAAAAAATAGAATATTATTTTAAAAAACAAAACAAAGCAAAAAAAATGCAGTCTGCTGGGATCTTTACATATGGTTTTGTGGTCCTGTTTCTACTTGACTTTGACATCCCTGAGCTAGAACACTATACCAAACAGAACAACATGAAATAGGAATAAGTTAATGTGTTATACCTGGATTTTAAGAATATTACCTCATGAGTACCAGGTGGGGGAGGTATAGATGCATAGCAATTAATCTGAAAAAACACCTGGGATTTAGTGGACTGAAAACTCAATATTATGAAGTTAAATATCAAGTGTGATATGGTAACCAAGAAAGCTGATGCAATAGTAGGTTGTACTGAGAGAATGAATGGGTAGGGAGGTGATAGCCTTACTATACCATGGTCAGACCCACTCTGGAGACTGTGTCAGTCTGAGATGCCATACTGTAGGAAAGATATTGATATGTTCAAGAATATACAGAAGTGGGCAAAGCAGAAGCATGAAAAACCTGATGGTCCAGCAGTAATCACTGTGTGTACCCAGATAAAACCTGGCCACATGTAAGCCAGATATTACCTTCATTTAAAAAAAAAAAATTTAGAGGGGGCTGGGCCAAGATGGCAGAGAGCAATTATTCACCTAAGTTCTTAAGACAAACTCCTTCAGATACCTCTAAAAAGAGAATCTCACCAAATTTTGGAGGTGCAGAATCCAATAGGAGACAGACTGTGGCACATTCACAGACCAGGAAAGACTGGAAGGTCAACAGCATGTTCCCGCTGTGACAGGGCTGAGCAGGAAAGTCCCAGGGAAATCTGAGGCAGCGGCAGAAAGGTGGAAGAGCAGCCCAGGGCAGGAGTCCAACAGAACTGAGCAAGAGCCATGGTGCCCCAGGTATCAGCAGCAGCTGCTCCTGAGACTATCAGCCCACAGATTAAATGTCTGTAAGTCACCTACTTGAACTTGCAGGAGCCAAAATGGTGGAGTGATCAGTAAATGCTCTCTCTTCTTCCCCTTGTTGACCTTGAAAGAACCGTATTTCCCCAGAAAAATCCTGGATCAGTGGAATCAGTAGAAGGGGCAAACAGTCTCATAGCACATGAGGCTAGGAAAAGTGCTAAGGAGTATTACTCTTACTGAGGAAGAGGAACAGAGCTGTACCAGACAGTCCCATTTCAGCAAACCAGGAGAAGATCCAGAGCTCCAGGGGGTGGAGCCTCACAACCACGAACACCAGGACCCTAGGAATATCTCAGCACTCCAGGGGAAATGGGAAGACAATAAGGCAGCCAGGATCACCAACCACTGAGCTTGCCTTTGCTGTAGCTCAGCTGAGGAGATCTCCCATGACAAGACCGCCCCTCCCCCACACTTAACAAGCTAGCTCCAGGGCTAATCTGGAGGAAACACAAAAAGAAAGAATTCACCTGGCCTCTGCTTTCTCACACCAGCCAGCTCAGAACCAAGTTCTTTAGCTTCTAGCTGAAAGAACCAGAGGCCACAATATGCAAAGTGCCATCATCATAAGTAAAAAGCAAAGCACGAAGGAAAAGACCATAGACTCTTTCTATGGGGACAAAGATCAAAACACGAATACCGAACAGATCAGTATTGAGACTGTACTCCCATCTGAAACTTCAGAAGGGACTATGAACTGCTTGCATGGATAAAGAGCACTCTTGGAAGAGCTGAAGAAGGAAAAAGAAGAAAAACTGGCCAATGATTTTAAAAGTATAAAAAAGAAATTCATGAAGAGAACAGCTCTTTAAAAAGGAAAACTGAACAAATGGAAAAGGAAGTACACTGGAGAAAATAATTCCTTAAAAGGAATAACTGGACAGATGGAAAAGGAAATGCAAAAGTTAACTGAAGAAAACAATTTCATAAAAATTAGAACGGGGCACGTAGAAGCTAATGACTCTATGAGACATCAAGGATCAGTCAAATAAAATCTAAAGAATGAAAAGATAGAAGAAAATGTAAAATACCTAATTGGAAAAACAACAGACCTGGAAAATGGATCCAGGAGAGAAAATTTAAGAATTACTGGCCTACCAGAAAGCCATGATGAAAAAAAGAGCCTGAACAATATCTTCCAAGAAATCATCAAAGGAAACTGCCCAGAAGTGCTAGATCCAGAAGGCAAAATAGTCATGGAAAGAATCCATGGTTCACCTCCCAAAAGGGATCTCAAACTAAAAACACCAAGAAATATTGTTGCCAAATTCCAGAGCTATCAAATGAAGGAGAAAATACTACAGGCATCCAGAAAGAAACCATTCAAATATCGAGGAACTACAGTCAGGATCATAAAGGACCTTGCAGCTTTTACATTAAAAGATAGAAGGAATTGGAATACAGTATTTCATAAGGCAAAGTAGCTGGGACTATAACCAAGGGTCAATTACCCAGCAAAGTTCAGCATAACAATTTAGGCAAGGAGATGGACATTTAATAAAATAAGGGATTTCCAGAGCTTCTTGAAAAAAAGGCCAGAACTCAATAGAAAATTTAATCTTCAAATGCAGGTCTTAAGAGAGAGGCATATATTGTGCTTCAGCTGATGTAAGAAAAGCAGGGGTAGCAATCTTAATCTCAGACAAAGCAAAAGCAGAAACAGTTCTAAACAAAAGAGATAAGGAAGGAAACTATATCCTGAAAAAAGGCACCACAGACAATGAAGAAATATTACTAAACATATATGCTCCAAGTGGTATAGCATCCAAATTCTTAGAGGAAAAGTTAAGGGAGTTACAGGAAGAAATAGACAGCAAAACTATACTAGAGGGGAACCTCAACTTCCCCCTATCTGAACTAGATAAATCTAACCTTAAAATAAATGAGAAGGAAGTTAAAGAGGTGAATAAAACTCTGGATAAGGCAGATATGATAGATCTCTGGAGAAAACTGAATGAAGATAGAAAGGAATATACCATTTTCTCAATGGTACATGGCATATACAAAAATTGACCAAGCTCTAGGGCACAAAAACCTCATAATACAGTTCAGAAAGGCAGAGATAGTCAATGTACCCTTCGCAGATCATAGTGCAATAAAAATTATATGTAATAAAAGGCCATAGAAAGATAGACCAAAAATTAATTGGAAACTAAATAATCTAACCCTAAAGAAGGAGTGGGTTAAACAACAAATCATAGAAACAATCCACAACTTCACTCAAGAGAATGACAAAAATGAGACAACCTACCAAATCTTATGGGATACTGCAAAAGCATTATTTAGGGTTTGCTTTATATCTTTGAATGCCTACATGAATGAAATAGAGAAAGAGGAGATCAGTGAATTGGTCATGCAGCTGATAAAGCTCAAAAAAGAACAAACTGAAAATCCCCAAGTAAATACCAAATTAGAAATACTGAAAACCAAAGGAGAGATTAACAAAATTGAAATTAAGTTGAACTAATAAATAAAAGTAAGAGTTGGTTTTATGAAAAAAACAATAAAATTGATAATCTTTGTTCAATTTGATTAAAAAAAAGCAAACCAAAATACCAATATCAAAAATGAAAGGAGTGAACTCACCTCTAATGAGGAAACTGAAACAATAATTAGAAATTACTTTGCCCAAATTTATGCCCATAAATTTGACAATCGAAATGTGATAGATTTTAAAAAATATAAATTGCCCAGATTAACAGAAGAGGAATTTGAATACTTAAATAACCCCATCTCAGAAAAAGAAATTGAACAAGCCATC
The DNA here is from genome assembly GCA_023548195.1 of Bettongia penicillata ogilbyi. Classification (NCBI taxonomy): domain Eukaryota; kingdom Metazoa; phylum Chordata; class Mammalia; order Diprotodontia; family Potoroidae; genus Bettongia; species Bettongia penicillata. Next base: position 1,663,047 of record JAJHZJ010000136.1, on the reverse strand, counting down.
AATGAACTCCCAAGGAAAAAATCTCCAGAGTTGGATGGATTTACAAGTGAATTCTAGCAAACATTTAAAGAACAGTTAATTCCAATACTATATAGACTATGTGGGAAACTTGGGAAAGGAGTCTTCCCAAATTCTTTTTTTGATACAAATATGGTTTTGATATTTAAACCAGGGAGAGACAAAACAGAGAAATAAAATTATAGACCAATTTCTCTAATGAATATAGATGCAAAAATTTTAAGTAAGATTTGGGCAAAAAGAATACAGCAACTTATCACAAGAATAATACATTATGATCAGGTAAGATTCATACCAGGAATGCAGGGCTGGTTCAATATTAGGAAAACTACTAGCATATCAACAATAAACCTAACAGAAACTACATGATTATCTGAATAGATGCAAAAAAGTTTTTTACAAAATAGAACATCCATTCCTATTAAAAACACTGGAGAGCATAGGAATAAAGGGAACTTTCCACAAAGTAATAAGCAGTATCTACCTAAAACCTTCATCAAGCATTATATGCAACGGAAATAAGCTAGATAGATTTCCAGTAAGATCAGGGGTGAAACAAGAAAGTCCATTTTCACGACTAGTATTCAAGATGGTACTAGAAATGTTAGCTGTAGCAATAAGAGAAGAAAAAGAAATGAAGGAATTAGAATAGGCAAAGAAGAAACTAAGCTATCACTCTTTGTGGATGATATGATTATATACTTAGAGAATCCCAGAGATTCAAGTAAAAAACTCCTTGAAATAATCAACAACTTTGGCAAAGTTGCAGGTTACAAAATAAACCCACACAAATCTTCTGCATTTCTGTATATTACTAACAAAGCCCAACAGCAAGAGACAGAAGAGAAATCCCATTTAAAGCTAGGGTAGACACTATAAAATATTCGGGAGTCTATCTGCTAAAATAAATCCAGGGACTATATGAACACAACTACAATATATGGTTCGCACAAATAAAGTCAGATCTAAGTAAGTGGGAAAACGTCAGGTGCTCATGGGTAGGCCAAGCCAATACAATAAAAACAACAATTCTACCTAAATTAATTTACTTATTTAGTGCCATACCAATCAAAGTATCAGATAATTATTTTCTGCAGCTGGAAAAAATAATATCAAAATTCCTCTGGAAGAACAAAAGGTCCAGAATATCAAGGGAACTAATGAAGAGAAATGCTAGGGAAGGTGGCCTAGCTCTACCAGATCTCAAATTGTGTTATAAAGCAGTAATTATCAAAACCACCTGGCACTGGCTAAGAAACAGAAGGGTAGACCAGTGGAACAGGCTAGGTACTCAAGACACAGTAGTCAATGAATATAGCAATGTACTATTTGATAAACCCATGGACCCCAGATTCTGGGATAAGAACTCACTGTTAGACCAAAATTGCTGGGAAAACTGGGTAACAGTGTGGCAGAAACTAGGCATAGACCAATGCCTGCCACTGTACATAAGAATAAAGTCCAAATGAGTACATGATCTAGGTATAAAGACTGATACTATAAACAAATTGGTGGACAAGGAATAGTGTATTTATCAGATTTATGGACTAGGGAAGAATTTTTAACTAAACAAGAGATAGAAAGCATTATGAAGTGCAAAATGGATAATTTTGATTACATTAAATTGAAAAGGTTTTGCACAACCAAACCCTTTGCAGTCAAGATTAGGGGGGAAGTAGAAAGCTGGGAAAGAATTTTTGCAACTAGTGTCTGTGATAAAAGCTTCATTCTAAAATATAGAGAGAACTGAGTCAAATGTACAAGAATACAAGTCATTCCCCAATTGATAAATGGTCAAAGGATATGAACAGGCAGTTCTCAGAGGGAGAAATTAAAGATATCTATAGTTATATGAAAGAGTGCTCTAAATCACTATTGATTAGAGAGATGCAAATCAGAACAACTCTGGGGTACCACATCACACCTATCAGATTGGCTAACATGACACAACAGGAAGATGATAAATGTTGGAGAAGATGTGGGAGAGCTGGAACACTAATTCATTGTTGGTGGAGCTGTAAGCTGAGCCAACCATTCTGGAGAGCAATTTGGAACTGTGCCCAAAAGGCTACAAAAATGTGCATACACTTTGACCCAGCAATACTGTTTCTAGGACTATATCCCCAAGAGATCATAAAAATGGGAAAGAGTCTCACATGTACAAAAATATTTATAGCAGCACTCTCTGTGGTAGCCAAAAACTGGAAATCAAGGGAATGCCCATCGATTGGGGAGTGGCTGAATAAATTATGTTATATGAATGTAATGGAATATTATTGTGCTGTAAGAAATGATGAACAGGAAGACTTCAGAGAGGCCTGGAAAGACTTATATAATCTGATACTGAGCAAAAGGAGCAGAACCAGGAGAACTTTGTACACAGCAACAACCACAGTGTGCAAGGATTTTTTCTGGTAGACTTAGAATTTCATTGCAATGCAAGGACTTAAAAAATCCCCAATGGTCTTTTAAGGCAAAATGCCTTCCACATGCAGAGAAAGAACTATGGAATTCAATCTCAGAATGCACCAGATCATTTTCTTTTTTATTATGTCTTGGTTTGTTATATGATTTCTCCTATTCATTTTAATTCTTATACACAACATGACTATGGTGAAAGTGTATTTAATAGGAATGTATGTGTAGAACCTATATAAAATTGTATGCCATCTCGAGGAGGGAGAGGGAAAGTAGGGGGAAGGAAGGGGAGGGAGGGAAAAAAAAAATCTAAGTTATATGGTAGTGATTGTAGAAGACTGAAAATAAATAAAAAAAAATTGCTCCAAAAAAATATTTTTAGTTGTCAACATTCACGTTTAAAAGATTTTGAGTTCTAAATTTTTCTCCATACCTCCCCAAGATGGCATGCAACCTGATACAGACTAAACATGTACAATCATATTAAAGATATTTCCACATCAGTCATGTTGTGAAACAGAATCAGAACAAAAGGGAAATACTATGAGAAAAGGAAAAAAAGACAGATAATAGTATTCTTGAATCAGCATTCAGACTCCATAGTCCTTTCTCTACATGTGAACGGCATTTTTCATCATGACTCTTTTGGAATTATCTTAGATCAGTGTCTTGCTGGAGAAGAGCTAAATCTGTCAAAGTTGGTCATCATACAATATTGCTATTACTGTGTACAATGATCACCTGGTTCTGCTCATTTCACTCAGCATCAATTCACTAAGTCTTTCCAGATTTTTCTGAAATCCACCTGTTCATCATTTCTTATGGAACAACAATATTCGATTATATTCATATACCACAACTTGTTCAGTCATCCCTCAATTGAAGAGTTATCCCTTCAATTTCCAATTCTTTGCCATCACAAAAAGTGTTGCTATAAATATTTTTGTATATGTGGGTCCTTTTCCCCTTTTTTATGATCCCTTTGGGATACAGACCTGTTATTGCTGGATCAAAAGGTATGCACAGTTTTATGCACTTTGAGCATAGTTCCAAATTTATTGCCTCCATTTCAAGATGCAATCATGGTGCCAACTTTTTGAAACAGTTCATACATACTATATTTCTTCTCCTATAGTTCTTCATGTTACAGCTTAAAATCTGAAAACTGTATGAAACTAAGAGATTTTGTACTTGTGAAGCTTTACCAAGATCTGCCTTGCTTTTAACCAGACAAGTTAATGCAAGGATTCAGTTAAATTACGGTGACAGAGGCACAACAGAAGATCAAAAGCACAACAGAAGATCAAAATAAACAAGCAACATGATAGGCGAGTTTATGAAATTCTCTGATTATGTGTGACTGGCATGAGTGATGCTGAACAATCTTGAGGTTATACACTGGACATAAAAAAGAGAAGATTAATTGTTTCATGAAAGAAAAAGCAGAGAGATCTTTCCAAGATGAGCAGATGTCTCAGAACTGAAGGGTTGACAAATCAGATGAATCTAACAGAAGATATAAGCGTATTACTTGAAGAATTGGAGGAAAGCTTCCAGCCACTTGTTTCAGTCTATAAGAGGATAACAGAATCACTTGGCTAAGCATAAAGAATCGACCTTTCTATATAGGAAATTTGAATACTTCTATATATTGTCCTGTAAAACACTTGTAATGGCTTCACACTTGTAATGGCTTCTTAATTAAGAAATCTTACGTGACACTTGTATTTACATTAAAGGCTATTTTTTTCTCTTAAAAAAGCTAGATGGTGCAGTGGATAGAGAACTGGGCCTGGAGTCAGGAAGACTAACCTCTCTGAGTTCAAATTTGGCCTTTGACACTTTCTACCTTTGTGACCCTACACAAGTCACTCAACCCTGTTTCCTTAGGTTCTCATCTTTAGAATGAGCTGGGGAAGGAAATGGCAAACCACTCCATTATCTCTACCAAGAAAACCAAATGGGGTCACAGGATGTTGGACATAAGTGAAAAATGACTTAATTACAAAAGGTATTATTATTATTATTAAAAATGATGAGATTGGCAACTAACATTTCACGTGCCTAATTTATTATATCAAGATAATCTTGATGAGAAAGGTCTATGCACATAGTACCAAGACATGTGTACTGCTACCTCTCCTTAATTATAAGTGTGCTAATTAGGTCCTTTGGAGGAAAGTAGGGTAGTATAGCAGAAAGAGCACCTAGTTAGGTTCATATCCCATTTCTGACTCTTAAAACCTGTGTGATTATGGGCAAGTCACTTAATCTCCCTTGGCTCCAATTTCCTCACCAGTGAAATAAAGGGACTGATCTGGAAGCCCTCTGAAATTCTTTGTAGCTCTAGCTCTGTGACACTAGGAAGCACGTGGTTGCTTTGAGACGACTATGTGTAGTTCATTTCTAAAGGGCTTGGGTGTTCTGGGGATGATAAAGTAATTCCCCTACAAGCTACTGAATATGAAGAACTGATGAGAGTGAGGGCCTTTAAAAGGCAAATTACTTTTTCTTTGTTTTATTCCCTATAACCCTCCAGGAGGCACATAGCTTTGGGCAGCAACAGGAAAGTTGATTTCTTCTGCATGGCAGCCAAAATTTGAGGACTCAGTTGAAGAGATCAAGCCTGGGTCATTAGCTGCCTCTCCTACTTTGTTTTTTCTTGATTTTGGCTACCAAATATAAATCTCAGGAAAGATGTATCCAGGCTTGGAGGTAGATTTGTAAGTTTTAGAGGTCTGGAGATCCTGGGCTCCTCTCCTTAGCACTGGTTACATTTTGGGAAAGGTCCCCAGAAATCATTCCAGTGCTTCTTGGAGAAGATGACCACTGGTGGAGAACACCATACCTTGGCCTAGCTTTCCAAAACACACTTTTTTTAAAACCTCAAGCAACAATGCAGAAGCAAGGTCTGCAAACTGCTTAAAATTCTGATGTTTAGGTTTCAATTTTGTGGCATAGCATAACGATATTTAAACACTGGCATGTTCTGTTTTAAGTATTTTTTGTCAGTGGCCTCTGGTGTTAAGTACTTCTCTTATGTGGAGGAAATAAACACCTGTCACTTCCATGACTGTGGAATCAGAAGACATGAGTTCCACTCCCACCTGATGCTTACTAACTATACGATTTTGGGATAGTCACTGAATGTTTCTGAGCCCCAGTTTCTTCATATATAAAATAAAGAGAGTTGGATTAGATAGCTTCAGAAGTAGTTCCCTGCTCTAAATTTGTGATTCTATGATATGGTTAAACAAAATTAAAATGGAAAAATGTTTTGCTTTTTATAAGACTTTGTAGGAAGATGGTGGGACAGAAAATACCGGGGTCTCCAATTTTCTTCACAAACAAGACAAAATATCTCAAAGTAAATTTACAATGACAGAAATAATTAAAAGTTGGGGTAATGCAGTTGTCTTCTTAAGCAACTTGTGAGGTTCTTAGGAAAGACCCAACCTGCAGGGGTGGAGGTTTGGCCTCACTGAAGTGCAAAAGCCTCCTGGTAGAGGCCTATGAATTATCAAACAAGTCCTGAGGGCAGCTGAGTAAGTCAGCAGCCTCCACTTCAGGCACTTGCACCTCATGGACAATATAAGGGTCAGACAGTTGATAGGAGAAGACTGAATGACCCCCACTGTTGTGGGACCCTGGGCCCAGTTGTGCTGGATGGATGCCATCTTGGACTTTGGCTCTGGCTGAGGAGGAGCAAGCCCATGCCTGATGAGTGTGATAGCGAAACGGAAGGGACATGGCTGGCTATGGACCCTTGCAGGACAGTAGAGTCCCTAGTTTCAGTTGCAGGGCAGAGGAGTGGGCTGCGGTTTGAACCATGGGAGGGACTACAGGGAGCAAGAGAATTTGTAGTGACAGTGTGATGGGTATCCTAGTCATGGCACAGTGGCAAAGAAATATGTAAAGGATCAAGCCCTCAGAAAGTGCTTAGAAAACAACAGGATGAAAAATTTGAAGCCTGAGGCACCACCCTTCACAACTCAACACTAGAATCTGACTATAGTAAAAAACTGTTAAAAATATAATAAAGAATAAGCAAAGGAGAAAGAACTGGACCACTGATAGCTACTGTGGAGATAGAGAAGATCTGGGTTCATACTCAGAATTAGATGGGAGTTTAAAAAGCCACTCTTACTAATGGGGTGATGGAATCTAAAGGAAAAGACCATGTCTCTGGAAGCAACTCAGTTACAAGTTGACCTTGCACGTCTTCAGATAAAAGCTATCAGTGTAAGTACAGGGTGCCTTACCTAGGACTACGTCTCTAGCAAACCTTTGTATAAACAGAACTACCTTGTCCCTTTAACAAAGCTATCTCTGTTGATTCCCTTAATTTTCCCATATATTCCAGTAGTTCAGACCACTGGCACCTCCACCCAAAGCACCTGGCTCACCCAGACTACGTAACACTCCTTAATTCCACCCAGATCCTTTCACTGTCCCTCATTAGCATCATCCTCATTAGTTTACAAGTTTCCTAGGAACTTTGCACTTATTGGCCTTATAATAAACTTTGCCACTAACAGGAAGACCTTTTCAGAGTGGGAATTAATTCCAGGAAACAGTTTTGCAGTACTCTGACATTCTGGGGTCCTCAGCACCCTTAACCTGTGTCACTACTTTAAAGAAAAATGTTAAATGGTCCCAAAAAAGCTCTTAGAAGAGTTTAAAAAGGACTTTAAAAATCAAATAAAAAAGACTGAGGAGAAGTTAAGGAAAAAATGAGAGCAATCCAAGATGAATCAATTGAAAAAAGAAATTCAAAAACTTAAGGAAGAAAATAACTCCTTAAAAACCAGAATTGGGCAAGGGGAAGAATGCTTAGAAGTACTCTATTTCATTGAAATTCCATTTTTTCCCTAAAGTATTATACTCAGTTTTGCTGGGTAGGTGATTCTTGCTTGTAATTCTAGCTCTTTGACCTCTGGAATATCATATTCCATGCCTTTCAATCCCTTACTGTAGAAGCTGCTAGATCTTGTGTTATCTTGATTGTATTTCCACAATACTTCAATTGTTTCTTTCTGGCTACTTGTAATATTTTCTCCTTGACCTGGGAACTCTGGAATTTGGCTATAATATTCCTAGGAGTTTTCCTTTTGGGATCTCTTTTAGGAAGTGATTAGTGAAATCTTTCCATTTCTATTTGGCCCTCTGGTTCTAGAATATCAGGGCAGTTTTCCTTGATAATTTCTTGTCAGACGATGTCTAATCTCTCTTTTTTTTTTTGATCATGGTTTTCAGGTAGACCAATAATTTTTAAATTATCTCTCCTGGATCTATTTTCCAGGTCAGTTGTTTTTCCAATGAGATATTTCACATTATTTTCTATTTTTTTCATTCTTTTGGTTTTGTCTTAGTTTCTTATAAAGTCATTAGCTTCCAACTGCTCTATTCTAATTTTTAAAGAACTATTTTCTTCAGTGAGATTTTGAACCTCCTTTTCCATTTGTCCAATTCTGCTTTTTAAAGCATTCTCATTGGCTTTTTGTACCTCCTTTGCCATTTGAGTTAGCCTATTTTTAAAGGTGTCATTTTCTTCAGCACTTTTTTGGTCTCCTTTAGTTAGCTGTTGACTCACTTTTCATGACTTTCTTGCACCACTCTCATTTCTCTTCCCAGTGTTTCCTCCAGCTGTCTTACTTGATTTTCAAAATCCTTTTTGAACTCTTTCATGGGCTGAGACCATTGCATATGTTTTGGGGGATTTTGGATGCAGAAGTCTTGACATTGATGACTTCCCCTGATGATATGCTTCGTTCTTCCTCATCCAAAAGGATGGAAGAGAATACCTTTTCAACAAGAAAGTAATCTTTCATAGTCTTATTTTTTTCCCTTTTTTGGGCATTTCCCCAACCAGTTACTTGACTTTTGAGTTCTTTGTCAAGTGTAGGGTATGCTGCCCTAGGCTTCAGAGATTTTGTGCAGTTGTTCTCTGAGATACCTCTAGGGACCTATAAGTTCCTTTTTCCTCCAACGTGGCACAATCAAGGGAGAGGAATTTACTCCTCTCCTGGCCTGTGCTCTGGTCTGTGAGAAACCATACGCACTCTTTTCTGCCCTGGAACTGTGAGTAGGGTTCCCTCTCCACAGCCACCATCAGCTCTACCACACTAATGTCAATGCTCCTCCTCACCCCAGGACCGCCACTCAGAACAGATTAACTGCTCAATTTTCCCAGGGCCTTTAGGGCAAAGGGATCGAAAAAGGCTAGGGCCAGACTGTGCTGCCAGGTGAAAGAGCTTTCTTACTGACCTTTGAAGCTATCTTGGCATTTGTGGGTTGAGAAATCTGGAAAGAACCTAGACATCATCTTTCAAGAAATTATCAAGACAAACTGCCCTGATATTCTAGAGCCAGAGGGTAAAACAGAAATGGAAAGAATTCATCAGTTACATCCTGAAAGAGATCCCAAAAGGAAAACTCCCAGGAATATTATAGTCAAATTTCAGAGTTCCCAGGTCAAGAAGAAAATATTACAAGCAGTCAGAAAGAAACAATTCAAGTACTGTGGAAACACAAACAAGGTAACACAAGATTTAGCAGCCCTTACAGTAAGGGATCAGAGGGCTTGGAATATGATATTCCAGAGGTCAAAGGAGACAGGATTAAAACCAAGAATCACCTACCCAACAAAACTGAGTATAATACTTCAGGGGAAAAAATGAAACTTCAATGAAACAGAGGACTTTCAAGCATTCTTGTTGAAAAGATCAGAGCTGAACAGAAAATTTGACTTTCAAATACAAGAATCAAGAGAAGTAGAAGAAGTAAACAGGAAAGAGAAACCATAAGGGACTTAACTTGAACTGTTGCTGAACTGTTTACATTCCTACATGGAAAAATGATATTTGTAACTCATGAGACTTTTCTCAATATTAGGGTAGTTAGAGAGAATATAAATATGCAGGTGTGTATGGGTATGTATGTATGTATATGTATGTGTTTATATAATATGTATACATGTGTGTATATACACATACATGCATACATATGGGGGGAGCACAGGGTGAGCTGAATATGAAGGGATGACATCTAAAACAGAAAATTAAGTGTTGAGAGGAGTATACCAGGAAAAAGAGAAAGGGAAAAGTAGAATGTAGTAAATCATCTCACATAAAAGAGGCAAGAAAGAGCTTTGACAACGAAGGGGAAGAAAGGGAAAAAGGGGAAGGTGAGAGGGAATAAACGAGCCTTCCTTTCATCAGATTTGGCTTCAGGAAGTAATAATATACACACTCAAATGAATATGGAAGTTTATCTTACCCTACAGGAAAGTGGGGGGGGAGAAGGGGATAAGAGAAGGCGGATAATGGAAGGGACAGCAGATTGGGGGAAGGGGTATTCAGAAGCAAACTCTTTGGAAGAGAGACAAGTCAAAGGAGACAATAGAATAAATGCAGGGAGGGACAGGTTAGAGGGAAGTATAGTTAGTCTTTCACGATATGACTGTTATGGAAGTGTTTTGCATGACTACACATTTATAACCTATATCGAATTGCTAGCCTTCTCAATGAAGGGGTGGAGGGAAGGGGGAGAATGTGGAACTCAGAGCTTTAAAAATTTTTTTACATGCCAACTGGGAAATATGATATCAAGGCAATGGGGTTTAGAAATCTAGTTTGCCCTACAGGAAAACAGAAGGGAAGGGGATAAAAGGGAGGGGTTATAGAAGGGAAGGCAAATTGGAGGAAAGAGTAATTACAATAAATGCTCTCCTGGGGTGGGGGGGAGGGGGCAGATGGGCAGAAAATTTGAAATTCAAAATTTTGTTGAAGTGAATGTTGAAAACTGAAAATAAATAATTTATAAAAAACACAAAAAAAGAAAAAAAGGAAAATGACTGATTTAGAGGACTGAGGAAGAGACTGAGGAAAGACAATACAAGAATTGTTGGACTACCGGAAAGTTACGACTAAAAAAGAGTTTTGATATAATATTACAAGAAATTATTAAGGAAAACTACCTTGAAATCTTAGAATGAGAGGGTAAAGTAGAAATAGAAAACACTGTTGAACTACCTGAAAGTTACGATAAAAAGTCTAATATGATATTACAAGAAATCATTAAAGAAAATTGTTCTCAATTTCTAGAATGAGAAGGTAAAATAGAAATAGAAAAAAATCCACTAATCACCACCTGAGAGATTTCTCAAGATGAAAATTTATAGGAACATGTTAGCCAAATTTCAAAATTCTCAGGTTAAGGAAGAAATGCTACAAGCAACAAGAAAAAATAATTAAATACTATGGAGCTAAAATCAGGATAAGAGAAGCTCTACCAGCTTCTACATTAAAAGACCAAAGGGTTTAGAATATCATATTTAGAAGAACAAAGGACCTGGGTTTGCAACAAATAATAACTTACCCATCAAAGTTGAGTATAATCCTGAATGAAAAAAAAATTGACATTTAATTATTGAAACACTTAGAGATATTTGTGACAAAGAGATCAAAATTCAATGGAAAATTTGATGTATAAGATCTAGGAGAAATGTAAGTAAACATTAAAGACCAATTATGAGGGACTCAATAAGGCCAAACTGTTGACTTCTTATATGGAAAAATGTTATCTGCACTCTTGTCATTACTTGGATAGTTTGAAAGACTGAATATAGACAGAAGACTTGAGGTTTAATTGAATGTGATAGGATGATGCTAAAAAAACAAAATTGAGAAGAAAGAGGTAAAATGGAGGAATTATCTCACACAAAAGAGGCATGAATAGAAGAACTGTTAAGAGTGGAAACAGGTGGAGAGTAGGTAGTGGGACTTTATTCTCATCTGAAGTGGGTTAAAGAGGGAATAATATTTACATTTATAAGGGTTTAAAAATCTTCTAAATTTATAAAGAAATAGGCAGGTGAGTGGACAGGATAAGGGAGGGACTCTTAGGAGGGGGTGTAGATCAAGTAGTAGGACGGCAGGGGAAGAGGAAAAGGGAAGGATTCTTTAAAAGGGCATGTATTAGGGAGGTAGTGGTTAAAAGTAAATCAGATTAGTGAGGTGGGATACAGCGAAAAGAGAGAGGATGAGAAGGATAATAGTGAGGAAAAATAGGATGGAGGGAAATACACAGTTTTCAATCTGAATGGGATGAAATGATCCATAAAATAGAAATGGATAAATAAATGGATTAAAAATCACAGTCCAACAATATGTTGTTTACAAGAAATACATTTAAAAATGAGAGATATACAGAGTTAAAGGGCTGGACTAGAATTTATTATGCTTCAGTAAAGGTAGAAAAAAGCAGGAGTAGCAATTATGATCTCAGACAAAATTAAAGCTAAAATAGATTTAAATAAAAGATAAACAGGAAACTACACTATGATAAAAGGTACCATAGAAAATGAAGTAATATCAATACTAAACATATATGTACTAAATGCTATAGGCATCTAAATTTTTACAGGAAAAAAATGAATTACAGGTGGAAATACATAGTAATACTACAATCGTGAGGGAGCAATTTTAGAATTAGATAAATCCAACCAAAAAATAAATAAGAAAGAAGTTAAGGAGGTGAATAGAATCTTAGAAAAGCTATATATGATATATATCTGGAGAGAACTGAATAAGAATAGAAACAAATACACCTTTTTCTCAACATTACATAGTACTTTAGGGCATAAAAACTGACCATATATTAGGGCATAAAAACTTTAATATTGGTAGGAAATTTGTATAGACTGGTTCTCAGATAAAAGTTTCATGGTTCAAATATAGGAAGAGCTTTGTCAAAGTTATAAGAATATGAGTCAAAGGATATGAACAGTTTTCCAATGAAGAAATCAAAACTATAGAATAATCACATTAAAATGCTCGAAATTCTCTATTGATTAGAGAAATGCAAATTAAAACAACTGTGAGGTATCTTACACCTATCAGGTTGGCTAAAATGATAGAAGGGGAAAGTAACAAATGTTGGAAGGAATGTGGAAAAACTAGGACACTATTGTTGGTGGAACAGAAATTTAACCAACCATTCTGGAAAACAATCTAGAATTATGCCCAAAACGTTATAAAACTGTGTATATCCTTTGACCCAATAATACCACTACAAGGTCTATTTTCCAAGGGGTTTAAGGAAAAAGGAAAAGAACCTACAGCTTCTAAAATATTTATAGCAGCACTTTTTGAGGTGGCAAAGAACTGGAAATTGAGAGAATGCCCCTCAATGGATAAACAAGTTGTGGTATATGATTGTGATGAAATACTACTGTGTTACAAGAAATGATGAACAGGCTGATTTAAGCAAAAGATAGAAAGACTCTAAATGAAAAGTGCTATGCACATGGAAATATTCTTTTTTTTAGTCTTTTTGTATTTAAGTTCAAAATGAATAAAAATAAAAATTTGAAAAGACTTTGTAGAGAGACATTAAGAGAGTACTGATGGTCTTTAACGAGTTGAAGTCTCCAAGCCTAGAAGAATTTCATACTTCCTTCAGTATATTGCAGTTTATCTTTTGGGTGTTTATATACATAAAGTACAAAATACCTAGATGTTCATTTTAAACATAGATTCTCTTGTAAGTATTATTACTATACATACAGATCTTTCAAAAAAATTTGACCTTAAAGTGAATACTTCCATATATACAAAAGAACAAAGAAAGAGGATCGCACACAAGACTATAAATTTCTATTATTTACAATTTGCTTTTCTTTTTAAGTATGTAACAAATTCAGCATGTAAACTTTCAAAGCAGTCTTGTTTGTGATTGCTTCCATTATCATCTGTGAATTAAAAAGAAAATACTTCAATGATTTTCCCTTTCCTTTCTTCGGTATTAGCTTTCAAATGTATTTGTGATATCTTGGAAATAGGTTACGATGGATCTTAATTTATGATGATTTATTTTCACAGTGATTTGTTATTCTATTTAAAATGCAGGCTTTGAACACTAAAAATATAATATACCTATGTAGTTGATTGTTTTTGGTCCAGGAAATTTGAATACTTTTGTAGCAAGCAACTACATATATTGGAATATATTTCCTTTGTTGGAGTAGCATGTAAAAATTACCATAACATCTGGGATTACATGTTTAAAAAAATTCAATTTGAAAGGTTGTTTCAATTTGGTTAAAAATAAGAACCTTAATGAACATAATTATAACCTCTGGTGAAGATAATCACTAAGTGTTTAGTAAGTACCTATCATGTGCTAGGCACTAGTTACATATGTACAAAGAAGTTCTAGTTTCAAGGTGCTTACAAGTGACAGAACAGTGGCCCTCTTACCTGACAAATAAACCCCACAACATGTGCTTACACTACAGTCCAGGTTCTTTCCTAAACACTAGGAGTATGAAGGAAGGCAAAAATAGTCCTTGATCTCAAAAAGTTCAAATTCTAATTAGGGAAATAATCTGCAGATAACTAGGTAAATATAAGATATATACAGAGTAAATGAAAGGTGATTTCAGAAGGTGAATCCCCTAGAAGCTGAGGGGACTGTAGGAAAGGCCTTTTGAAGAATGTAGAATTTCAGCTGAGTCTTGAAGCAAGCTAGAGAAATTACAAGTGGAGATGAGGATATAGAATATTACAGCATGAGGGACAACCTGTGCAAAGCATGAAAGTGGGAGATGTGTCATGTTCCACAAAGAACAAATACATCAGTATAGCTAAATTGCTGTATTCGTCCTATGTTGCCAAAGAAGACCATGACATCAGAGGAATGATGATTTGACTTGGTTTTAAGTGAGGGAAGGTTGTGCAAGGTCACCAGGCTCATTTCTCTCCAGAGTCATCTGAATCCCGTGACCAGATATTCATCAGGATGACTGGAGATGACCCAGGATGCACTGGAAGACCTTGGCCCCTTTAGGCCAAGGTCTTTGCAGGCAGTCACTTTGGGTGAGGTAACACCCATTCATTCATTGAAAAAGCCTGTTTAAGGAGGAGCCAGGGCATGGCCCTTTTAATGAGGCAAAGAAAAGGAAACACATTAGGCTGGGAGGGAAACAGCAACAGTTATTCTTGGTAATCACTGTAAAGGCAGACGCATCCAGAAGAACCCTTAGGCAGGGGCCCATTGGCATCTGAACTTCAGAGTGCAGTAGGTTTAGGGGGAAGGGAAGGGAACGAAACTAGCCAATAAAACCCAACTGTGGCCAACTATGTAGTGAACAGAATGTTGGGTTTGGTGTGAAAAGATTTGCCTTTGAATTCATGTTTCTAGTCAGTAAACCATGTGAAAAAAGGCAAATCATTTAAACCCTTAGTTGCCTCATTATTCCTCTCCCTACTTTGTGAGGAAAGCACTTTATACACTTAAACTGCTATACAAAGATAAGTTACTATTATTATTTTTATCCTCATTAATTCATCTTCTTCATTCTGCCCCAGTCACCTAAAATATTATATTTAGTTTTCTTTGCTTTGTCTATACTTGCTTCATTGGCAAAACTATGTACACACAGAACCAAAAAATTGGAAGGGACAGGAAAAGTCATCTAGTCCAACTTATAACCAATAAGAAAGCAAACTAATTTGCTTAAATATCTTCAGTGAGGGGGGAATACATTATTGTCCAATTAAACTCATTTTACTTTTGGATAACTCTCATTTCTAGGAAGTTTTTCCTCATATTAAACTAAAATTTGCTTCTGTAATCTGTGCCATTTTTTCCAAGTTCTACTCTGTAGGTTAAAATGAACAAGCCTAATACTTCTTTGAAGCAAAATATGATTAATCTTTGTGAAAACTGAAAAAATTAAGTGTGTTGCTGCCCAAGTGTAGAAGGATGGATTGGATGTACTTTTCAATGTGACAACCTTTCAAAAACTTGGAAAGTTATTTTCCCTGACTCTAGCATTCTCTTTTCCTGGATAACATCTCTAGTTCCTTCAAATGATTCTCATATAGAATAATCTTGAAACAATTCAGTATGATCTCCTTTGGATACTCTGTAGCTCTTCAATGTTATTTCTAAAATGCATAGATATCCCCCTCAACACTTCATCCTAGTACTCTTTTCTTTGTGTACTGGGGAAAAACAGACCTTTAATGAAACAGAAGATGGCCAAACATTCCTGATGAGAAGAAACTCTAGAGCTATATAGGAACTTTCAAGTTCAAATATAGGAATTAAGAGAAATATAAAAAAGTAAGCTAGAATGAACAATGATAAAGGGCTTAACAATGATAAACTGCTTGTATTTGAATAAAGGGAAATCATGTCCCTTCTTGAACCCTATCATTACTTGGGGTCATATTTGGAACCTAACTAGACAAGGATTGGAAATGGTTCTTCTATGTCTTGATGATCCTAAGACAAGAGTGGAAAGGTGAAGAGAAATATACTAATGGGGAGTGAAAAGGAAGGTTAAGGAAATTACTTCACTCACAGTGAGCAAGGGAGATTTGAGGAAGTAGCTGACCCCTGAACCTCACTCTCATCTAAAATACACAAAGAAGAAAAGGATACATACAGAACTGGGTACAGAAATATATTTCACTGGATAGGGAAATGAGCAGAAAGGAGAAGGGAAAAGGGGGAATTTGAGGGTAGGTTAAAAGATGGATTTCTAAGTTCTAAGCAGAATAAACTCTAAGATTAAACAAAAATAGTTATAACTCTTTTGGACATGTCAAAGAATGGAAATTTGGGAGTATCCATAAATTGGAGAAAGGCTGAACAAGTTATGATGTTTAAATGTGGAAGAGTATTTGGAATAATATTATGCTCTAAGAAACGATGAAGAAGATGATTTCAGAGAAAACTGGTAAAATTTATATGAACTGACACAGAGTGAATAGAAGCAGAAAAACAATTTGTAGAATGACAACATGAGGTAATGACTAACTTTGATAGACTTAACTCCTCACAGCAATGCAAGGACCTAAGATAACTCCAAAAGACTCATGATGGAAAACGCTGTCCACATCCAGAAAAAGAACTATGGAGTCTGTATGCAGATCAAAGCATATAATTTGCCCTTTCTCTTTTTTTGTTTTGTTTCTTCTTTCTCGTGGTTCCTCCCATTGTTTGTAATTCTTCTTTACAATATGAATAATGTGAAATATGGTTAATATGAATGTATATGTACAGCCTATATTAGAGTGCATGCTGTCTTGGGGTTGGGGGAGGGGAGAAAATTTGGAACTCAAAATTTTGTGAAAGTGAATGTTGAAAACTAAAAATAAATAAATTTTAAAAATAACTTTAAAATCTCTGCAGCTAAGCAAAGAAGACATTATGAGATGCTTGATACTAACAAATATGTGATGTTATAATTTAATATTAAATAATGTTACAAAAAGAATAACAATATGGTGAAGACAGACAACTTTGAAAGAGTTAGAATTCTGATCAGTAAAATGACCAATTACAATTCCAGAGAACTAATGAAGAAACATGTTGCCCAATTCCTGATAGAGAAAAGAACTGAAAAGTACAGAATTATACATATTTTTGGGACTATTTGGTAAATAAATTTGGTTTTTCTTGAAATATACATTTGTAATAGAAGTTTAGTTTGTCTTTCATTTTTAATTGGAGTCGGCAATGCGAACTGGGGAAGGTAAAGGCAGATTTTTGTTGATTAAAAATACATTTTTTTTAAAAGAAAGAATAAGGAGAAAGTAAGGGAACAAAGTTGGATTTATATCTAGTAATGTAGGAACAGTTCAATATTAGGAAAACTATCAACATACTTGACCATGTTAATAACAAGATCAACAAAAGACTTTGTTAATAAAAATATCATGGCTATTTAAAAAAAACACTAGAAAACCTGCAAATGAATGAATCTTTTCTCAATATTATAAATATCTAAAACTAGGATCCAGAATTATATGAAATGGGAATAAACTTTCCAATAACACCAGGAGTAGAATAAGGCTGTTCATTAATCACTACTACTATTTTATACA
The DNA here is from genome assembly GCA_023548195.1 of Bettongia penicillata ogilbyi. Taxonomy (NCBI): domain Eukaryota; kingdom Metazoa; phylum Chordata; class Mammalia; order Diprotodontia; family Potoroidae; genus Bettongia; species Bettongia penicillata. Next base: position 1,645,711 of record JAJHZJ010000136.1, on the reverse strand, counting down.
GGGTTTTCTAAAAATCTTGGTGCAGTTTTAAGTTTAATAGCTTCAATTTAGTAGCTTAATTTCACTCAACAGACAAGTAGGAGGGAAAGGGGAAAAGACAGAAGGGGGCATTAAAAGAGGACAGATAAGGAAGAGACTGTTTCTGTGCAAAACAAACTTTAATAATATACACAATATTAAAAAGTCTTTTTGAAGTGGCAAGGAAAAGAAATTTGAGGATATTCATTAATGGTAGAATGGCTAAACAAAAGTCAGTGCAGCCTTAAAACTGCACGAAGACTTTTGGAAAACCCTTTATAGTGCTCCAAATGCCAGCTATAGCAATAAGACAAGAAAAAAAAAGGAATAAACAAAACTAAAGAGGAAACAGGATTATTATTATTATTTTTTGTTAATATCATGGTTTTCTTAGAGAACTCTAGGGACTCAACTAAAGTTATATTAAACGATTATCAGAAAAATTGCAGAATATAAAAGAAATCCACTTAATAAACCAGTGTTTCTGTACAAAAAGCCCAGTAGGAAGAGACAGAAAGAGAAATGCTACTTAAAATAACTACAAAATATATGAAATATGTGGGAGTCTACCTACTGAAAAACACAGAAGAATTAGATGAATACAATTCAAAACACTTTTTATGTAAGCAGCTAGACCTAAATAACTGGAGAAATATTAATTGCTTATAAATAGCCTGTATCCTACTTACAAAATGCATTTTATAAAATAAAATGATAGTACTACCTAAATTAATTTACTTATTAAAATATTGGCTCTATTTTTTCTTTCTTAAAATTTATTTATAAGGGAAAGCTTTCTGGGAAGAGGAGGAAGAGGAATATGGGGTAATATAACTGATATAAAAACAAAAGATAACACTAAAATCTATTTTAAAAGATTACTTCTTTCTGTTGTATACTTAATATGTACCATCAGATTGATAAAAAAGCCAAGTTGAAAAAAAAGAAAAAATGACAAATGTCAAGTGGGCGGCAGGGAAACAAGCACATTATTGCACTGTTAGTAGTTCCATGAACTAGGCTAGCTATTGTAAACAGCAATTAGGGACTATGTCCCTAAAGTCATTATACTATGCAGTCTTTGACCCACCAATACCACCACTAACCCTATACCTCAAAAATAGTTCAAAGAAAGAGGAAAGTAGCTTCTGTGTACAAAAATATTTAAGGCAAAACTCTTTGATGTAGCAAAGAACTCGAAGTGAATGGAATATCTTTCAACCAGGAAATGGCTGAACATATGAATGTAACAGATTATTATTATATTATGAGAAATAACTAAACAGATGGTTTCAGAGAAATTAGGGAAGACTTATATGAAGTGACACAGAGAGCAGGAACATGAGAACTATTTGTATAATAACACCACGACTGTAAAAACAAACAGCTTTGAAAGCTGTTAAGAACTCTGATTATGCAATGACCAATTATGATGTCAGGACTGATGATGCTACCCACCTCCTCACAGATATTTGACGGACCTAAAATGCAGAATGAAGCATATAGTTTTGGTCATGGTCAATGTGGAAATCTGTTTTGCTTGCTTCTCTGTATTTGTTACTTAGGTTTTCTTTTTCTTTTTTCTTTTCAATGGGTAGGGAGAGAAAACAAATTTTTTTAACAGAAAAAAAGTAAAATAAAATTTATAAAAAAAGAAAAGTGAAAGAAGAGAAAAATATGTCAACAAAAAGAAAGGAACCCAAAAGAAGGTTCTGTATCTAATGATATATGTATATCTAGTAAGTATATATATATATGTAGTATATATAGTAATGGATCCTACAAAGGATCCATTTTAAAAATAAAATTTTTCTCCAGGAATGATGAGTTTATGCTTAAATATCCACCTTCCCATTACATGATTCCTCCTTGGGAACTGATGTTATGCTTCTCTGCATCATGTATGAAAGTATTACAATAATATTACTATTACTGATCATAGTGATATTATTCAGAAATTCAGATTTCATACCTGCACATTGCTTAGATGGAGTTCTTCTAAAAGGTTCTGAGTTTCTTCCAGGTTAAGTTGGAAGTTGTCTTCCTGGCCAATAACCCAGTTTATTTTGTCAGTTTCCTGTATTTCTTTATCACAGTTGATTCTGGATGCGAGATGTTTCTGATACATAGGTTCTATTCTTGTTACTGTAGAAGCCATGGCAGAATCTATAGTTCTTGAAATAAGAAACAAATGTTAAGTTCTCTTAATTTTAGAGGCTGTTTATAGTTTCCTTCCCTTTGCTGCTTGCCCCCCACTGCCACAAGTCAACTGGCAGTCAGTCTTCTAATCATGGGTCTCTTTACACTTAACTAATCTGGCATTTGGCACTCAAATAGCACATACATAGTCTACAGCTCATATTTGAATTCTTTTCAGCTTGGTAGAACCTGCTAAAATGTGTTTTTTACTCCTTGAATACCCTAGGCACAGAGGTAGGGAGCCTGGGGCCTTGAGGCCACGTGTGCCCTCCTAGGTCCTAGGGTGCAGCCTTTGGACTGGGTCCAAGAACAAATCCTTTAATAGAGAGGATCTGTTCTGTGAAGTTTGAATTCACCTGCCCTAGTGGAATCTTTATGCCTTGATGAGGCAAGAGAATAGGGCTTCTTATAATATTAATAACAACCATAAATTCAATTTGTTTACTTTTAAAGTTGTCTCAAGCGATACACATTATATAGTAAATTTTCAAATATTCACAGATAAGGATATAAGAAAAACATATATGTTGGTGACCTTTTGATACAAGATAGTTGTCACATTAAAAATGATCACGCAAATGTCTTATAGTGAAAATGAAGAACTCACTTTCAACACAGGGTCATTTTTTCCCAACTAGTGTAGGAATTTCTAATTATCTACAGATTCAGTTCTTAGGTGCTACACCACTGTATATCTTGCTAAAATCTGGGAAATTCTCATTGTTCCTATGAGTCAGCAGCCAATCCCTTACCAACATTTCTATAAAGCAGAGGTACTTAATTATTTTTCATATCATGGACCCTTTTGGCAGTCTGGTGAAGCTTATGCACCCCTTCTCAGAATAATTATTTTTTCAGAAAAATTTTAAGTGCCTAAAATATATAGTATGATAAAGGAAACCACTTATACTGAAAACAGTTATGAAAAAGCTAAAAATCACGAATCCAAGGTTAAAAACCGTTAATATAAAGGGTAAGAAATAACTCCATTGCTCCTTGATTTATGCTGAATGTATGGGCAATGTTGATCCCATTGACTCTCAAAGAACTATAGTCCAGGCAGGCTCAAGATACGGAAAGTATGTCCAAGGAAAAAGAATGGACAGTAATTCCCATTCTCTTTTGTGATTAAGAAGCCCAAATATTGCTACCAGAGACCTACATATAGGATATACTGCTATTTTTAGGTAAACAAAGCAATCAAAAAGTCACCATGAGTGACTCACATTCTTTTTCCATACCATATTGTTAGAAGTTGCATAAACTTTTGGTTACAGATACAAATTCCAAAGATGTATGTAGTGAGTTCTAAGAAGTCTGTTACTATTTCTATCTACTTTTCTCCAATCTTTGTAGTATGGAAGTATAAGGAGAAGGAAAATCATCAGGTATAATATAATACTTCTGAAGAGTTCCATATTGTGCTGAATTTTAGAAATGTTCACAGGTTTTAGGATAAAGTGCAAACCTCAGCACAAAGTTTTGGAAAGTAAGAGAAGCAAGTAGTGGTGACAGCACCTTTTGTAGTAAGTCTTGAAATGTGATTCTCAAGAATTCTCTTACAAGACTTAGATGATATGGAAATGCTTTGAGGACCATATAGGTATATACCCATCTCCAATACTTATATCTATATCTACACCATTAAATAATAGATAACTAACTCCTAACTTTTTCTCTGTGGCTATAGGCCACAGGGGCAACAAGAATACAAACAAGGGACACAATTTGCAACAAATATCACCTTGGCTACTGAAGTACTTAGAACACTTTTTCCTTTCTTCTCATAATCCTTTCCCTTCTATCCTCCCCCATTTCCCCTCCCACTTTAGGTCACCCTCCCCATAACAAATATTACTAAGTCTACTGATTATCTAATAACTCAATTTGTTTACCTTTAAAGTTGTTGTTTGAAATTTTTCTTCTCTATTCCTTTCTTCTCTACTCCACTTTCTTCTCTTTTCTTCTCTACTTTCTTCCCCCAGGGAGAAGAGATGAAGGGTTGGACAGAGATAGAAGTAGAAGGGCGCAGAGAAATAGAAGGCCAAGGCATGGAGGAAGATGAAGATATGTATGAAGAAGAAAGTGGGATTGATAAAGAGGTTGGAATAAAAGAAGGAGGAGGCAAGCAGGGAGAGAGATTTGAAGGTAAAGGAGAGGAAAAAGGAGTAGCAGCAGAACGAAGTATGGATGGAGCAGCAGAAATAGAAAGGGAATGAGAAATAAGAGATGTAGGAGAAGGAACAACAGATGAAGAGGAAGAAGAGCATACAGGAGGAGATAGAGAAGAAGCACAAGTGGAAGGAGAAGAAGTGGAAGTAGATGGAGAACAACAGGGAGGTGGGCGAGGGGCAAATGAGGTATGGGATTGAGGTGGATAGGATAGCATTTTGGTTTGTAGAGTAGATGGCTGTACTGACTGAACAAAATCTGGGTTAACAGGATGCTGAGGTAATTGAGAGAGATAGCCAGGAACACGAGTGTGAATGGGAGCTGGTGTGTAGGGAAGATGCTTTGATGAATAGGAAGGCATCAAGACAGGCAGGACAGCTTCTGAATGAACAGGAGAAACAACTAGTCGAGTTGGAAGGGAACGGCGTACAAGGGCAGGCTTTGGAACAGATGGAGTTGAGAACTGAATAGGATGGAAAGGACTGGGTCTGGAAGATTTATAAAATAGCTTGTTATGTGGGACGGGATCAGAGATGGTAGATCTTTGGGGTGGATGGGGCAGATATTTAGGAGGTTCAGAAAGAAGTGGGGCTGGAAGATGAGGGAGACAGCCTGAAAAGCGAGATGTGAATTTGTTTGGAGGATGGGGGAGATAGATGGTTTGATAAGAAGGGGTTGAGGCAGGTAAAAAGGAATCAGGAAGTTTAGGGGAGACAGATGGACAGATAGGAATGGTTTGGAGCTGATGGATGGGAGAGAGAACTGGGCAGGCTGAAAAGGTTTGGGAGACGTGGTAAGGCATAGGAGTCAGTGGAGGAGACAGCTGATCAGGGCTGGAAGGTGTGGACACAGCTGGGCAGGCAGGAAGGGATCTGGATGGCAGGAAGGCATTTTGGATAGGCAGGCAGACAGCCTTATTAAGTTGTTCTGTTAGATCATCAACCTGTCTCTGATCTCTGATTGATATTATTTTCCTTAGGGTCTAAGACTTTTCATTAATCAGTCAGTGCCTCCTTGCCCAAGTGGGGCAGCTAGGTGGCATAATAAGCAGAGTGCCAGGCATGGAATTAGGAAGGCTCATTTTCTTGAGTTCAAGACAGGCTGCAGACACTTAGTGATGTGACCCTGGGCCAGTCACTTAACTTTGTTTACCACAGTTTCCTCATCTGTAAAATGAACTGGAGAAGGAAATGGAGAACCACTCCAGTATCTTTGCCAAGAAAACCTCAAATGGGGTAACAACTGAAATAAATGAATAACCTTTCACAAGGGGTCAGATCTACATATGGAGAGGAAAATAGAAATTTCCCCTCCTCCTAGCTTTTATTCTCAGCAATTCAGAGAATGTTGGCCATGGAGATAAGGAGTGGAGTAGGCAATAAAACTTGGATCAAAGGAGACCAGCATATGTTCCACTGGAGAACAGCTAATAAGGTTCTCAAAATCCTTTTTATTAGTGGACAGAACTCCCTTTCATGAGTTATACATAATAACCTACTATGTTTTTTTTTAAAATGTAAATACATATATATTGGAGATAGGTATATGACAACATTTTGTAATCTGCAGATTTAAAATGAGATGGGCTTCAGATTCTTATATCCTTTCTGTTGTGAGAAGGAAAGTCAATTCAATTATTTATTTATTTTTTTTTGTTGAATTGAGATAAAGGGTTTAGTTGAAAAATAAGACAGATAATCTGCCTTCTACTTCCTCTGGGGAATGGAAAGCTGGAACTATTACCATCATTTTTCTTTAAAGTTTCTATAAAAGGGGAAAAATAAAAGCATAATTCCTGGATTTAACATTGACTAATGATTAATTTTTAACATAATAATTTTGTAAAATATACCTTAAGATTTTTATGTAGATAAGAACTGTATACTTCACATGGAGATCATATGATTATAGTATTAAACAGAAAATGAAAGGGCATTCTTACAAATTTTACAAAATGAAATTCAAAGTTGTCTTTTATTCTTAAAATTTAAATTTACCAAATTTTCTCCCAACTTAAAGTTTTTCCTAGTTTCCTCAATTACTTTCTTTGGGGTTAATGTGACATATCTTCTAACACAAAAAGATTTTCTTTGATTTTTTTTTTTTAAGAGTGTAGGAAACACTGGTTATTCTCTGGCTTTTTTTCTTGTTTGCTCTTCAGTTGTGACTTTAACAACATCTTATATTACTTTATATCACTTACTATTGATACTTTCCTTCCTATATGAGTCTTCACTCAATTTTGAAACTAGCATTGGTATCTAGGTCATTTAACACTATATACTTTCCTAATACTGTAATAAACAGCTAAAACCTATAGCATAAATCATATCTAAAATAACCAGAATTATTTAAAGATTTCTAATATATTACCATTTCACATGATTCTTAATATCTTATATTTGTATAAAGCCTTACATTTTGTAAGATGTTCTCACCTACACTGTGAAATAGGTGAGAAATGTTGTAAAGAAAGCGAATTTACCTCCTCAATTCACTATTCTATACTGTTTCTACCTACAAACAGAATATATTTTATGACATAGGTTGTGCATTATTTATGTTTATACCTTTCCAAAGACTTACTATATATGCTAAATAGTAAATACTTGCAGAAGGAGTGAATTAATAAACCAATATACAGAAAGTTATACAATTAATGAGTGTGTCTATGTGTGTGTGTGTGTGTGTGTGTGTGTGTGTGTGTGTGTGTAGTGGTTAAAGTCAAGATCTCTAGGGTCTTTTGTCATTCATTTATTTTATTTATATATTTTATTTCAATTAATTTATTTTTTAATTTATTTTAATTATATATTATTTATAGTCTATATTTACATTATACATTCAACTATATATTATTTGAAAATCAGATTTTGGTACTTTCCCTCTTCTAAGACCTAAAAAGAATTCATGAAGTTAAGCAAGAAAAAGGTCTATATATTTTCAATGCTAGCACATAAAAATCTCATTACTGATAATGGCTGCTAACATGAAAGATAAGAAGTTCCAAACTGTTAGAAGCTTAGAGTGAAGGAAATATATTTTTTATTAAATTAAGTGCTTTGCATCCTTGTTTTGGACAAGGATAATAATCCTTTTATTGTTTAGAATTACTCAATACTAATTAAAAGACATGTGAAGAAACTGAATATATTAATAGTTTGTTTCCCTTCTTCAGAGACAAAGATGATACTATTAGTAAATAAGGTCTATCTATTATCTATTTAGCCATTTTCTAGTTGTGAATTAGTATTGATAGATCATCACTCTTGCCTACTCTCTTTGGAACAATGCCACACAACTGTGAAACAAATCAATAACAACAACTAGCATTATACTTTACAGATTACAAAGCTTTTTCAAAATAAGGCTGTGAAGTACTCAGTATGTTCACCCCAATTTAAATGATGGAGAATGGAGGCTCAGAGGGCTTGCCCCCTATGGCAATACAGACGGCAAAGCAAGGATTCAAACCCAGGTTCTTTTGACGCCCAGTCCAATGCTCTTCCATTTACAGAAATGGCTAGCTAAGTCTGAATCTATGGGACAGGAATAATTAGTGAATGAAATGTAGAGAGAGAAGAGGAAGGAACAAAAGCTGAATACCTACTCCTTCACTATTATTGTTCCTAATGACTTCAGCAATGACTCTCAAATTTATTTCCTTTAACCCCAGGGTGGGGAACTTATGGCCTTGAGGTCACATGTGGCCCTCAAGTTCCTCAACTGCAGCCCTGATTCAATCCAAACCTGATAGAACAAATCCTAAGGTTTAACCTATGACTTGAGTTTCATTCCAAATGCTTAATGCTACCTAGTTGTCCTGTTAACTCAAATTTCATTAATTTCAAACTCAATACATTTAAAACTAAACTCCTAAATTCTCTCAAGGAAACAACTGTTAATTATCTCCTATTCATCATCTACATAGCTTGCTTTGTATATATTTGTTTGCTTGTTGTCTCCCCCATTAGAGTGTAGTTATAGTTCCTTAAGGGCAGGGACTATCTTTTGCCTCTTTTTGTATGCCCAGCACTTAGCACAGTGTCTGACACATAGTAGATGCTTAATAAATGTTAATTCCAGCTCCCCTTCCGAAATTCTTTTTAAGGCACTCCCATTTTCCTAGATGTTTAGGTCTGAAGTCTGTCCTTCCATTACAACCCTACTAGTAATTATAGCCTTGCCCATTCCCTTAGTTCTGGATATTTGCAACTAACCTGAAGATGGAACTCACTGACATTACTGTGCTCTAATTTATCCAACATGATTCTATCAAGTTAATGTTTCTAGGACATCATTTTGTCATGTTACTCACTGGCTCAAGAACTTGTATGGCTCCCTACTGAAACATAAACTCTCAAGCCTGGTATTCAAGATCTTCTACTACTTATCAACAACTTTTTAATCTAATTTCTCCAATACCTGACATTGTGAATCCTCTGCTTCAAAAGTCCTGTCTCTATGAGCATTTCCAATTCATACCATTCTTCCTGTTTGGGATACCCTTCCTTCTGCCTATTCAAATCACACCCATCCTTTTGGGCGGATATCCCATATTCTCCAAAAACCCTTCCTGAACACTCCATATTAATTTCCCTTTTCTCTAAACCAATACAACACAATGAATGTATCACTTGTTTTAACACTGAATCTTTTGACACTGTTATTTAAGTTTTCAGAAAAGAGTTGAAACTAAAAATTGAAAGGGACCTCAAAGTGAGGTGTAGTGGAAAGAGCACTGAATCAGGAGGCAGAACAGTGGGTATGAGTCACGGTTCTGACCAAGACCTTAAGCAATTTTTAAATTTAAATACAGACTTAGCAATTAAAGAATTTCTCTCTAGGAAGAATCTTAAGATATCATTTAAGTTTAATTCATTTTATGGATGAGGAACCTGAGACCCATGGAGATTAAAAGATTTAGCCTAGAACACTGGTGTTTAGTAAATGCTTTCTGAATTGAACTGTATCAATCAAAGTTATATAGGTAAGTCAACAGCAGAGCTGAGATATGAACTCAGTTCCTCTGGATCCAAGACCAAACCCTTACCATTAGTGACCAAGTCATTTGATTTTTCTCAAAATCAGGTTCCCCATCTATAAAATGAGAGTGCTAACTAGATTTCTCTAAGTTCATGTGCAGTTTTAAAATCTTGTCCAACCAATATTTGAAACAACAATCCTTTCATATGTATATCTCATCTCTCCAACTTAATTGTGAGTTTCTTATAGGTAGGGAATATTAAGCTTATGGAATTTAATTATGGAAGTATTAAGCATGGAATGTAATACTTTCCATGCACATTAATAGTAGGCATGTAATAAATGTTCACTGAATAAATGAAAAATATAGAATTAGAAAGGTCATAAAGAGCTTACCTACCCATCCTTTGGCAGGCTTCATTTAAACCACTCTGTACAGAAGTACATCATGGCGTTTCCAAGAGTTCTTGATTAAGATCTGCAGAGGCTGATAACCCTTTACCATGAGAAAACTTCTTTATATCCTGTCTAAATTTCTTAGGCTATAATTTAATTCAGTTTTTCATTTTCTATTCTTAATGGAGATTGATAGAATTTGGTTTTATTTTTCTAACACTAGCTTTTGATAACTAATATTGCCATAAGAAGAAATAATTTCCTTTAGAAATTATTTTTTAAAACCAAGTACTTTAAAATTTTGAATTCTAACTTTATTGCAGCAGCTGTACAACTTATATTCCATTATATTTAAATTTGATTTGCAAAAAAGAAACACTGCTTAGCTCCATAATACCGATATTGAAGAAATACAGTGACAGCAAAAATATCATAAATATGATATAACCTAATCAAGTTACATTAAGTTAATATAAATAATAATACCAAAAATACTTACTTCCAGTTTACTGTGGGTCTATTGGAAGAGTAAAAGTTAGATTCCTGTTTCAAGTCGAATCCCTGAATCTGTTCAAGGGCCTCTTCTAATCGGGGAACTGGCTTTTGATAAACTTGTGTGGATAACAAAAAACATGAAATGGCATAGAATCAATTAATCATAAAATAATCTCTGGCCATTTATATTTACAGTATCATGTAGTTCATAAGTAATAATACAGATGTGAGTTTTATTCATCAACCAGGAATATTTTTTCAAGTTTTTTACTATAAATTTTTTATTTTAAAAAATTGTTAATAAGTTATTACCTCAAATTTTTTTTGTGGAAAATTTCAGGAAGAGATGTAATAAAGAATTTTGATCATAGTACTTGAATGTCTTCTCTCCACTCAAAAATATTTTGGGAACACTTTGGCTACAATATCCTTGGCCCTTCTTAGTCCCTACTTCTTGCATAGATGTCGCTATGTTTTATCTCCCCAGCAGAATGTAACTTACTCGAGAGCAAATTTCCATAGCAATAATTATAACGTATGACATTTATAGAATACTTTAAGGTTTGCAAAGTACTTTATAAACATTATCTGACTTGATTCTCACAACTCTGTGAGCTAAGAACTATCATAATCTCCTTTATGTAGAAGAGGAATTAAGAGAGGTGACTTGCTTGTGATTACATAATTAATAAGCACAAAAGGCAGGATTTGAAACCAGGTCTCTCTGAATCTAAATCCATTTATTTATTTTCCTTCTATCACATTTGCCTCTCTGTCTCCAAACTGCTCAGTGTAGTATATGTTCAATTGTTGAACTGAATTGTGGAGTTCAATTTTAAAGTAACACCCAAAGTTCACAGTCTATCATTCAAGGTCTTCTCTAATCTGAGCCTACATTAATCATCTTTCCAACCATATATTTTCTTTATTCAAAATCGCAGAATTTCAAATCTACAGTAGAAAAAGGGCTAGATTTAAGTCAGGAGAGACAAAGGTTTGAGTCTTGCCTCTCACATGTATTAGCTGTGGAACCACAGATGAATCATTTAATCATTTTGTGCCTCGATTTCCTCATGTGCAAAACGGCAGCAAGGGTACCATATACTTCCTAGGGTTGTTATAATGATAAAATTAGATAATATGCACATAAAGGGAGGTTGGTCAGTGGAGTCTCTGATCAATTTTAAGAGCTTCTCTATCAACTTGATGAAATTAAAGGCTTTTGTTGGGGTTACCCCTCCTATGAGGTAGTGTCCATGCCCACTAACATTAACTAACTTAGAAGACACAGACAACTCCTGTGATTCAGGTGGCCTCCAAGATGATAGCCTTGGAAGAAAGACTTTTATTGTAGATCTTCTCTGTGGTCTACTGAAGCAAGCTGTGAGATCAATTTGTACTCTGTTTAAGAGGATTTTCACAATGTCCAGTTTATAGAAGAGCAGAGTTCTGTTAGGTTTTGAGGGAAAGAAGAAACCTATGCTCATATAAAGTCTCTTTACAGAATGGTGACTTACGGCAGAAGCCTATGGAAGAGGTAGACTTATTGCATGCACGATGCCTGGGAAATAATTAGTCAGTAAACATTTATTAACTGCTCAACATGTACCAGGCACTGTGCTAAGCACTTCAGATAGAAAGAAGAGCAAAATGCAATCCCTGTGCTCATGAAGTTTGACAGTCTAAGGTGGAGACGATATGCAAACAACTGCAGGCAAAGTAGCTATATACAGGATAAACAGAATATATTTGACTGAGGAAAGGGACTAGAATTAAGATGGATTTGGAAAGTTTCTTGTAGAAAGTAGAATTTCAGTTGGAGATTGAAAGAAGTCAAGAAAAAGAGGGGGGAGAGTTATTTTGGGTATGGAGAACAGACTAGTGAAAAATGGTCAGAGTCAAGAGATGGAGTGACTTGCTTGAAAAAAAAAAACCAAGGAGGCCAGTATCAACGGATCACAGAATGCAGGGGGGTAAGATATGAAAAGATTAGGGCGGGGGCAGGTTATGAAGGGATATGAAAGCCAGAGAATTGTATATTTCATCCTGGAAGTGTGAGGGAGCCAAAAGAGTTTACTAAGTAGGAGGGTGACAAGGCCATATTTTCACTTTTAAGAAAATCACTTTAGTAGCTGAGTGGTAGATGGACTGTTGTGATTAAAGATTTGAATCATGAGATCCACCAAAAGCTTATTGCAGTAGTCCAGGCATGAAGTGAGTGATGAGGGCCTGCACCAGAGTTGTGGCTTTGTCATAGGAGAGAAGGGAAAGTATAAAAGAGATGCCACAAAAGTAGAAAGGACAGGACTTGACAACATATTAGATATGGAGGATGTAAGGTAGTGTAGAGTGAATCCTATGTACCTTTTTCTGTGAGGATAAAATAAAGGTTGTCCCGTGCACAATTTGCACTTGTTATCTTAAATGCTTGCCTGGGAACTGGGGAACCCTTTTATCTATATCTGGGGACACCTAGACATAAAACTGTATTTAAATTTTATTTTGGATATTTTTTTTGGAATAGCTCTAGTTGGGGGAAAAACAAATCAAAGTAAGATAATAACTCTTAAGGATCAAGTTCCAATGTCATTGTAAGCAAAGAGGCTTTGTATGTGTTGGAGAAAGGAGAGGCTAGGCTACACTTTACATATATAAAGTATTGTGCAAACCTTAAAATCTTTTATGTTAGCTATTACCTGATTCAACATGCTCATTTAACAGATGAAGAAACTAAGGCTTAGAGAAGTTATGTGACTTGTACAAGTTCAGAAAACTAGCTAGTCAGAGATGGAACTGGTTCCTGGTTTCCTGATTTCCAGTTTAGTATGCTATATTGTTTCTCATCAAATCAAGTATTTATCAAGCACAGTGCCTGGCACATAATAAATGCTTATTCCCTCCTTTTTTCCCCTCATTAACACTAACCTTCCACTCTAGTCTGGCTAGCTTTTTCTTCTTCTAAACATACCAAAACTCATTCCTGCCTCTGAACCTCTTTGCTCATATGCTAGCATAGATTGTGCTCTCCCATACTGGTTCTATATAGTTAAATCCTTCCTATTGTTACAAGGTTCCTTCTCATGTTTTCTCTGCTTTTTTCTGAAAGCCTCAGCATATCCATGTTGGTGATTGTCTTGCCATTTAAAGTTCAAAGTTGAAAAAGAAAACAAAAAACACAAGCACAAACAAAACGTTCCTATCCCAGTACCCAAAACAAATACACTAGGAAATAATTTTGAACCACTTGCAAACTGGTTGTTGTCCTTCGTTTTTGAAGAGGATCAAAATGACATCATCATGATAAAGTGAAGTTTCAATGTGTCCAACTGTGGCTGATCAAACCAATGTGAGCTCGGAATGCTCTACCACAGGATGAGCACAGACAGTCTGTATGAAATTTGCATATCCTATGTTTATTCTGTGCTGTCTCAATTCTGCTTTTCTTATAGAGCACAGCACCCTTTCTCATATAGGCACACCATGCTGAGTGGACCTCTGCCAGTGTCTCCCATGTTGCACAGTCAAATCCAAAGTTCTTGAGAGAGACCTTGAGAGTGTCCTTGCATCCCTTCTTCTGACCACCATGTGCTCGTCTGCCCCATGTGAGTTCTCCATAAAATAGTCTTTTTGGCAAGCATATATTTTGCATTCAAACAACGTGATCAGCCCAACAGAGTTGCGCTCTCTGAAGCATAGTTTCAATACTTGGAAGTGCAGCTTGACCAAGGACCTCAGTGTCTAGTACCTTATCCTGACAGGTGATCTTCAGAATCATCCTAAGACAGTTCAGATAGAAGTGATTCAGTTTCCTGGCATGGCTCTGGTAGACTGTCCATGTTTCACAGGCATGCAACAATGAGGTCAGCACAAAGGCTGACCTTCAGTTTGGTAGTCAGTCTAATACCTCTTCTCTCCTGAACTTTTCTTCGGAGCCTCCCAAACACTGAGCTAGCTCTGGCAATGTGTGCATCAACCTCATTGTCAATGGGTATATCCCTGGAAAGTACACTACCAAGGTAAGTGAACTTATCCACAGCATTCAAAACTTCTCCATTCGTTGTAATCAATGGTTCTACATATGGATGGTGTGGTGGTGGCTGATGGAACACTTGTGTTTTCTTGGTTTTCATTACTAGGCCAAAATTAGCACAAGCAGCAGAGAACTGATCCATACTTTGCTGCATCTCAGCTTCAGAGACTGCATTGAGTGCACAATCATCTGCAAACAGAAAATCATGCACCAGCACTCCCTCCACTTTGGTCTTGGGGTGCAGAGTATGGTCAGGGAAGACCAGTAACTTGGTGTGATGGCTGCTGAGCCCTTTTTGGTGCTGTTTCCACCTTTGGTGTTCACCTGTTGCTCTTACAAACTACATAATTCCTAAAGCTACTGAATTATTGGTACAGGTAGATAGTGGTGTACAGCAATGGGCCTGGAGTCAGAAGAACTGATTTCTAACCAGACCTCAGACATTTAGTAGCTTTGTGACCCTGGGCAAGGCATTAACAACTCTCTGTGTCTCAGTTTCCTCATCTGTAAAATAGGGATAGTAACAGCACCTACTTCCCAGAGTTGTTGAAAAGATCAAATGAGAATAACTATAAAGTGTTTAGCACAATGCTTGGCACATAGTAAGTACTATATATATTTGCCATTATTACCATTAGAAAATCAAAATTATTTCCAAACTCAATTCTGATGACCCAATATTATGCGGTGTATGTATGTATATATGTGTGTATATACATACATATACATACACACACACACATATATAAATGCACATATATTATATATATTTTACCAATATACTAATCTCTTTTATTTGGTCTTTTGATTTACCAGCACATTATTAGTTTCATGTAAAAAAAAATCTGATGATAGCTTTTAATTATTTTGCTAATGTATTATAAATTTATAAACCTGTTCTCCTGCGCTGAGGAGGAATATGAGCACGCTGAAATTTTTCAGTGACTTCTTCAAGCTTCTGTTTTCTTTGCTGAAGAATTTTTTCCCTTATCTGGTGTTCTTTTTCTTCTTCTTTCTTGCGTTTCTCTTCAAAAGCTCTATAATGAAACATGCAAATATATGACATAAGTATTATTATAAAGCAGCAATATTTTAAACTTCACAAGCAAAATAGGTTCAGAAAATTATTTAAGCCAATATCATACCTTACAATTTTCTCAGAAATGACAAAATTATCAAAAGCTTATTAAGTTACAATGATTTTTGAGTCACTCTAGATATGACCAAGTGCGTCACTTAGTGTTTAGTAGATGATTAGGGGAAATTCATTTAAGCTTTTTAGAACACCAAAATTCTATTTGGATCACCAATATCTCAATATGAGTTGATTTAGGAGTAGTTCTGGTGTGGCTTCTTTCCCCCTTATTTTCAGAAGTCTTTCCAAGACCAAAAAAGCAAGATCACAGGAACCTCTAGAACTTCTGCGTATTTGATCCAGTCTGTGGCAGATACCTGGCTCAACAAATTTCTACAGCAGAGGGACTAAGGGCAGATAGCTATGTCCTTCAAAAATTACTGAAATAACATTAGTAAACATCAAGGAAAACAAACATTTAAATACCCAAACTAATACATAACAACTAAAAAAAGTTAAGCTATAAATACCTTTTAAAAATAGTTTGGTTTTAACAGTATTAATTAACATTTTCAACACAGTGAAATATATTCTTTACTTCTACATCCCCATTTGAACTTTTTCTTGCTGTTATAATCCTGTACATGGTTGTAATCTGTGTGTCTGTTATTCTTTTGGCTCTGCTTTGTTCATCTGACATCACTTAATCAAGTTATTCCATTATTTCCCTGTATTAGTCACATAATTTCACTTCTTATGGTACAATAACAATTCATTACATTTGTATATAACAATTCATTTCATTAGATACACGGACTGTTCCCAGTTTCATTATAAAATATATAATTGCATTGGAAATTTTCGTCTCATGGATCACTGCCTTGTCATGGTGGTGGGGCTTGCATAGCTCAATGAACTGTGCTGTGCAGTGTTACTCATACATAGTATAGAGTTCTGACAAAAGGTGATCCAGTGGAGAAGGAAATGGCAAATCGTTCTAGTATCTCTGCGAAGAAATATTTAAAAGATATGACACTGGAAGATGAGCCTTCCTCTCAGGTCAGGTGTCCAACATGCTCCTGAAGAAGAGCAGAGGACAATATAAGTACCTCCAGTACTGATGAAGTAGCTGGGCCAAAGCTGCTAGGAAGCTCAGCTGTGAATGTATGTGGTGATAAAAGAAAAATCAAATGGCATAAAGATAAATATGGCATAGGAGCTTGGCATGAAAGATCTGTGGAACCAAGGGTTCCATTATATGTGGTCAAACAAGAGATGTAAAGATTAAAAATCAACATCTTGGGTGTCAATGAGTTTAAATGGATGGGAATGAGTGAATTCAATTCAGGTGATCATTACACATACTACTGAGGGTTAGAATCCCTTAGAAGAAATGGGGGTAGCCCGCATAGTTAATAAAAGGGTGAAAAAAGTAATATAAACTCAAAAATGACAGAATGGTCACGCTGAAATGTAAGGCAAATTATTCAATATTACAGTAACATAAGCCTATGCCCTAATCACTAATGCTGAAGAGGCCAAAATTGATCAGTTCTATAAAGACCTATATCATCTTTCAGAAATCAAACCAAAAAACAAAAGATGTCATAGGGGACTGGAATGACAAAGCAGGAAATCAAAAGGTAACTGGAATAACAGGAAGTTTGGTCTTGGAGTACATGAAGAAGCAGGGCAAAGACTAATAAGAGTTTTGTCAAAATAACTTGCTGGTTATACAAACGCTCCTTTTCAACAACTCCAAGAGCAATTCTACACATGGACATCTGCAGACAGTCAATACTGAAGTAAGATTGGTTATGTATTTTGTAGCCAAAGGTGGAGAAACTCTATAAAACCATTTAAAATAAGACCTGGAACTGACTGTGGCTCAGATCATGAGCTTCCTTTTGCAAAATACAGACTTCAAATATTAAAGAAAGTAGGGAAAACCATCAAACCACATAGGTATGACCTAAATAATATCCCTTATGAATATGAAGTAGAATTAATGAAGAGATTTAAGGGATTAAACCTGGTAGACCAAGTGCCTGAAGAACTATGGAAAGAGATCTGCAATATTGTACAGGAGGCAGCAACAAAAGACATTCCAAAGAAAAAGATGAGCAAGAAAGCAAAATGGCTGTCTGATGAGACTTAACAAATAGCTGAGGGAAGAAGGAAAGGGAAAGGGAAAGAGAAAGGAAAAGATATACCCAATTGAATACAGAATTCCAGAGAATAGCAAGGAGAGATAAGAAAGTTTTCTTAAAGAAGTAATGCAAAGAAATAGAAGAAAACAACAGCATGGGAAAGATGAGATCTCTTCAACAAAATATGAGATAAGAGAATGTTTCATGCAAAAATGGGCATGATGAACAAAAATTGTCAGGACTTAACAGAAACAGAAGAGAGTAAGAAGATGTGGCAAATATATACAGAAGAATTATACAAAAAAGATCTCAAGATAACATGATTATCATGATTATTGATCTAGAACCACACATCCTAGAAAATGAAGTGGGCTTTTGCTAAGAATAATGGTACTAGAGGTGATGCAACTCCAAATGAGCTATTTAAAATCCTAAAAGATGATGCTGACGCTATTAAAAGTGCTGCACTTAAGATGCCAACAAATCTGGAAAACTCAACAGTACCCACTGGATTGGAAAAAAATCAGTTTATATCCCAATTCTAAAGAAGGGCAATGCCAAAGAATGTTCAAATTCTCAAACAACTGTACTCATTTCACTTACCAGAATGTTATACTTAAGATTTTGCAGGCTAGGCTTTAGCAATATGTGAACCAAGAATTACCAAAAGAGTAGGCTAGTTTTGACGAGGCAGAGAAACTCAGAGACCAAATTGCCAACATTTGCTGACCTGTGGAGAAAGAAAGAGAGTGCAAAAAAATCTACTTCTGCTTCACTGACTACACTAAAGTCTTTCACTGTGGATCACAACAAAATATGACAAGTCCTAAAAGCTATAGGACTACCAGATCATCTTATTTGTCTCCTGAGGAACTTGTATGTATCAAGATGTAACAGAACCAAACATGGAACAACTGATTGGTTTAAGATTGGAAAAGGAGTATGACAGGGATGTATATTATCACCTTATTTATTTGACTTATATGAAGAGTACATCACGAAAAATGCCAGGCTGGATAAATCAAAAGCCAGAATTAGGGTTGTCAGGAGCAATCAACCATCTTAGCTATGTAGGCAATACCAAGCTGATGGTGGAAAGTGAATAAGAATTAAGAAGTCTCTTGATAAGGGTAAGTGTAAAAATGGCTTGAAACTTAACATAAATAACAAAAACCTCAAAACATCTTCCTGGCAAATAGAAGTGGAGAAACCGTATTAGATTTTAGATTCCTGGCCTCGAAGATCACTGCAGATGATGACTATAGTCATGAAATTAAAAGATGCTTGCTCCTTGAAAGGAAAGTTATGGTAAATCTGTATAGCATGGTAAAAAGCAGACATCACCTTGCCAACAAAGATCCATATAGTTAAAGCTATGGTTTTTGCAGCAGCAGTATATGGCTGTGAGAATTGGATTATAAGGAAAATTGAGTGTTGTGGAATCAACGTTTTCACACTGTGGTGTTGGAGTAGACTTTTGAAAGTTCTCTGGACAATAAGGAGATCAAATTAATCAGTACTTAGAGAAATTAATCCACAGTATTCACTAGAAGGTCGAATACTGAAGCTATAACACTTACATACTTTGACCAAATAATGAGAAGACAGGAAAAGACCCTGACACTGGGTAAGACTGAAGGCAAAAGGAGATAGTGGAGAGCAAGATGGATAGAGTCACAGAAGCAATGAACAGGGTTTAGACAGACTTTGGGAAATGGTGAAGAACAGAAAGGCCTGGTACGCTATGATTCATGGGGTCACGAAGAAATGACTGAACAACAATAATGAATATTTTAATATGTCGCTATAATTATTGATATGGAACATTTTTATCACATGGCTATTGCTAGCTTAGATTCTTTCCTTTGAAAACTATCTATTGATACTTATTTATTCTTTGACCTTTTATAAATTGGAGAATAGTTCTCAATCTTATAAATTTGAGTAAGTTCCTTCCTCACTGAAGAAACTTGCTGAAAATTTTTTTCCTAGTTACCTGGTTGCCTTCTAATTATGGCTGCAATAGCTTTGTGCAGAAACTTTTTAATTTTACGTTACTGAAAATAGTCCTTTTAATCTGCTGTGATCCTCTCTATCCTCTAAATAACGATCTAAATCAAAAAATGTTAATTGTTGGCAGGCCAAGCAGATATAATAAAAATAATAATCATTTGTGGTTATTTTAAATGGAGTTTCTCTTTGTATCTCTCTGCTACGTTTTTCTTAATCAAGAAATACTGATAATTTATGTGAGTTTATTTTATATTCTGCAACTTTGCTGAAGTTGTTGTTTTAAATTAATTTTTTCTTTGGCTCCTTAGTTTCCTAAGTAAAGTGTTATACCTACAAAATGTGATATTTTCTTCTTTGCTCTGCTTATTTCTTCAATTTTTTTTGTCTTAAAATTATATAACTGACATTTTGAGTACTATATAAATAGTAGTGGTGATAAGAGATATCCTTATTTTACCCCTTATCTTAATGGAAAGGTTTCTAGTTTATACGCATTACACTTAATACTAGCTCTTGGTTTCAGGGAAAATACAGTTTATTCCTGTTTGCTAATGTGTTTTCCAAACAAGAATGGATATATTTTCTTATAGCTTCTTGTTCAGTTACTGATATAGTCATATTTTTGTTGTTCTTATTAATATAGCTTATTATGTTGATAATTTTAATAATAATATTGAGTCAATCCCATATTCCTAGCTAAGCCCAACCTGTTAATTGTATATAATTTTTGTGATCTGTTGTTTTAGTCTCCTTGGAAATATTTCATTAAAATTTTTTGCATCAATATTCATTAGGAATATCAATCTATAGCTTTTCTTCTCTATTTGTACTCTCCCTGGCTTAGGCATGAAGACCATATTTGTATAACAGGAGAAATTTAGTAGAACCCATTCTTTTCCAGTTTTTTTCAAACAACTTCAGTATTTCTAGAACTGTTCTTTAAATATTTGCTAGAATTCACTTGCAAATTCTTCTGGAGCTCATTTAGGTGGTTACATTATTTCTTGTATTTATTTATTTTGGCATTTCATAATTTTGCAAACATCTACCATTTCATTCATTTAAAAATTATATTTTATTTTTATATTATATTTTTTTCAATCACAAAAATCTACCTCTCTTCCTATTACCACCTCCTTCACCCCTCCTTTAAGACTAAAAATGAAACTCCCATTATGAATATGTTCAGGCATTTTTGTTCCTATTATTTTCTCTAGCAATCTCATTTCATTTATAAAATTGTTTTTAACATTTAACACCCCCGTACTCCCCCCTCAAAACCTCTTCATTTCTTCCAGGAATTCTACCTGAATTTGTGCCCAGATGGTGTTTTGCTTTGAGGCTTTGTCTGTAGCTGCTTTGGAGCCATTCTCTTCTTCTAGGTTTATGTTTCCAGACACTTCCAACCATAATAGTTTTTATGATGAAACTGATTGTTTCTTTATAAATTCTTCTAGTCTTCCCTTTTTCTCATTTTCTATTAGTGACAGTATCTTCACATTTATGATGAGAATACCGGGACTGCACTTGGTACTATTTTATATTCTCTTGAACTCTGCTTCTGCTTTCTCCAGATACTGAATGGTGTAGTGTTCAAGGAATGTCAGGAGCAGCCCAAGCTGGGAGAGCTTCCAGTATGCCCAAAGTGGTCTGAACCTGGGTGAAATTGGATGGATTGTTGTCTTCCTGATATAATTTTTACAAGTTTCTCACCTGTGTTTGGGGCTGAGCAACACAAATGAACTTGTATCCCAGTTAGAGCATGAATAAATGCTACAGGATGCAGTTAGCTAACTGGAATATTCTATGCATTCATAAGAACAGAAGTACAGACAACTTTTTGGTATGAGGTCCCATTCCTGGTTATTCAGCTGCAGATCTCAAACTAGGCTGGAGCTGAATCTGACAGCCCACTGATTCCCAAGGTCAAAGTCACATGACAGTTGCTCATTTTTATTCCTACTCCTTACCCAGTCTCTGGCTTCAGAGTGCTTCTTGCTATGTCCTGCAAGGTTCTAGTTCCCTTTTCAGTATGTACTGGATTTACAATTTACTTTAGCCTATGAGCAACAGAGCTGTCCACTGGCACCTGTTCCAACTCCCTGCAGGGTCAAACCCCTCTATAGAGTATCAATGACCTATTCTTGCCCTAAACTCCCAACCTCTGTACTGGAAGGCTACATGCAGGGCCCTCATGGTTAGACTTCATCCTTCTGGTCTGCAGACCTCTATGTCTCTTTATATTGAACTAGACAGAAAAAAATGGTACCTTTTTCAGGTCTTGCTGGAAAATGCTGTGAGGAGACAAGTTGTACTGTTTCTCCTATTCTGCCATCTTGGTTATTCTTTCCCAGTCTGTTTTTATTCTTCCTTCTTCCCCCAGGAAATATTATAGTATATATATATGATGAAAAATTTCCTATACTGGTTGGCTATATTTAGTGCATTAAACCCTATTACCTCCAGAATCAAATATAAAATCCTTTGGTTTTTAAACCCCTGCATAATTTGGCCCCTTCCTATTTTTCCTGTCTTCTTATACCTTACTTCCATCCATGTACTATCTGATTCAGTGCCATTGGTCTTCTTACTCCATCTCCTAAATCTGAACATTTTCACTGGCTGTCCCACACATCTGGAATGCTCTCTCTCTCTCTCCTCACCTCAGATGCCTAGCTTCTCTATCTTCCTTTAAGTCTCAGATAAAGTCATTTTCTACAAGAAGTCTTTCCCAGTTTTCTTTAATCAAAGTGCCTTCCCTCAGAGACTATCTCCAATTTATCTTATGAATAACCTTATTTGTACATAATTTTTCTATGTCATTTTCATTAGAACGTGAGTTCCTTGAGATTAGGGACTGTGTTTTTGTCTTTCTTCATATGCCCAGCACTTAAAAAATGCCTGCAATATAGTCAATACTTAATAAATGCTAGATGATTGATGTATTAGATAAAAGAAACTGCTTAAAACAAGATCTTAGAATTCCTACCAGTGTCAACAGATAGATGCATGAACTAAACAGCAGAAAATAAATTCCTCCAGTATATTTTTTGGTGTTTTCTTGGAAATGCTTCTATTATTAAGGCCAGCCTTGACCTTTTTTGAAATGTAGTGGCAATTG
The DNA here is from genome assembly GCA_023548195.1 of Bettongia penicillata ogilbyi. Taxonomy (NCBI): domain Eukaryota; kingdom Metazoa; phylum Chordata; class Mammalia; order Diprotodontia; family Potoroidae; genus Bettongia; species Bettongia penicillata. The sequence continues at coordinate 1,623,056 of JAJHZJ010000136.1, read as the reverse complement.
AAATAAATGTTCTGATCACCCACAATGTAGTTCAGTTTGAAATGGATCAAACTGTCACTTATCCTAAATTTAGAATTGTCTTTTATCCACTAATGGATTATACTTATATAGAGTTTTATAGGTTGTAAGAGGCTTACCTCAGGACAACCTGGGAGAACAGTATTTAGAAAACTAATTCACTAAGTAGCTATAAGCCATTAGTAGTGGATCGATCTGGATTAATTCAATGAATTAATCATCAAACACAATCAAGTGTCTACTATGTACCAGCACTGTGCCAGATACTGGGGATATAGACATAAAGAACTAAACAGTCCTTGCTCTCAAGGACTACTCAGAACTGTAGATTGAAGTATATGTGACCTAGCATGTTACTTTAGATTACATATTCATTAGTTTACTCATATACTACTTGTATACACTTGTGTTAGTTCAGATGTTTATCATTCACTTTATTTTTACAAACTTATTAACCTGAAGCATGAACATAGTAGGTACTTTAAAATGTTTTATAAATTGCACTGAGGCTTAAAAAGGCTAAGTCACTTGACCAAGGGTTCCAGTTCTGGTTTTGATCTTTCTGATTTCCAGCACACTGTCACTGCATGTGAAAACAGATTTATTTTTATACTCAAGAATTTATGGTTAAATATGAAAGCTTATTTATAAATAAAATTTTAAAGCTTCTTTGAAAGCATGACTAAAAAAGACTTTATAAACTGACTGGGGAACTTAAAAGGTGTGGCTTAATTTAGTTGACAGTCTGAATATCATTTGAAATCAATCTTTTTTGCTGACATTCAACTATTATTATCACATTTTCCAAGGCTCCCTTCTGCATGGGATAACTATAGCAACGCAATGAAGGAAATTAATCTCCAGTCTGTAATTCTATGGCCAGAACAATATCACCTCATGCAGTATTTTTACCAACTTATTGAAATGAATAATGTAGCAGACTGAAATTAACAAATTAAGAGTAAGAGCTCATTCACTGGCAGAGGTTTACTACCACTGAAAGAAAAATAAGACTAATAATATTTAGAAAGTATTATCTGAACAGTATTTTATCATCTTACAAAAAAACCCACTTGTGAGTAGATTTTTAATTTGCAAATATCCTAGGCAACATAAAAACAAATGTAAATAAATTTAAATTTATTAATGAAATTTAAAGGAAATGAAATTTAAATATGAGAAGTGATAATAGAGGAATTGTCCTGAAGATGGCTAATGATTCATTAAGTCATTTTAATCACTGTCTAACATATTGAAATATGTTGGCATTTGTTTTAGTATTACTGAAAAGTTCCACATGGGACTAACAATGATTTTCAAAAAGTAAATTGTTTGGCAATTATTGCTATTGGTTAGAAATGTTTAATATGAACTCTGTCTTGTGGTGCTGTTGCATTTGAAATTTAACAAGAGTCTGAGCAAGGAAACATTATCAGGGGCATGCTGCCTATCAACAAAAGGATTACTGACTTGCCACCATTAATGCCAAAAGACCCCAAGCAGATGGACAGCTCCCCGATTATAAGTTTTGGGGAGAACAAAACCAAGAACAGAACAGGGTAGAAGACATCATGGGATTGGGGACAACATGACTGGTTAAAAAGCTGAGGAACATGGAACAACATGATTGGTTGAAAGTTTGGTAATGGAGGACAGCAACAACTTCTTCCTTCCCCCCTAAGAGTAGGTGCAAGATGACAAACCAGACATCCCTGAAGGATAGCTTGATTGTATAAAGATATCAGGCCTGACCCTTTGTGTTCACACACATCCCCCAAGATCTGTTAAATTTTCTTGAGATAAGAACAGATCAGTGATTACCAGAAAAGCTGGATTTCTAAACTTAACTTATTACTGACCAAATGGATTCTGAACCAAGTTCAGAGGCAGAGAACCGTGACTGAAGTAGTTGCAGGACAAAAGCAATTAATTGTAACTAGGATCAATAAATACATAATAAAAGATCAATTTAATCATCTCAGTGCCTAGTACCTTGGCTCAGAAGTGTGCCACTTTAATTGCTTACCGTATAATGATTTGTCTACATCAGTGGACTCCCAGAAATTAATAGCTATTTTGTATCTGTGACTTTAAATGAAAACATACTGACAATTCTTTATAAAATTATTGTGACAAGTACTCTTATTTCAATTCAAAGAATACCTAATTAAATGTCTACAATGTACTATGAATTACTGTGCTTAAAAATGGAGCACCATTATTAGAGTATTTAAATATGACTAACAACACGGAGGACAAGACATTTTTTCCAGTCTTCACAAATTTTCAAAACTCGGCAAGACAGTAATTATACCATAAAGCAACTATATCTGTCTTGACAGGCCAAAATGCCAAGAAACCCAACTGATTAATTAATAGGAGAGAGGATAATCCCTAATGTGTTCACTCATTAATTCCTTTCCTATCAATCTCTATGCTCTGACTAGGCTGCAACAACCCAACTGATTGGCTTAGATTCTGGGAAACACTCAGCAACTTCCTGCCTGTTGTTGTGGTCCCTGCTGTCACATCTTGCCCCTACTCTCATACTACCATTCTGAGGTAAGAAGAAGACACCAACACTGTTTACCTCTTTGTGGAAGACAGGTAAATATAGGAAAACAGAATCAAGTTCAACCTGAAGTGCATATTTCAACAGTCCTCAGCAGTGCCATGGTACGTGCATGCGTGCATGCATGTGTGGGTGTGTGTGCGTGTGTGCGTGTGTGTGTGCATGCGTGTAGTAGGAGAGGGGAGAGGGCTACACCAAGGCCTGAAGGAAAGGAAAATCTCCTCTACCTAGGGCCAGTTTTGTTCCCTTTCACCCCAAGTCACTTGAATCAGGGACTGAGTAAATTCCTAGTATGGGAAAAGGTTGAGACAGGTTAGACAGCTAGCACTTGGGGGATATACTGTCAATTTAAGAGTCAGAAAGAGAACACTCAGAAAATACAAGAAAAAAAGACTGAAATTACCAAAGATGTCAGGATAAAGAAAATTTAGTAAAAAGCCAAGAGCACAAGCAGATAAATCAACAGGGAAGATATTAAAGTAGAAGAGAAAATGGCCACCAAGACATCTAAATGTGGCCAAATATTTTTAAAAACACAGGGTCAGTTTTATCTACTCTTTGTCAATCTTACACCTTTGTCTCTCTATTGCTACTGCTATCATTTCTAGAATTATATAAAATAAGAGCGAGAATACTATAAAATAAGAGCAAGAATACTAAGAACTAGTCCTCAAATTCTTTATTTACTGGGAACGCTTCTAATGTATCCCTATTATATACAATGCTTGTTTTGGTTTTTGATGGATACTTTTTATAATATTGAAAAAGGTCTCTTGATGCTTATGTTGTATAGGATTTTTAGCAAGAATGAGTGTTATATTACAAAGCAGCAGTCATCAAAATAATTTGAAATTGGTTAAGAAATTGAGAAGTAGATCATTGGACTGAAAAATGGAATTCAATAATTCGGTAGACCACTACTCGATTAAAATTTCTGGGAAAACGAATGCAGTTTAGCAGAAATTAAGCTTACAGCAACATTATATGCCATATTTCACAGTAAATTCAAAATGGATACATGATGTTAATATATATTATGCCATGAAAAAACAGGAGAAAAGCAGATCATACACCTTCCAAAGGTAAAATATGCATTCTTAACTAACATAGGATAGAGACAATTTCAAAAGAAAAAAGTTAATTTTGACTACATGAAACTGAAAACATTCTATACAAAGAGTATTACTGTGTCTGACAAAATAATGGAAGTAGTGGAATTATAAAAATATTTGTATCAAACTTCTCAGATAAAGATTTGGCATCTAAGACATATCTAACTAGCTATATCCACATATGTATAAAAGCATAAGTATGTATATATATGCATATGTATGCATGAATGCTTATATAGATAGGCAGACAAATTAAAAACCATTCCTAATAGAAAATGTGAAAGAATATTCCAATTCACTAATAACGTGAGAAACTAAAATCAAAACAACCCTGAGATTTTTGTTAACACTGAAAACTAACAAAGATGATAAGAGAGGAATAGTTGATGAGAGAAGGGTTACGGAAAGATAGTAAAATTATTTTATACAATAGGTACTATATAGTAAAAATGTGAGAATCAATGGAATATTATTGTGGCATAAGCAGCAGAGTAGGGCAAATACAGAGAAGCATGGAAGAGCTTATGTGAACTCATTCAGTGTGCAGTAAGAATCAAGAAAATAATATGCAATGACTATAATAATTTAAATAGAAAGAACTACCATAAAATAATCACAAGTGAATATATAAAATTATGGTACAGCTCAAAGAACAGATAAAACACTCCATCCATCCCCCTCTACTTTTTAAAGTGTGGAACAATGCATATATTGTCAAACTTTTTGGGTGTATGAATCAGTTTTGCTGAACTTTTTTGTTTTAAAAATATTCTTTGTTATGTTGCATGGCTCTCTGGGAAGGAGGTAAGGAGGGGAAGAAATAATAAGAGAAATTTAGGTAATGTAAAGACAAAAGATATTAACAAAATTAATTTTAAAAGATTATTTGAGAATACATCTTAAATAAGGTAGAACTGATTGGTATGATCACCACTGGATGAAATTTTAATTCTAGATGGGATTGTTTTGTGTTAGGTATTTTAAAATATAAGTGACCATACTGAATAGAGAAATTGAAATTTAAATAAATTTGAAAAATCTTACCCAGGAATAAAAGTAACTCATTTTAGAATGAAGATGGTGATTTCCTCAAATAAGTCCTCACTATCCCTCAATCTTCCCCTAAATAAAAAGGCAAGAATTTGAACATTACAACCTGTCAATGATCTTTATAAACTTGACAAAACTTCTGCCTAACAGTTTATTTGAATCTTCAGTGGCTAGAAAAGGGACATGTGTACACTAACTATTTTCTTGCTCACTGAACCTCAAAATACAAAAAACTAAATAATGAATTAGATAAACCAACTTATTAGCTTTCGTTTGTCTATAAATGTAAAAAAAATGAAAAGCCAAAAACGACAAAGAAAGACTATTTTAAAAACAACAGCAATGATGATCAAAATCTCTAAACTGAAATTAATAATCTACAGATATGATAGAAAATACAGAGTAATCAGAGGAGCAAAGAAAGTGGAATGGCAAAGAGAAATAGAACTTAAGTCTCTATAAGTTCTCCACACAGATTAAGAAAACATATAAGATCTAGTCCTAAATAGGGAAATCCAAGAAAAAAATCAAGGGGAATCATTTTTCCAGCCCAGGTAGATAGAGACTGAGTGGTCTGTAGATAGTAGGGATAAAGTCTGGCCAGGAAACGCTGGGTGAGGTACTCCAGTACAGGAAGAAGAAGTGTAACAGGACAAGAAGTCCCAAATCCAGCACAGAGAGGCTTAAATGCATGCAGGAATATACATAAACTCTGAGTTCTGCTGCTTATTATCCAGTGCTGGGTAACAGATCCAAAGTTGTCTAAACAGGGGACCTGTGCTTAGAAACAGTGTTTCAGGGTAGGAAGTAGATGCAGGCTCTATCCATATATCCAGCAATGAACAAGCTCAGAAGCATCTACACTGTGGCCTGGACCCCAGGAGTGGAGCAAAGTCTCAGTTCCAACTTCTAGTCCAATTTGAAACTTGCAGAGGACTAACTTGGGCAGAAATCTCAGACCAAAGAGCCTACAGGTCTGTCACTGAATAAGTGGAGCTTTCTAGTTGATTAACAGTGGCTGAACTTATCAACACTCAACTGAAACTGTAAATGAGGCAGTTACTCATACTCAAACCTAATTCAAGGACTTGTAGACCTAAGACCAGGGGAGCACAGATGACACTTTACCCTAGATAATACCACTTTGTGCACACTGAAAGCTTACAGTTCCCCACTCTGAGCTTTCCCTGAGAGATGGAATAATAGGCAATTTCCCACCAGGCTGTACTCCTCTGAATATCTCCCATCACTCCCTAGAAATATCTTCACCTAAAAGAATACTTCAGCCTGGGAACTCACACCTCAAAAGTACTCTCTGCTCCAGGGGCAGATTTATGGGAGGGGATATAGTTACTCCCAGAACATCCATTTAAATAGTTTATCCAGTATAGATATCTCTTCATTTCCCACCAAGATTCACTCCTGTGGACTTCTCCATCATGACCCCATGCTGGCTTTCTCTCCCGCCTCCCTTACCACTTTCAGCTTCCTTTCTAGGAGGGAGTCATTTTTTTTGGTTCATATTTGTATTCCCAGTGCCTGGCACATAATAAATGCTTGTTGATTGACTGATGGTTTCAATGCCCCTGAGAAAGCATTAGCAGAACCAGAAGTTCACAGATCCTGGTCCTAAAATAAAGTCCAAAGTCAGAAATGAACATTAAAAGGTGACTGAGACATTCAAGACATAAATCCAGAAAAAAGAACAGCTCCCAAATATCTACAAGGAAAGTCTCACAGTAAAATACAGCCTAGGCATGACTCAATAGAATTCTTAGAAGAGAAAATATTTTAGAAAATTAAAACTGTTCTATAAGTGAAATGAAAGCTCTGGAGAAAAAAAAAATGGAAAAGAAATGAGAGCACGAAAGAAAGAATTAGAAAGGGAATTACAGCTTGGCACAGGAGTATAAAACCTTACCCAAGCAGCAAACTCTGGAAAATTAGAATTCACTAAATAGAAGTCAATGATTCCATGAGATAACAAGAAACTTTGTTTTAAAACAAAGTTAAAAGATTCAAAAAACCAGAAGTGTAAGGTATCTCATAGCAAAAGCAACTGACCTGATAACAGATCAAGAAGGGATAATTTAAGAATTATTATACTACCTAAAAGCCATAACAACAACAAAGAACTCGGGTATCCCATTTCAGGAAATAAGAGAAAACTGCCCAAATCTCTTAGAAATAGAGGGCAAAGTAAAATTAGAAAAAATCAACTGGACACCTCAAAGAAGCCCCAAAATGAAAACTTCCAGGAACATCATAACCAAAATCCATAAATTTTTGGTCAAAGAAAAAAAAATACTGCAAATAAGCAAGAAGAAAGAATGGGGGAATATTTTAACAAGTTGTGGTATATGGACATAATGGAATAGAGTTTTGCTCTTAGAAAAGATGGAGATGTTTTCAGAGAAACCCAGGACTTGTATAAATGGACAGAGAATGAAGAAGGTAGAACCAAGAGAAAAATACATACAAAGACAATAATATTGTGAAGATAAACAACTCTGAAAGACTTGGGAAATTTAAGTGGCACCTTAATTTCAGAGGTCTAAAGATGAGATATGTCATGACTCTCTTGAGAGAGAAGATTCAGACATTTTTTATGTTTGATATGAACAAAGCAGGAATCTGTTTTGCTTGACTATACATGTTGGTAACAGAAGGAGTATTTTTCTTTTTCTTTGGTTGGGGAAAGCAGGAAGAATAAATAGTAATTTTTGGACAATACAGGAATTTACTTTGCTTGATTATACATTTTTATAATGGGATTTTTTCTTTCTCTTGTGGGAGAAAGATGGAAAGGAAAAATGGTAATTTCTGTTGATTAAAAAATAGCAAAAAAAAAAAAAAAGGAAAAGAAAATACATACCAATACCAGCCTGGATGCCACATATCAAATAATCTTAAATATTTAGAACACAGTCCCAAGAACCAAGAAGAAAAACACCTAAGCATAAAGATCTATTTGTAAAGCTCATGTAGCTTTTATTTGAATGACACTCAGAGCCTGCTAATTCTTATTTTATAAATAATTTTAATATAGTTATCTTATTATCAGCCCATTTTTCCATTCTTTACTGATGAAAAGCTACAAAATTATTAAAAAATCTTGAAATGTTGCCATGTCATACTATTAACTCATATTGATTTTGTTGTTTACTAAACCCTTCACATTTTTTCCCATTTTAATTGTGACACCTTCATAGTTCTTTAGGGTTTTTATGAAAATCAAATGAGATAAACAGAAGTAAAATACTATGCAAAACATTAAGGTTAGCTATATGATCTCATTATTTCCATATTTTTATAGGATTTAGATATAATATTGTTATTACTTCAACAGGCGAGGTCCTAAAAGAAATGATTTATAAAAATATAAAATACCCAAACAAATAGAAGAGACCTATGTAAAGAATTTCAAAACAATTATAATAGAAATGAAGAACTGGATAAATAGAAAGATTTCCCTTGCTTGTGATTAGATGGAATGAATGTAATAAAATAGTCAACATTTTAAAATTAATTTACAGATTAATGTAATTCTATAAAACAAAATAAAAAATAGAGATGAATTAGTTTAACATACAGAGGATTGGCCTTACTATCAGAAAACCTATATTCAAGTCCAGCTTCTATCACACACTCACTGTGAAACCACAGACAAGTCATTTAGACTTTAGGTGCCCCAGGCAATTCTCTAACATGATAAATTACAGGTAAGTTGCTGAGTTGAAATGATGGAAGTAATTTCCATAATGACAAATTTCCATCAGTGAAGTCACAGGTTCAGACTTCCTCCCTTCATCCCCGTACTATGCCAATCAAAGTATAAAAGCTCTACTTCATAGAGTCAAATAACCTTATTTATTTTTTAAAGGTCTGGTTGGTAGTGGGGGAAAAAAGCATACAGAAACAGGATGGAACAGAATCCAGTGAAGAAGAGGTTAGTATTTGATGAACTCATATTTTAAAAACTGCAGAATGAAATCACTGTAATAAAAACATGGAAAAGTGTAATTGCTTCATGGCACAAAACTGTTTAAATAACTACCTTACATCATATGCTAAATAGTTATTAAAGTTAGAAAAAAAAGAATACATCAATTTAAATTATGAAAGGAGGAAACTTGTTAAACAAACAAAAGGATATAATTAGAGATAATTAATTGAGTCAATTATACAAAAATAATCAAAAAGATTTTGCACAAAACTCTCTAAAGTAATGAATTAAGAAAATACTTGCAGAAGTACTGAAGTCCAACATCCAGAATTTACACGAAGTGATACATATTCAAAAGTTATATATATACTCCCCCAGTGGGAAAATGTTCAAAGGACATGAACCAACAATGTTGGAAGGAGAAAATGCAAATTGTTAATAGTCACATGAAAAGATATCCAAATTCCTTAGCAATCAGAGAATTTCAAATCAAGACAACTTGAAGATACCACCTTATATCCACCACATTGACAGACATGGCAAAAATGATGAAACTGAATTCTAACAGTACTTTAGGGGTATTTTGTTATATTATTTGTAGGACTGTAGATTGATACAAAGATTAGGGTGAGTAATTTGGAATATATAATGAGAAAGTCACAAAACTGAACATACTTTCTGACTCAATGAGTCCACTGCTAGGATTTCATCCCATAGCTATCAAGGAAAGAAAAAAAAAGAGACCTAGTTATACAAAAATAACCATAGGCACATGTTAAGACCTATTAGAACTTACACTCTGCTGGGTCACCTCTATGCCACAATGAGGTATTTGAGAAATATAGTGAGGTTCTATAGATCATATGAGTCACTGGCTTGGTGTTCTAAATTTTTCATAATGTGCCACCCTGTAGTATTTTATTATAAATTATAATTATAAAAATTTTTGAAAAAAGTTTCACCCCTTAGAAACATATAAATATTCTTCTCTGCAGTGGTTAAAAATATCCCTCATGAAAGATGCATATGTTTGACAATATAAGGAAGATGGTAGTTTTGTAGGTAAACATGATTACTTATTGTGATAATAACCATGAATGTGTATAACGTTTACAGAATTGGCTGAAAATATGTGAACAGAAAATCACAGAATCACAGATTCGGAATAAGAAAGGACTTAGATGTAACTAGTATAAAATTTAAAAATGAAAAAACTGACATGCAAAGAAGTAAAATGACCTGTTCAAAAAGTAAGTGATAGAGTTGGGCTTTGAACTCCGGTTGTCTGATTTCAAAATCCAAAGAAGTAAAATACCAATTTATGAAAAGAACAAATAACATGGAGTACTATGCTCTATCTTCCTCTGTTTCCTTCAAAAACAAAGAGAAAAGGTACTTATGAAAAGACATAAAGAATTATAATTAAGGGAACAAAGGAAGTTAATGCAAAATACCATACAGCTGAGAGAAAAAAGGTAAATAATTTTATTTTCCCCAAAAGAGATTTGCAGCAGATTCACACTGATGATGTTAATATGCTCTACTAATCATGTATTAAAGTAAGTTGGAGAAGGTACCCAAAACATCAACAGTTTTTTTAAAGAGACTATAACAACCTAGTTCTAAAAATGACCAAAAAAAGTGTTGCTACAAAAACTGAAAAATATCAAGGAATCAACTTCACTTTGCCTTCTTTTTTGTAGGTAGGTATTGATCTATTTTAGGTTTTTCATTCATTTATATATGATTTCTGTTTTTGCAAATAACTGTTATGTACTCTTCCTGTTTACATAATTATTCAAATGATAAACATATTTAAACTTTGTTTTTAACTTTAAATACATACACACATATCCTTCCTTTCTATGCACACACATATACATATGTGTATGTGTGTACTGCTAACCAAAAATAATATCACAAGTCCATGAGACATTGTGTTGTAACTAGATTTATTACAAGAGAAATGAGCATGCATGTGGAAGCCTAAGCAAGTGCAGAGTTCACAATTCAAACAGAAGCTTGCATATTTATGAAATTGTGATGAAGAGAAGAGGAAAAATAGAAATTTCCACCTAAATGGGAGTGGCAGAGGAAGAGAATCTATGAATAATTAAGATGGCAAAAGCAGAACTGGTGGACCATGAAGTCATTTATGGTCAGCTTATATTTAAAGGGTCCCAGGTACATATGCAGTTTCCCATTCTAGTGCAGATTTGCTGGCACCTGTCTTTGACTCTCAAGGACAGAGAGTTCAATTTATGGTGCAAACAACAAATTATGTCATCTCAGGGTGAGGAGTGGGTTTCATCCTTGACATGTTCAGAGCCTGGTGCAGGGTTTCTGGAAAACATGACAACTCAAAAGGACAAGTCAGGGGATCCCTTAACAGTATACATTTGCTTTCCTACATGGTTGAATGTGGGTGACGCAAAGGCAACGAGTAAGTAATTATGATCAAGCCCTGTAACCTTACATAAAAGATTAAATAAATGGTAAGTTATTATTTAATCATAAAAACAAGAAGGGAAGCATTATTATAAAAATTATACATGGCATAATTCAGATGATTCAAAAGACAATCACTTTCTTATAATTTGTGAAGAAAAGTAAAACTAAAAATCTGAAAAAACTTAAAGATAGCATTCTATTTGGAAGATGTAATATTATTATTTAGGTCAACAAAAAGCATTGCCATCTCCTTTTTTAAAGAACAAAAAGTTCAATCATCTAGTAAAACCAGGAAAGCCTTTTTAAACTACCAGAATAAACTATAATTACTTACTTTCTTCTTCTGTTTGATTCTATAGAATGTTTACGTGCTCGACTTCGACATATTCTTTGTTCCTGAAATAACTTTTGACGTTCTTCTTCTAAATTTTTTTCCAGATGGATCTTCATATTTCTAGTCATAGTGTTAAATTAAGGAAAGTAGTTTATTTAAATCTTTATTCAAAGACAAATACATATTCAACAAATATTTCTTTTCCCCAAAAATTTATTTGTTTTTAGTTTTCAACAATCACTTCCATATTTTCCACATTTTCTCCTCTCCTTCCCCAAGATGGCATGCAATCTTATATGGACTCTACACATACATTCCTATTAAATACATTTTCACATTATATAAATGCATAGAAGAATGTTTTATAGAAGAATTAAAACAAATAGGAGGACGCATGAGAAAAACAAAAGAAAACATAACAGACTATTTTCTCTTTTGTTATGTTTTCTGAATGAAGCATAATCTGCTTCATTCTGTGTTTCAGCTCCATAGTTCTTTCTCTGGATGTGGATGGCATTTTGCATCATGAGTCCTGGATGGCATTTTGCATCATGAGTCCTTTGGCAATGTTTTAGGTCTTTTGCATTGCTGTCAAGGGTTAAGTCTATCAAAAACAATCCTTGCATGCTGTGGCTATTACTGTGTATAATGTTCTCCTGGTTTAGCTCACTTCACTCTGTATCAGTTCATACAAATCTTTCCAGGTTTTTCTGAAGTTCGCCTAATCATCATTTCTTACAGCACAACAGTATTCCATTACATTCATATACCACAACTTGTCCAGCTATTCCCCTCAAGGGAATTCCTTCAATTTCCGGTACTTTGGCCATCAAAAAAAGAGCTGCTATAAATATTTTTGTACATGTGGGACCCTTTCCCATTTCTATGATGGGATAGAGTCCCAGAAGTGATAGTGCTGGGTCAAAGAGTAAGTACATTTTTGTAGCCCTTTGCATAGTTCCAAATTGCTCTCTAGAATGGTCGGATCAGCTCATAGCTCCACCAATAATGAATTAGTTTAACAAACATTTCTTAAACATACATAGTTTGAAGGCAACCAAACCAAGCTTGGGGAAAGAATGCTAAGTTTAGATGAGATACAGAATCTACAATATATAACAATGTCAATGAGGTCTGTATCACAAGACCTCTACAATAACAATTACTTTGGATGAAGTCAACAAGCCAGACTAATTTCCAATATGTCCAATAAATGAAATATTAACAATGAGTGTTATAACCAAGTTTTGGCATAACTACTTGAAGAACTAGTTTCAGGAAAACTGAGAAGATAGTATTGTTATCTATAGCTTTAAAGAAAGTACCTATTCTCAGATAAAACAATTTTTTAAAAATAAATTATCATTAAAGTGACTATAAAATGAATTACTTTTTATATAAAAACTTTCATGAAACTTCCAGGATTCAACACATGGATAACTTCCCCATAGAAAATGAATTAATTTCCAAAATTATTAAATCAGAGGAAAATATAGTCATTCCTTCACAAGCTCTCAGAGGTGGATTTCACCTATAAGATTTTGGACCATGTGAGCTTACTAATTATTTCTTTTGAACACTCTGAAATTTACTTTCTGAAATATAGTGTACCCATCAGATTCTCTTCTCTTTTTTTATCACAAATTCTAATGAACAGTCTGTTTGCTCTAAGGTTCCCATCATTTCTATTTAGGTAACCAGCTCTGCCTTGGTTAAATTCAGATCCTGAATAACTATTTCCCTTGTTGCATCTTCTACCTTTTAGAGAATTAAATTGTCATTAAAGAAACTCAAGAATTTTTCAATTGCTCTTAGTTCTACTTTTGACAAAGAGTGTGCTCCATCAGACGTTTAGGTAGTTGAAGTCTCCCATCAATACTACATTGATCTATTCCTTGGATTTCCATCTATTTACTACTTTTGTTTAGGCAAATTATATTATATTCCCATGACAATAACATTCTTCTATTTCTCCACTGATCTTCACCCAAATGTACTCTACCATTCAACAAGTATTTATTAAATGTACATGCAATGCAGGGAGAGATCTATAGAGAGCTGATACATAGATCAAGTATCAGGAACATGAGAAAGGACTTTGTTCCCTCCTGGATAAGATCTGGACATCAGCATAATCTCTTCCCTGCCAATGCTGTCCCTCAGTGACTGATCACCACGCTGCCTCAGTCCCTGAAATGGCAGTCATTGAGAAGCAATGAAAGAACCTCTTGGGTCAAAAGCAGGCAGCAGCAGGGGCAATAGGGTGGAATGTAATTCAAAACTCCAAGATCCTAGATTCCAAGTGCCTAGACCCAGCCATGCAGAAGAACTGGTGGAGGCATGTTGCAGTTATACATTCTTTCAACATGGCCCCAGAAGAGGGGAGCCATATATTTGTTATGAGAGTTTCTGAACCCAAGTCTTCTTGAGGAGAGGTAAGACTGGCATTGGAGTTAGAAAAGTAGCAAGAGCGACAATACAGAGACGCAAATTCTAGACCCTGCCTTTGACTACTCTCTGTAATTTCTAGCCATGGTAGTAGAGCATAAATGTCAACAGGTTCTTCTAATGTTGAAAGGTTTTGAGTATGGGTTGTGAAACACTGTATGTGCATTAACTGAGGCCTAGATTAGGAAAACTCAAGTTGATTTCAGGGTGATAATTTTTTTTGGCCACAATTACTCTTGAAGATCATCTACCAAATTTAGAGGTTCCAAATCTCTTAAAATGCCTTCAAGGTTCAGCCTGAGATCTTTCCTGACTCTTTCAGCTTAGTGTCACCCACCAGTGTATATTTGTTATGTATACATCCTTTATTTAATAAAACATAAGCTATGCAAGGGCTAAGACTGTCTCATTTTTATACTGGTATTCCCAGCACCAAGGACAGTGACTGACACATGTAAAGCACTTAAGGTCTACTGATTGACTGGAATTTGATGTACTAGAGATTTTCCAATGAGTAACAGCTGATCTGCTTAATAATTATGGGTACTTGAAGCTGCACTTAGGTGTTCACTGGACTTATTTCTTATGTTATATTGCTCATTATAGGTTCCTTGAGGGCAAGGATTGCTTCATTTTTGTCTTTGTATCTTCAGCACATTGCACATGGTAATGCTCTTAAGTAATGATTTGCTGCTCCTGAGATAGGCAAGATCATGAAAGGAAATAATACAGCAGAGCTCTCTCCTACAAGTAATTCACAAAGATCTAGAAACTATACCAGATGGTATCCTGATTGGAATAACCAAGAAAAAAATCAGTCACTTTTCCAACACAAGACTTCCCTGAAAGACAGATACAGTAAATAATGGGGAAAGGGTCTAGCCAGGTGCTTGTGGAGACTTCTAGCACAGCAGAGAATCATGGCAAGAGAAAGTCCTTAAACTTGTGTAGGGAGCAGGAACAGGTACCCAAGTTGCTCCCTAACCTAGTATGAGTCACAGATTTAGAGTAGATCGAGGATGAGACCTTCATTTAGGGGTAATGGTTTAGGGCAGGGAGAGTTCGTAAGCCCTAGGCTGCATACTGACAGAATAGCAGATAAAGAAGCAAGCAGCAGCTTTGTGGCTCTGGTTGTATAAGTAGAAGAGGATTTCTGATCCAGCACGTAGGTCCGTCTGAAGCCTATGTAAGAATAACCAAGACAGAAAGAGAAAATCAAAGGAGAGCCTGCAGTTCTGTCACTCTAGACCTATAGTGCTTTCCAGATGGCTAGAGGTGGCTGAATCTAATGAGGGGCAAGCACTAAGTTGTGGCACTCATACTCAAACAAAGGTCAGAAACTTGCAGAGCTCAGACCAAGGATACTACATTCAAACTTTGTCCCAGATCAGACCACTTTGGGCACATTAAAAACTTGCAGATTCCCAGCCTAAGCTATTTCCATGATCCTAGAGTAATGCAATACTCTATACCCTAAGAAAACAACATAAGGATCCAAAAATACAATAAACAGGACCAAGTATGGTCAATCCATTCCCTTCAGAAGTACACAGAGCTTAATTTTAACACCAAATCCAAATTAATGAAATAAAATTGCAAGAAGAAGCACAGAAAAAAGAATCCGATCATAAAAAGCAATTACGGCAACATGGAAGATCAAAACACAAACCCAGAAAAGAATGACTCTAAAATATCTAAAAACAAAGTCTCAAGGAAAAACATAGCTTGGGTACAAATTCAACTAGAATTCCTGGAAGTGATAAAACAAGAGTTTTTTTAAATGACTTTCATAAATGAGAGGTCTAGAGAAAACAAATGGAAAAGAAGTGGTAGTTCTAGGACAAAAGATGAAAAGAAATAAGAGTTATGGAAGGAAGAATTGGAAAGAGAATTATCAGTTTAGAAAATGGGGTACTAAACCTTGCCAATGAAAAGACTCCTTGAAACTTAAAATGGGCCAAAAAAAATTAATGCCATCATGAGAAAAGAATACTGAAGCAAAATCAAAAGACTGAAAACAAAAACAAAAAACTGAAGAGAGGCATTTCCTAGCAAAAAAACAACTGACCTAGAAATGAGATTGTGGAGAAAAACATTTACAATAATTGGACTATGTGAAAGCCAAGACCAACAAAAGAGCCTAGAAACAGTATTTCAAAAAATCATAAAAGAAAACTGCCTAGATTTCTTAGGACAAAATGAAAAGAGAAAGGATCTACTGATAGTCTCCTGAAAGAAACTCCACAATGAAAAGTCCTAGGATCATTAGAGTCAAAATGCTCAGCTCAAGGAAAAAATACTGCAAGCAGCCAAAAAGTAAGAATTCAAGTACCAAGAAGCTACAGTCAAGATCACATACCATTTAGTAGCCACCATTAAAAATGAGTGGAGATATTGGAATATGATAAACTTACAACCAAGAATAATAACTAACCCAGCAAAATAGCATAATCCTAAGGGGGGAAATGGATCTTTAATGAAATAGAGAACTTCAAAGCATTCCTGATGAAAAGACTCCAGAGACTAGGAGAAATTTTAAAGTACAAACACAGGAACCAAGAAAACCATAAAAAGGTAAATATGAGCAAACAATTAGGGACTAAAAAAGGATGAGCTGTTTATATTCTAATGTGGGGAGATGATACATGAGTCTCTTCCGTCAACTATCATCATCAGAGGTCAAAGAAAGGAGTATAAAATGAAACAGAGCCTTGGAGTGTTTGTTTTTTAAGTTTTGATTATCTTAGAAGAAAGGGCAAGGGGAAAGGAGTATCTACTGGGAATGAAGAGTGAGGAAGAAAAGGGGAAATTTTCTCACATAATCAGAGTGCAGTGGAAGACTATACAAATAAGGAGGGATGATGGGAGACATGATGGTGGGAAAGAGTAACACTTGACTCTCACTTTTGCCTGAACTGGTCAAAGGAGGGAAAGAAGAAGAATGAACATACTGAATGCAGAAATACATTTCATTCAATAGGAAACAGGAGAGAAGGGTGACAAAAAAGGGGGAAAAATAAGAAAGAGGGCAGATTACAGGGAGGATTAATCCTAAACAAAACAGACTCTAACAGTGGAGGATAGATACTAAAGATGTATTTAAAAATAAAGCAATAAAGGATAAGAACCTATGACTGGGATTTGGAAGAGAAAAGAAGAAGGGTAGAGGAGAAGAAACAGATTATATCAAATTACAACATTTGAGAACACCCTCTTACTGCTCTCTCCTTTTAAAGAAGTGGCAAAAAACTTTCAACAATACAATGACCAAGAATGAATCCAAGAACCTAGGATGAAACATACTATCCTCCTCCTGAGAGTGGTAATGGACTCAGATTGAAAATTAAGACATATTTTTGGACATGGCCACTGTTTTGCTTCACTGTACATATTTCCTGTTGTTCAGTCGTTCTAGATGTATCCAACTCTTCATGATCCCATTTGGGATTTTCTTGGCAAAGATACTAAAGTGGTTTCCCATTTTCTTTTCCAGCTCATTTTACAGATAAGGGAACTGAGGCAAATGGCATTAAGTGACTTGCCCAAGGTCACAAAGCTAATAATTGTCTGAGGCCATATTTGAACTCTGATCAATGTGATGACTAATTATGATGCCAGAAGACCAATGATGATGAATAATGCTATCTTCCTTCCTGACAAAAGAAGTGATGGCCAAAAGATGCAGAATGAGACCTATATTTTTAAGTGGTCAGTATGGAATTTGTTTTGATTAACTATGCATATATTTCTTACAAGCTTTTTTCTTTTTATTTCATTTTTAATGGTTGGGGTGGGTGGAGAGAGATACTTAGGGAGAGAAAATAAATGCTAATTGAAAAATAATTTTTTAAAAGTATTGAATGCTTGCAGACATGCTTAGTCATATAGTTACATAATCAGAGGGAAAGGAGGCAAGTTTGCACAGTCAGAAGGAGAAAAGTTTGCACTACCATCAAAATAGCCAATGTCTTTTCATTTATTTTAAGAATAACTGTAATATAGAAATATATTACAGTAAGCATATAAATATCATATGAAATAACTATAAATTTCAGATGCATAGATGCTATTCAAGTCTTAAATGTACTCCATATTGAAATGGCCCTCTCAAAGGATCACACAAAAGAGTAAGTATGGGGAAACCCTTGTGGCTGGTGTTTGTCCTGGGAAGCTTACAATTTAAAATAAATGATGGTAAATTTACTACTGATCCGCACAACCAACTGTATTGCTAAGTAGAGGCCCCTAGAGGGAGTCTCATAATTATTTCTGTAATAGGGCTCCAGGAGAAAAACTCTTAAGACTTCAATTAAGGAGGAATGCACTTTACCAATTTTCCTTTTACTAATATTCTTTTAAGAAACTACTAAAAAGTTACTACTGACATAGCTGGGATCATGGACAATTGAGAGAAAGAAGAACTATTTAATTATTATTTTGCTTCCATTTATTCTGAGAGAATGATTTCTGGATTAGAAAGAACGGAACAAAAATGGCTGATAAGGTGCTGGAACCCAGCACAATGCAGTACACTGGTTGCTACTGTAGGGTTTAAAAAGTTTGGATAAGTATTTCATCATAATTGTTTCTTTGTGATCCTATGTATTTTATTTGTGCATTTAAAAACATTCTTGTGAGAAGGGGGTCCACAGCCATACTGCCAGGCAGAAGACTTAAGGGATGGAGGGGATTCTTATACTAGATCACCCCTGAGGTGCCTTCCCATTCTAAGAGATTCTCTGATATTCGTCATATCCAAGAAGTCTAGCAGGCTTTAGTGGTAAGTCTTAACGTTTAAAAAAGTATGGCTATGGCCATCATAAAAATGATCCCTAAAAGAAGGGAGTACAGCTACCATAAGACTTTGAGCTGGAAGGGATCTCAAGAGCCCCCTCAGTTTTGTATTTAAGGAAACTGAGGCCCGGGGACATTAATTGACTTGCCAAAAGCTAGCAAATGATGGATGTAGGATTTGAACCTCCACAAAAAAATCTGGTGCTCTTTCTACTGTAATATTCCCCCCACCACATATATTTTAGTTCACAGATAAGCCAAAAGAACATAACAATGGCAGTTCTGAGTCCAAGGAAATGGCAGTGTTCAGCAATACAGAGGAACAAGCAAAGGCTATGATCTTTATCAATTAATCTATTGAATTGAACCAACTGAATTAGTTGAATTCTAAGAGAATGAGTGACTAATTAGATTGAATCTTGTATTAAACATATAATTTTCAATGAAAATGGCCTAAAGCTCAGGATAAAATGTTTGAAAACTTTAAGTTTTAATAGCTATGTAATAACTGAGAAGCAGCATGGAATAATGCATAGCCGACAGGTCTTACAGTCAGAAAGACGTGAATTTAAAGCCTGTTTCTGACAAACTATTAACAGTACAACCATATGCTAACCCCCCCCTCAGACATAGATATCAAGGAAGTTGCCACTATGCATCCTAGGAGTGAGTTTCCCAGGAATACCAGATGAGATCACAGGTTTGGGACAAATAAAGGTAATTGGTTCGGAGCATCTTTACCACTTATCACTTTGAAAATCCAAAGGCTTATCATAAACAATATCCTTTAAAGGAATAAGCATGATTGATATTTTACTAAAGTTTCCATATCATAATCTACCCAAACACCCTATTATGAAACGGTATGTATGTATGCATGTATGTATGTTTTAATGCATCCATTCCTCCCATATCTCTAAACTCTCAACTTGTTTAATGTAAATTACCCGATTTGTGCATTATCCAAGTCACTTGACTCTCCCTTTTGTCAATGACTCTGCAACAGTTTGTGGACATGGGATGAGAAAATGAGCTTTGGAGAAACCTTTCATCACATTTTGGTGGAAGGAGATGCCAAGAGGTAACAAAATTAACCTGTAGGTTTTAATTATCTATACAATTTCTCTCTCCTTGGAGCCTGATGGAGAATTGAAAGGTAAAGTGAAAGGCTCAGTCCCTTCTGTAGCACACAGAGGAGGGGGAAAAAGCCAACACAAGAAAAACCCACCAAGGAGCTCGCTTTGAAGACTGAAGGTTTTCAAAATGCACAAGAATCAACAAAGGCAAACACAAAACCTCGGGATAACGGGGCAGACGAAGAATCCGCCACAAAAAGTAACTCACCAGCACAGACCTTACGTTCAAGGGCAGGCCGGGCAACGACCCAGCAGGGGTCGGGGGGGAGGGCTCGGTCCTGGGCACGGCCCGCATACTTCACTCACTCCCCCAAGCCGTTTACCAAGGAAGGATACTGATAGAAGTTATTCCCTTGGGCAAAGTTGCTTCTCCAGTGGGGGACCGGGGAGGCAGGCGCAGTGCCCGGTGCCCGCGTTGGGCTCCTGGCCGCGGGCCGGCCCGTCAGCATCTCTCAGCCCAGAGCCGTCCCGACTCTCTGCCGACCCCCAGACGCTTCCCTCATGTCAGCTGCGCGGTGCCCTCCCCCCCGTCCCCTCCCCCAGCCGGCCTCCCCTCCCGCCTCTCCCCCACGCCCTCGATCCCGCAGGCCTCGAGTTACGAGTGCAGCAGGGTGGGCCGCGCCAGCCCCGGCTCCCGCGCGGCGGTTCTGCTGGTGGTGTCAGCGGCGGTGGCGACGGCGGCAGGGGCGGCAGCAGCGGCGGCGGCGACCCCGCCTGGCAGCGGCAGCAGCGGCAGCCCGGCCGACTGCGCCGCCGCCGCCATCTTGACAACCAACAGACGCCGCTACCCTCGCAACGGAAACTAAGGAGCGAGAGCGGGGGGAGCCGGGTTCGGGGGAGAGGGGCGGGGCGGGGGGAGGGGAGCGAGGACGCTGTGCGCCGGCGGGGGGAGGGGCAGGGGAGGGGGCGGGTCCGCGGCCGAGGCAGCGGCCAATCCGAGGCTCCGGCTCGGCCTCGCGGGGCTGGCGCGGGCTGGGGAGCTGGCCGTCGAGGGAGTGTGGGGGTAGAGCGGAGAACGGCCTGGAGGAGCGGCCTCTGTGACGGAGTGGGGCCGCCCTGGGCTCGGAGGACTCCGTTCTTCCTGACGGACGAGGTGGAGGGGGTCTTCCACTCGTCCGCTGCACCCCCCACAAGTGTGACCAACATATGACCCTCTCCTCGTGGACGGTGACCTCCGGCTTTCATTGTAGGGGCCGGCATTCGGAAAGATGCCCCTCCCCCCAGACACTCGCTGAAACGGACCGTCCCGTACAGCTCTGAGCTTGTGATCCTGAGGGTTCGGTAGCCCACCTCAGCCAGCGTCCACACCCTGTGACCACATGTCAAGCGTCCCGGGGTGGTGATGTCCTTGGAGGCAGGCGGGCTGCCAGGGATTGGCACTGATGGATTCTGTGCCAGGGGTGGGGAACCTGCGCCCAAAGTCACGCGTGACCCTTAGGTCCTCAAGTGCGGCCCTTTGACTAAATCCAAACTTCGCAGAAAAGGAGTTAGACCCAGCACGTTGGTCTGGGTGTTGGGGGTGTTTTGTAAAGAGGAGACTCCCCATCATCAAGAGATTGTCACAGAGTTAACTGGCACAGTATGCGATAAATTAAAAAACGGGATTTTGAGCCATCTGCTTGATGGCTACAACACTATATAATAAAATGGTGGAGGGGGAGTCTGAAAGCATTTGCTGGATCCATCATGATGGCATACTCAAGTTCTGATTGGTTTTCAGCCAGTTTTCTTGCTGAAAAGTTCCAAGATTAGAACCAGAATTCATAGACCAAATAAAGATTATTCACCCACAATTCAAATGTCCCTGTCAACCTGTGCAGTTTTAGAGTTGAGGCAAAGAACAATGTTTCCAGTTGAAATTATTAAAAATACTTCCTCCCCCACCAAAAAAAAAAAGAGTGCTCTAAGTGGAATATTCCCAAGAGGCTGGCATTTTTTAAGTGTCACATCTCATCTTCTACAGATTACGACAAAATAATAATAAACTACCCAGAGACAACATGGTATCTACCTACCTATCCATCTATCTATCTATCTATCTATCTATCTATCTATCTATCTATCTATCTATCTATCTATATCTATAGATATAGATATATAGTGGATAAAGGGCTAGTTTTTGAGTTGGTAAGATCTGGTTTCAAATCCTGATAGTACTAGCCTTATAGCCATAAACAGTTAAACTTACCCTCTCTGTGCTCCCAGGTAACTTTATAAGATTATAGGTAACAAAGTTCTGATCTGCATTGGTAGAGGAAATTTCTACACTGATGAAATCATTGGGACTAAGTAAACAAACACACTGCCTTCCTGCATTGTAAGCATGTCAAGGGGATAGAAAGTAGATGTAATAGGTTCACTCTCTAGGGAAAAACGAAGTGTCATACCGATCTTAGTATTTAGAACCTGAAGGGAGTTTAGAGAAATCATAGATTTAGAGCTTGAAAGGGCCTTAGGGTTATCTAGTCAAATTCCCTCATTTTAAAGAAAAATAAGTCCACAAGGTGAAGTGCTCAATTATAGCAAGGCTCTTTGCACCATTCCCTACTCCCACTATTGCTGTCATTGAAATGGTTTGAAAAAGTACAGTACAAGATTATCTATAAAAGTAGATGGAAAAGGATTGATTGTCACATGAGGATCAGCTGGAGAAAATTGGTGATTCCTTTCATTTGGACTGTGTGAGAGACAGCAAAAGTTAAGTTTACACACAGTAAGTTATGGTTAATTGATGAAGTCATTGAGAATAAGTTAGATAATAGGAAGGCCAGCAGACTGCAGGTGGACTCAACCAATCAAAAGACAGACAGTGGCCTTCAGAAAATTACAGTTTTTGATAAAGGAACTAAATCTACAGCTAGCTGGAACTAGCCAAGAAAAATGGCCTAGAGTTACCTGGATGAACCTTATGCACATAAGCAGATACATCCCGCATAGTTATCTCTCCATTTTCTGATCATGGATCCTATGTTAAAGCATGTTTGGTAGGGGAATCACACTAAGGGGAATTATGTAATGGACAAGAGAGAAGATGGTGAGATAATGGAGAATGAACCAATCCATCTCCTTTGTGTCTTGAACTAATAGTATATAGCTCATCTTGCTTCTGTATTCAGTGCTCTTTCCTCCTGAGAAGAGAGTGGGAGCCCGCTTTGGCCAAAGTGTTCATTTCCTCTGAACTCTGCTGCAATTAATTTTCCTTGATACTTTACTAGTGTCAAGAATGTTTCTAACAGACTAGATGACCCCAAGGTCCCTTCCAGTTCTCAGATTTTATCTTTCAATGAAAGAAGAGCGTGTAGGCTTAGAATATTTAGGTATTGCCCAGCTATCTGGAAATTTAGGATCTGATACAGTATTTGCTTACTTTATATTTATTTTATATATACTTATGTATGTGTTTTCTCCCCTGAGCTTCCTATGAACATTGGGAGAGGGATAGCATCTTTCCCTTTAACCCAGCCACATGGTATCCACAAGTCCCATAACAGAGATGATCCTGGGTCTTGGACCACTGGCTGCCTTTTTCTGCTTTGAGCTTCTTTCCTGACCCTAGGTGACCAAATAGTGATTTTTGAAATGATTTGACATTATAGGCAGCCTTGTAAATCTGAGAGGCCAGCTTCTGGGTCCTTCAGTTGAAGCTGGCTGGAGGCAGGATGAGTTTACACATTTAGAGAGGATGATCACAGACAGGAGAAAGGGTCCAGCCAGCTCTTGGCACAGCTTTCCAGGAGACATGGGCCTAGAGGGAATTGTTTGGCTAGAGTGGAAGTGAAATGTGAAATGCTGATTTAGCAGTCCCACATATTGCTTTTTTTCTGATATTTAAATCTAAACCTCCCAAGAGGGTGTAAAAATTATTTAAATTATTTCTCCTCCTTGTTTGTTTTTGTTAATGTGCATCTGCAAATCTTTTATTTCTGGGGGAAAGGGAGAAGAAATTGTTGTTCTATACCCGATTTATATTTTGCATCAAGTACCTTCTAATCTCCCCCACTCCCAACATACACTTATTATTGAAGCTAAACTTTAAGTAATTTTTTCCTGTGGTTCCAAGGTTGAGGCATAAAAAGTCAGATACGATGAAACCAAAAACAAACAAAAAGTCTCAATCTGTTCTTCAGAGACTGGGCTCCTCCCAGCTGAGTCTCCCTGGGTCCAATGTTGAGAACAGACCCTTTGGTGGAAAGGGAGAGGGCTAGGGTTCCCAAGCTCCCTGAGCCAAGTAGTGGTAGTTATGGTTAAAATTACATTCTATTTCTTTACTGAACACAGTCAAGAGATGGGATGCAAACCAAAATTGCTTGATGTTCAAGCTATTCATTTTTTCAGAAAGATAGATGTTTTCACATGGCATCTTTCTATTCTAAAAACATTTTATAGCTGTGTTTTGCCCCCCTTGCAATCTTCTTGTGAAGTTGCCCTAGTCCAAATACAAATAAGAAAGCAATGATATCAAAGCAAAGTGGAGCTGAAGACTATATGGGAGGCAGAATGCAATAGTGGATAGAAAACTGGCTTTGGATTCAGGAAGACTTCATTTCAAATTCTATTTCTGATACATCTTGGCAGTGTAACCTAGGCAATCTACTCCACCTCTCAGAGTTCCAGGCAACTGTCTAAGGCTATAAACAGATCCATCAAATCAATCAAAATATATTTATTAAGGGCCTTCTCACCTAGAATTCCCTATACCATTGAAATCACAGGTCCAGTAAAAAAAACTACAGCGGCCAACTATTGCATGAATTCTTGTCTTGGGTGAAGCACTGATCGTAAACAGTAATCAAAATATATGTGTTATTTGATAATTTTTCAAGGTGATAGGTTTATGTCATTAAAGGATTGTAGGATTATGGTTCAGAGCTACAAGGGATCTTAGGGACTCTCTAGCCAGTGCTCTTTCCACTATGCCATGTGCCTCTCCTTCTGTGATAGATTTTTTTGGGGGCAAGGAGGTGAGTTGTAGTTCCCTAAAGTCAGGAACTAGGTGTGACAAAAATTTTTTTAAACTTGATATCCTTTATTTTTAATTTCACACAGTATTCCTTGTTCTACCCTCTTCTAGAGAGCTTCTCTTTTTAAAAAAAGTACAAATAAAATACAAAAGAAAAAAATCACAAACTAAATAACATATATATATGTACGTGTGTATATATATACATATAGTCTGACATCATATGCAATACACAAAGTGTACTATTTGTAATCATTGAACAGTTTGGCTCTGTAAGGCCAACCAGATGAAAGCTGATTATTCCCTTTCAGGCACCATGTCAGCCATTCCTATGTGGTCTTGACCAAATAAATAGGCAAGTTAAGCTTACTTCAGGTGTAGATAATTAAGACAAAATTGGTATTCAATAGAAAATCTAATTACCTATGCTTTTTTCATTAAGGAAAAACTCCATTAATTTAATAGCATAAATGGCTTACTAATCTTTAATTATTAAATACAAGCAGTGATACAACTTAGCCCAAGTACAATTTGAGCACTTTTCATTTTCAACTTCAGTTGCTAGCAATTACTGCTTAAAGACCAGTTTTTCTACTTAAAGAGTAAACTTACTTTCTTAGCATAGGTAAAAGGGCATTACATCAGGGTACCCTATAAGTCTATCTTTTGTCCTATTTTTTCAATAATTTTGTCAGTGACTGGAATGAATTATTGATATAGGAATATCCCTGATGAAGAAACTCCTTCTGCTAAAGCAGTTTGGTACCTTCTCTTCAATTTGTAGTCTTATAGAGTGGCCTAGAAAAATGAAAAGTTAAGTGATTTGCTCAGGGCCTCAAAGCAAATATGTGTCCAAGAAGGGAATTGAACTCCTGTCTTCTGGTTAGCTCCATATCCATTATCCCATAACTACCTATATGGCCTGTTTAAGATGGCTTATTTATCAAGTTTGTGCATGACATAAAACTGGGATGGACAATTGATAATGTCAAATGACAGAATAAATTATACATTTGTCAACATTCTTTGCTTCCAGTTATTTAACCCATTCTAAACCCACATAATTGTATTGCCATTCAAATCTATTTCCAAGTTTGTCCATAAGGATAAGATAAGAATTTTTGTCAAATGCCTTGCTGCAAATGAGGTATAAATATTTATGGCTTGTCTAATTAGTTTGTCAAAAAAAGAAATCAGGTTAATTTGTCTTCATGGTATCCTGCTGAATCTTAGTGATCACATCTTCTCTTTAAAAATGATCATAAACTTTCCCTGTAATAATACATTTTAGAATTTTGCCTGGAATTGAGTTGAAGATCAATAACCTCAAGTTTAAGAAATCTTGTCTTCTATTTATTTAAAACTGTGACAGTATTTGACCATTTCCAGCTTTTCAGTATCTTTTAGATCATTAACAGTGGCTCATTACTTCTATCAGGCAATCTTATTATCAGGCTATAATAAGACTGACTTATTATATAATATAAAATATAATATATTTATATAATATATAATAATATATTTATATATGATATATAAATATATAATATAATATATTGCTGATCTACCTGTATTCATCATCAGTCTTAGCACTTCTTACACTTTTTATAGGATTGTCCTATTGTATCATAGTCTTTCTCAGTTACCTGACCTTGCCTTATCTTCAGTATATATATGTCTTTTAAAAACTAAGTTGGGTGGTTATATCTCTATACAGTCATACTCATATTATTCAAAAGCTTCTTTTCTTCATGATCAGAATAATTCATTTTTATGTCATCAGAATTTCATACTTGAGAGGATCCCATTTCACTTTGACTGACTTTCTTTGTGTAACTTTACCAGAAGCTCTTACTTTTTCTTTCTCTGAGCTATTGAAAATATGTTCTTTGGATAATTTAGGTGCATATCAGACTTAGTTTTATAAACTTCCAGAATCAGGTCGGGTGCATGTGTAAGTATCTGGGCAGGAAAGGGCAATTCATATCTGGGGATGAGGGCAGGGCACAAGTTTGGTGAGCAAGTCTAAGCTGAGAAATAAGGCAAAGTTGATTTTAAGGTGTTTAGATATCAGTGATCTGGAAAACTAATTTTCCTCAGATTTAGGCCAAAGGGTTGTCATCCTACAAATCCATTAGGTATTTTGAGGGCTGCCATCATTATATTAATCAGTCAAAGATTTTCCAAATAATGCATTAATTTTATTTATTAATAATTAGTGGTAAATTCTTCCATTCTCTCAGATTGATAACATTGGTGTTTTCCTTCACTCTTCATTCTCTCTTAACCATGTATCTAATGAATTGACATTTCTATCTTCATAATATTCTTTCCATCTGGCCCCTTTGCTCTGCTTATATAGCTACCAACTTAGCCTAGGCCCACCATATCTTTTCAAAGTATATAGTAGAGATAGGTCAAACTAGCTCTCAAGAGTCAGTTGTTAAATTATCAGTATGAGCAGTAATACCTCAGAAATAATCAAATGTTACAAATTGGGGCTTGGTTTATTGTTCTGGACTTGGTAATTGTTTGGACTTAAGAAAATGTAAATAAAAGAGATTTAACTTGAAAGTATGTCATGCATCCTTTTTTTTTTTTTTGATAGCTTATTGTTAAACACTTAGGAGCATACTCTTGCCTCTCACCTAAATTACTTCAGTGGTCTTTTAATTGTTCTTTCTGCTTCAAGTGTTTCCTACACTTAATGAAATCTTCACATTGTTGCTAAAGTAATTTCATTAAGTTCAGATCTAGCTGTATTACTCTTCTGCTTAATTTATATATAGTAACTTTCTATTGCCATTAGAATCAAACATAACCTCTATTGTTTGATAAGAATCAAGTATAACCTCTAGTGTTTAATTTACAATATTGCCTCAACCTGTCTTTCCATCTTCAGTGTACATTACTCTCCTATTTTATTTAGTGATCCAGCCAAACTGGCCTTCTCTCTGCTCCTAACACATGATATTCCATCTCCTGGTACCGTGCCTTTGTACTTGCTACCCTCTATGTCTGGAATGTACTTCTCCCTCTCTTCCAGCTCACGGAATTTTTCTCTTTCTTCAAGTCACAATTCAAGCACTCTGTCCTATGTGAAGACTTTCCTGATCCCCTTAATGTGAATACTCTCCCTTTCAAATTATCTTGTTTGACTTCCTTATATTTATTCCTTTTATGTTTATTCATATCTGGTCACTGGATTCAGATGGCTCTGGAGGAGAAGTGAGGCTGGTGATCTGCACAGCCCTCCCTCACTCAAAACAAAGTCAAGTACAAGTCATGTCATCATTTCTCTGATGGCATAGTCTTCTTTGGCAATGAAGGATGAGCACAACGACAGTAACTATGTATATGTATGTGTGTATGTATCAAGCTTAATTTAAAAATAGCCCTGCCTCACTTGAAGCTGAAAAGTAGTCTTTAATTAAAGCATGGGGGTCTCCTCCATGAAGTCTTCCCTAAGTTCTTCACATCAAAATATTATTTTCTCCCTCAAATTTTCTTAGAGAGAATGTTGCTAGTTTCCTGGACACAAAGTCTGGATTATTACTTGTCAGGTGTATTATAGAGAGGGTTCTTGTTTAAGTATTGATTGAACTAAATAGTCTAACTCTGAAATTTTATGATTCTTTACTCTCTCTCTTTCAAATTCTACCTGGTATATTTTTTTTCATGTGCATGTCATCCTCTTGCTACTAGATTATAAACTGCTTGAGGGTAGAGACTGTGTAATTAAAAAAATTTTTTTACTCAATTACTAGCAATATTGGAGGTACTTAATAAACATTTGTTGAATTTATTATTTTGTTCAAAGGAGTGGGAAATTGCTGACTAAAATGCTGGCTCCAGATTCAACTCTACTATTGATGACTGTGTGACAATAGATTAGGTATAAATCTTAAGTCAACTGAAATAAATTGAAAAGATAAATGATAGTTTTTGAAAGTGGCAGTGGAGTAGGACCTGGCTGATTGTGTATATTTTCCTCCCTTTCCTTTAAAATTTAAAATATCAAGGGGAAATGATGGAAATTATACAAGTAAATATGTCATATTTACTGATCTAGGTATTTAGATTACAATTTTACTCTTAAGATCAATATTTGTTTGAAAGTGTCTACACTGAGAAATCATTTTCATTGCTTCCCCATAACAGGACACTAAAAAAAGGAAGGAAAGGAAGTGGTATAGGTTGTGATTATATAAATATCCATACTTTTAAAACTATATATGTGATAGTGTTAACAAATTTAGATTTAGAGTGTCAACAGCTAATGATGATGCATTTATACAGTTAAGTCAGGATTAAATTTATTTCCTTAATCACATGACACATTATTCTTCTGCCTTGGGATTGACAATAGGCAATGGAAAATATTTTTCCCATGTTTTGAATTTTTACCGTGTGGAGATTTATCAGTTGTCCTTGAAATGTAACAGACCACCCTGGTACTTAAGTAATATTAGGAGACGTATAGGAATGTTAGAATATTGCATGTACTTTCTATCAAAGATTTATGGGAAGACAGGG
Source organism: Bettongia penicillata ogilbyi (assembly GCA_023548195.1). NCBI lineage: Eukaryota > Metazoa > Chordata > Mammalia > Diprotodontia > Potoroidae > Bettongia > Bettongia penicillata. The sequence goes on along the minus strand of JAJHZJ010000136.1, from coordinate 1,593,699 downwards.
ATAAGAGCTGCTCAGAAATGAGGAAGCATGAATGGACAGAAATCTGTACTCTTGTACATTCATGTATTAAAATGTTAAAGTATTAATTATAGAGGTGCATATATACATTCAATAAAATACCTAAGAATAAAATGTTCAATATAAACTTTTCAGATACGAATTCATGAATTTTTTAAATAACTTTCTTACTATTTTTTTTTCACCTAAAATGCTTCACTTGACAATTAACTCTGTGGAATTTGCCTCTGTGTTGTTTCCCTAGGCCATCTGTTTCTGTCTATGACTAATTTTGGAATTGAAGCCAGTTTGAGCTCAGCTGCCCAGTTCTCCAAGAGGAGCTGTTATTGTCCACGTGGACAGCTATTCTTAGAAAAGTGCACCTCAAGTATACTCAGAGAGATTTATGCCTAGTGAGCTATACCTGTAAGAATTATTTCTGACAGTGTAAATGGTATTAAAATGATTTCTAGGACTATTGACACATTTTTCCTGTTGAATAATGTTCCTACTTTAGTGAATTGTCCTAGTGATAATCTAGAAAGTGTTGCTAGACATAGTCTACTATACAGTAGGCATACACTGTAAAATGCTATGGAAATATGAGATGTTAGAAATAGGTAAATGAAATGGAGTTCAGAGTAATTCGCTTAAAAACAATTGCAATTTGTTGAATCAACGATGATGCCTGTATCTGACATGGACTTAATCTACACGGAAAAAAATGGAATTTATATAGTCAGTATCAATGTAAATGATTGAAATTAAAAATACATTCAAGTTTATAGACTTTAGATGCCAAGGTCGATCAAATTAACTAATGATCTTTACTCTGTGTATGGTGGATGAAACTCCTCTGGTTCTAGCATGACCACAGGATCATGGAATTTAGATACCTTAGAAGTCATTAAAATCTACCTCCTCATTTTACAAATAATCCAAGGCCTAGAAAGCTTAAAAGATTTCACAAAAACCACAGAATCTCAGAGTACGAAGGGACCTTGAAGATGACTGCTGAACTGGAATTTCTTCCATTTACAAAAGACCGTAATTTTTGTTTCTTTATGAACATCCTAATTTCCACAGATACAGCTTATCAGAGAAATATTTTTTCCCCAAATGCATGAAAAGAATACTTATTTCATATAGACAGTAGGAGGAAGTTCTGTTTTAAGTATTTTAATTTTTTTGGTTATTACTGGAAAGCTTTGAATTTATAATAAAAATAGCTTCTATCTACAATATAATTGCATGGCATATTTAAAAATGACCTAAAGAGAGCAAAATTCTATGTTAAAGTCCTAGGTGTTCTAAATGATCTCTTTTAGAATGTCAGGTAGGGTTAATCTTATTATGCTCTTTTAGATATGGATTTCAAATACTGATGAAATATTTTCTGTTCACGTAGTAGAGTTTGGTCACTCTGATTATTTGAGAGGTAGCAGTGGAATGACACATCCTATAAATGTCTTAAACAGATCCATTAAACTGTAATATATCAGCTATTTAATACTCCACATAGTTATTTTTGAATACCAGATCAAGGTGCCTGTGTTTTTTAAATGAACAGTGCTTTAAAGACAGGAACTAAAGAATTGGGGTGTTGGCTTCTATTTGTGTTGTACATCTTCCAAAACTTTTAACTGAAGAGTCTGTGCACTGCAGTTTTTTTCCACAGTTGGAATTTGAAGCAGTGTTTTCATTTCTTCAAGAAAAATATGGTACCTCTAAGCTTGACTTCGTCGATATGCTTAAATATATATTTTTTCGTATGGGGAGAAAGTGTACAAGGCAATTGCATACAGTTTTCTGCCACGGTAAGTAAATGATATTCCTTTGATAAGAAGAAACTGATTAGATAGTTTTCACAGAATAATTTCTACATTTGCCAAAGTTTCTTTTACTACTAACATTTAGTTATAGAATAATTTTGATAACACTGTTATTATTGATATATTTAGACTATCATCCTTTAAATGGAGATTTAATGGTCTTAAAACTATTTCTAATCCATTCTAGTTTATTTTCTGAAAAACAATTGTAGAACTGAGACTAAAATGTGACTCATGACAATAACCAAGTTAATGGAATATCTGATTGGTTAGACATATATTTCATTTTAATGAGCTATTTTTAACTGTTATTTAACATTATGTACTTTAAATATTGCATTTATTTTTATCTAGAAAGCTAGAAAATAAAACCCTGAAGAAAAAATACCTATTATACATATGCATATTTAGACTTTATATTTTGTATAAATCTATTTAAGCTTTTTAATTAATATTTTAAATTCTATTTTATTCAAAAGCAAAATGTATTTATTAACTGCCAATATCAGAAGTTTGAAAAAGTAAGTAAATTATATGAAAGCTAATGAAGTAATAATTGATTTAATCCTCTCTTAAAATCTTAATTCTTTTAGGCTTTTCACATGGGCTTGAATAAAGCTGTAAATAGCCACATATTTTAAGTTTTCTAAAATACCCATTATGTCAACTACTACCTTTCCATGATACAAAGAAAAAGTAAAGAATAACTAGTTGTGAAACACAGATTTTATCTGGGTAATTGTAAACGTACAAATCTTACCTGTGTGAAGATAAATTGCAATACGAAGGTACACATGATAAACACAAAAAAAATGCCCAGCCAAAGAACATTGAATTGTGTTGTGGTTTTTTTTGGGGGGAGGGGGGTGTGGCAAGGGAGTAGAAATTATCTTTGGCTGAGGAGATCAGAGAAGTCTTTGTGGAGAAGGTGGCATCATGAGCTGTTGTTTTCACTCATCGAAGATCAACAGGGACCAGAGAAGGCTTGACTCCTTTCCCTCCTTTTCCGATTCCTTGAGCAGGGGATTTCTATGCAAGTTTTCTATTTCTTAAAGCTTTTTCTAACTGTTTCATTTGTCTTATGTAAAACTATTACTGAGCACAACTTCTCCATGATGCCTATGTATTGTTTACATGGGAGATTACAACAGAGGAAATCAGTGAATATTTTGTGAGACAGAGGTAAATAGAGAGAAAGGATGAAACTTTCCCGACTGATGAAGACAGTAGGGAAAGGAATTTTTTTCTTCCCATTCCCTGAAGGGAAGCTTAGGTGAATGAGAGAAAATCCTATAGTTTTGATTTTAGAAATGATTTAAATTCAAGCTCCTAAATAGCAAAGATATACCTATCATGTGGCTTAGGACCATTTTTTGTTTGGCTATGAATAACCAAGATTCAGATGGCTTAGAGTGTCAGGCTTTTCAATGAAACTTCCAGCCTCCAGAATGAGGGGTGGAGTAGAAGCTTCGACTAAAGGAAGGCCATATCCCCTAAGTCTCCCATGGAAAGGAGAAAGTTGTGGTCTGGGAGATAGGTCTATACTCCAGGGCAGGGGTTCTTAATCTTTCTGTGTGTCATGAAATTGTCAGCATGGACCCCTCTTCTCAGAATAATGTTTTGAAAATGCCTAAAATAAAATACTTAGGAAATCAATTATGTTGAAATAAAGATGTAATTTCTTCCCCATCTAAATTTTTAGAATCCTTGAAATCTATCCATAGTTAAGAACCCTTGCCCTAAGGCACCCCTCCACCCATAAATTTCAAAGGAAAGAGGGCTAGTTTCTCCTCTACATAGCTAAACCCTGGCTCATAGTGCCATCTTCTGGTTAAAAAGCAAATAAGAAGTAGGGTACTTGAAACCCTTCTTTTCCTCATAGTATATTGCCTTGACAAGAATTGTCTTGTTTTTTAGTCTAGTTCTTAATATGGTATTTTTCAGAAATATACTCTACAAAAATATGTTGCCTAATTAATATATATTTACAATTTGTACAGTTATTTTGCCAAAAAGATAATACATGAATCATAATGAATAGAGGAAACCTGGACTATATGTACATAATTAAATGCCAATTCATTCATTAATTCATTTCCATTTTCACATCCCTCTATCTTAAACTCCCATCCCCACTCCTGCAGAGCGATCCAAACTGCCCACTCCACTCCATCCTTTGGGCTACTCACATCCTTGCAGTAAGCCTTGAGAGTCACCAACTATAATCTTTCCTATAAGATAGAGGACCACTGGACCTTAACAGCTGCCCTGCAATTGAGCCCTAAGGACCACTGGGTCTTACCAGATGCTCTGCCATTATAGTTTCCTGCCAATAGGACCTGACCATTTGCTCTGATGCAATAGCTTCAGGCATTTCCATCTGCCCTGCTGATAAAAATTAAGGATTTGGGATTTTCCTGAGTGCCATTGTGCCTTTCCATCTATGATGCAGCTGAATGTTTCAATATGTTTTGTCTCCCCCAATTAGAATTTGTGCTTCTTAAGAACAGAATCTTCCCTGCTTTCTGTTTGTATCCATCGTAGTCACCACAATGCTTGGCACATAGTAAACACTTAGTGAATGCATCTTAATTAATTTATGGTTTGATCACCCAAATAGAGGTGATGATGGGGAATGAAATGTCATTCACTCTCTAAGAACCATAGATAACTTGAAGAATAAGTATCCAAGAGCAGGGTGTGGTTGATAGAATCATAAACTTCAGACAGGCCAAGGGGAGTGAGGCTTGAAAGAATGCAATTGCATTTAGCAATTAAGAGATCATTTGTTAATCTTGGAGAGAGAGAGTAGTTTTAGTGAAGTGTTTGGGTTGGAAGACAGATTGTATGAGACTGAGAAGTGAGTGGGAAGTGAGAAAAAAAGGAGTGGTGAGTTTAAAGGACCATTTCTTGGAGCATATTTGTAAAAGAAGAGATTATAGGACAATAGATTGAGAGAGTGACAGGGTCCAGGGTTTCAAAGATGAAGGAGACCCAGCATGTTTCTGTCAACCAATCAGTGAATTAATCAATAAGTATTTATTAAACACTTTCTAAGAGATAGTAAGGAGTAGAGATTGAGTGTGAGAGAAAAGGATTGTCAATGGGGAAATCTAGAAGAGATGGGATTAAGAATACCAATAGAAGGGTTAGCAATAAGTTCCACCTAATCAGGAACTAGAAGAAGGAAGGAGATATTGGCAGAAGATAGAAGAAGGATTTCCAGATATGAAATGGAAGGAAGGGAGAAAGGGGGAGAAAAGGGAGCTCTATGAGGCTGCCTTTTATTTTCTCAGAAAAACATTGGTGATGAAGTCTTCTGCTGGAGAGGGAGGGGTTGGAATAGGGTGGTGTAGGAGGTCTGGAGATGAAAAGGCTTAGAGTAGAAGAGGCCTTTAGAGAGGGCATCTGGGTGGTGTAGTGAATAGAGCAAAGGGTCTGGAAGATCAGAGTTCAAATCTGACCTCAGATGTTTACTAGCTGTGTGACCCTGGGCAAGGCACTTAACCTTGTTTGCCTCAGTTTCCTCATCTGTACAATGGTTTAGAGAAGGAGATGGCAAATTATTCCAGTGAAGACCTTTGCCAAGAAAACCCCAAATGATGTCACAAAGAATTGGACATGCCTGAAATGACTGAACAGCAAAAAGTCACTGTGGAGAGTATGATATAGAGACAATCGGGGAAAAATAAAAGTTCTGTGTTGCAGCAAGGGCCTAGAAGAGATTTTGGGGGGTTTTTGGATAGAATCTTTGGTATGACAGGTATGAGGAACCATGAGTAAAGGAGCTCCACCACTGAAGAGCAGTACCTTGCATGCAATTTATAGTCATAAAGACCTGCCTGAAGAGAAGTACGTGAACACCTAGTGTGCTAAACTAAGTAATTTTTTTTTAACAATAATTATGTAATTTTATTCTTGCAAGGCAGATGCTGTTACTATCTTCATTTTACAGCTAAGGAAACTGAGACAGAGATTAAGCGATCTGCCCAGGTTCACACTAGTAAATTTCTGAGGTCAGATTTAAACTCAGGTCTTCCTGACTCCAGGCCAAATGCTTTATTCTCTTGCTACTTGAGCTGTTTCTCAGTGCCTCAGGATTGAATGACTTGCCTTGGGTTAAGGTGGCTTTTATGAGGGACAGAACTTGAACTCAGGCTTTTCTGACTCAGGGAAACTTTCTACTCACCATACTGCATTGCCTCTCTAATTAAATGCAGATGACATAATAGTGAACACAATCCTACAGTTGCATGATTTTCAGAGCATCTGAGTAGGAACAGTCAGCAAATAGTGGAGTTTAAACAGGATTGGGTTTTGGCAAAGAGTGCCTGGAGAGAGGACAAGGTAGCTACTGATCATGGGGAGACTGAATATAGGGTTAAGAAAAATGAGATAGAGAGAGGGATTAAAGGTAGGAGATTGTGATTGAAGAGAGGAATGTGAAAATTTTATATCCGGGAGATACAGCAAAGGTAGAACAAAGATTATGGAGATAACCTTCCCTGTATGTTGCTGAGGTAGTGAAGATAGAGGCTATAGTTTAGAAAACGGATAACTAGAAGGTCAGAATAAAAAATTCAAGGGAACGTTTAAGTGTGTGTATACATTCATATATATTACATAATTTTGAAAATCAATTTCTTTTAAAGGAAGATGAATTTGAAATTAAAATTATGTTAAATATTTAATCTAGGTTTAGTTACCTAATTTGGTCCAGATCAGTGATTTGGTCCAGATTATATGTGAGTGGTGTAGGGAACTCTGATTATGGAAACTTTTTCTAGTGATAAAGATCATCCCTGTAATGATGTCAATGGGCAACTCATCTAATTTACAGTCTTAGAGAGTTATCTGAGGCATGGAGAAGCTAAGCGACTTGCCTATGGTCATTCAGTTTTTGTATGTACGTTATGTGTTAGAGGCAGAATTTGAACTCAGACCTTCCTGAATCCAAGGCTACCTTATTTCTTCTATACATTAGAGTATGTTTCCCCTCACACATATGTAATTACTATATAACATGCTACATTTTTGTCTGTGTCCCCTTTATTTCTCTATTGCTGTGACAGGATTCTTCAGCTGTCAACATTCTTGAAGAATTATCCAATACGGGAAGCAAAAGTAACTCTAATGAAAAGGACAATTGTGGTGATTCATGTGCAGTTCAGACTAAAATTACACGAGAAGAAAAACATTTTATGTGTAGTAAGTAACCCTTGAAAATAGCTTCTATAAGTTGTTGAAATTTTTTAGGTTATAAATGAAAAAAATGGTCCTGTTTGTAGGCTAATTTTGGGTAATTTTACCTACATCTTGCCCGCCTATCTTGGCCCATTGGCCTTATATTGATTAAATTCTGTAGACTGCAACAACTGTCTGTAGAAGGTGGTACTGACTTGATATTATGTAAATTTATAGGAGGTAGTCTGTTTATTCACAATCTATTGACCAGGTTAAATTCTTCGTGGGTTGTAAAGTGAACAAGTTTGTGACATGGAAAAAAACCCCAAACAAGCCAAAACATAGGACCAAATGTTCATTTAGCACCTACAATGTGCAAACTCATTTCCTAGTTGGGTGTTAAAAGGATACAGAAATACGAAAAGTTGAGTTTTCCCTTTTTAGTCTTGCTTTGTGGGACTGTGATCCTCCACAGGATAATTTACATTTGGCTTCTTTCCTCCTCCAGCCTGTTTTTCTTTAATTACTATTGAGGACTCCATCATTCCTAGTTACCTAGGCTCACAACCTACATGCTATCCTCAACTCCTCACTCTCCTCATCATCCATATCCTGTTTTACCAAGTCCTGTTGCTTCTACCTTCAAAGTAACTCTCACATATGTCCCCTTCTCTGCCCTGACACTGCCACAACTCTGCTTCAGGCCCCTTACCTTATGCTTACAACAGCCTTCTGTTTGGTCTCCCCACTCTGTTTTGCTCCCCTAGGGTTTCTACTGGGCTTTGAAACTAATTAATCTTTCTAAAAAGCGCAGGTCTGTACAAGTCACAACTACCTCCCTCATTCAGTAAACTCTAGTGGCTTCCTATCACCTCCAAGATCAAGCATAAAATCCTCTTTTTCATTCAAAGTCCTTCATAATGGACCACCATCCCACCTTTCCAGTCTTCTCTCCACCTTACTCATCCCCATATATTTTGAGATCCAGTGAATGATCTTACTGTTCTTCATGCAAGATACTCCCTCTCTGAATTATGTGCATTTTCACTCATTGTCTGCCTGAAATGCTTTCTCTCCTAATTTCTATCTCTTGGCCTTCCTGGGTTTCTTTAAGTCCCAGTCTGGTAAATGTTACTGGTAAATGTAACAACTATCTCTTTGGGGGTAGGGGGATGTACCCATGACACACTTTTGTATTATTAACATCTTCTCAAATTTTAGGTCTAAACAATTAGGAAAACAATAAATCAAGCCCTAATTTGTGGCACTTGATAATTTGAGATATAAATGCTTATGATGAAAAAAATAGCTGTTGACTGTGAATTCATTCAAACTGACTCCAACAGAACCCTGGTCCCACCTAAAATCTCTCCTTCTACAGAAAACCTTTCCTAATCCTCCTTAATGCTAGTGCCTTTTCTCTGTTGATTATCTGCAATTTATCCTATATAAGAGTTGTTTCCACATTGTCTCTCCCATTAGACTGTTAGCTCCTTGAGAGCAGAGCCTGTCTTTTATTTAGTTTTCTTATTTGTTTTTCTTTGTACTCCCAGAGATCAGCATAATGTCTGGCACATGGTAGATAGTTAAGAAATGCCCATTGACTTGCTGTCTTTAATTTGGAGAAAGGAGGAGAGGACAGCTGTTTCAAATATCTCAAGGGCATTATATCATGAAAGAAGGGTTAGGTTTATTCTGGTTGGCCACAAAGCAGAGCCAAGAGCAATGAATGTGAGCTTAAGTGAAAAACTTCAGTTTGATATAAAGGAAGACTTACTGAAAATTAAAGCTATCCCAAAGTGGAATGGACTGCCTCTTAAGGGAGAGAAGAAGTTACTTCCAATCTTGCCTCTGGTACTTGCTAGCTGTATGGCCTCTTTGAGTCTGTTTCTTCATATGGAGATAATAATAGCTGCAGGATTTATCTTACTAGTGATCCTCAGACTCAAATGAAAGGAAGAATGTAAAGTGCTATCTATTTAAATGCTAGGTATTATTCTTCTCTATCATTAGATTGTTTTCAAGCAGAGGTTGAGAATCCATTTTTCAAAGATTTGTTGAATTGATTCATGCTTTAACAGGATATTAGATTTTATTTGATTCTATAAAGTGAAATGATTAAAAATTAGTAGCAATTATACCCCATACTTATATATAGTACTTTCCAGTTTTCAAGTCTGTATTTTATACATTATCTCATTTGAGCTTCACAGCAACCTTTTAAAGCAGGCAAGGAAGGAAGGCATTGCTATCCTTATTGTATGTATCATGAAGCAAACTCAAGGATGCAGTGACTTCTTTAAGGTCACTCAGTTAATAAGTGGCAAAATTGATATGCAATCCCAGGTCCAACTTCAAATGCAATGCTCCTTGTATCTTGAGTGCTTAGCTCGGTACCTGACATTTAATAAGCACTTAATTAAGGTTTGTTGACTGACTTTCCAATACAACACAAAACCTCAAAAACTTAGAACCTGGTTATCCAAATCCTTTGAATAATAACAATTTATCTTCACTTTTATGAGAAAGAGAAGAAATAAAAAAACCCCACTTGATAACTGTATTCCATAAAATAAAACAGCTTTCAAATTATGTTCTGCTATTGGTATAGATTCAGGCCAATTTCCTACTTCTATATATACAATATGTAATGGGAGTTGATATCTCTTTCATCTTTTGGACTTGCTTCTAAATAATACATCTATAGAAATTAATTCACTTTTGTTCAAGTTGTTGAAGTATGCTATACATACTAAGGCATTAGAACACTAATACATTTTAGAGAAGTTTTTAAAAAGGGATGAAGTAAAAAGGGTTAACATAAAATTGTCCTAAACACTGTTCTCTAAATATTTGTGTTAATTGAGGTTTTATTGGTCTTACATTTAGACAAAATTTATGAAATTCAAGATTTTTCTTTTCAGTCTAGTAGTTTTCTATAAAAGTGATCATTATCTCAATAATTTTATTATGCTTTAAGGGAATTTGCAGAGTTCCATTGTTTCCTACACAAGAAGCACCAAAAAACTACTCAGAAATATGATGGATGAACAGCAAGCTTCTTTGGATTATCTATCTAATCAGGTACTGGTTTAATTTCTTTGTTGGTGATGACACCTCTACTCTTTTCTCTTGACTGGAGTTAACAATTATCATTGCTTGAAATAAAATTAAGGCTTTAATGTTTCCTCAAAAAAGCAAGGCATGCAGTCCTGTTTTATATACTTACAAAATATTGAAATTCAACTCCAACAGCCTGAATAATAGAGGCACATTAATCTTAACCTAAGAACTCAGAGGTATCAGAAGTGTATTCAAATATAAATTTACTTAAATGTGTTTTTTCCCTTCTTTTGGTGATGTAGGTGAATGAACTTATGAATAGAATCCTTCTTTTGAATACAGAAGTTTTTAGAAAATACCTTGATCCTTTCCCTCATAGACCAGTTCAGGCACATGGTAAGAACTTTGCTTTTTTTTCCCCACTTCATATCCCTCTTATATTTCAGAAGTGCCATGGATGAGACTTCTTTATTTTTAGAGGAGTATGACCAGATTGTTATTGCATAACAGAGTCTGAGGGATTAATACCTGCTATAAGGTAAATTACACTGTAGACTCTGTGTGTATGTGTACGTGTGTGCGTGCGTGTGCGTGTGTCCATCCTTCGTTGTCAAAGAAGGCTATACCATCAGAAAAATGATGACATGACTTGCACTTGACTTTGTTTTGAGTGAGGGAGGGCTGTGCAGGTTACCAGCCTCACTTCTCTTCCACAGCCATTTGAATTCAGTGACCAGATATTCATCAGGATGACTCAAGATGACCCAGGATGCTTTGTACCTGAATAGAATATCGTTATGCCCCTCAAAACATTACAGGTGCCCACTCTTTTTGCTAAGGTATCTTCAGATACAGGGATAGAAAGTTTGTAGCAGACTCTTCCATGCCTGAAATACATTTCAAATTTGAAAGAATAGGAATGAGGAGATGGAAATTCAGATAAATTTGGAGTTAGAAGACCTGGATTCACACCTGGGCTCTATACCTGTGTAACTCCAGGCATCTCTGGACACTATTTTCTGTGAAATGAGGAAGTTTAATTAGGTGACTTTTAAGGTCCCTTCCAGTTCCAAATGTATCAAAAAATCTGACTCTAAAGGTTTGAGATAAAGAGCTGAGGAAGTGTGAAGAATAGTTAACCTATTTACCTAGTTCTAAAATTCTTTAGAGCCTCTTAAGATTTTTGAATTATCTAGCACTTGGGGACAGCCTTAACACATCAAATCACATAGTGGGTTTCCCATACAAAGTTACATACAGATTTAAGGTACTCTTTGTGTCTGTATCCACTCAATATCATAGCTCATAACTCCAATCAATGTATCTACTTTTATTAGCCAGCTAGAAGATACATTTCAAATAATAGAGAATTAGTTCAAAAGAAAAATATTATGAAATATCACAATAATAAAAGTAGCAATAAGACATTTTCTCTATCAGTCTTGGGGACACCCTTCCACAAATGCATATATGAATGCACATATGAAGAGTGGAAGTATAGACACACATGGGGAATGCTAGAGGGACACACATCTAGGGAATGTGTGTCTAGTGCATATACATTTAAGAGCATACAAAGAGAACACATATGGTTAGGGAGGTCAATTAGAAGGGCATGTACTTAGGGAACATGTATAGTTTGTGCACATTCATGGAGCAGGGATACTCTTCAGACAATGCCTATGTCTTCTGGTGATGCTGCTACTTCCATAGGTCTCCTCCACATTAGTTTCATGCGGCAATTGTTTCACTGGATTCTACCAGGAATGTAATCTCTGCTACTCATCCCCCAAATTTCTCTTTGCTTCTAGCATCTGACTTCAGATAGAATAATTAGCTTGTGTGCTAGCTTATCTTTTTGCTGAGTAAACCCTATCATATTTTTTTTCCTTCCAGTTTAAACCCTATGGGTTTTACTCCTTTTATAAACTTTGAATTTTTCTGTTAATTGCTCTCATTTCTACTGAAATGTAACATCAAACTCTTTTTCAAATATTTATTCAGTAAATAGGAGGATTAAAGAGTGCTGTATTTATATCCCCAGCACCTAAAATAGCATTAGTGCTTAAGAAATACGTGATTAATCTGTAGCTCTGATCAGAAAAGAGAGTCATTTCAATTTCACTTGCCTATTGCTATTTACATTGACAATATTAGGAAGGTATTTGAGGAGGCTTAAAGAAATAGAAAATAAATGGAAATAAATTTTCTTTATTTTTTTTTCAAAATTGAAGGAGGAGAGAGTTTAGCATAAATATTGAGGTAATGATGATTATTCATTTAAATCAACATGACTGTCTTAGTAGCAAGAAATTCAGATCTCATGCTGTCATTAATGAATAGAAGAAGCATTTTGTAACTATTGCTTGTTTTTTTACCACTTGGAAAGCAGGATTTACCTCTTTTCTTCTTTTTATCTTTATCTGACTTTTAGAGCTAAGATATTTTTGTCAAAATGATTAAAAATGATCATTTTCCTGAAAATACATTTCTATTTGAATTCTTTAATTCTCATTTGTTCATCTTACACATCTTTATAAAAATGCCAGTTTAGAATGCTTTTTGATTGTTCTTTAGGTTTGGATTGCACTGACATTAAAGATACAATTGGCACAGTGACAAAAACTCCAAGTGGTTTATACATAATACACCCGGAAGGTTCCAGTTACCCTTTTGAGGTAAGAGTTTTCTTTTCCATGTTGCATGAGAATAGAGAAAAAGCATAGAGACAGAACTTATGGTTTTACTGGTGTAAGGAGCTCCAGAAAGAAATTTTCTCTGTCAATGTACATTGGCACCTTTTCTTAAACTTACAGTCTTAGACAGTTGCCAAGAGCACTGGAAAGTTAAATTATTTGCATAGGGTCACAGTATATCTTAGAGGAGGGAATGGAATCCTGTTTTGTTGGTTCATGGATGGTGCCCTACCACACTGCTTTTCAAAATAAGCATGCAGATTCAAGAGCTCCAATTTAATATTTTTGTAATGTATTCCTTAAACATTTCTGAGTGAATCTATAAGAATTCTACTTTTAGTTCTATTGGTTTCTGGAATTCCAGTGTCCACTGGTGCTTAAATAAAGGACAAACTGAATTATTCTATTTTTTAAAATTAGGAAGTTTTATAAATCCAGTTTCAATGGTCATGGTTGCTGTGTTAGAGTAAAGCCATTTGGTTCAGGATCTTATTTTATCATGAAAGCAATAATGAGTATTTACTGACATGAAGATATAACATGGTAAGCATTGGCCTAGGACTCACTAAGGAATAATAATTTTTATTTTCCTTCCATATGATCTTACATGCTTTTTGAAATTAAACAATTTGGTTCTATGAGAAATCAACTAATACATTTATTTTAGTAATTGTGGGAAAGGTAGAAACCCCCACCTCAATTCATTTCTAGTTTAGGTTGCATGTAACAAACTATTTAAGTATATCCAAATCCTGTCTCTGACAAATATCTAATATTAAATGTATAATAAACTCTCCAGTAAATGTTTCCTTTTTCATTCATTCATTCATATAGTGTATTAAGGTTTGCTAAATTCTTTACATATATCTCACTTGATCCTTACTACAGGTATTTTTTCTAATTTTATAGGTGAGGAAACTTAGGCTAGATCTATCAGTTAAGAAGTATTTATTCAGCACTTGTCATGTATAGGGAGAGGTCAAGTGGTTTGCCTATGGCCATGTCAAGAGTCAGAACTTGAACTGATAATTAGCTTTATTGTTTAAAGATATGTATGGTTAAATGTATATTTATATATAAATATATAAATGTATAGCAGGAAAATATGTTTTCTTTTAAGAATTAGTATGAAACAATTGAGTGTGGTTATTTTGCCAAAATATATTTGAAGTACTCATGGATTCACCTTTTCCTCTACATGTCTTCCCCAACCTACTATGGGGGTTTCAACCTAGCTCATCTGATTTAGTCCACGAGTCTCCAATGTATGTGCATGACCTGACTCCTGGAGCATATCATCAGTCATTTAGAGAGTAGGAAGATGAGTTGCATCCAACACTCTCTGTGATAACCAATCTTATCTCTAACATAACCATTCCATACCCTTATGCGCACTTTTTCAGTCTATTTTCTCTAACCTTTTCCCCCAAAGTTTTCAGCTTCACCTCTTCTGTGTAAGTTATTAGGCATTTCCCCCTAATAACACTGCCTGGACACTTCCCTGTCCCTTAGCTCACCAGGTGGCTTTGACAGGAGCCCCTCAGAAGAAGGAAATGAGATACTCCCCTTTCTTCTTATCTTTTAAAATTTTTGGTGACTCTAAATAATAACCCCTCCCCTTTTTGAACCTCACTATTTTTGTCACCATTATCACTATCACCCCGTATATGTCCAAAGAACTGCCACATCTTCCTGTTTCTATTTTCATACACTCTTGCATCTGCTTACCTCTCTCTATTTATACGAACACCACCACCATCGTTCAGACCCTGATCACCTCCTCCTTGGGCTATTTAAATAGCCTCCTAATTTGTTTCCCTGACTTAAGTCTCTTCACTTTCAGGTCCAATCTTCACGGAGCAAAGTGATTTATTTTAAAGCATAGATGTGATCATGTCACTCTCTTCTCAATAAACTCCTGTGACCCCTCATTGACTTGAGAATCAAACATTACTTTAATATTTATTTCATCCTTTTAGATGTCTACTTTTGCATGTTTTATAATAAACATAATATTAGTACAGTAGTAATATGTGTATATAATTTGCAAATACATAAATATACACATATTGGGGGAATGTACTCTAAAATTTATCAGTAATAAGAGTGATCGAAAAAGTTTGAAGAGCACTGCATTGGTTGAGGGTATTCACAAATTGTAACAGCTTAAAAAATCGTTACCTAGCGGCTAACCTTCTGGTGTTGAACTCCTTTGTACTCCAAATTTATCACTCAATTAAAATTTTGGTGTCTGTTAGCAAATGACATCCAGGGCATTCTACTTCATTCTTTAATGAATTCAGTACCTTGCTTATACTCTTTCCTCTCCACATCCTGCGTTTATACTAGGAGACTTCAACATATATAGATACTCTCTCAAATATGCTAATTTCCCAGTTCCTCAATTTACTCAGTTCCCAAGATTTACTCCATTTTACCTCAGCTACACACAGAGACAGTCAGATCTTTGATCTTGCTATCAGATCCAAATGTTCTATTTTCCTAGTCATCAACTATGAAATTCCTTCATCTGATCAGAATCTTTGATCATTCATTTTTCCCTTCTGCCTTACAACCACTAACCCTATTCTATGTCCTTACTGTGACCTTCGGTCCCTTCAGTCCTCAGTTTTTTTCCTAGGCCATTATCCCTGTAATAGCTATACTCCTATTTTTCCTAGTCTTGACCTCATGGTGAACCAGGCCAACTCTATACTACACCGTGTAATTTCCCCCTGTCCTATTTTTTTTAACCATGCTCTGACAAATCTCAACTTTGATTTACACTCACTATCCTCTGATTTCACTCTTATAAAGGCGACTAGGTGAAGAGAACACTGTACATCTGATCAAAAAAATCTGAGTTCAAATATAGCTGCAGACACTAGCTGTGGGACCCTGAACAATTCACATCCTCTGCCTGTCTCAGTTTATTTATCTGTAATATGAGATAATAATAATACCTACCTCCCAGGGTATTTGTAAGGATAAAATGAGGTAATATTTGCAAAGCACTTTGCAAACTTTGAAGTACTATATAAATACTAGTTATTCCTGTGTTCCTGAACAGAACTGGAGAGAATCACATAGCCATGCTAACTGGTTCCACTACAGATATGTTATGTAATCTCAACTGGCCTGTTGCTGCAATAGGGCGATCCTTCTGTTCTTGTCTAATCAATTCTATATCCCATTTACCACAACAGCTATTTAGAAACTTCATTTCCCTCAAGCTTCCTTTGATTATCCCTCTCCACCACTTGCCTGATACTTCATTAAAAAAGGCTATTCTCTGAGACTTCCTTCGTATCCTACTTTTCTTCAACTCCCACCTTCCTCCTACTCTTTCATCTGTTTCACATGAAGAAATGGCCCTTATCCTTACCAAGACCAACCTCGCAAGGCACCTTTGATACCATCTGTTCTCTTTTCCAAAAGATTGCCCCCTCTCTCATTCCCATTCTCTTCCATGCCTCCCTATCAATTGCTTCTTTCCCTGATGCCTACAAATATGCTCGTGTCTTCTCTAATCTGAAAAGCAAAAACAAAAAACCTCTCACATGATTTAACAATCCCTGACAACTAAACTATAGTTTTCATAACTAAACTCCTTGAGAAAGCCACCTATTGTGGGGGCCTCTATTTTCTCTTCTCGTCATATCTCCTTAACCTTTGCAATCCTGCTTCTGACTTCATTCAACTGAAGTGTCCCTATAAAGTTAAGAGTGATCTCTTAATTGCTAAATCTAATAGCCTCTTCTTAATTCTCATCCTTTTTTTACCTTTCTGCAGCCTTTGGTACTATCATTCTTTTTTCTCTAGACACTCTCTCCTTTCTGGTTTTCTGTGACATTATTTCCTTCCTACCTTTTCCTTTACTGGATTTTCCTCCATGTAATGCCCACTAACATTTGATATCCCCCAAGGGTCTATCCTCTTCTCCCTCTATACTATCTAAGTTGATGATCTCATTAGTTCTCATGGGTACAATTATGATTTCTATGTTGGTGATTATTTATCCAACCCTAACTTCTCTCTTGAGTCCCAGTTTTACATCTCCTCAACATATAAAAAAAGACTCATTATCTTTCCTCCTAAGCCTTTCCTTCTTCCCAGTTTTGCTATTATTGCTTATAGTACCCTCATCCTCTCAGTCACCGAGTATAACTAGGTGTTACCCTTGATTGCCTACTTGTCCTTACCCCCACATGTCCAACGTATTGCCAATACTTGTCATTTCTACTCTCATTGACATCTCTTCTATACATCCCTTTTTTTCTAATCACATACTACCACTACCCTGGTAGTAACCTTTGTTGAATTCACACAGGGCAAGCGTTCACATGGTGGTCAGAAGTAACACAAGAACACTCTCAAGGTCTTTCTTAAAAACTCTAGAATTGATTGTATGATAGGGTTGATGCTGGCATAAGACCTCTCGGTATGGTGTGCCCATATCACAAGGTTCTGGGTTCTATGAGCAAAGCAGAACTGGAATAGCTAAAAAAAAAAAGACGCACAAATTAAGAGAATCCACCTCAAAGTTCACACAGACTATTTGTGCCTGACGTGTGGTCGAATATTCTGTGCTTGTATTGGTGTGATCAGTCACAGTGAGAGATATTGAAGCTTAACTCTAGTGTAGTGATGTCATTTTGGTCTTCTTTGAGAATGAGGGACAACAACCAACCAGTAACCTTTATCACCTCAAGACAATACTAGTATGATACCTTTCTCTATTAGTCTCCCTGCCTCAAGGCTCTCTCCAATCTAATCCATTCTCCACTTAACTATCGAAGTTGATAGTTTGTCTGTAAGGCAGAAGTCTGACCATGTCATCTCGTTACTCAATAAACTTCAGTGGCTCCCTATTACCTCCAGGATCAAATATAAAACTTCTCTTTAGCTTTTAAAGCTCTTTATAACATAGCCTCTTCCCCCTTATTACCCTGTACTCACCTTCACTGTATTCTGCAATGCAATGGCACTGGCCATCTTGCTATCCCTTGCACATGACAACCCATCTCCTGAATTTTTTTACTTTTCATTGGATATCCCCAATGCCTGGTATCCTTTCCCTCCTTAGTAAGAAAGCTTTCTGATCTCCCTAGTTTCCTTCAAGATCTTTTTCAACTATAACCTTCTGCAGGAAGCCTTTCCAGTTCATCCTTCATTTTCTTTCCCCTCACTCCCTGCAACTTTCTTCTAAGAGCATCTTTTTTTTTCTCCTACCAGCTGCAGTTCTCTCTCTTTTTTTTATTCATTTGGGAGTTTTCTCTCTCTTCTTCCCTTCAAATGAAATTAAAGTCAATAAATCTTTCCTCCCACACTCTCAGCATCTGCACTTTATTAGGAGTGCAAAGAAGTATAAGATCATCTTTTCTTTACACTGTATATGGCTTATATATTCAGTTTTTTACTTGTCTCCTCTGTTAGAATGTGAGTTCATTAAAGTCAAGACTGTATTTTTGCTTTCCTTGTATCCCCAGTGCTTAAAGGTACAATGCATGGCACATAATAGGCTTTTGATAAATGTTTGTTGACTGAGTGCCTGAATTTAGATAGTCTGGTCCTTGTGTTACAGATATATTGTCAGTCCCTGGGTTTGAACTTAAAACTTTTATAGGATTACTCAATATAGGCTAACTCAAAACCTTTATAGCTCTGACAGAGCTTTGATGGGCCCTATCACAATTTCCTTAGTGTTCCACAGTCTAGTATTACTGCTAATCATATATGAAGCATACAAAATAAAATAATTTTTGTATTACTGAGAAAATCATAATGATATGTAACTGCAGATATAATAACTACTGGTATTAGGCTTTTCTAATAAGTTTTTATTATTACAAGATTCTTTCCATGGAACATTTATTAAGGTAATTTTTAGTCACAATACCCTGCTATCATACAAATGCATTAAATTACTTAGAGAAAAAAAAATAAATTTCTGTTAAAAGTGAGTTTTTAAAATATGAAGATGAAAAAAGTATATAGTGCAATGATATATTACTAAATATTTTTGAAATGTCTTTATTTTAGGTAATGTGTGACATGGATTACAGAGGAGGTGGATGGACCATGATACAGAAAAGGATCAATGGAGTAATTGATTTTCAAAGGCTCTGGTGTGATTATCTGGATGGATTTGGTGATCTTTTAGGTTCAAATTTTACATATTTATCCTTCCTAATTTTGGTAATTTTTACACCACTCCTACAGAAAACGTCTCTGTTAGTCAGAATTTTGCTGATGCAGGTCATATTCCCAATGGATGTTGTTATTAGTATTGATAATAATAATGATGAGATTAATAATTATATTAATTATATTAATGATGAGATTAATAATAATTCTTTTTATATCTCATTTCATGCTTCCAACAGACCTGTGTGATAAATAGCACCACTATTATTATCATCTCCATTTTATGGATGAGGCATAGAAAGTCAGATAGGTGCAGTGACTCATCTGGGGTTACAAAGTTGGTAAATATTCCACATGAGATTAGGAATGAAGAGCTTTCTTGACTCTAAATTTAGTGCTCTTTCTATTACCTTCTGCCACCTTTCAGGAGTATTTGAAATTCTTCTGATATGCTCCTTAATGTAAAATAAATGTCATTTGAAATTTTTGTTTGGAATGATATTTGATTTGAATTCCAGTGTGATTTTTTTTAATGTTTATATTGTATGCTTTCAAATATTATAGACAAGTAAAATGGAGAATTATTAAGCCACTGGTCTGGGTACTCTCAAATGTCTAATATATCACATATCCAGTGATGGATTGATCCATCCACTGAATGGATCTGTGATCCCATCAGTATGGACATTCCCTCCAACTATACAGGTTGCAACTTGTGCATGTTTGCTATCCCATGCAATTGAATACCCTATATACATGTCCTCCCATATGTTTGACATAGGAGTCTATCCAATATTCTGAGGCTTTGCTCAATTTCTCTTGACAACTCCATGATGCCACAGTATCTTAAATGTTGCTGTCATGACACGACTAAATCATCTTCTTTTTCAACCATATATTTCTTTACTGATACGTCATTACTCTGGTTTTTATTTATAGTTCTCTATGTGTTATGTGTTGTAGCCTACTTGCTTCCACCATGAATTGCTCCACTGCCATCTTAGTGATACTCATTTCTAATTCTTTAATATTTATATGGTTATGTGACTTGCAGTCGTATACCACTAGTAGAATATTGGTATTGAAAAGATAGAGATTTGTTTCTAGGAAAAATTTGGGATCATTAAAAGAACTTTTTGATTCCCCTAAAACAATCCAACTCACTCTTTTCCTTCCTTGTGTTTTTGGAATCATTTTATCCATTTATAGTGTTAGTCTAAGATATATCAGTTGATAGAAGAGCTCAGCATGTTGTTCATTTAAATATATGCCATAATCTGTATAGCAGGCATTCCTCATTCTTTTTTTCCTGTGTATATGGTTAGGCCAAATTCTTTTGACTGATTATGCGTCCCTTTCAAAAGTTTTGCATTATTTTAGGCCTTGATAAAATAGCATGATGTCATCTGGAAACAGGAGCATGTAGAGAACCTCACCATAATAAGGAATTTCTCTTTAACTTCAGTTATTTGCTGGATCTCTTCCCCAAAAGAGTTAAGTTCTTTGATGAGTATATGTCTCCCTGTTTAATTAATTTTCTGATATTAATTATCAGAGATCATCAAATGAGGTGCCTTCTGTTATATATTTCATGAAAACTTGAATTATTTTATGTATGTTTGGGAGATGCCTTGTTAGAATGAGTTTTAAAAGGAATTGGTTCTAGCAAGTCAGATTTTTTAAAAAGAACAATAATAATCACACTGGAATATAGTATTCTTTCTGTTAATTGTAGAAGAATAATATTATAATTTGCTGAGGAATATTGCTTATAAATGTCTGCCTGTTCCCTCCTAACACCATAACTGTGAAAGTTCTTTATGCATGTGTAAATTATTGTCATAAAATTTTTCTCCAGATGGGAAAGGAGGCTAAGGTTACTAGTTGTTGATATTTACCTGGTTTACTTCTTTGGTCTTAATAAGGTTTGAGATTTTTTCCAGTGTTTTGGTATCATCCCTTCCTCCATTAGATTCTTTGTGAATATATTCTTCAGTGTTCTCACAATTATTCAACTTCTGTTATGAATTAAGCCTGTAAACAATTGACCAAATCCAAGTACTTTTCCTATATGTTTTCTTTAAGTGAGATTTCCATCTCCTCCATAAGCATATCTAGGGATTTTAGAGTCCAGGTATAGTGGTTCTCTTGTCCTTGATGGTAAAAACAATGTTGCAAATATTTTTCCCATTTCTCTTCTGTTTGTTATCCTCTTTCCCTTTTCAAAGATGTCCTTGGAATAGCATTGCTCAATTTGTTCTCTCACCAAGTCAATATATTAATTTTACTAACAACTATTTTTCTGTTTCTTGAGGTGATGCTGCTCATGGTCTTCTATTACTTTCTCAAATATATTTCACAAATAAGCTTTTATTCTAAACCAGTATTGCCCTTGAATGCTTGTCAAGAAAGTCATGTATTTGCTAAAGAACTTTTTAGGCTCTTTTGATCTTCTTTTTATGGCAATTCATTTAATTGGTGTCCATGTCCTTTTTTTCTATCTTTCTTCCATTTTTCATCATCAATACTTTTTCTTGATCTCAGAATGGATTTTTTTTTCAAAAACTGTATGACCTATCTTTTTATGAATAAATAAAAACCTGGCTTCAGGAAGAAAGAATCTTTTTTTCCCCTTTGCTCTCTTTTAGATTGTTTGCATATGATGAATTCGACGAATATTTTCTTCAACTCTCCATTCCATTTTTTCTTCTATTTAGGCAAGATTATTTTAATATACTAAGAGAGGTAAAGACTGTAAAGTCAACCCCCTTGGGTTGGTATTTCATTTGTCTGATTCAGTTTCTTTCTTCTAGAGTTTCACCAGAAACCTTGCTCCAACCTGGTATTGCGCCCTTTAAGTGGTCCCTACCTGGTAACATACTCTAACACCCCTGGAGTAGGTTCTAGAGTCTCCAAAGCTGCCTCAGGGTTCACATAGGTTGAAACATATAGTCGTTAATTTCTATCTATCTGATGTCAAATAGAGAATTGTCACAGTACCATAACTAGGTTTTCTGCATTCTTCACCCTACCCTCCACCCACCATGTACTTATCAGCAGATCCTTAGCTTAGGGAGATGTTTCAGAATGTGATTATAGACTGGGTATGCAAACTCTAGCCCCGAGGGTACTTTGGGGTTAACCCAGGGGATCCCTGGGATTCACGCTCAAGGATCACGGGTAGATATAGACTTGTCCACAGGTTAAAAGAAGTTTTTAGTGACTCTATGTATTTTCACTTGGAAAGAGAGGAAACAGACATTCTGGCCTGATGTAGGAATTTGACACTATACTACAGAGTTCTGAAAAACCTGCTATTTTGCAGTTCTGGAAATGCTTACCTCCAACCTATGAACCTAGTTCTGCTTATGACCTCATGTTCACCAATTTTGGAGCTATTATTTTTCTATCCATGGGCCTTTTGAATTATCTAGACCATACCAAATAAACCTTCATTTAGGAAATCATAACACAAAAAGACCGAGAACATTGATTTGAACTAAGCAGTTTCCGGAAGCTTACAGGCAGACGTCTTGGAGATAGGGCATGCTATTCATATCTATGTACTTGAATTTATTATTATCATGTTGATGTAGTCTAAAGTAACTTCTAGTCTTTCTTATTTTCATTTATACTTAGTTCTGAGGCAAAATATTCATAGCCCAATGAAGTGAAAGATGAAAATAACTATATGGATTATTTAAACTAAAAATTAACATTTGGGCAAAGATTCCCTTTCTCCCCACCAACTTTTCCACATAAAACCTCTTAGCTTCTGACAGTTGAGATAAAAAGTGGTAAATAATAATTGATTTTGCTTTCTCTAATTTAAAACCAGACATTTTCTCTCTTCAGGAGAATTTTGGCTAGGATTAAAAAAAATATTTTACATCGTTAATCAAAAAAACACCAGCTTTCTGCTACTTGTGACACTGGAATCTGAAGATGAAACGTCTGCTTTTGCATTGTATGAGAACTTTTGGATAGAAGATGAAACAAACTTTTTTAAGATACACTTAGGACGTTATTCAGGAAATGCAGGTAAAATTATTCTCCCTAAATTATTCTGGCAAATAAAAATATAACATGTGACACTTTATGAAGACTTAACAATGTATATGTGCTGTTATGTGGCATGAATTGTAATAAACTTCTTGGTGCTAGTGGTAGAATGTGTTGGAAATGAGAAAATGGGACAGTATTTTGAATTTTGATACTTGAAATTTCGTGAGACATTACCTTAATTTTGTATAGTGTCTTACAGTTTTTAAAGTGTTTTTATTTGGATTATCTTGTTTGATCCTTACAAAAATGCAATTAGGAGAACAAATTAAGTACTATTATCCCAATTTTATATGTGAGAAAACTGAAATTCAGAGAAATTAAAATTGGTTAGTGTAGACATGAGATCAGAAACCAGGTTTTCTGACTCCTAGTTTTGCATTCTTTCTGCCTATACCAAGACTTTTATGATAGGTTGCATGTATGTTGGATTTTTGAAAACTCACATACATGCTATTAAATTAATTTTAAGGATAATTAATTGAGATATATTTTTATCTTGGTAAAATGGAATCCTGTGCCCTTCATATGCCAAAGTAATATGTTGTCAGTAATTCTGTGTGTTTGGTGTTCTACAGGTAAAAAGAACCATTAGTAAATATGTCACGGATGAAGTTAGAAGTCTGTCCATAAATTCTGCAAGATTGTTCCTTTTAGTATGTTAGGTTTTAATTTGATGATAATATACCATTATTTCTATATTAATATGACTTTACTGATAGTACTTTGAAATGATTTTTCACCAGAGGTCCTATATCATGGTTATCTATCTATACTGTCTTATTTGGGACTTCCTTATAATCAGTGCACACTTTTGTAATACAGATAACATTAAAAGTTAATTATCTAGATGAAAGTGGAAACCTTGACCTTGATCTTATGAATGTTGTTCTCTAATAATTTTCTATATTATAATAGTTATGAAGAGAAGAATATGAACCTCTCCATAAAATGTCCTTTAAAGTCCCTTTCAGTTCTAAATTTATGAGTCAACAGTGTCATTTGGCAACCAAGAAAGCTAATGAAATTTTGGCCTTGATTAAGAGAGATAAAGTAGGTCCCACTCTGTCCTGTTCAGGCCACATATAGAATATGGTGTTCAGTTTTGACCACGAATTATTTTTTAAAAATTGATAATCTAGAGAGCATCTAAAAGAGGCAAGATGTTGAGATGTCTCAATTTTACTCCATGCATGAACTGGTTGAAACAAATGTATTTAGTTTAGAGAGGAGAAGATTGCAGGGAGAGAGTGGAGATACAGGGGAATGTTGACTTATCTTCAAGCTGGGAGGTCTATCATGAGGAAGAGGAATTAGATTTGTTTTGCTTGACTCTAGAAAGCATAACTTGGAGCGATGAAAAGAAACTGAAGAGAAGTAGACAGACAAAATTGGAATCGCTGACTTGGAAAGTGGTGGATGTCCCCTTCACTTTACGCCTTTATAGAAAGGCTGAATTACCATTTGTCAGCTTTTTACAGAAAGGACTCTTGTTCAGGTTGAGGTTGGACTAGGCCTCTCAGGTTCTTCCCAGGCTCTAAGATTCTGTGAAATATGAGACATGCAGGGAGACAGTGGAATTTTAGGAGACATCTGCATACTCATGATAATTGAAACCATGGAAGTTTATGTGATTTTGGCAAAGGAGATAATATAAATATAAGATAGAATAGGACAAAGGAAAGAGAATTTGTGGCATCTGCCAGAGAAGTTGGTGAACCCACTTGCGAAGAATTTAACAGCCATATCACAGCATAATCATGAGAAGCACTGAAAAACATAGGCTAGTCAATATTGCTAAATTCTGGGGAAAGATCAAGGAGAATTGCTAAAAGACCATTTGGCAATTAAAGATCACTGGAATTGGAGAATGATTTTGTAATGTCACATATGAATATGATATAAAATGATTACATGATAAGAAGCAATGAGTAAAGTTCAGAGAAATATTGTAAGACTTGTATGAATTGAGGCAGAGCAAAGTAGAACCGGGATGATAATATGCACAATAGTGGTGATAGTTAAAATAATGTAATGTAATGTAAACAAAACTGATAATAAAAGGAAATTAATTAATTGACTAATGACCAATCTTTGTCACAGAGACTTGTTGAAGAAACTCACCTTCTACTTCTTAGTAGAGAAATGGGGTACTTCAGATACGAAATGTGGTATATACTGCTAGACATTGTCACTGTGTTAGTTGGTCTGCATAAATACTTTTCTTTGTTATGAGAGAATGTTCAGTGGTAGTGGTGGGCATGTGGTTAAAGGGGAAGTGATTGTGATATAAAAATTAAAGGCAATAGGAAACAAAAAAGAAATAGAAAAAGGTTACTAGTGACATTTGAGGCAGCATTGTCAATAGAGTGCTAAGAAAAAGAAGTAAGATTGTAAAGGTAAAAGAAATGGTGTTGGAATGTTAGAAATATAGACGATAATTTGAGGAATAGCATGTGTGAAGGAAAGAATATATACATATACTCAATATGTATACATGTATCTTTAGGATAGTAGAGTTCTCAGCCTATCTGTAGGTATAAGATCCAGACTGAACATGAGAGTGTGGTTGAAGAATATAGACAAGCACCAGAGGAGATTGGTGACACCAGGAATAAAGGGTACAGATAAGGAAGTTGAAGGGTGCAAATGTTTAAGGTAAAGTCTTCTTTTTATCTATAACCAACTCACCATAGCCAAATGAAGTGAAAAATGTGGCAATTTAGCTCAGGGCCTTGCACACAGTCAATAATAACTACTGAGTGAGTGATTCGGTATTCAAATAAAAATTTTCTGCAGAATGATGGCAGATTTATATGTAATACTTTTGGCTTTACATTATCTGATTTGCTATTTACATAGACTAATCCAGCTACCATCTTCTTGACTTTGACTTTTAGGACTGGCTAGATATATAATTTGAGAAGATGCTTGAAGCACCTACAAAATTCTGCGAGGCATTAATTTTCTTGTGTATAATAGACACAGATATATGAAGTATTGCTTGTGATAAATAAGTATTAAATTGTAGTTCATATCATTTTTACCATTAAAGTGTTCATAAAATTTCAATAGCAAAGTAGGCTGAAGATATTCAGTTATATTAATGAGAAATGCTTTCATTAGTCATTTCATTTAGTCATTGTCAGTCTGTTTTACTTAGGTGATGCATTCCGTGGTCTCAGAAAGGAAGACAATCAAAATGCAATGCCTTTCAGTACCGCTGATGTTGATAATGATGGATGTCGTCCAGCATGCGTGATTGGTGGTCAATCAGTCAAGAGCTGTAGTCACTTCAACAATAAGACTGGTTGGTGGTTCAGTCAGTGTGGCTTAGCAAATCTTAACGGTGTTCATCAGTACCCAGGCAAGTTACTCTCATCTGGAATTCACTGGGGCACATGGGATAAAAACAATTCATGGGTCAGAATCAAATCTGTTTCAATGAAAATACGAAGAACTTACAATCCACTTTTCAAATAATTAACCATAAAACAACAATATATTAGTTATTCCAGTTCCATTCTGGATAAAGTATAAGCACTATCTTATTAAAATGTCTGTATTTCTTTCATCAAAATATTATAAGACTGTATATTTATGTAGTGCTGTATGGCTTAAAAAAGTGCTTTTTCCTAAAAATAACCCTGGGAAGTAAGTTGTCTAAGTATTACTATACTCATTTTATGGGTAAGGAAATCTCAGAGAGATTAAGTGACTTATTAAAGGTCACTTAATTAGATAAGTATAATAGTGGGAACTTGAATCAAGGTCTCAACTCGAAATCCAAGGCCTTCAAATATTTTATATTTTATATATGTCAATCAATATCCAACTACATATGGAATCTGCTTATTATGGATTCTAGTCTTATGCCTTGATTTTAATAAAGCAATAAATTTATAAAGCAAATAAAATGTTATAAAGGAAAATTTTAGTCTGATATGATATGTGACATACAAGTAGACGCATTAGCAATACACAATTAATTCCTTCTTTCAAAAAAATGGTTCGTCCTCCAACCAGCTTATTGGATCCAGCTAATTTCTAAGTTTTCTCACTTTGATCCTCCTTAAGTACCAAAGTATAACAAATAAGACTATTTTCAAAATACAACGTGTCTTCAAAATAACATTGAAAGTCAAAATGTCTTGAAGACAAGAATGTTTTCTTTTCCTTAGTATCTAATAAATAGCCACATCTGCATTCACATAGACACACACACACAAGTATGCGTGCATATATACATGTATATGTGTTACACAGAAATATCTGTGGAATGATTAAACAAATGTTTAAAATACTTAAAAGAATACTTTTTGAGCATCCTTAAGGACTTTATAGGACCTCATTTACACAGAATTATACATTAATTAGAAACCTATGTTGTTTATTCTGAAAGACTGTCTTTTAAATCTCTACTAGAAAATAGTTTGAATCTTGCTAACCTACTTTGAACAGTTGGATAATTACATTGTATTTCTTTAAAAAGTATTCTTTAATTCACTCTGTTATTCCAGACTAATTTCCCCACCCTCCATCTAAATAAAAATTATTGAGACTAGACATTTACATATATATAGTCAAATATTATGATTATGGAAAATTGTAATTTTGAGGAAGTGTTTTCCTTGGCACCAAATCAGCTATAGTGAATTGAAATAACAATAAAAATATCATGCTTATCTTTATGACTCTCCTTTTCTACAAATTATTAAACAGACAGGAAACTTTCATTGAAGAACTCTTGAGGAGTAACTTCTGTGCAAACTAATACCTTAAAGCTTGTGTTTGAACACTATTTGACTGGGAATCTAGTATTATCCCATTGTTGCATCCATTTCATATACTGATGTAGTAATAGATTCCTCATTATTAATAAAAGGTGTTATAAAAGTTTCTTTTAGTCATTCCCACTTTTTTAACAACTATTGAAGTTTTTTTATAACTATTCCTTTCGTTTTCAGTTAATTCAGTTCACGTTTTAATCTTAATCGGTTATATGACAGCATACTCACTCCACCAGCTTTTAAGAGGCTAGTATAAATAGATATA
Organism: Bettongia penicillata ogilbyi; assembly: GCA_023548195.1. NCBI lineage: Eukaryota > Metazoa > Chordata > Mammalia > Diprotodontia > Potoroidae > Bettongia > Bettongia penicillata. Next base: position 1,565,663 of record JAJHZJ010000136.1, on the reverse strand, counting down.
ATAGGTTTCAAAGAAAGTGAAAATAGAAACATAGATTGATGGTAAAGAACTGGTACTAGAGCAAGCAAAAACCAATCCTTTCACCTCACCCACTGAGTCAAGGTGTGCATGAAAGGTCAAGATCCCATTGAAGAGGGCGACTGGATATAAAATCTTCAGCTCTCAAGGGAGAGGATAGAAGTAGGCATACATGTTCAGGAAAAGCCAATTTTGAGTTTTTTAAGGAAGTGGAAGAAAGAGATGAGAAATGAGTTTAAAAATAGTTGCTTATACTAGAGTGGGAATTCCACAGAGCACAGAAAAAAGGAAATAATAAATAGAAGACAAATATTCTTACTTTGGTGAAAAGCTGTGAGAAGAAATAAGTGAGGGATGGGCATGAGGGTTTGGGTAGAGGTAGCAAAGTTGAGATGTTCATGCTCAGGGAAACAGGTATAGATACTGGTGATGAGTGGAGGAATACATATATATATATATATGTATGTATCAGAGGTAGGATTTGAACCCAGGTTTTTCTGAATTCAACCACATCTCTCTATCCACTATGTCATGCTGTCTTTTGAGCAGAGTTAAGGGATAGATACATATGTGATTAAGATTAGATAATTAGATTAAACTTTAGAGAACAGAGAGCAAAAGAAAGGTAAGATGGAAGAAAGAGATAGGGTGATGTCAGAAGGAAGCATCATAATGACACATAAAAAAGATGAAAATGAAGAATGAAAAAATATGCAGAACGGAAAATGATTGAGACTATATATGTTAGAAGTGGTCTCCAGTATTATTCCTGGACCAAAAGGAATACCAAAGTTTATATACTACTTCTTCTGTCCCCTGTCAATTTCCCTGCATTGCAGCCCTGGGCTACATACTCCACTAAGTACTTCTGTGCTGAAGAACTGAGCAGAAATTGGAGGGGGAGGGGAAGAATTCTTTATTCGCATACATCTTTAAGGAGTAGTCCTTTGACCTCCTGCTTCAGAGAATTTTGGTAGTTACTGACTGTTCTAAGAATAATGTCACTCATGTTGTAAAACCGTTCATACAACATGTGCTTTCAATTCATATCAACAAAGGGAACTAGAAAATGAGTTTTGAAAAGCAATCTACATAGGAAATTTCATAATACAAGAGAATGATGAGTTCTGGCTTGACTTTTCATGTTTTCAGCAAAGCAATTCTAATGAAGTAAAAATAGTTTTTCCATACACAAATGTGGCTTCAAGAATTAAACTGGTTTACGTGGCACTGTTGAATTTAATGTCCTAAACATCTGGAAAGACAATTTGATGGCATTTCATTTTCCGCTGAGTTATTCCATATTTTAGTAAGGTTAGCCTTCAGAATTGAATGGCATTCCACTAACTTTCTGACTTATTTGTTGTGAATTAAGACATTTAAAATATCTATTTTGCTAACATTGTGTCCCCAAATAGTATGAAAATTTAGTCATTATCTTCTAAATCTTATTAAGCAAATGAGAAAATTTATGCAAAACATTACAACATAAAGCTCCATTTAATGTAAATTATTATTATAGTTTTTGAACTGAGCTTTACATGATAAATGTAATACCTTCTGAATTTTTTCAAATTTAGCAATTCTATTACTAGTGTCAAGGAATTAATATGATGTATAAAGTACTACTGATACTCCCCCCCCTGCAAAAAAACAAAAACAAAAACAAAATACCCAACCCCCAGGATCCTATGTTAAATAGAAGGGGATTGATTATGCAGTTTTCATTTTCTAGGATTAATAATAAGATATGTACATATATATTCTTTCCTTTCAAAAACTGTTGGATGTTGAAACTTGACACTTATTTGCATGTTTAATTGTTTAAATTATCATAAATTATATAATTATATATGTGTGTATATATATACACACATATATAATTATATAATCTTGGATTTGGAAATGATTTCAGAGGTTATCTAGTACAATCCTTTCCGAAATCATAAATCTCATCTAAAAAACTCCAACATGTATCTTCAGTTAGCATACAATGGAAGCCCTTAGTGATGAGATATTTGCATTCAGTTCCATTTTGCAAGTTCCAGTTGTTAGTATAAGACAGGATGTGATTTGTTTTGCTGCCTGTGTATATTATGTGTGTCTGCATGGGTCTGTCTAGATGTGACTTGAAGAGAGGTATGAATAGATATCTTTAGAGTCTCTTCCACTCATTCTTGTCCAAGGGAGGTTGATTCCTGCCAGGAAGGGAGGCAGCAGGTTGGGGCCAGAGGCTGGCCACTCTCATCTCCTCAAAAAATGGGTAATGGGCTAGAATTATATCTGTCTTCTTCCTTACATATTGATGGCCTTTTGTGGTTCAGCTGTTTTTCAGTCAAATCTGACTTTTTATGACCTCATTTAAGATTTTCTTGGGAAGATACTAGAGTACTTTGCCATTTTATTCTTCAGCTCTAATAGATGAGGAAACCAAGGCAAACAGGGTTAAGTGTCTTGCTCAGGGTCACACAGATAGTAATTGTTTAAGGATAGATCTGAACTCAGAAAGATGAGTCTTTCAGACTCTAGATCTAGCATTCTATCCATGGAGTCACCTAGCTGCCTGTGCTGATAGTCCAGGGAAGATCATTTTTAGATTTAAGCTGAGCTCCTCATTACTATCCTGTAACAGGAAAGGGGTAACTGAAAAAGGCTTTACTCCCTTCCCACCAAATGCCAGTTTCACAGTGAATACATGCAGCAAATAACAAACTCATTTATTTGAACTGATAGCACACAGAAATCAGAGAGTATATAGATGAGGATATATACCAGATGAACTCTACCATTGGCAGTGAGATATCCTAGTTCAACTAGAAGAGTCCCAGATATTATCCAAGAGGTAATTACCCAAAAACTAATGTAGCAAGTTGAGATAGGGACACAATTGGGATCTTAGAAACTTTACATGTCATCTTGCTTTTATTTATTTATTTATCTACTTATTTATCTGTTTATCATGTTTGTTTATTTATTTCTTTTTAGTTTCCACAAGATTTTGAGTTCCAAATTTTCTCTCCATCTCTCCCCTTCCCCACCCCAAGACATCATGCATTCTGATTACAACCCTTCCCCCAATCTGCCCTCCCTTCTATCATACCCCTCCCTTCCCTTATCCTCATCTCCTCTATTTTCTTGTAGGGCAACATGGATTTCTATACCCCATTACCTGTATTTTTTATTTCCCAGTTGCATGCAAAAACAATTCTCAACATTTGTTCCTAAAACTTTGAGTTCCAGCTTCACTCCCTTCCTCCCTCCCCACCCATCCCCACTGAGAAGGGAAGCAATTCAATATTGGCTATACATGTGTAGTTATGCAAAAGACTTCCATAAAAGTCATATTGTGAAAAACTAACTATATTTCCCTCCATCTTGCCCCCCACTTATTCTATTCTCTCTTTTGACCTTGTGCTTCCCCAAATGTGTTTACTTCTAATTACTCCCTCCTCTCCTTTGCCCTCCATTCTATCATTCTTCCCCCACATCCCACGTATCCCCTTTTCCTCTACTTTTCTGTAGTGTAAAATAGATTTTCATACTAAATTGAGTGTGCATGTTATTCCCTCTTCAAGTCAAATGTGATGAGAGTAAGCTTTACTTTCCCCCTCTCACTTCCCCCCTTTTCCCTCCATTGAAAAAGCTTTTTCTTGACTCTTTTATGAGAGATAATGTGCCTAATTCCATTTCTCCCTTTCTCCTCCCAATATTTTCCTCTCTCCTTAATTTTATTTTTTCAGATATCATCCCTTCCTATTCAACTCACCCTATGCTCTCTGTTAGTATGTGTATAATCACTTCAGCAAACCAAATACTGAGAAAAATCTCGAGTTACAAGTATTACCTTTCCATGTAGAAATGTAAACAGTTCAACTTTAATAAGTCCCTTATAATTTTTCTTTCCTGTTTACCTTTTCATACTTCTCTTGCTTCTTGTGTTTGAAAGTCAAATTCGCTATTCAGTTCTGGTCTTTTCAACAAGAATGCTTGAAAGTCCTCTATTTCATTGAATGACCATTTTTTCCCCTGAAGTATTATACTCAGTTTTCCTGGGTAGGTGATTCTTGGTTTTAATCCTAGTTCCTTTCACTTCTGGAACATACTATTCCAAGCCCTTTGACCCCTTAATGTAGAAGCTGCTAGATATTGTGTTATCCTGCTGTATTTCCACAGTACTAGAATTCTTTCTTTCTGGCTTCTTGCAATATTTTCTCCATGACCTGGGAAATCTGGAATCTGGCTACAATATTCCTAGGAATTTTTCTTTTGGGATCTCTTTCAGAAGGTGATTGGTGGATTCTTTCAATATTTATTTTACCCCCTGGTTCTAGAATATCATGGCATTTTTCTTGATAATTTCATGAAAGGTGATGTCCAGGCTCTTTTTTGATCATGGCTTTCAGGTTGTCCCATAATTTTTAAATTTTCTCTCCTGGATCTATTTTTCAGGTCAGTTGTTTTTCCAATGAGATATTTCACATTATCTGCTATTTTGTCATTACTTTGGTTTTGTTTTATAATTTTCTTGATTTTTCATAAAGTCATTAGCTTCCATCTGCTCCATTATAATCTTTAAAGAGTTATTTTCTTCAGTGAGTTTTTGGATCTCCTTTTCTATCTGGTCAATTTTACTTTTTAGTGCATTCTTTTCCTCATTGACTTTTTGGATTTCTTTTGCATTTGAGTTAGTCTATTTTTTAAAGTGTTATTTTCTTCAGCATTTCTTTGGATCTCCTTTAGCAAGCTGTTGACTTGCTTATCATGATTTTCTGTCATCACTCTCATTTCTCTTCTCAGTTTTTGCTCTGCTTCTCTTACTTGATTTTCAAAATCCTTTTTGAGCTCTTCCATGTTCTGAGACCAATTCATATTTTTCTTAGAAGTTTTGGATGGAGGTACTTTAACTTTGTTTTCTTCTATTAGCAAGCTTTGGTCTTCCTTGTCACCAAAGTAAAATCCTATAGTCTGATACTTTTTCCAGTCTTTGTTCACTTCCCCAGCTATTTATTTGACTTTCGAGCTCTTTGTCAAGGTTGTCCTCTGCTTCCAGTGGGGGTGGGAGGTGTATTGTCAGCCTCTCTTTCCCCTCACAATCTCTGGGGCCTAGTGCTCTAGGAACAGTGGCTGACTCTGTGTCTGCTGCTTCTGTGACTGCCACGGATTCCTTTGTCCCCTCCCCCATCAGCTGCCCTGGGGCTGGGGTCGGAGCATTCCACTCTTCCACACTGGTCCCACTGGCTTTTTCCACTGACCTTCCAATTTGTCCTTAACATTTTGGGGTCCTGAAGTCTGGAAACTGCCACAGGTGCAAGAGATTCAGTCTCCCCAAGGTCTTCTCACATCTTCTCTGTGCCAGTATGGCCCACACTGGACTGTACTCTGCTCCCAGTGCAGTGTGATAGACACTTTCCAACGACATTCCAGGCTGTCTTGGGCTGGAGATTTGCTTCATTTCATCATTCTCTGTGTTCTGCTGCTCCAGAATTTATTTAGAGGCATTTTTTACAGGTGTTTGGCTGGGCTTGGGGGCAGTGCTCTAGAAAGTGCATGCTGTTACTCCTCCATCTTGGCTCTGCCCCCCTCAGCTTCTTTCCAGAGTCTTTTTCTCCCTTCAGGGACTTAAAGAGAATCTGGAACCACACATCTTTCTTGAAACTAAAAGTCAGAAAATCAGGTTCCCTCTTCTCTCAAGCTCTTATCAAATCTGCCCTTCTGTGCTCATGAAGGCATGGAATATTGCATTATCAATCCATAAGGGTGGGTATCCTTGAGTCAATTAATCATACTAGCCCATTTAAGATAATGAACAAGATGCTCTAGTCCTCCTGAGTATACCTTAATCAAATGGGAACACTTCTACTGAGTCCTACTTGTGGGAGAATGTGTCAAAAACTTTTATGGCAATGTTTTGTACCAACTGTTTTTACTATGTGCCGTATGAGTAAATATCCCTTTCTAAAAGTTAAGTAAGTCTGGTTGACTAATTTATATCAACTGATAAGCACCCCGTAAGTGACTGTGATCTATAGCACACAAAAAAAGATACTCTCAATTATTCTTCAATTATCTCTCCTGGATCTATTTTCCAGTGCAATGGTTTTACCAATGAAATATTTCAAAATTTATTCTATTTTTTCATTCTTCTGATTTTGTTTTTATTGTTTCTTGATGTCTCATAAAGTCATTAGCTTCTACTTGCCCAATTCTAATTTTTAAGAAATTATTTTCTTCAGTGAACTTTTGTACCTCCTTTAATCCTAGAGCCAGGAAGGGACAAATAGCCATGAGGAGATAGATATTCCCCCCTTTGGAACTTAATGCACCAATATAATTCAGGGTTAAGAGAGCAAAGCCAGAGAACATCCTTCATACTCATTGTCTCCTGTTTATTCTCAATGCCACAACCCATTTTATGTCTTTATTATTACCATTCTGGATTATCAAAAATTTTTTAAATTTTATTCTGAACTTAAGAAATAAAACAAGCATTTCCATAATGTAATAGAATAGAAAAAAAAGATGATGGTATATGAAATTATTACGTACAATTTGCTATTCCTTTTAAATACATAATAAAGTTATCATGTAACTTTCTTTTTTCCTTTTATTTCTTATCTTCCCTCTCAGCCCCTCCTCTCACTAATGGCTCTCTAATAGCTATTGACTCTACTTTCCCTTTCCTGTACTCCAATTTCCATATCATACTGATGCTGGATAAATATTACTTCTAGAAAGTTGTGACAGGCAGTAAGGCATAAAAAATAGTCAGCCTCCGAATCATGAAGATTTGGGTTCATGTTCTGCTTCTGTCATGCAATACAATGTCTATGTGACTCTGGGCAAGTCACTTCTCAGTGTCCTAGGAAAAAAAACTTTTGGAGACTACACATTTCAGAACACAATTATAGTAGCTAACATGCACATAATAATTTAAGATCTATTATGTTATTTGATCCTCACAAAAACCTTGAGAAATATTATTATCATCATTTCTATTTTATAGATGAGGAAAAGGAAAGTAAGAGACTTTCCAGGATCACATAGCTGATAATTATCTGAGGGAGGGTTTTAATTCAGTTCTTTCTGACTCCAAGTCTTGAATTCTATCTGCTTTGTCCTCTAGCTACTTATCTACATTGTTAGAAGAATTTTATTCATATGGGAGTTCCCTATGCCACAGAAATCACAGATTTATTTTCCATTCAGATGTATGGTCTGGTCATGTTTTTCCTCATTTCCAAACTGTTCAATGATTTTCCATTGACTCACAATTACTAAATAGTGATTGTTTCTCTTTTACCCAGGAACTCTGAGGGTCTTCCCCAACCAATTTGATTTTTTTTCCTTTTTGATTAAAGGGGCCATCCCTTGACTAACTACTTAAAGAAGCCTATTCATTGAATGGATATGTCTCACTCAAAGTCAGACCTTAGACTGAAAGGACCAGGGTCTCACATTGCATCTTGGGCCATCTCCAGCTGTCCTGATGAATATCTGGCCACTGGCCCCAGATGGCTCAGGAGAAGAAAGTAAGGTTGGCGACCTTGCATGGCTCTCCTTTACTCAAATCAAAGTCAACTGCAAGTCATGTCATCATCTTGATGTCATGGTCCTCTTTGAGAATGAAGGACAAACAAAGCAACAGTGGTCTGATCATGCTGTTCCTCTTTTCCAAACTGTTCAGCGATTCCCCATTGACTATCAGGCTTATTTCAGACTTCTTAACTTTCCAGCTATAACCCTTTACTTTCTGTCACCACCCTACCTCTCCAGCTTCATGTGACACTTTGTGCTTTCATGTGTCCTATGTTTCAATCAGACCATTTCCTTCTTGACACCCCTCTACTCAAGATGCTGCATGCTATCCTACCTTTTGTTTTTGTCTTTGTTCATACTGTTAGCTATATCTGATATGCTCTTTCTTCTGTCTCTGGCTTTTGAAGTACTATCCATCTTTTAAGAATTTTTTCCCAAATATTAATTCAATTAATCAATAAAGCAACAAGAATTTGTTCAGTGAAATTTTTTCCTTCAGTGAATTTTTTTCCATTTTGTCGGTTATATTTTTAAAGGAATTGTTCAATTTTTCTTCTATCTCTCTAATTTGACTTTAAAAATCCTTCTTGAGCTCTTCCAAGAAGGCTTTTTGGGCTTGAGACTGGTTCATATTCCCCTTTGAAGTTTCAGATGTGGGTATAGTGACAGTGCTGTCCTCTTGTGAATTTGTATTTTGATCTTTCCTCATAGTAAGAATCTATGGTCTTTGCTTTTCTAAGTTGCTTTTTGCTCATTGTTTTTGCCTTTTTTCTGGCTTTCAAAGTGGATCTCTACTTCTGAGGTATAGGGGACTCTGTCCCACACTTCTTGTCCTGGGGGCTAAAGGCCTGGTTACTGACTTTGTGTTCTGGGACCTCAGGTTCTGGTAGGTAGAAGGTATATAATGCTGTGGCTTACCTGGTGCTGAGGGGGAGCTGGCTGGTGTGTGCCGAGGCCAGGTGAGGTCTTCTGTGTTCCCTTGGGGTTACAGTGAAGTTCATGGTGTGACGTGTGGGAAAAGGGTGGTCTGGCTTCTGGAGGTCTCCTCCTCCCTGAGGGCTGTGCTATAGCACAGGTAGGTTCAGCTGATGGTAGATGCCCATCTATGGTGCCAGTAGTGGTTCTCTGCATTGGTGTCTGCTGATTTCCCTGGCTATGCAAAGGCTCACAGGGACCCTAGTGTTGGTGTTTGCCAGTTCCACCACTCTGGGGCTCAGGATCTCCTGCTGGTTTGCTAAGGTGGGTCTTGCTGCTGACTTGCCTGGACACTTCCTGTCCTGCACTGGTTCCCTTCAGCAAGAGGGACCTTTCCTGTTAACCCCCTGAGCTTCTCAAGCTAAAAAACTGCTGCACCCTGTCTTTCTGCTGGCTCCACTATTTCAGGATTTTTCCTAGGGTGCTATTTTTTGGATTTTTCAAGATGAGTAAAGGAGAATGAGAGTGACTTACTGCTTACTCAGTCATCTTTGCTCCTGGAATTTCTCAACAAGAATTTGTTGAGTACCCTTTATATATGTTAGACCTCATGTTAGGTGCAAAGGATACAAAGACAGAAATGAAACAGAACTTGTCTTGAAGAAGATTCCATTATATTAGGGCAGACATGTACACTTACAAGTATATATAACATAAATACAAGATAATTTTTTGGAGGGTAGAGATCAACAACAGGTAGAACCAAGAAAGATCTGATTTAGGAATCAGCAAACAAACTGAAATTTGAAGAAAACTAGAAAATCTAAGAAGTGAAAGGGAACGGAGGGTACATCCCAGATGTGGAGGCAGCCTGGGCAAAAGCATACATAGATGGAATGGAATATTCTGTGTTTGTGACAGCAAGAGGGCCACTGTGGCTTGACAACAGTTTGTGAAGGAGAGTAATATATAACAAGGTTGGCAAAGTGGACTGGAGCCAGATTGTGAAGGGTTTTCAAAAGCTAACAAAGGAATTTGTATTTTGATCCTTAGAGATAATTATGAACTACTGAAAAGAATTAAGAATATCTCTTTGGCCATTGGGTGGATGATGGAGCAAAGAAAAGAGAGCCTGGAGGGAGGGAAACCAGTTAGGATCCTTAATCCTCAGAGTCAGTAATGTTTCTTCTGTCATGATGCACTTGCTTTGCATAGCTCATATAAACTTATGGATCATTTGTATTCTAGTTATTTCTATGAGAGAATATAAAAGGTCCCTAGCACCAATACCTCAAATTCTCTCCAGGCTCTCTCTCTCTCACCCTGGCACAGAACTGATACCTCTATCTCTACTTTCACCCCTGTTGACAGGTCTGGACTGGTTCCCCAAGGGGACAGCATATGACTCTAACTCAGTGTCAGGGTCCTAGGTATAACCTTAGTTTCAGGGAAATATGCATCTATGTTCACAACTGTAATTCTAGGTTCTAAGTGGTAGACCTTCCCTCCCTCCCTCCCTTCCTCCCTCCCTTCCTCCCTCCCTCCCTTCCTTCCTTCCTTCCTTCCTTCCTTCCTTCCTTCCTTCCTTCCTTCCTTCCTTCCTTCCTTCCTTCCTTCCTTCCTTCCTTCCTTCCACAGATGGTGGGCATAATTCAAGGTTGAGGCTTGGCAAGGCAAGACAAAGACCCGAGGGATTCAGGAGAAGACAGGGTAGAATTGCATTGGTTCACTAATAGGTCAAGATGGAGAAGGGAGGAGGATATAGCCAGTATAAGCAAGATGGCTTGGGAAAAAATGGAGGGTGAAGAGACTGAAGGTCAAGGCAGATGAAGAGGTGGAATGTCAATATATTGTAATCAGACAAAATAATGTCAAAGTTCATATGTTTGTAGCTTCTTAGATATAAAATCCTTAAATGTAGGATTTGTAAAAAGGAAATATTTTAGGTTTGGTCTAACTATTTTTACATTATTTTTACAAATATGGAAAATGGATCATCTTATCTTGGAAACTGAGTCCCAGAAAGGTGAAGGGGTTTGTTCAGGATCAATTGTTGGCAAAATTAAGACTATAATCCAGGTCTATTGATAGTCTTCATCCAGGTATCTTACAACATGCTCTGACTTAGAGTGAGGTAATGCCCATTCAGTGAATAGGCCAAGCTCTCCCATTGCATCCTGGACCTTCTCCAGTCATCCTCACGAATATCTGGTCACTGGGTCCAGATGGCTCAGGAGGGAAAACTGATACTGGTGACCTTGCAGAGCACTCCCTCACTCAAAACAAAGTCAAGTTCAAGTCATGTCACCATTTCTCTGATGTCATGGTCTTCTTTGAAAACAAAGGACAAACACAATCCTGTGAGTAGACTGAGCTGCACACAGACAGGCAAACATGCTTTGAGAATTTCAATTAAAGAAACATTTGAGCGTGTAAATTAGTGCTGTGTTCATTTCCTGCAGTGATTTCATACTTTGTTAATTAGTGACCAGTGCTATGATGAAACCTCCCAGGTGATTCCTCATGTGTACATGATTGTCTATCATGATCATGGGAAAATTTGAATTTATAAGCATGGAAGGTCAACAGAATTCCTTTCATATAGGCTATGAAAAAAATCAGTTTTTTTGTTTAGGTATGAGTATGCTCACCAGTTGACTTAGGATAGATGGCTGATAAGAATGAAACACTGAAGCTGATATTAATAGATAACTATCAACTATCCATATCTCACTTTCAGAATCCTTTAAATGGAGTCATTATGCAACATTCTTCAAGTGGCATTTTATAAATAATAGATTCCCTGGAAAGAGTTTTTTTTTGTATCTAAAGTTACAATACAATAAGATATGAGTATAATAATAGATGTATATAGCCTCACCTCCTGCTCTCCTTGCTACAAAGGATATAATAATTTTGGAATTAGTTAAAGCCCTCTGTTGTAATGGAATGGCTCCACAAATGGGTGACATTTCAACTATTCCCATGTCACTGGCATTTGAGATCTTTCTGGGGACTGGCCTTCCTTCTAATGAGCTCTGACATCCTGAATGAATATGTACTGGTCTAGTTATTTGGAAAAATGAAGAAAATAGGCCCTTAGTACTATATATTCACAAACTAATGAGCTGATGGGACTTGGTTTGCAGTCAGGAGGACCTGAGATGAAATCCAGCCTCAGACACTTACTAGCTGTATGACTCTGGGCAAGTCACTTAATCCTGTTTGCCTCATCTGTAAAATGAGCTGGAGAATAAAATGGTAAGCCACTGCACTGTCTTTGGCAAGAAAACCCTAAACAGAGTCATGAAGAGTTGGATGCAACTAAAATAATTGAACCCTATAGTAGTATGCCTTTAAAGTCTCTACCAGTAGGTGGCAACATAGTCCTAAATATCGATTACAAAAGTCTAACAGAAGAAAATTTTAAATGAAAATTTAAATAACAAAATAGGATTTAATTAAACTTTACTCTAGCAACATTTGAGTTTGTATCTTATGTTGGCTTGATCAATATAAAATTTATTTCCCATTTCAACATCATACATTGATATGTATCTTTATAGTTATATGTATATGTATGTATTGTTATATATGTATCTTTAATTTTAAAATCTATTTCAGAGATTCAGAATTTGTGACAAGTATATTTATTATATTGTTACATCATAAACTCAGGGTCAGAAGGGATTTCAGAGATCATTTAATTCAGTAAGACATCACACACAAGAGCTTAAATGTGTGGGGCAGTGGATCAAGGCATGCTGTAGTGCCAGGAAAACCTGTGATCAAGTACTGCTTTTGATCCTAAGTGATGGATGGACATATCACTTAATCTGGATGGTTTCTGGCAGCACTCTAAAACTATAAATTTAAGGTAAATTGCTAATGTTCACAGGTGATCTATACAGATCTTTCATTCTTCTCTAGGCTACTTTCTAGAGTGACTCTACTATGCCTCAGCGATTCATTCTAAAACCTCAGTCCACCATGGAATTCATATGGTGGAAGTACCTTTTGCCCCTATAGACCTCTCAAAGTGAGTGGGCAGCTCCTCCCTAAACCCCTATTTACAGAGGACACTTCAGCCAAACAAGTCTCATTCCCTTCAGGCTGCACTCCAGCCTTTCTCAACCACAACCTGCTCAGATATCTTTGTGTCCTCCCTTCCCTTTATCAGTTTTCTTTTATGTGTTATCTTCCCTCCCCAACCCCCATTAGAATTTAATACCCTTGTTTTTTGGGGTGGATTGTATTTATATTTCCAGTGTTTAAGCACAGTATCTGGCACATAGTAAGCACTTATTAGGTGGGAAGAAATTCCCTCTATCAAAAGTACATATAACATTTATTGTTCAGTCTTTTCACTCATGTCTGACTCTTCATGATCCCACTTGGGGTTTTCTTGGAAAAGATAGGGGAGTGATTTGACATTTCCTCCTCCAACTCATTTTATAGAAGAGAAGATTGAGGCAAACAGGGTTAAATGAGTTGCTCAGGGCCACACAGCTAGTAAGTGATTGAGACCAGATTTGAACTCAGGAAGATGTTTTCCACACTCCAGGTCCGGGACTTTATCCACTGTGCCATCTAGCTGCCACATAAAATGTACATATACATTTAAATCTGTTACATATGTCCATACAAACTATACACACATATAACTGAGATATGTCTTGTCAACTCTGGTAAGAAATGACCAAAGAATCACAGAGGTTTTGCAACCACTATTTCCTCCAAAAATACCAAAGAACTCACATAGTTTATAAACAAAAAGCTTTCTTTATTTCATTGAGGGAGGGAAATTAGACATGTGTCAGGGCATTCTGTAATAGGAGACTCAGAGCATTGGGGCTAAACCTTGATCTATATATTTCTGTCTAGATAAAGACTTAAGTAGTGTAGTGTAGCAGAAATGTGTGAGACACAACAGTAAGAGTGAGGCATGGTTGTTTAGTGCCAAAAGGTCATTCATAGCAGCACTTTGTGTCTGGGCCTGTTGGTGCTTGCCCAAGCTCAGGGACCATCAGGTGCTGTGATTTAGCTGCAGCAGCGTTCATCCAGAGGGTGAGCACAAAGCTCTGTTGTCATGCCAAGCTTGCTTGTTGGGCTATAGTTGTGGAAAACAGGGTATTTCCTCGTAATAAAAAGAGAGGGATGGTCTTGGATCCTGACCAAGTCATATCAGTATGCAGGATTTTTATCAGATATCTGTGTCTTAGTATGTCATAAAGAATAAAGATTAAACTAGAGGAGTTAATTTGATCCTAGAAGCAATACGGGGTCATTGGGGTTTATTGAGGAGAGTCATAGATCTATATTTTAGGGAAACTACTTCAGCAGTTGTATTGAAGATTGACTGAAACAAGAGGGGATGCTAATTCAGAGACAATGCGTTGCAGTAATCCAGAAAAGATGTAGTTTGGGCATAACACTAGCCGGATGACTGTGTGAGTTGAGAAATGGAGGCTAAGGTAAGAGATATTGTTCTTCTAAGCTCTTCACACCATGTCCCCTCCCTCTTTTCAGTCTTCTTTCTTATTCGTCCCCTCCATATGCTCTGTGGTTCATACACTTCTTCATCTACTCTATGTTCCTCACTCACAAGGAATGGTACAGTAGAAAAATTAATAAATTCACTGCCCACACGATTTTAGACAAGTCACATTATGCCTCCTCTAGGCTTAGCTCATCACCAGAAATCTCATCTTCACACAGACTGACTCAGTTTTTGTTCTTTATCTCTTCTCACTCCCTCAGTTGCCTCTCCTGACTTGGAGGAGGTGGGGTAGAGCAATACACTCTTCCCAATGCTTGCCTTTATAAGGAGCTCTTGAACTTTCCAGGTAACTCCATTTTCTGTCAGCTCCTCTATTCAGGATAGCTCTGATGGTCACTCCCTCACCCTACCTTTTCAGCTTCTTTTTGTACATGGCATTTCTTCATTAGTTTATAAACTCCTTGAGTACAAGAACTATCTTTTTATTATTTGCATCCTTAGAGATTAGCAAGGGCAGTTAGGTGTTACAATGGAGAGTGTCAAGCCTGGAGTCAGGAAGATTTATCTTCCTGAGTTCAATCTGGCCTCAGTTACTTATTAGCTGTGTGACCTTGGGCAAGTTCCTCAACCTGGCTTGCTTCAGTTTCTTGTCTGTAAAATGAGCTCGGAGAAGGAAATGGCAAATGACTCAAGTATCTTTGCCAGGAAAACCTCAAATGGGGTCATGAGGAGTGGGTCAAGATTGAAGTGCCTGAATAATAACCCAGAGGTATAGTTTTCTGCTTGAAAAGAATACAAATTTTATTTCATTCCAAGTCTTTTCCCCCTTTAATTCAGCCTAGCTGTATCTTGGATTTTTTTGTTTGCTTTTTAGAATTTATATATACCTCCAAAAAAAGCATTTTAGTTTTCTTACTACTGTAATGGATTTTGTACAACCTTGCAGATATTAAGTACTTATATGTTTATTGAATTGAAGCAAATTGAACCTGAGATGACTTAATTATTTCAACTGAGCACATTTCTTGGAAGAAAAAATTTTCCATAAAATAGAAAGCAGGCTGGATTATTAAAAAAATTACTGTGAGATGAAATAAAATAAAGCCTTTATTCCCTCCAGCACTGAATTCAAGGATGATTTTATTCTTTGCATACATTGGATAATGTAACATAATGGGATAAGTAACTTCAACTATCATTTTGTGAAAGACACCAAAATATTGTTCAAATGGATATTTATCAACAATATCTATTAAAAACTGAGGACATAGCATTAAATTTTAATTCAGTGAATATTCTTCTGAGAGGAGCCAAAGTAATCAGATGTAGGTGCATTGCATTCTGTTAAATCTAACAATACAAGGTTTGAGCTTAAAGAATGTAGAGGTCTTTATCAATATCAAGCTCCTTCCTCATCATGTATTTCTCCCTTGTGTTTATTATCAATTGGTTTCTCAGGATATTACAAACTGTTAATCCACATTTTATAAAACACAGTACCACAGATAGAAAAATAAACAGAATTGGTAGATGTTAGGCCATTTTCCTTCAGGGCCTGGAAGGGATCAAATGGAGTGGTAATAGTAGTGGTGGCAGGGGATTCAGTAGGCATTGGGTATATGATGGAAATGAAAATAAAATGAGTCCAACAAAATAAGACCTACAAAGAAAAGTGGGGGTCAGGGAGTGTGCACCACTCCCTTTTTGTTTGAAAAACTGAAGATAAATTGAAGATTTGGGAAGTCTCCTTAGGTGAACTATCCAATATACTAGAGGCATTCTTCTAGATCTTTTGACATTCTGTGAGTACCAAGAGATCATACGGGATGTCCATCTGTTATTTCTCATTGTTACTAAATGACTATTCTGTGTCCTTTCTGGATCATATACCCTCTCAATAATTTTAAAAATATTATTCCTTCCACCCATGTCATCATTTTTAATATGATATAGCCTATAAAAAGTGAATGACTTCTAAGGAAATAGAAGCCACAAATCTAAGAAGACTCTGATAAAATGAAAGAGAGAGAAAATAATAAATCAAGGGGGTAGGAAGTCTGAGAGAAGGTTTCTTTAGGCTAAACACAGCCTGAATATAATTACTGGCAGAAAAGGAAGTATTTAATGGGCAAGGACAGGCTGAAGACATTATAGGTAGAAGTATGCTAATTGAAGCTGTATCCTATAGGAAATCTGTGAAGATAGATTTAAGTTTTCTCAGTAAACAAGGAGGAAAACAGGATAAAGAAATTAGTACTGGGGGATGATCCAAATTACTGAATTGTTATGTTTCAGGATATTTATGTTCATATGTGTATACACACACAAATGTATATGTGTCTTGGTATGCATATATATATATATATATATATATATATATATATATATATATGCATGTGATGGCAATCAAATTAGGATCTTTTGCTGTTTTTGTATTACTAAAAGTGCCTCTGATTGAATAATGTGATTAAAGAAGATCTTCCCCACCCATTGATGGGCCTGCCCATTGAGGGAAGCTTGATTAGGGGATCTGTTTTGTAGGAGGGCCCCTAGAACCTTTTGTTTTTTCTATTGAGGCACTGGGTCTGAGGGTTATGCCCTCTGACTCTGAAAAGTGGTGAAAAGCACTCTGAGGGTGAGTTTTTAATTTGGGGCTTAATTTTTGGAAGAAGGTTTTTTTCCAAGATGAGACTGGGAAGTACTAAGCAGCTGTTCCTCACCCTTCCTCCCCCCACCCCACTTTTGAAAACCCAGATGTTGGTGTTTCCCTCTCTGGTAAAGATGTATATATGTTAATGGTCAGGCAGTTTGGAAGCCCTGTCTGTTGATTTTTGATTTCTCTGAAATTTTGATTTTCTCTGATACCTGTGCTTGATTAAAGTGACTGTTAAACCCTCAAGAGTTGCCTTTCCTTTTATGAGTGCAGATCTAAGAACCTGCGATAGCAAGTCTCCCTGTGTACGTCAGGGTGCTTACGGTTACAATGCATAGTCAATAAAATTTTTCAATTAAAAAATATGATATAGCCTACTGACACCAGCCATAAATCTCTCCATTGCCTTTTGTCATTATGATTCTTCAGAAAGGGCATGTTTCAATGATTTGGAGAAGAAAGGAAAGTGGCCAATGCCTAGTACGTTGTCACTTTTCCTGTGGCCTTCTGTTTCTACAACATGCTTGCTTAATCCACTCATCCTGAAGGAAATTATAGTGACCATGGTCTAGCACCTCTGGCCTTTGTCCCACAATGCCACACTATAAGCCCACAGACACTGTGAGCATTACAGTTTATGTATGATACCCCTATGGCTAGGAAACTCTCACTACTTATTTATTATTCTCCCTAAAAACTCTTCCCAACTTCTAACTTCTGCTCTACCATCCCCATCCTCCCTTACACCACCCATATACCACTACAACTGCCCAACACTTCCATTGTACCCTTTGGAACTTCCATATTATTATGTACAACTTCATTTTATTCTAGGGATTTTCTTTTTTTAATTCAATATTTTACTTTTTCTCTAATTACATGTAAAAACCATTTCTAATATTCATTTAAAAATGTTGAGCTCCAAATTTTCTCAGTATCTCCTCTCCTCCCAATCATGGAGAAGGCAAGAAATTTGATAAGGATTATACATGTGCTGTCATGCAAAACATATTTCCATGTTAGTCATTATAAAAGAAAACAGGTAAAAACACTCCAAGAAAAATAAAAAAAGGAGGCTTTGGACATTCAGACTCATCAGTTCTTTCTCTGGAAATGGAGAGCATTTTTCATCATAAGTCCTTCAGAGTTTTCTTGGATCACTGTAGTGCTGAGAATAGTTGGTACTCAAATTTGATAATCATACAATATTGCTGGTACTGTTTACACTACGTTCTCCTTGTGTCCATTTCACTTTGCATCAGTTCATGTAAGTCCAGGTTTTTCTGAGAGCATCCTACTTGTCATTTCTCTTTTTTTAAGTTAATTTGTTTATATTTGGTTTTGAACATTCACTTCCATAAATGTTTTCTCTCCCCCCCTCCCCAAGGTGTCATGTAATCTGATACAGGCTCTACATCTACATTCCTATTAAACATATTTCCACATTCTGCTTGTCATTTCTTATAGCACAATAGTATTCCACCACAATTATATACAAAAACTTGTTCCACCATTTCACAATTGATAAATAGCTCCTCAGTTTCTAATTCTTTGCCAGCACGAAAAGAGTTGCTATAAATATTTTCGTACATATAGGTCCTTTCCTTTTTTTTAAAATCTCTTTGGAATACAGACCTAGTAGTGGTATTGTCTGGTCAAAATGTGTGCTTGGTTTCATAGTCCTTTGGACAGAGTTTTAAATTGCTCTCCAGAATGGTTGGATCAGTTCACTACTTCACAACAGTGCATTAATATCCCAATTTTCCTACATCCCCTCCAAAATTCATCATTTTCCTTTTCTGTTATAGCAGTCAACCTAATGGCTGTGGGGTGATAGCTTAGAATTGTTTTAGTTGGAATTTCTCTAATCCATAGTGACTTAGAGCATTTTTTCATACGATTATAGATAGTTTTGATCACTTCATCTGAAACTGCCTGTTCCTATTCTTTGACCTTTTAGCAATTGAGGAATAGGCTTTTCCCCCAATAAATTTGACTCAGTTCTCTATATATTTGAGAAATGAAGTCTTTATCAGAGAAACTTGCTGTAAATTTTTTTCACAGTTACGAATACTATGTATTTCCCTCCATACTATTTATCCCTCTGTTTATCCTACTCTCTCTCTACTTTAACCCTGTTCATTCTCAAGTGTTTTGTTTCTGATTTTTACTTCACCCAATCTTCTCTTCCTTCTATCACCCCCTCTTTCCCTCTCTCATCCATTTCCCTCCTACTTTCCTGTATAAGATAGATGTCTATAACCAACCAAGTGTGTATATTTTTACTTCTTGAGCCAATTTCTCTGAGAATAAGGTTCATGAGGGCCAAGCCTCAATTCCTCCATCTTCCCTCCCACTGTAAAAGCTCTTTCTCGCTGCTTTTATGTGAGATAATTTACCTCATTCTACCTCTCCCTTTCCTCTTCTTCCAGTACATTCTTTTTTCTCATTATTTAATTTCATTTTTTAAGATAACCATGCCATCATATTCAACTCATGCCAATACTCCTTGTCTATGTATACTCCTTCTAACTGCCCTAAAAATAAGATAATTTTTAGGAGTTACAAGTATTAATTTCCCATGTAGGAATGTAAACAGTTTAACCTTATTGAATCCCTTATGATTTTTCTTTCCTGTTTACCTTTTTATACTCCTCTTGAGTCTTATATTTGAAAGTCAGATGTTCTATTTAGCTCTGATCTTTTCACTAAGAATACCTAAAAGTCCTCTATTTCACTGAATATATATTTTCCCTCTGAAGGATTATATCCAGTTATTCTGGGGCAGATGATTCTTGGTTGTAATCCTAGCTATTATGCCCACCATATTATGCCAGGCTTTCCATCCTTGGAAGTAGAAGCTGCTAAATCTTGTGTTATCCTGATTATGGCTCCACAATATCTCAAGTATTTCTTTTTGGCTACTTGCAATATTTTCTTTGGAAGCTCTGGAATTTGACTATAATTTTTCTGGGAGTTTTCGTTTTCAGATCTCTTTCAAGAGATTGTCAACAGATTCTTTCAATTTCTATTTTATTCTCTGGTTCTAGAATATCAGGGCAGTTTTCCTTGATAATTTTTTGAATGATAATATGAAGGCTTTTCTTTTCTTACCATGGTTTTCAGGATAGTCCAATAATTCTTAAATTATGTCCTCTGGATCTATTTTCCAGGTTAAATTGTTTTTCCAATGAGATAGTTCATATTTCATTCTATTTTGTCATTCTTCTGATTTTGCTTTATTGTTTCTTGATGTCTCATAAAATCACTAACTTCTACTCCCCCAATTCTAATTTTTAAGGAATTATTTTTTTCAGTGAACTTTTGTATCTCTTTTACCATTTGGCCAATTCTACTTTTTAAAGAATTTTTCTTCAGTGAATTTTTGTGCTTCTTTTTCCATTCAGTTAATTTTGCTTTTTAAAGAATTCTTTGTTCTCTTGGATTTTTTTTTGCCTCTTTTATCATTTGAACTATTCTGTTTATTTTTAAGTATAACTTTCTTCACTATTTTTTTTGTCTCCTTTACCAAGCTTTGACTCTTTTAAAACTGTGAATGTGAATGGGATAAACTTTCTCATAAAACAGAGACAGCAGAAAGGATTAAAACCATAATCCAACAATATGTTGTTTACAAGAAACACATTTAAAATGGGTTACACGCAGATTAAAGGTAAAAGGTTGGAGCAGAATATATTCTGCTTCATCTGATGTAAAAAAAAAAGCAGGGGTAGCAATCATAATCTCAGACAAAGCAAAAGCAGAAATCTAATCAAACAAGATAAGGAAGGAAACTATATCCTGATAAAAGGCACCATAGACAAAGAAGCACTATCATTACTGAACATATACTCCAAGTGATATAGCATCCAAATTCTTAGAGGAGAAATTAAGGGAGTTAGAGGAAGAAATAGACAGCAAAACTATACTAGTGGGGGACTTCAACCTACCCCTCTCTGAACTTGATAAATATAACCTCAAAATAAATAAGAAAGAAGTTAAAAAGGTGAATAAAGCTCTCGATAAGGTAGATATGATAGATCTCTGGAGAAAATTGAATGGGGATAGAAAGGAATATACCATTTTCTCAGTGGCACATATATAAAAATTGACCATGTACTAGGGCATAAAAACCTCATAATCCAGTGCAGAAAGGCAGAGATAGTCAATGCATCCTTCTCAGATCACAATGCATTAAAAAATTATATGTAATAAAAGGCCATGGAAGGATGCATCAAAAATTAATTGGAAACTAAATAATCTAATCATAAAGAATGAGTGGGTTAAACAACAAATCATAGAAAAATCAACAACTTAATTCAAGAGAATGACAATAATGAGACAACCTACCAAATGTTATGGGATACTACAAAAGCAGTTCTTAGGAGAAGCTTTATATCTTTGAATGTCTACATGAATAAAATAGAGAATAAGGAGATCAATGAATTGGGCATGTAGTTGAAAAAACTAGAAAAAGAACAAATTGAAAACAACCAAGTAAATCCCAAATTAGAAATACTGAAAACAAAGCAGAGATTAATAAAATTGAAATTAAGATATCTATTGAACAAATAAATAAAATTAAGAGTTGGTTTTATGAAAAAACAATAAAATTGATAAATATTTGTTGAATTTGATTAAAAAAGAAAGAATAAAACCAAATTACCAATATCAAAAATGAAAAGGGTGAACTCACCACCAATGAGGAGGAAATTAAAGCAATAATTAGAAATTACTTTGCCCAACTGTATGCCCATAAATTAGACAATGTAAATGAGATGGATGATTATTTTAAAAAATATAAATTGCCCAGATTAACAGAAGAGAAAGTTGACTACTTAAATACCCCATTTCAGAAAAAGAAACTGAACAAGCCATCAATGAACTCCCTAGGAAAAATCTCCAGGGCCGGATGAATTTGCAAGTAAATTCCATCAAATATTTAAAGAACAGTTAATTCCAATACTATGCAGACTATTTGGAAAAACTGGGGAAGAAGGATTCCTCCCAAATTCTTTTTATGATACAAATATGGTTTTGATACCTAAACCAGGAAGAGCCAAAACAGAGAAAGAAAATTATAGACTAATTTCTCTAATGAATATAGATGCAAAAACTTTAAATAAAATTTTAGCAAAAAGAACACAGTCACTTATCATGAGAATAATACATTAGGATCAGGTTGGATTTATACAAGGAATGCAGGGATGGTTCAGTATTAGGAAAACTATTGCCATTATTGATCATATCAACAACAAAACTAATGGAAACCACATGATTATCTCAATAGATGCAGAAAAACCTTGTGAAAAAATACAATACCCATTCATATAGAAAACACTAGCGAGCATAGGAATAAATGGAACTTTCCATAAAATAATAAGCAGTATCTACATTTTGTGTTTTTGTTCATCTTCTCATTGTGGAAGAAGACCATGCCATCAGAGAAATGATGACATGACTTGCACTAGACTTTGTTTTGAGTGCAGGAGGGCTGTGCAGGTCATCAGCCTCACTTCTCCTCCAGAGTCATCTGAATCCAGTGACCAGATATTCATCAGGATGACTAGAGATGACCTAGGATGCACTGGGAGACCTTGGATCCTTTAGGCCTATCTAAAACCTACAGGAAGCATTATATGCAATGGAGATAAGCTAGATGCATTTCCAATAAGATCAGGGGTGAAACAAGGATGTCCATTATCACCACTATTATTCAATATGGTACTAGAAATAAGAGAAGAAAAAGAAATTGAAAGAATTAGAATAGGCAGAGAGGAAACTAAATTATCACCCTTTTCAAATGATATGATGATATACTTAGAGAATCCCAGAGATTCAAGTAGAAAAACTACTTGAAATAATAAACAACTTTGGTAAAGTTGCAGGTTACAAATTAAATCCATAGAAATCTTCTGCATTTTTATATATTACTAACAAAGCCCTATAGAAAGAGATAGAAAGAGAAATCCCTTTTAAAGTTACGGTAGATGCTATAAAATATTTGGGAGTCTATCTGCCAAAACAAATCCAGGGACTCTAGGAACACAATTACAAAACACCTTTTACACAAATTAAGTCAGATCTAAGTAAGCGGAAAATCACCAGTTGCTCATGGGTAGGTCAAGCTAATATAATAAAAATGACAATTCTACCTAAATTAATTTACTTATTCAGTGCCATACCAATCAAACTATCAGATAATTGTTTTCTAGTGCTAGAAAAAATAATATCAAAATTCCTCTGGAAGAACAAAAGGTCCAGAATATTAAGGAAACTAATGAAAAGAAATGCTAGGGTAGGTGGCCTAGCTCTACCAGATCTCAAATTGTATTATAAAGCACCAATTATCAAAACCATTGGTACTGGCTAAAAAACAGAAGGGTTGACCAGTGGAATATGTTAGGTATTCAAGACACAGTAGTCAATGAATATAACAATGTTCTGTTTGATAAACCCAAGCATCCTAGTTTCAGGAACAAGAACTCACTGTTCGTGGAGCAAGAAATAGTGGATTTATCAGATTTATGGAAAAGGGAAAAAATTTTTACTAAACAAGAGATAGAAAGCATTATGAAGTGCAAAATGGGTAATTTTGATTACTTTAAATTGAAAAGTGTTTGCACAATCAAACTCAATGCAGCCAAGATTAGGAGGAAAGCAGAAAACTGTGAAAGAATTTTTGCAGCTAGTGTCTGTGATAAAGGTCTCATTTCTAAAATATATAGAGAACTGAGTAAAATGTTTAAAAGTACAAGTCATTCCCCAATTGATAAATGGCCAAAGGACATGGACAGGCAGTTTTCAGAGGAAGAAATTAAAGTTATCTATAGTCATATGAAAAAATGCTCTAAATCACTATTGATTAGAGAGATGAAAATCAAAACAACTTTGAGATATCACATCACACATATCAGATTGGTTAACATGACGAAACAGCAAGATGATAAATAATGGAGAAAATGTGGGAGAGTTGGAACACTAATTCATTGTTGGTGGAGCTGTGAGCTGATCAACTGTTCTGGAGAATGATTTGGAACCATGCCCAAAGGGCTACAAAAATGTGCATACCCTTTGAGCTAGCAATGCCACTTCTAGGACTGTATCCCTAAGAGATCATAAAAATGGGAAAGGGTCCCACACATACAAAAATATTTATAGCAGCACTCTTTGTGGTAGCCCAAAACTGGAAATCAAGAGGATGTCCATCAATTGGGGAATGACTGAATAAAATACTATTGTGCTATAAGAAATGATGACCAGGAAGACTTCAGAGATTAGAGATTGATGCTCAATGAAGCAGATCATTTTCTTCTGTATTATATTTTGGTTTGTTTTATGATTTTTCCCATTCAATATATCCTTCTTTGTAACATGACTATGGTGAAAATGTATTTAATAGGAATATATGTGCAGAACCTATATAAAACTGTATGCTGTCTCAGGGAGGGAGTGGGGAGGTAATGGGGAAGAGAGGTAGGGAGGGAAAAAAATCTAAGATGTTAGGAAGTGATTGTACAGCACTAAAAATAAATAAAATAAAATAAAAAAAGAAATTAGATTTTGGACTCAGAATAACAGCATCATTACTGTACAATTACTGTAGATCTAGAAAATGTGGTCAGTATGGGTAAATATCTCCCCCAACTTATGATTTCATGTGATATAGAGGAACAACTTATTTGTAACTTTAACTTATAGTCTCAGAGAGTTTCCATAGCTAGAGTCAATGATTAATATTCCTGACTCTGAATCAGTAGACTGCTACTTCATCATGTTGCTTCTCTGGTTAATGCTGATGTATTTGTAAATCCTTTAAAATGAAATTACATCTTATTATGGTAGTGCTGGGATGTTTGTTCACACAGTATGTAATTTATACAGAACTCCACTTTTATTACAGGTTCATGTTCCAAATAAATTAGGCCTATTATACAGAAAATTTATATCTGAATTCACCATGAAAATAAAAACTGATTGGTGTATTATTTGGAGAGGATAAAATTGGCTTATAGTTACAGCTCTCAGAAAATTTAACTTAGTAAAAAAAGTGGTTTTTCTTTTTTTTTTTAAACCTCTTGTACAACTGTGTCCCAAATCATCTCCTAGGTTGTCTTGACATAGGCTGTGCTTCTTTTGCACATCATGCTATATCAGTTGGAGGTACCTGGAACTCGAAATCACCATAGAAACCAACAATGCCAAGAGACAGCATGTCCTGGTCAATAAGATTCTGTGTTCCCTTCATTGTGGCTACTTGCCTCCTCTGTGTTATCTTAACTTTTAAAATACATCATTTTTTATGAATAATTCTGGTTTCTGTTGACAGTGAGCTTGAAACCTATTTCTCTTGATTGTGATCAGACTAACTTTGGAGTATTTGAGTGATTACAGAAAAGAGGGTTCACAATAATATTCTAGTACATTACTCACATAAGACTTTGTTAGGTAATCATTTTCATAACATAACAGCATATTATAGACCTAGTACTAGCTTAGTGTGATCTGAACGTGTGGTATTTATAGATTGTACTTGAAAGGTAGCATGTGAGAATGGAATGCATACTGCTTTAGAGTACATATATAAATAAAACAGATTCCAGTTTGAATGTACATTGACTACATTTGTGGATAAACATGTGGGCATTTTTTTTTTCACCAAAATTATTGAGTAACCTAGTTATATACCTCTGTTTCACCTCCTATCTTTTGAAAATTTAACATGATATTATGACTTTAAAACATTGTTGATTTTTGTTTTTTAATCACATTTCTGAACACATCCTTCTTTCCTCCACTATCCCAGCAAGATTTCTTTTATAACAAAGGTTAAACATAATATGTAAAAGATTTAAGCAAAACTGCTTGATTCATCCATTGCAACTCATGGCCTAAATGACTTTCCATACCCATTGTTGCCTACCTCTTCACTGAAAGGAAGGAGATGCATTTCTCTGATTTCTTCTTTGGGGTCAAATTGGATCATTATAATCACACAGCTTTCAGTTGTATTTTGTTGTTCTTTTCCTACGTTTTTGTAGTCACCATGTATATCGTTTTGTCTTGTTATTTTCATTACCCTTTTCTATAATATTGTGACTTTTCAGTGATTATAATGATTTCAATTAATGAGCATCTGCTCAACTAAGCACTGTTATCAAGCAGACTTTTTCATTTCATTAGAAACTTACAGGTGGAAAGGGTATGATCTTCTGCTGGATGGCACATCAACTGAGAGCTCCTCTATTAAACAAGACTGTGCATTTCCTTCTTAATGAACAGATTAGCTGTACTCTATGATGATATCCATTTATTTTGCTGACTACCCTTTACCCTTTGGCAACAGTCCTATCCCTCATCACATCTGAGATTCAGCTGAAAGGGGAATGGACAGACAAGACCAATTTAGTGTGGTCAATTTCATTTTCCCTTAACTATTCCTACCAAGACATGATATAGGATTGAAAGAAGTCCTATAAAGATTTAAGTATAAATAGGAGGTCGAAATGAGATTGAAGATGATATAATTTTGAAATCATTTATAGGATGGTAATTCTCAATTGTCAAAAAATAGTTAAGTATAACATCTTACAAACTGAAAGAGACCTTAGAGGTCATATTGTCCAATCCTTTCATTTAGTAGTTGAAGAGATTGAGTAAGTCTCAGAGTGGTTAAGAGACTTGACCAGGGTCACACCATTAGTAAGTGGAAGACTTACTGCCACTTGAATCTGTATCTTTTGATTATAGAGCCAGTACTTTCCCTCCACCATGCTGTGAATAATTGCTTACTTTATAAACCAAAGAAGTCAAGAGAACATCGTTTGACAAGTGCTGAAACCTTATTTATTATAATGTATAATTAATACAATTTGTTTCTGCTTTGGATATGAAAAATAAAACAAAACAAACATACCACTTGACATGGCATAAGCCACAGTGACAAATACTGACCAGAAGAGGATATGTGTATAATATTTCTGGTTCTCTCTTTCAACCAAAAAAAAATATTACCATGAAATTTATCATGATAAATACCTTATGATTGTAATTCCTTAAATTTTGACTAAAAAACTCATGCATATTGATACCTTCATTATAGATGCAAATTTTATGTTAAGCTAGATATCAATTGACAGAAGCAAATTGTAAAATGTAGATATATTAGGGAGTGGGGGAAATGAAAATAAAAAGAGAACTGATGAAAAAGGGCAGGAAATGTCCACCTGTCCAAGAGTCCAACCATGTTATTCCCTTGGTCAAGAAGTTTCAGTTGCTCTTTCTTGCCTCAAGCATACCATACATACTCCTTTGGTACTTGTGTTCTTTACAATACAGCTCCAGCCTATGGTTCAAGTTGATTTCATGCCACTTCACCTCACTGTTCCAGCCAAAGCCATCTACTGAGTTATTCTCATATACAACACATCTCCTGAACCTGCAACTTAGAATTGGGCTTCCCCCATACTTGGAATACTCCCTTCTTCACCTCTAGCTCCTGGCATCCCTAGCTCCCTTTAAGGTTCAACTCAAGTGCTATCGCTATCTGAGACCTTTTTAGATTCACTCACTTTTAGTTATTCCATGAAATTACTTTGTTTTGTATTTATTTTGTGTAGTGAGGGGGTGATACCCTAAAATGGAGGTGCCCTGAGGCGCTTGTCCTGGGCATGCCTAAGCCCTGTTCCATTGCATTTACTATATATATGTTATATATGTTATATCTGTCTATCTATCTATCTATCTATCTATCTATCTATCTATCTTTGTATTCTCATTTTTATATGAATTGTTTCTTCCCAGTAGAATGTGAGTTCTTTGATGGCAGGTAACACTTTAAAAAATATTCACAGTACATAGCACACTGTCTTGCACTCAGTAGAAAATAAATCTTGTCACAATTTTATTTTTTTTATAAAAAAAGGGAAGTCAGTTAACAAAACATTTTTAAGCATCTGAAGATATAAAGCACTGGAAATTCAAAGTAAAACCAAAGACAATCCCTTATTCCAAGAAGGTCATAATCAAATGGGGAAGAAAATGTGCAAACAAATATGGAAATGGAAAATAGAATAGAAAATAAAATGGAAATAAGAGATAGAAAGGAAAAACGAGACAATAGAACTGAATGGAATGAAAAGAGTTTCAGTGCATGTCTAGGGCTACTGATCCTGACAGAAACAAAATGAAAGTGAATATTAGAAACCTAGGAGAATTTGACTCAGGATAGTAAGTGTTGGTTATCGAATGCATGGGAACAGGTACCTAGTTTGGAGGTTAATTGTGTGTAGTGAGCATAGTTTCAAACTGGAATCTTGGAGCAATGGTTTCCTGGAACCAGCTCTACAGCTTGCACAAGCTGATTATTAAATTTTCAGCATGAGCATGTATTCCTCAAAACCTGGCAAACTATAAATCAGTTGATTGTCTAGAGTCTATACTTAACAGAGTGATGGAGAGGAGGTCAATAGTGCAGATTAAATTAAATTTGCACATTTTACTTTTTTAGAGAGAGTGATTGGTGAACATTTACCAGCATAGTTCTGTCTGGGACCAGGAAGGAAATTTGTGCTGGGAGTCCAGCCACCGAGGGTCTGGCATTTCATAGGACGTAAATTAGAAGGAATAAATAATAAGATCAACATTATGGGTCAGGTGGATGAAGCAGGTATCCCAGGGTTCTTTATTTTTGTAAATGCCTTTCCTGATTAGATCGGTGGGAACACTGTAGATGTCCATAGGAAAAGTGGATTGCACCTGGGAGGAGGGTTAATTGACTTCTTGGCATTTTCAGTTCTTTTCTCTCTAGGGAGTTTTACTTCTGAAGTTTCAAATTTATTTTGTTATTTTTTAAGACCATGGAGCTCCCTAAAGAAAGGGGACCCACCAAAGGATATAAATAGGCAGTTTTCAGATGAAGAAATTGAAGCTATCTATAATTATATGAAAAATGGCTCTAAATAATTATTGATTAGAGAAATGCAAATCAAAACAACTCTGAGGTACCAAACCATACCTATCAGATTGGCTAATATGACAAAATAGGAAAATAATAAATGTTGGAGAAGTGAGAAAATTGTAACACTAATGCATTATTGGTAGAATTGTAAATTGATCCAACCATTCTGGAGAGCAATTTGGAACTATGCCCAAAGGGCTGTAAAAATGTGCATACCCTTTGATCCAGCAATACCACTTCTAGTCTGTATCCCCAAGAGATCATAAAAATGGGAAAGGGACCTACATGTAAAAAATATTTATAGAAGCTCTTTTTGTGTGGCCAAGAATTAGAATTGAGGGAATGCCCATAAGTTGGGGAATGGCTGAACAAGTTATGGTATATGAATGTAATGGAATACTATTATGCAATAAGAAATGATGTGCAGGTGGACTTCAGAAAAACTCGGAAAGACTTACATGAACTGATGCTGAGTGAAGTGAGCAGAACCAGGGGAACATTGTACACAATAACAGCAACATTGTGTGATGACTTAAGACCTTTGATTTGATAGACTTAACTCTTCTCAGCTATGCAAGGTTTTAAGACAATTCCAAGACTCATGATGGAAAATGCTATACAAATTAAAAGGAAGCACTATGGAATCTGAATGTAAATTGAACCATACTATTTTCTCTCCTTTTTTCATTTCTTTTTTTCCATGGTGTTTCCCTTTGGTTCTAATTCTTCATGACATGATTAATGTGGAAATATGTGTAATATTTTTGTACATGTATAGCCTATACCAAATTGCATGCCATGTTGGGGAGGAGGGAGTGGAGGAAGGAGAAAATTTAGAACTTAAAATCTTACAGAAGTGAATGTTGAAAGCTAAAAAACAAATAAATAAAATAAAGACAAAAACAAAAGCAAGCAAAAAAAAATAAAAGAGAGAAAGGGAACCCAAAAGAGGAGTAAGTTGAGTTGCCTTAATAGAATGTGTATGTGTATGTCTATAGAATTATTATTGAATAGATATCCTAATCAGACTGAATGGAAAACAAATCAGAATTGCAAAATCCAGACTTACATGGCATTTTAGGCATAATATGTGGAAAGTTACACAGGATATTTGACAAAGCCAGGAACCTTTGCCTTGCCCATGTGCATATAGCTTATCACTCCAGATTCTTCACTGTCCAGTAGATTTGACACTCTAAGCAAAAGGCAGCATATGATTATTGGACAAGATCACAAATGAAGAACATGAGAGAGGACAAAGAAACCAAGTAATTAAGGTCTGAATATAGAAAAAAATCCTTGAGTATGAGGTCTTAACGTGAGGGCCATGGCCCCCAAGGTATTTTTGGGTAGTTTTTAGGGAGTCCATGAATTTGGATGGGAATGATATTATATCTTTCTTTTCATTAACTTCTAATAGAAAATTAGCTTTTCCTTCAATTATGAATGTAGACGATAAGAATCTTTTGAAGAATGGATCCATAGCTAAAGGGGTCCATTACCCACCAAAAGTTAAAAACTCCTTTCTTTAAGTAGTCAGGGAACTTGTGCAGCAGAAGATGTAGGGAGACTTTTGTATCAAAGTGCCTTACTGGAAATTTTCAGGGTGATTTTTATATATGGTTATAGCACTTTTAGGAACTTGAAGGTAATATTTGTGACAGACTCTTCAATAGGGTGGATGAATGAGTTTAGCTGAAGCCACAGGGAACTCTGAGGGAGAGACAAGAAAACAAGTACCAGGCAATTCAAACCACTACCATCACCTAGAACTTCCATACAGAAAGTGCTCAATAAATGCTTCTTCTTTCATTGTTTGACTGATTGAAGTCCATTGGAAAGAACACTGGGTTTTGAAATGGAAGAACCTAGATATAATTCCAATTTTCTTATTTACTAGCTTGTGACTACAGTCACTGAACTTTTCTGAATTTTAGTTTCCTCATTTGTAAAATGAGAGGTTTTTAGCTCAAAACAATCCA
Organism: Bettongia penicillata ogilbyi; assembly: GCA_023548195.1. NCBI lineage: Eukaryota > Metazoa > Chordata > Mammalia > Diprotodontia > Potoroidae > Bettongia > Bettongia penicillata. Next base: position 1,535,100 of record JAJHZJ010000136.1, on the reverse strand, counting down.
AAGAAATAGGTTGGTAAAAGAGAGGGGTCCTTTAGCTGGCATCTAAGTTTTAGTGCTATTTCTTATTTTCAACTAGAATTCATCCAATTCTAGTTAGATGTACCTAATATTTATCAGAGAAAAACTATCTTCTTCCTAATACCCTTCCTCTTCTCTATTTCTCAGTAGTGTATGTGGTATATTTGTCAAACTATAATCTGGTAAATGTAGTGATATGGACAGCTCTGCAATGACAGGAAGTTGGCAGGATTCTAGGAATGTTGTATGGAGAGTAATGAAAATTGGAGTAATGATTATAGGAGGTTCAGCTGGTATTCCCAAGCCAAATAGGAAAATGTTCATCATGTCCTAACCACATAACCCCAGATTCCAGAGCTTTAAGGACCAGGTGGGAAGCCTACTACTGTAGGGGCATTCAAGGAAGTGGGAGAATTCTTGCATTCATCTTTTTCTCTGGCATTGTTACGGTTTAGATCTGCACTGATGCAATAGCTTCCTAATTGCTATCCTGGGCTTCACCCTTCCCCTTCTCTAACCATCCTTCACACATCTTCCACACTTTCTATAGTGTTTTAAAGTACAGGTCTATGTATGCCATTCTTCTTACAAAACTCATCAATGGCTTCTTTCCTACTACACTAAAATACATACTCCTCAGCTTGGCATTAAAGGCCCTTCCCATTCTGACTCTAGTTCACTGTTACAGACTTATTTTACATTATTTTCCTGCATTTACTCTTCATTCCAGCCAAACTTGACTTTTTTCTATTTTTTTAGTAGAGCCATCCATCCACCACCTCCCTATCTTTGTAGAGGTTGTCCTCCCTGCCTGGAATGCACTCACTCCTTACCTCTGTTTCTTAGAATTCCTACATTCTTTCAAAGGAGAGCCAATGTGCCACCTTCTGTGGGAAGACCTTGATAATCCTCATAGCTGTTGGTATTTCCCCTTTTCTGAAAATGATAACAAAATGCATGTATTTACATCTGGTATCCCACCTGTACCCCCACTCATGGAGAATGTAAGCTTTTTGAGGTAGGGACTGTTTTCCATTTTGTCTTTATACCTCTAATTCCAAATCAAGAATATGTTGTCATTTTAAAGACAGAATGCTATATCCTGAATCCTGTTGTATGATCAGTTTATTTCTGCATGTTTTTCAAAGGTCTATTATTTCTCCTCTTTTCCTTGACTTATGAAACCTCCTATTTTCTGCAAGGATCAACTCAAGGGCCACTTCTTTCAAGGAGTATATTTTTCCACTTCCCAAAGTTATTAGTGCTCCTGTCTTAGGAAATATTTGTTTTGCCCAGACCTTGGGCCCTAAGAAGCTAAACAGGTTACATAGGCATGCATTGCCCTGGGCAGTGGGTAGCCCTGGAACAGAGATTGGCTAAATGCATTAAGGTGCATTTTGGAGTTAAAAACTCTTCTGATTTGAGGACTTTTAATTCCCATGAAGATTGTGGTGGTAATCTACTTTCGTGTATCCCCATGGGAACTTGGAGAGGTATATTTGTGAATTTATATCTTTCCTGAATATTCGAATTTAGTACTAGAATTTAAAAAAAATTTACTCATTAGCTCAGTCTCTTCAGATCTTGACCCTGAACTTGAGACCGGTATATACCTGTACTAAAACAGCTGCTCTCACTGAAATTACTTTGTATTTATTTTAAGAAATATTTTCTATTTATTTAATTACATGGTTTTGAGGTAAATGTTAGCTTATTAAGGAAAGGAATTGTTTCCTTTTTGTCTTTGTGTTCCCAGTGCCTTGCAGTGCCTGACACAGTGCTGACATTTTAAAAAATGTTTGTTGAATTGTTCTGAAGGGTGCCATATGGGTAGTAAGGGTGCCGCCTTATAGGTCCCACTCCAAATAGCTAGAAGGGAACAATTGATAACAATAATGTCATTAAGCAAGTGAGTTTCTCATAAGCCAAAGGACCACAGATGAGAGAAAGCAAAAGTTAAATTGAGCAGGACTGATAATAAGTTTATTATGAGGTAACTTCTTTGTAGGCATATGTTTCTGTAAAAACCACACATTTTACTTAAAATATTATTTTGTAGTCTTTTTTTAAATCAAAAAAAAGGACAATCATCTGGATTTTTTGCAAACACATACCCTCTCAATTATCTGTGCCTGAAGAAAATTGAAAACCTATCTGGTTAGTTTATGTAGCTGTTTGCTACCATTTATCTTGTGACGCTTGGCTATGAAGAAAGAATAGTGTCTGAGAGGACATGCTAATTTCTTAATTGTCAGAACTATGTTCCAGGCTATAAAATGATGGCAGACAACAGAGGAAGGAATAAAATCTCCTCAGTTTTACTGAAATTCATTCACTTGGTGGAGCTCTGACACACAATGACCAAGATGACTCTGGGCAAATCACTTAATCACTCAGTGACGCAAACAATTCTATATGACTGGAAATTGTAGAGTAGGTATTGATCTACATTGGTTCAGGGAGTTTTCTAATCAGAAGTTCCCCATACTAATAAAGTTCACAAGTCTGTCTTCCTTCCGCACTAAAAAAAGGGAAAAGAGATATGCTATATTTGAACTAAATTACAATCTGTTCTATAAAACATATAGTTGATTTTGTAGCAGTTTCATGCAGGTACAAAATGTCAGATTTTTTTTTAGGACAAGGTAGAATATGCAGTTCCAAAACCAATATATTTTATCTACTGGGTCTTTTTAGTACTCCTTAACTGGATTTTGGCTGTTCAACTCTCCCTTAGTATTGTAGTCAATATAACCTGAAGGAAAAAGAAATAAGCTAGTCAGCAGTCAGCCAACAAAATTATAGAACTTTTAAAATGTTAAGTCAATAGAAAATATTTTTATAATTTTAAGAATTTAACCAAAATTAATGTTCTCATAATTGTATTATCATAGATATCAAATGCAACTTTATAACTTTTCAGAAGGAAGAATAGATATTTATAGAAGGCTCTATGGGGTTTTTATTTTTACAACCTTTTTATGTGGGAAATATAAATATTATTGTCTCCATTTTACAGAAGGGTAAACAAGTGTAGAGAAAACTCAAAGAGTTATCATTTATAGGTAAATGTCCAAGTAGAAAGAGGTGGATTGTCCCAGGAACCTGTACTAGGTTCTGTGAGGTAAAGATTCCATCTATGACTTGGGTTAAGATACAGGTGGAATGTTTTTATTAAATATTTATATAGCACAGAACTAAGAGAAGTAGAGACTTCTAAAGGTTGGAGATAAAGATGACGGAGTACTGGAAACACTCAGCTGAGTTCTCCCAATATTCCCTTTCAGACAACTTTAAAATGTCACTGCATCAAATTCAAGCACGGTAGAGTCAACAAAAGGTCAGGGTGAGACATTCTTCCAGCCCAAGACAACTTAGGAGGTTGGAAGGAGAGATCTGTGACATAGGGATCAAGGCTGGGCTGGAGTCCACTTGAATGAAGCAGCAGTGATGGGACTAAGTGGTGGTCAGAGGAGCAGCAGCACCTTCAGGAGCTGATATGATAAGATGATAACCAGAGATGATAAGGAGACTTAGCAACTGGTCAGAAAGCAATTATAGGAGATGCAGAACTAGATGCTGTTTGGCAACATCATTGTCTAAACCCACTTCTGGGTCACAGTTCCAAGGTGGAGAAGAATATGTTTGGTCAAGAGGGAGCAGAGGCATTGGAGAATAATAGTATCACTTTTGGTCCCAAGGGAAAAGGGACCATGAGGAGCACTATTGATTGCAGTCCTGATCTGGGGCCCTAAAACCTTCCAGTCCCCAAGAAATAACTCTGAAAACAGCAGTGCGAAAAAACCTGAAGCATGGGACAATCTCTTCCCCACCCCCAACTCCCCCTGGGAAGAGAGCTCAACATTGACATAAACTTCAAAGTTAAGAAATAGGTTGGAAAAATGAATAAGCAAAACAAAAACAAAAAGGATCCAACTATAAAAAGTTACTATGGTGACAAAGAAGATCAAGAAACAAACTCAGAAGACAATGATGTCAAAACAATTACAAGCACAACAAGAATATCCCTGGAAGAGCTTAAAAATGATTAAGAATAGTACAGAAAAAAATGGGTAAAAAATGAAAACAAGGAAAAAATTATGGAAAGACAAGTCACAGCTTGGTTAAAGAGGCAAAAACAAAACAAAACAATACAAGAAAATAACACCTTAAAAAGGCAGCATTGGTCAAATGTAAAAAGAGGTATAAAAGCTCACTGAAGAAAATAATTCCTTAAAAATTAGAATTGGGCAAGTGGAAATTAATGATTTCTGAGAAATTAAGAAGAAATCAAAGTCAAAAGAATAAAAAAAATTGAAAATATGAAATAACTCATCAGAAAAACAACTGGCCTGGAAAAAGATAGAGGAAAGATCATTTAAAAATTATTAGACTACCTGAAAGCTATGATCAAAGAGTCTATTAAATATTAAATTAAAAATTTTCAATTAAACATTAAAATGGAAATCCTGAAAAATCAAAGTATAATAAAATTGAAAATAAAAAACTCCTTGAACTAATAAATAAAATTAGGAGCTGGTTTTATGAGAAAAAAATGAATAAAAGAGATAAGCCCTTGGTTAATTTTATTTAAAAAAAAGAGAGAGGACCACCAAATTACCAGTGTCAAAAAATGAAAAGGTGAATGACCACCAATGAAGATGAATTTAAAGCAATGATCAGGAGGTCTTTCACTTAATTGTATGCCATTAAAACTGATAATCTAAGTGAAATGGATGAATATTTACAAAAATATGAATTGCTCAGATTAACAGAAGAGGAAATGGGAGTACTTGAATGATCTCATTTTAGAAAAAGAAATTGAACAAGCCATAAATCATCTGCCTAAGAAAAATTCCCCAGGCTGAGTCAATAGATGATTTTTTTTACATGTAATTGGGAAGTATTCCATTAAATAAAATATATTAAAATAAAAGTAAAAAACTAAGAGCAATATTGAATATAATGGATGATAGAGTTCTAATTCATAAAGATGTCACTAGACTAAACGTTGGGCCAAATCTAATAGTTTAGACTTAATAGGGATACATGTAAAACCCCATACCTAGGTTACAAAACTCAACTTCCCAAGTGCAAGATGGGAAAAGTGCACTTAGATAGCAATTTGTGTTGGGGAAGAACATCCTGGGAGATTCTGCAAGCTCAATGTGAGTTAATGGTGTAATAAGGCTGTCATAGAAAGTTAGCACAATCTCAGGCTTCATTAAGAGAGGGATAGTTACCTGACCCACTGTAATGTGCCCTGCTCAAAACACATCTATATCATTTTGTTCATTTCTCAAACCATCTTTTAGGAAGATCAATGGTAATTTAGAGGATGACCAGGATGTAAGAGGTCTTGAGAATCTACTATTTGAAGACCACTTGAAGGAACTGGGGATGAAAAGGAAACTTAAGGGGAAATGATAGTTGTCAAGTATTTGAAGTTGTCAGATTTCAAGGATTAGTGGTATAAAAATTATTTGCTTCATTCCAGAGAACTGAAACAATAGGTGAAAATTTCAGAAGGATGTATTGTGAGGTAAAAAAGAGGTTACCACAACGTAGAATGGGCTGCTTCACAGGGCAGTAAGTTACTCCTCACTAGGAGTCTTCTGGCAAAGTCTGGATGATCACTTGGCCATGACATAGATTGTATTCTTGCTCATGTACAGGGCAGATTTAATGAAGTCTAAAGTCTCTTTCAACTTGGAGACTGTGACTGCCAGCTATGTCTTCTTATCACAAAGTCTTCTTTGCACTATGACACAGTAGTTATCCTCCTCTTGAGTATACTTGATGGAAGTATTCTATTAATAGAGTGTTAGCATTAATGTCAATAATTCATGATTATTCCACCAAGGAGACCGATACTCATATTAAGACTAACAGGATACAATTCCTACACATCTTTCTACCAGGAGTTTACAAGTATATTTTTAATGAGTCTTTCTGAGTTGGTATATGTTGAGTGTTATAATGTTGTAATGGCAAAATCATCAGGACATTTAAGAGCAGTGAGGAAGCTATTGCTGAATGGACTGCTTTACATTTCCTTCTTTTGTGAGTTTGCTTAAAGTACTGACAGAAAAAAACAGGGAAGGATTTTAAAGAATTCTTCTGGTTTTATGAGAAAATCATAGTCAAATCTTATATATCCAAGCTAATAGAAAGAATGTGTGGTCCTATATTCCTGAATAACTAAGAATCTCTTAAATCCAAAAGCAGTAAAGGAAAAGACCATGTTGGTGTTTCTTTTGAGGATCCCCTACATACAATCCCTTATGCATAGGTATTTACAGTGCATTTTTTTGGATCATTGCAATCTAGCTTCCTCCCTTTTTAGAAACTGTCCTCTCCAAAGTTACCAAATAATCCCTTAATTGCCAAATCTAATAGCATTTTGCAATCTTCTTGACCTCTCTGAAACCATTTTTTGAGTACAGCACTTTTTATTTTTAAAATTTCTTTTCAATTAACAGAAATAGGTTTTCTTCATCCTATCTCCCTCTTTTTCCACTGAATCTCTCTGCAGTTTTTGATACTGTCGATTACCCTCATCTTTTGAGTATTTCCTCATCTAGGTTTATGACACTGTTATCTTCTGATATTTCTCCTACCTACTTGATGTCTTGTCAGTCTACTTTTCTGGTTCTTCATCCATGTCATGTCCCTTGACTGCTAGTATCCCCCAAGACTCCGTCATGGGCCCTCTTCTTTTCTCCCTCTACACCATCTCACTTGGCGATCTCATCAACTCTCATGGATTCAATGATCATCTTTACTCAACAATTCCCAGATTTATATATTTAACCCTAGTCTCTCACTTAAACTCCAGTTTTACATCACCAATTGCCTTTTGGATATCTTGAAATGGATGTCTTATAGGCTTCTGAAATTAAATATGTTCAGAACAAGAGTCATTAAGTCCCTTTAAAATCTCACTCTCACCTTTCTTTCAATACTTATTTCACACTATTCTCTTCTATACAATATGATCCAATCAAACTGGCCCAGTAGATTAAAAAAATTCATATCCCATCTCCCTGATTTATACAAATTGTCCCTTCTGGAATCCACTTCTTTATCACCTTTACCTATTGTAATCCCTACAGTCATTCAGCACTCAGCTCATGTATAATCTTCTATACGAAGTCTTTCCTTGTCCTCTCCATCTCACACTCATTATGTTCTTAGCATTCTCTCCTTATTGAAAATAACTATTTACTTCTCTGATGATCTGTTATTGAAATATCTATTTACTTGTCTGTGCATGTTATATTATTCCCTACGCCATAGAAGCTCCTGGAGGATAGGACCAGTTTTTTTTTCTTTGTGTCCCCCCGTGCCTCACATATGCATAAATATTGATTTGTTTGTAAATCATTCCATAAATTTTTATTCTAGCTCCTTCCTTCTGTAGATTATTTCAGTTCTATCCTGTATATAGCTTGTTTGTACGTAGCTGTTGCAAACATGAGACTGAGATCCTTGAGAGCAAAGGGTGGCTTTTACTTTTCTTTAGAGAGCAAGGGCTGCCTTTCACCTTTCTTTATATCCTTTGCTCTTGACATAGTTCCTGGAAGAAAGTTGTTTATTGATTCACTGATTGAACTGACCTGAAAATTTAGCTCAAGAAGTACTGGAAAGCTGCCTCGTTGCTATATCCCTGTTTAAATTTACCTTGGTTCCGACTCCATCCAGGGGATGGACAGGGACAACATATTTGCCATCTCTAGGTTGAGCAAATAAGGGACTTGGCTTTTGGAAGTAGGAATTTTGGGTATTTAGGATCTAATGACAATATTATTGTATATCTTCTATTTGATTACTTTTTCTTTAGGATTATAGTAAATGAGTGAGTAGATGTACAACGATTTTTACAAAGATGAGAAAGGAAGAACATGGCATGGTAGTTGTTGATATCCTTTCAATTACCTTTTTTGGTAGTAATATTGTCTATAGTTTTAAAGATATTTTTTATTTTCCCCTCTGTTATATTATAAAATAATCACTCAATGCTTCCAAAATCTCAAAATTATACCTCTAGTATAAATTTTCTCTGTCAATACTTGTGACTCAACTGTTCTTCCTGTCTTCTTATAAGTCAATTTTTTCTCTCATAAACACACTGAGTATTGAGATGTTAGAAGAAAAATGTAGTGCTTCTTCTACATAAATTATAACAACATTACTTATAATATCTAGTATTTATATAGCTCTTTAAAATTTGGAAAGTACTTTACAAATATTATCTCATTTCATCCTCACAACAGCCCTGTGAAGTACCATTATTATTTCCATTTTGCAGGTGAGGTAATGAAGGGTGGGGGGATTAAGTGACTTTCCCAGGGTAACATAGCTAGTGGGTGTCTGAGGCAGCATTCACAATCAGATCTTAATTCCAGGCTCACCATTCTATTTTCTGTGCCACTTAGTTGCCTAGAGAATTATAAAAAATAGTGACCAATGTGTTATCTTTTTACGTGTTTCATCTATGAATATGGGATGATCAAAATTATTTGGATCTGACACCCAACTTTTGGCAGATTTGTTATCTCTAATACTTTTCACTTTTCAAAAAATGATATTTATAATTTTCCTCCATTCTCTTTTTAGGTGTCTTATTTTATAAATGAGTTTGATTTCTAAACAGGTGTCATTCTTGTCTGCCATGTTTCTTGGGTGGGAAAAGGGATAAATTCATTAGGGATTTATTGACCTTTCTGTTGTGACAACATGGGTCATATGGGTTAAACTTTTGAAGAAAATGGTGAGGATCAAGCATAACTTTGATGACAATAATAGAAAGGAGCAAACTGTTTCCATAAGTGATTTTTATATTTTATGTTCATCCTTAGATGCCAAAAGATGCAAAAATGTTAGTTTCTGCTGTATATAATGTTTTTAAACTGCAAAACAAACAAGGACTTAATTCAACTGAATAAAATTCTATCTCCAACAAGGAATATCTCTTGCATATATGAAGGTACAGTAAGATTTCTTGACAAATACAAAACTCAAAGACCATTAGCATAGAATAAAACTAAGAAGTATGCTCAGCAATGGTTTACCACTGCCCTGGAACCATTTCTTAAACAGGTGATAGATGGAAGAAGAGTTTCCATCATTTTCCACTTATCTATTTTCCTGGACTTCCACATCTGCAGAAAGTTATCATTCTACAAGATGAAACCGATGTGGAAACCCACACATCCTCAGCACCCACTGCCCCTGGGGACCCTCCTTCTTTCTTGTTGGAAAGAGTGGGAAGTGGACATCTGGGAGTTCTTTCCTGATCCTTCTTTATTAAAGGATCTCACCCAGGGAATTTTTGCCATTTTCCACTCAGTTACTTTCCTGGACTTCAACATCTCCAGACACTCATCATTCTGTAAGCTGAAATCAACATTTTCCACTCTGACTACCTGACTTCTTCATATTCCTGTCCCCTTCTCCCCTCTCCCCTTCCTCCTGTTTTTCAGCATTAGGTGGTGAATTCCTTGAGGGAAGGGACTATCCTTTGCCTTTCTTTGTATCCCTAGTGTTTAGCACAGTGTTTTGCACATAGTAGGCACTTAATAAATCTTTACTGACTCTGACTCTCTCTGACTCCCTATAAATTGTGAGGTTCTCCTGGTTCCCCTGTCTACCGATGACATTGTACTAACTGCATTAAACCATAGAATGTTACAGGGTCTCCTGAATGAGAATTATGATTATTCAAAAGACATCTAATATATGGGAGGGAAAAGCCTCAAAAACAAATGAATGAAAAATAACTGTTGTCTAGTCTTTGATGTGTAGTTGCATAGTCATTCCGTTGAATTAGTGTACAAATATACCTATCTGGTATTAGACACAACATATGTACAATGAATTGGGCCTAGAATTGAAATGGACAGAAGTTATTTAAAAAATTGTGCAGAGCTCAATGATCCCAAGGTGCTCTTGGCAATAAAATTCATATTTTATATATGAATATAGATAATATAATATGTTTATATTTTTTATATTTTATTTTAACATAAATGTTCTCCCAGATAGACTGCATAGTTTAAAAATCTTCTAACACAGTAGTCTCTGAAGAATTAAAGTTATAGTTGACCCAAAAGAAAAAGAGATATGTAGTACATGTAAATAAGTTGTAGCCTATTTCAATGATGACCTAGACACAAGAAATTGTATGGGGGAAAATGTATAGGAAAATATATGATTGGAAAACAAAACAGGATAGTCATGTAGTAAAAATGAGGGATAACATAAAAAGAATGAATGCTAATATGGCACACCTGGAATGTAGCATGACTTATAGGAAGATATACAGTGCAATCCTTGAATCTCTGTGAGAGTCCATATACAGGAATAACAGAGGAGGATAAGGTCTGGTTGGGTTGTGATCTACTCTAAAGGAGGGATCATTCATTGACGTACCCTTGTATTGCTCTTTGAGATTATTTTGTTACTAAAAATCATCTTGTATAATAATTTATATTTATATATCCTCTTGGCTACTCTGACTTCTAGACTCCGCTCAATTCCGAACTTCCCTGACCTGCTAGTGCCTTCCCTCTGGGATTACCTCTCTTTTTTACAGATGAGGAAACTGAAACCCAGGGAGATTAAAGTGAAGTCCTTCAGCTGGTAAGGGAGGCAGGACCTGGACCTGCATGTTCAGACTCCAAATCCAGCCTTCTTCCACTACACCATTCTAAATGATTAGCGTTAAGCATGACAGTTCCATGGACACTAGGTGGCGTGGGACAATTGCAAGGAGAGGATGTGAAACTAATTTCCGTATTTAGATGTTAAGGACATCTGCAGTTTGTACTGAACTGATCTCTGTTGTAATATAAAGTTCATTCATTCTATGAGCAATCCAAAATGCAGTGAACCAAGACTTCAAAGCCTGAAAATAGCATCATTTAAAAAAGAATATCAAATCTCTTGCTACTGATTTGAAGTTATTCAAAACAAGAGCCTTGACATTTCAACCACAAGTAGGCTAATTATAAAGGCTTTGACTGTAAAAGCTAACTACTGATAATTTTTACGTTTATAGATTTAATCAGAATCACACACTATGGAAGAGACTTGAGAGATCATCTTAATGAACTTGGCAAAAAAAAAACCTGTAGAACACAAAAAACATAGAACAATGGATGTGAAAAAAACTCACAAGAAGATGTTCTAATAATATATGCAGTGACTAAAATAATGTCAATGAAAATGCTGTGGAGGAATAAATGGAAAACTAATAATGGTTCCAGAGAACAAATAATGAAACCTACCTTGCTCATTTTGGCAGAGAGGAGGAAGACTGAGTGCAGAGTATTGCATACATTGTCAGATGGGATCATTTTATCAGTCAGTTACTTAACTGTCTTTCCTTATTTCAAAAGGGAGTTCCATTTCTGAGGGTAGGCCACAGATATAGAAATGACTGTCTGGGATGTAAAAATAAAAGGCATCTGTCTTGGCCAGGCTTCCTGCGGGCATTGCCAAAGAGATTGGGAAGAGGACGTAGATGCCTGCAGAACTGGGCAGTTTTCCCAGCAACCTCTCAACTCTCCCTTCCCCCAGATACATTTTCCCTGACCTTGAGGACTAAAGAAGATTATGGGAGCAAGAAGCAAAGAGAGAGAATGACAAGGCTAAAGAGATTTTCCATTGTACAAAAAGGAGGGAGAGGTGAAACATGCACCAAAAGACTTAGCTTCCCCCCATTTGGCTTAGGAGCCTGTTGAGTGGCTCAAAGTTGGGATAGTTCCAGTCTTGTTGGTATTGATCTGATCTGAGAGTATTCTGTGCTCATTGGCAAGTCTCCCACTGGAAATTTTCTTCAGTGCTTTCTAGGAAGGAGAATCTCTATTGGTACTGATATTTATTAACCTACTCTTTTCTTGTACCTATCTTCTCACAATAGAGAGGTGGAAGATTTCTAGGACAGAAAATGGTATATCTTCTCAGATAAGATTTCTGAGTCAAACGCTTCTGCTTGTCATAATGGAGGGTTTGATCTGTGGGTTAGGATGGGAAGTGATAATGATACAGAAATAGAAAGTACCAACAAAACATTTTTTAAAAGAAAGATTATGCAACATAACACACAAATACATCAAATATTTATGAAGTACAAACTGTGGTAGGTACTTAGGGAGATCCAAAGTTGAGATAAGGTATAGGTTGGAAGGAGGAGAGAGGGCTAGCACAGTAATCTATTCTTGTGCTGATGAAAGCTTGTACTGGGGTGGTGGAAAATGAATACAGAGGAAATAGAAGAGGTGCAGTTGATAGGATCCGGTGACAGGGTGAATATGAAAAATGAGGCAGAGGGGAGAGTCAAAGATAACTCCATGGTTAAAGATAGGGATGAATGATTGTATCATAGAAAGAGCAAAGGCAGTGGGAAGAGTAAGGTTAGGAAGGATTCAGAGCTTGGTTCTGGACATGCGAAGTTTGGGCAGCTGTTAACACTGATCTGGAGCTCAAAAGAAATAGAAGGCGTGGAGATAGAGATGTAGGACTCACAGGGTCATAGAGTTAGTGTGGGAAAGAATCTTGGGGCTAACCTAATTTAGATCCCTTATTTTACACATGTGAAAACTGAAGTGTAAGAGAGGTTGTTATTTGTCCAATGAGACACATATTAAGTGGCACATCCAGGATCTGAATTCATGTAATCTAATTCTAAACCCAGCACTCTTTTTCCCAAGCCACATTTCCTCTAATTATTTGACTAGAAGTGTTACATAACTCTTAAACTTCAGAAACTTTACAACTAAGACAGTTTCATTTATGTCCCATTGCATGCAGAGCCCATTAAGTGGCAAGAGACACCCAGCCCCACACTTGCACACACAAGGGAGCTGTCATTAGAGACCTGTAGAATCTCCATTCTTCATATTAGTGCACTGGCTGAGACTCCAGTAAGAGGGAAGCTTATATTCGTTCCTCATCATAAATGCTCTGGGCCAAGGCTTCTGCACCTTTACTACTCAATCAGGTACCAGGCATTACAATTCTCCAGCCCTGCACCCAGGCAGGGATTAGTTCACTTGAGTTTTTCTTCCACTAAGAGGTCCTCCTTTGCTCTGGGTTCATATTCACAGACTTAGTTACAGTCTGTAAAATCATTATGGGTTCCTACAACATAGGACACCCAAAATTTTCTCCAGGAATCCCTAAAACATATAGAGAATCCAACTGGAAGCCCAGAGAAAATCTCTAGATGTCTCTTTCCACTTAAGGAACACCCAGATTCTTTGGGTTCCTCAAAAATATGACACTTAAAATTTCCTCTGGGGATCACTCTAACTGTAAGGCCAAACCTAACAGAATTCCAGACTCACCGAACAATAACATACGCAGGCTCATTTTGAAAAGAAAGAAAAACAGACTGAGGTAAGTTACAAAATTTGTAGGACTCTCAAAAGGAATTAAGCACTTAGAGCTAATTACTTGGGGGAATCAGGCCAGCCGGTAAACCTCATCCTATGGATCTTTACTCTATTAGGATCTCATATTAAGGCAAGCAGTCTAAAAATGAGTATTTATAAGCTAGGCACCAATTACCACTTTACAGATGTAAAATCTACACCTCTCAATAACTGTAACATTTATATTCAGTTTAGTAAAACAATAAATATCAGTACACAAGTATTCAAACAAGAAAAAGTTTTTATAAAGAAATTGATCTGACTTTTGAGATACATCAGAAAAACAGACTACTGTACAATTATAGTCTAAAACAAAAGAGAGAAAAATATTTATCTTATTTTCCTCCGATAAAGCCTGTAAATTAGGGAATCCAATAAGGGGAATACCAGGTTGAGAATTTCAAAGTGAGTCACTGAAAATGTGATGGAATGTGATGCATTCTAGATAAGGTCCTATGTGTAGTACAGAGGCTTTGGGTTCTCCCAGCACATACTTAGATTAGCAGGTCAGATCTCAGATTTCCCCCTCTTTTTATCAAGCTTATAGGAGTAACCCTAGGGGATTGGGGCTTTTTCTAATACTATTATTTATGAGCCTATAACCAGTAATTTTCTCCCAATATTAATTCTCAATAATTCCTATTATAACATCATTTTGACTAATCTCTTCTCAACATCAGTTTGATCAGTTGCTATTTCCTGAACATCAATTAATCAGTTAAAATCATTAACTTTTATAAAGAGATATTTACAGGGAAACTATATGAAGGACAAATATAATCCTTCCATTTCTCCTACCCTCACCCCCTCCATGCCCTGCTGCCCCCAATGATGACCAGCAGCCAACAACAGGTCACTCTTCTTTCTCCAACAACCACTCAATTCTTGAGTAGAATGAAATAATATTTAAAGTGGTTGTTAAGAAGTGTTTCTCCCACCAAGTTTACTTCTGGTATGGGATGAGTGGCTCCTTTGTTTTTAGGACATAATGACTTTATTCCAACCTACTGCTGGACTGAGTCAGGCAGGAGGTTATATTTGCAAAGCACTTAGTATAGTCCCTGGTACATAGTAGGCACTTAATAAATGCTTGTAGACAGACGGATGAGCCTTGTGTTTTGTTACTATTGAACATGATTTTGTTGGTTTATTTTATAAATCTGGTCCATTTTTTAGTTCTGAAATTGTGTAGTAAGACTTGCTATATGTAGGTATTATTTGCTCTAAACGTGTTCTCCGCATTCACCTTTCATTTCGGGATGTCAGTGAGTCTCTTAATATTTTCAGTCATAGCTTTCTTCAAGATAGCTTTATGTTCTATATGTTTTACCAGAGGAGAGCAGGGTGTCTGTTAAATTGCCTTCATGTGATAGTTCAAATTGACTGTGGGATTCAAAAATGAAGCCTTCAACTCTTTTTCCTTGATAGATATTATTAGAATTTCACACTTATTAAATTCAAATATCACTTTAGTATAATTAAAAAGATTCACTTGATAAAAGCACAGTTTAATGTACTTTTTTGTGAAGTCATATTTCTCAATTCCATCCATGTAAAGTGGTGGTGGTAGGGATGATGATGGATATGATTAGCATAAGCTTACATTTAGGAATGAATGAAGTTTGCAATTGGGTATGCAGGAATTTCCCTGACAAATTTATTTAGAATTTTGTTTTTTCAAACAGGATGTGGCCTTTCATTGCTCATTTTAGAATCATGAAGAAAGAGAAAACAGAAAATTCCACTTTTGGTAGTGAGACCTTATAAACAGAATTATAATTGCTTACAGTCCACACTTTGTAAACAGAGTCTTCTACTGAAGGTAATATAAAATTGCTGATTTTCTTCAGTTCTCCGTGTTTGGAGCTTTGTAATTAGTGTGAAGAACATTTTATGAGAAGGTAAAGGTGTAGGCTTTAAACTAACAAGTGTACATAAATGTTGATTTGCTAAAATGGAGAGAAAAATAACTACGTAAATCTCCAAAATTTTGTTCTTTATTATTGTTAGGTACAGGTTTTGAGTTACAACTTCTACCATTAAGAGTTGAACCATTGTACTGATAAGCACTCTGACACACACAGGGGGGCCTACCTTCACAAGTTCTTATATCTTCATTAATCAAAGGAAAGACAACTTTTGAGGGGTCAACAATCACTTTGATTAGTTCAACCAAATGCTTCCAGACATGCCTTTTTATCTTTTACACTTCCAAAGCCACCAAGTCTCCTATCTATTCAACAAACAGAGAAAATGCAGAGAAATAAAAACCAACAGACAGGCTTCCAATTGTCTGACCATCACATACATACATACATATATACATACATAGTTACCAGAGAGGGAAGCATCAACATCTGGGTTTTCAAAGGGGCCTGGGGCTGCTCAGTGGCTTCTCAGAATCTCATCTGGCACACAAACTTTCTTCTAAAACTAAGTCCCAAAACAAAACCTCCCCTTAGAGTATATATATTCTTCAGAGGGGGAGTGCAGGACCCTTCATTAGCAATCAGTGAAAGGTATGGACCTTTATAGGAAACAAGCCTCCCCTAATAAAGCCTCCCTTAATAGCCCCACCTGAGGCCTATCAATGGGTGGGGAAGATTTTTAACTCCCATTGCAATCATGAATTATATGAGGTTTGGGGGGGCCAAGTAGCAAAATAATCATTATCTTGGACATTTATCTAGCACTTTAAAGTTTGCCAAACAGTTTATATGTATTATTTTATTTTAACCACACAACAATCCTTTGAAGTAGGTGCTGTTATTAACCTCATTTCACACACACAACCTAAAGAAGTTAAGTGACTTAACCAGGGTCACACAAGCAGTATCTGAGACGATGTTCAAACCCAAGTCTTCCTGGCTTTAAATCCCACACTCCATACATATTTCAGGAAATGAAGTCTTTGCTTTGAGAGGATGTTGGACCTAGAAACCTTTTTAGTATTCCAGAAGGCAGAAATTGGATACCACCTTGTACAGGAAGCCTTTCCTTATCTTTTTAATTGTTAGCACTATCTCTCTTCTCAAAACATGTTATTTACTTATCTATTTATATACTGTAGAGAATGTGCTGTATTTTGTCTTTGTTTCCTTAGCAAGTAGGAGAGTGTCTTGTATGTAGAAGTTTCCATAAATGGTTGATTTGAATGGCATACAATAGGTACATAAAGGTTTTTTTCCTCCTTCTCTATATACATATATGCAGTAACAACAAGCATCAGAGGTGGTTTCTTGTGTTTATAAGCTAGTATGTCTATTATCATACTAATGGATTAAACATGCTTTTTTTTAAAAATTGAAATGACCTAGGTTCTTTAAGAGAGCTATGACTCTGTCATGAAAATTACCATATTCATTTTCACTACTCACTTTGAAGGGAAAACAATGATTCCATTAGTACTGTGGAGATACTAGAAATGTTTACTACATAGATTTTCCTAACAGATTCAGGGTGAGTTTTCTTATTTTACTAATGACTTTCCATAATCAGATTGACCACTTTACACTCTGAATTTAAATATTTTTTCTTTTATAATTTCTATTTAATATTTTATTTTCCCCCAATTACAAGTAAAATGTTTAGCAATCATTTTTTTTTTTAAATTGAGTCTCAAATTACCTCTCCTTCTCTCTCTCCCTTCTCCCCTTCTTGAGAAGGCAAGTAATTTTTTTTACTATACAATTTATTTATTTTTCAGTTCTCAACAGTCACTTCCACAAGAATTTGGATTCAAAATTTTCTCCCCATCTCTCCCCACCCCAGGACAGCATGCACTTCATCCACCCCTTCCTCCAATCTGTCCTCCCTTCTATTACCCTCCCGTTTTATCCCCCTCCCCTCTATTTTCCTGTAGGACAAAATAGATTTCTGTACATTGTCTGAAAATTTTATTATCCAGTTGCATGCTAATATAATTTTTAACATTCATTATTAAAACTTTGAGTTCCACATTCTCTCCCTTCCCTCCCCACCAACCCTCATTGAGAAAACAAGCCATGTAAAACACTTTCACAATAGTTATGTTGTGAAAGACTAACTACATTTCCCTCTGTCCTATCCTGCTCTCCATTTATTCCATTCTCTCCCTTGACCTGTCCTCCCACAATAGTGTTTACTTCTGATTATCCCTTTCCCCAATTTGCTATCCCTTCTATTATCTTCCCTCTCCTATCTCCTTCCCCCCGAGTAAAATAGATTTCCATATCCAATTGAGTATGTGTTAATTCCCTCCTTAACTCAAATCCCATGAGAGTAAGACTCACTTATTTCCTTTCCTCTCACCACTTCTCTTCCATTGTAAAAGCTCTTTCTTGCTTCTTTTATGTGAGATGATTTGCTGCATTCTACCTCTCCCTTTCTCTGACTCTTAGTACATTCCACTCAACAGTAAATTTTATTTTTTAGGTATTCTCCCTTCATTTTCAGCTCATCCTGTGCCCTCTATGTGCATATACGTATATATGTATGTATATATATGTACATATATATATATATATATATATATATATATATATATATATATATATATTCCCTCTAACTACCCCAATACTGAAAAAGATCTCATGAGTTACAAATAGTGTATTTCCATGTGGGAATACAAACAGTTCAACTTTAATGATTTCCTTAAGGCTTCTCTTTCCTGTTTACCTTTTCATGTTTCTCATGGTTCTTATATTTGAAAGTCAAATTTTCTATGCAGTTCAGGTTTTTTCAACTGAATGCCTGAAAGTCCTCTATTTCATTGAAATTCCATTTTTCCCCTTGAAGTATTATACTTAATTTTGCTGGCTAAGTGATTCTTGGTTTTAGTCCTATCTCCTTTGACCTCTGGAATATCATATTCCAAGCCCCCGATCCTTTAGTGTAGAAGTTGCTAAATCCTGTGTTATCTTGATTGTATTTCCACAATACTTAATTGCTTTTTTCTTGTAATATTTTCTGCTTGACCTGGGAAATTTGGAATTTGGCTACAATATTCCTAGGAGTTTTCCTTTTGAGATATCTTTCAGGAGGCTGTAGAATATCAGGGCAGTTTTCATTGATAATTTCTTGAAAGATGATGTCTAGGGTCTTTTTTAAATCATGGTTTTCAGGTAGACCAATAATTTTGAAGTTATCTCTCCTGGATCCATTTTCCAGGTCAGTTGTTTTTTCCAGTGGGATATTTCACATTGTCTTCTAATTTTTCATTCTTTTGTCTTTGTTTTTTAATGTCTTGATTTCTCATAAAGTCATTAGCTTCCATGTGCTTCATTCTAATTTTTAAAGAACTATTTTCTTCAATGAGCTTTTGAACCTCCTTTTCCATTTGGCCAGTTCTGCCTTTTAAATCATTCTTGTCGGGGGGCAGAGCCAAGATGGCGGAGTAGAAGGACACACATTTACAAGCTCCGAAACCAAAGCCCATAGAATTAATGTAAAAAGAGACCCCCATAACTTCCGGACCACTGAAAAGTGTACAGAAATGGAGTGTTAAATCATTCTTGTCCTCATTGACTTTTTGGACCTCTCTTGCCTTTTGGGTTTGTCTATTTTTAAAGGTGTTATTTTCTTCAGCAATTTTTGGGTCTCCTTTAGCAAGCTGTTGACTCACTTTTCATGTTTTCTTGCACTGCTCTCATTTCTCTTCCCAATTTTTCCTCCATCTCTATTACTTGATTTTCAAAATTCCTTTTGAGCTCTTTCATGGGCTGAGACCATTGCTTATGTTTTGGGGGGTTTTGGATGCAGAAGCTTTGACTTTTATATCTTCCTCTGATGGTGTGCTTGGTTCCTCCTCATCTGAAAGGATGGAAGAAAATACCTTTTCATCAAGAAAGTAACCTTCTGTAGTCTTATCTTTTCCCTTTTTTGGGCATTTTCCTAGTCTGTTACTTGACTTTTGAGTCCTTTGTCAAATGGAGGGTATAGTCCTTTGTCAAATGGAGGGTATAGAACCCCTAGGCTTCAGGGGTTTTGTGCAGCTATTCTCTGAGACATCACTAGGGCCCTGTAAGTTCTCAGTTCCTCCAAGGTGACACAATCAAGGGAGATAAATTTACTCTTCTCCTGGGCTGTGCTCTGGTCTGTGAACAACCAAAAGCATTCTTTTCTTTCTTTGTTTTTTTTTATCAGTCAGCCAGCAAGCATTTATTAAGTGTTTGATGCATACCAAACTGTATTAAACTGTGAGGACACAAAGAAAGGTAAAAACATCATCCCTGCTCTCAAGAAGTTTCCATTCTATTGAGAGAAGCACTTACAAAGGACACACAGTGTTTGAAAGGTAATCCGCATCAGTCCAATTGTCTTTTTTCTTTTCTTTTTTAGTGATGTATTAAATGATTTAAAATTTTTTTTTCATTTTGAACACAGTTCATATCACATAAAACAATTCCAACTTTTGGTCAGGTGATACTTCTTTGAATGCATTTACAATATAGACCACAAACAAATTTTTTTTTAACATTACCCAATCGAGACACAAATAATAACTATGTATGTTAACTTCATAAGCCCTTGATCTAATTTTCTCCACACTGTTACTAAGAATTAAAGGAACCTAACATTGTTGTTGCTCTAAAGTCCTAAGCCTAATAGCTGAATTTTAGATAACCTCAGATGTTCCCCTACCAACAATCTGCAATTTAATAAATCTGGTATTAAGCTTACAAACCTTTTGACTATAGGAAATTGCCATTAAGAGTAGGGACATTGTAGGGAAGCAATATCTCCCCAACTTCATGTCAGTTCCAGGCAGGAGTAGATTGTCAACTTGCATTCAGTGAGGCTTAAAGTCTGCCAGGTGTCAGTGGGGAAATTGAGTCAGGAGAATCCTACCTCAGCCCAGGTTGAACAGCTGCTCTCCCACCCTTCCCATGAGATCACCTTTTTCAGTTCATGCCAGCATCTCAAAGGCTTACTGGCATCATGGATTGGAGTCTCAGACCACCTTTCTTGCTATTCATACCTGGAGTTAGACTCAGAAGAACATTCAGTTAATAGTCCCATAGCATCTAAAAATAGCAAGTTTCAATAACCAGGTTTCAGATAATGACTATAATTTCACATTGGTTAAGAAACACCTTTTGAGGCAAGTCTTAAGTGACTTACATGCCTTTCTATACCTGATCTAGTTCCTGCTTAAATAACAGTCATAAAATCAAATTTACCATTAAAACTTTAACTTTTCCATCAGTGCCAAATTTTACCCAGCTACCTGCCTCTAGGAAACTTAGACTAAAATTCTTTTCCCCAAACTAAAGATGTCTCTTATTTAGTCTCAGTAATTAATTCAGTCAATTGTTTTTAATACTAATTGCTTTTACATAACTTTATAGCATGTCCAATTTTTTCCCCATCTCTCCCCTCCCCCACCCCTAATACCTTGCATTCTGATTGCCCCTTCCCTCAATGAGCCCTCCCTTCTATCACACCCCACCCTTCCCTTATCCCCATCTTCTCTCTTTTCTTGTAGGGCAAGATAAATTTCTATACCCCATTCCCTGTGTTTCTTATTTCCCAGTTATATGCAATAATAATTCTCAACATTTGTTTCTAATACTTTGAATTTCAACTTCTCTCCTTCCTTCCCTCCCTACCAATCCCTACTGAGAAGGCAAGCAATTCAATACAGACTAAATATATGTCGTTTTTTCAAAAGACTTCCATAATAATCATGTTGTGTAATATTAACTATATTGCCCTCTATCCTATTCTATCCCCCTTAATTTTTATTCCTTCATTTGATCTTGTCCCTTCCCAAAAGTGTTTATTTCTTCTCCCATTTGCCCTCCCTTCTATCATTCCCCTTACCCCACTTGTTGCCTCCTCCCCTACTTTCATGTGATGTAAGATAGATTTTCATACTAAATTTAGTGAGCATGTCATTCCCTCCTTAAGTCATATATGGAGAGAGAAGCTTCACTTTTCGCCCTCTCCCCTTCTCCCTTTTCTCCACCATTGAAAGATTTTTCTTTCTCC
Source organism: Bettongia penicillata ogilbyi (assembly GCA_023548195.1). Taxonomy (NCBI): domain Eukaryota; kingdom Metazoa; phylum Chordata; class Mammalia; order Diprotodontia; family Potoroidae; genus Bettongia; species Bettongia penicillata. Next base: position 1,513,672 of record JAJHZJ010000136.1, on the reverse strand, counting down.
CTTTTATGAGTTATAGCCTGCCTCATTCCATTTCTCCCTTTCTCCTCCCAGTATTTTCCTCCCTCACCCCTTTATTTTTATCTTTTTTTGTAGATATCATCTCTTCTGATTCAACACAACCTGTACTCTCTGCATATATGTATGTGTATGTGTGGGTGTGTGTTTTTGTATCTGTGTGTATACAATCCCTCCACCTACCCAAATACTGAGAAAAATCTCAAGAGTTATAAATAATTTCTTTCTATGTAGGAAAGTAAACAGTTTAGCTTTAGAAAGTCTTTTATGATTTCTCTTTTCTGTTTATCTTTTCATGCTCCTCTTTATTCTTGTGTTTGAAAGTCATATTTTCTCTTCAGTTCTGGTCTTTTCATCATGAATACTTGAAAGTTCTCTCTATCACTGAATGACCATTTATTCCCCTGAAGTAGTATACTCAGTTTTGCTGGGTAGGTGATTCTTGGTTTTAATCCCAGTTCCTTTGATTTCTGGAATGTCCTATTCTAAGCCCTTCAATCCTTTAATATTGAAGCTGCCAGATCCTGTATTTTCCTGATGGTATTTCCATAATACTCGAATTATTTCTATCTGCTTGCAGTATTTTCTCCTTGACCTGGGAACTCAAACTTGACTGCAATATTCCTAGAAGTTTCTCTTTTTGGTTTTCTTTCAGGAGGTGATCAGTGGATTCTTTCAATATTTATTTTGCCCTCTAGTTCTAGACTATCAGGACAGTTTTCCTTGATAATTTCATAGAAGATAATGTCTAGGCTGTGAGATGTTTCACATTATCATCTATTTTTTCAAACTTCTGGTTTTGTTTTTTAACTGCTTAGTTTATCTCATAGTCATTCATTTCCCTGAACTCAGTTCTCTCTTTCAGAGAACTATTTTGTTCAGTGAGCTTTTGAACCTTCTCCTCCATTTGGCTAATTCTGCTTTTAAATGCCTCCTTCTCCTCATTGACTTTTTGGACCTCTTTTCCCAACTGAGTTAGCCTCTTTTTAAAGGTGTTATTTTCCTCATCATTTGTTGGTTCTTCTTTAGAAAGCTACTAACTTGCTTTTCAAGTTCTTCCATTGCCTGGAACCAATTTAATTTCATTTTGGAGGCCAGGGGTCTTAAATTCCTGTGACAGTAAGCCTTGTTCTTCCTCATATGGAAAGGATGGGAGGAGACACCTGTCACCAAAAAAGTGGTCTATGGACTTATTCTATGGTCTTATTTTTTTCCCTTTTTTTGGGCATTTTCTCAGTTATTTACTTGACTTCTGAGTCTTTTATCAAGAGATTCTACTCAGTTGCTAGGTTCCTCTGGGCTTTGGGTGGAAGGTGGGCTGTCATTCAGGCCTGAAGTTTAGATCAGCTTCTCCCTACTGCCAGAGGCTTTAAGCTGAGCTGCCTGGATAGTGGACCCAGCTTGCTTCCCGGCTACTGTAGCCACCTGAAGTCTGCTGTCACTGCCTCTGCTGTCACTTGGGGCTATTGCTGGAAGAACCCCTTCCCCTCTTGCCCAACTGGAAAACGCCCTCCCACACTGACCTTTGGAGCTTTCTTTGTTGCTTGTGGGTTGAGTCTCCCTGCTGTGGATTCTGCCCTGGAGGCCTTGCTTCTCCCTATGCCAGGTGGCCAGAGCTGAACCCTGCTCTGCTCATTGACCTATGAGAGAGACGTTTCCTGTCGAACTTCCAGGTTACCTTTGGCTGGAAACCTCTTTTGCTCTGTTGTTCTATGGCTTCTGCTGCTCTAGACCTTGTTGAGAGTCATATTTTACAGACAGTTTGTGGGCTCTGGGGGAAGCGCTAGAGTATATGCATCTTTCTACTCCATCATCTTGGCTCCACCCCCCCAAAGCATTCTTTTCTGCCCTGGAAATGTGAGTAAGATTTCCTCTCTACAGCTGCCACCAGCTCCACAACAGCATCATTCTTCTTCACCCCCGGACTGCCACTCAGGACTGAGGCTTAGATCAGTCACTCAATTTCTCCAGGGTCTTTAGGCCAAGGGCTCCAAAAATGGAGGTTACTCCTGCAGTGGCTGCTGCCAACCTGGGGCCATACCAGCCTCTCCTCTCATTCAGGAGAAAGAGCTTTCTTACTGACTTTTGAAGCTTTCTTTCGCATTTGAGAAACCTAGAGTTGAGAGTTGAGAAACCTGGAAACCACAGCAGCTACCCGTGATTCAGTGCCGTGAAGCCTGCTCCAGTCCTTCTCTGGACCATGTGGCCCATGCTGGTCTTTGTTCCAGCCCAAGCCCAGTGCAATAGACCTTTCCTGTTGGCCTTCCAGGATGTGTTGGGCTGGAAATCTGTTTCACTCTATCATTTTGTGGCTTCTGCTGCTCTAGCATTTATTTAGTCATTTTTTAGAGGTATTTTTTGATTCTCCTTTAGCAAGCTGTTAGTTACAGGGATATGGGAGGAAAACTAGAGCAGGTCTATCCTTCTACTCTGCCATTTTGGTTCTGCCCTTAAAGGAAAGTAATTTGATATAGGTTATACATGTGTAGTGATGCAAAACATATTTCCATATTAGTCATATTTTGAAAGAAACCACAAACAAAAAATCTAAGAAAAATAAAGAAATTTTTTAAAAGGTATGCTTTGATCTGCATTCAGACTCTACCAGTTCTTTCTCTAAGGTGGATAACCTCTTTCATCATCTGGAATTGTCTTGAATCATTGCATTGATGATAATAGCTGTCATTCATAGTTGATCATTGTATAATATTGCAGTTACTATTTACAATATTCTCCTGGTTCTGCTCATGTCACTTTGCATTAGTACATGTAAGTTTTTTCAGGTTTTTCTGAGATCATCTTGCTCATCATTTTGTATAACACAATAGTATTCCATCACAGTCATATACCACAACTTGTTCTACCATTCTGCAATTGATGGGCATACCCTCAATTTTCAATTCTTTGCCACCACAAAAAGTATCTGCTACAAATATTTTTGTTTATATAGGTCCTTTTCCTTTCTTAAAAATCTCTTTGGAATATAGACCTAGTAGTGGCATTGCTGGGTCAAAAGGTACATGTGTGGTTTTATAGCCCTTTGTGCATAGCTACAAATTGTTCTCCAGGATGGTTGAATCAGTTCACAGTTCCACCAATTCCATTAGTGACTCAATTTTCCCATACACCTTCCAATATTTGTAATTTTCTTTTTCTGTCATATTAACCAATGTGATAGGTGTGTGGTAGTACCACAGAGTTGTTTTAGTTTACATTTCGATAATCAAAAATGATTTTGAGAATTTTTTCATATGACTATAGATAGCTTTAATTATTTTGTCTAAAAACTACCTCTTCATATCATTTGACCACTTATCAATTGGTGAATGATTTGTATTATTTTAAGAAACTTGCTCTAAGATTTTTTTCACAGTTATGATTACTATATATTTCTCTGTAACCTATTTCCCCTTGTTTATCTTGCTTTCTCTCTTTCTACTTTTCCCTGTCCATATTCAAAAGTGTTTTGCACCTCTTTTATGTGAGATAATTTATTCCATTTTACCTCTCCCTCTCTTTTCTCCCAGTATATTCCTCAATTTCACCCCATAATTTTATTTCATTTTTTAGCTATCATCTCATTGAAATCAACTCAAACCTGTACCCTCTATGTATAGCATATCTAACTGCCCTTGTAATGAGAAAGATTTTAGGAATTACAAGTATTTTTCCACTTAGAAATGTAAAGAGTTTAACCTTATTGAATCCCTTAGGATATATTTTTCCTGTTTACCTTTTTTACTTCTCTTGAATTTTGTATTTGAAAGTGAATTTTTCTATTCAGGTCTGGTCTTTTCATCAGGAATGCTTGAAAGTCCTCTATTTATTTGAATATCCTATTTTCCCCCTGAAACATTACATTCAATTTTGCTGGATATTTCTTGATTGTAATTTTAGCTCCTTTGCTCTCTAGAATATCATATTCCAAGCCCTTTGATCCTTTAATGTAGAGACTGCTAAATCTTATGTTATCCTGATGCAAAGAAATAGAGGACTTTCAAGCATTCCTGATGAAAAGACCAGAACCTGATATCTCCAATCATATCTGGACTAGTTTTAACTCAGTGTGACCCCTATCTACCCTAACTTCCCCAAGGCTCCTCCTCATTCAGTCCCAGAACTATTGGAAGGTTAGATTTCAGAGCTGGGCCAGGAGGAGACTCAGAGAATATTGGATGACATAAGTCCTTGGGGAAAACTGTTAAAGGTTGAAACTTTGAAAGAACAGAGAATGCTCCTCTGTGATTACCTCCATCTTTCCCCCATTCATTCTTGTTCTTGTCAACTCACCCAGTATTCCTCCAACCCAGGCATTCCCTACCATTAGAAAGACATCGATAAATTCTCTGAGTCACCTCCAGGCCCACTCCAGATATGGTTGGAGCAGGTTTTGCCCTTCAGAGTTACCGCACATTCCTAAGGCTGATTCAACGAGCCAGCCCAACATAGACTATACTTAAAACCATGGTATTACTTTTTCTAATAAAGAGCATGACATTGAACTATCAGGTTTTGTTTTCCTCATCATTCATCAAGATATCATAGAGAAAACTTCTTTTGACTAGGAAGCAGAAGACCCTAGTCTTCTGCTTTGACCAAGCAGCATAACGTGGTGGATAGGGTTTTGGATTTAGAGTCAAAAACACCTGGGTTTAAATATAGCCTCAGATACTTAAAAGTTGTGTAACTCTGGGAAAATCACTTAACTGTGCTGTGCCTCAGTTTCCCCATTTGTAAAGTAAGAGAACTGGACTTCATGAACTCTAAAGTTCCTTTTGGCTCTAAAGCTGTGATGCTGTCAGTAACTTACACTCCTCTGAGCCTCAGCCTCCTAATTAGAAGAATAATACTTCACAATGTTGTCGTAAAATATATGTTTAAAGTACTTTGTAATCCTAAAGCATTAATGTGAATCTTCCAAGAAGTATTACTATGTTCCCAACAAGTTGGGAATATGTAGAATATTTAGGACATTGTACTACTCAGTTGCTCTTTTCTAATAGGACATTATGCATGGCAATGCCCTCTGAAAGCAAATGCATCACAGGCATGCGTCACAAGCTCATATTTTCAGAGAACTTGTTGAGGAAGTGTTGAAAGGTGAGGCAGAGTTATTTTGGAAAGAGAAATTCTAATTTTGGATCCAGGCAAATCTCTCCCCCTCCCCACCCATTTGCTTTTGGTTGCGAAGTAATACACAAACTAAAAGACAACTCTTAAAAATGCTTTAATTTATATCCCCCAGAAAAATAATATGAAAATTACTCTTTCTAAAATTAAGCAGGCTGGGAAAATGTTCCTTAGAAACATCAAAATATTGTTCATTTGTCTTTGCACAGCTGAAAAGATGCTTCCTGTTGCTGACTGTCATCATTTTCCCTAGGGCTTAGAATTGCCCTATCCACCAGATTTCTGGGAATCAAATCTATCATGCAATCATTCCCCCAGTTTAAAATATCGGGCATAGGTATGTGTGTGGTTATACAAGGGTGTGTGAAAACTTAACTTCAAACAACTTTGAAGCTTCATTTCATACCCACCAGACTGGCAAAGATGACAAAAGATCAAAATGGTAAATGTTGGAGGAGTTGTGGGAGGGCAGGCATGCTAATGCCTGTCACTAGAGCTATGAATTAGTCCAACCATCCCAAAAAACAATTTGGAACTGCATTCAAAAAGTCATGAAGCTGGACATACTCTTTGAACTCTTCTACGTATATAACCCCAAGAAGTCAAAGACAGGAGGAAAAGATCCATATGTAGAAAATTATTTCTAACTGTACTTTTTGTTATAGTAAAGAACTAGAGGCAAAGGGCACCCATCTCTTGGAGAATGACTGACTGAACAAAGTCCAACTCAGTTCATCTTTTATAGATTTTTTTCCTAATCCTTCTAGAAATCACTTTGTGTATATTTATATACACACATAAAGTACATAATATATGACATATAAGTATATAACTATATATATATGTTTATTGTTTTGTTTTTGCTAGTAGAGGGCAATGTTCTTCAGGTCAGAGACTATTTTATTTTTATCTTTTTATCTCAGCATCTAGTAAAGTGCCTGGCATACAATATACACAATAAATGCTTATTGTATTGAATTGAACTGAATGATGCCACTCTTTGATTGGTGGTTTGGAAACTTTTGCAAAAATGAATATTCTTCATGGTTAAGTATAAAAACCAGCTGTTCCTAGAATAAGTAAGAGAAACAATTTGAACTCTCAGAATTTTAGAGATGAGAGATAAGAGATGACTTAGGCCATCCCTCTCACTTTCAGGATAAGGAAACTGAGGCTTAGTAGAAAGGTTAATGACTTGATATGAAACATGATGTAATAGAATTCTTGACCTGGGGTCAAGAAAAGTCTGGGTTCAACGCTGCCTCTCTGATGCTTATTAGACATGTGGTCATGGGTGAGTCACTGGGTCTCAATTTCCTTGCCTTTAAAAGAGATACTGTGTTTTTCTCACAAAGTTATCATCATGAGACTCAAATGAGCTAATTCACTTAAGTGTTTATGGATACCAGCCATGATTATAACTGACCAGGATCACACAGATATTTCATAGCAAAGAGCTGGAACTTGAATTCATAGCTCTTGACCTGAAGACCAGTGCTTTCCATGTAATGTTTGACTTTAAGAAAATAGCAAATCAAGAAAAATAGAAAATGTGGGTTACAATCTACATCTGATTATCAGGGTGGGCCTTGTTGTAACATTAGTGAAGTTTATTAAGCCTGTTTTTGGCAGCCCTATGTTCTGCTGTTGGTGAACTTTCCCCAGGTTCCTGGTGTACTCATACTGCTTCTTGACTGCCAAGAACCCTCTTACTTGGGTTTATCATATGAATACTGCCTCATAAAATGGTAAAAATAGAGTTAGAGAAGAGAGGCAGTGAGTGGGCACAGCTCTGTGTCCTGGGTCAGACAACATGGGTTCAAATCCTTACTTTGTCACTCTGTTTCATTGAGCAACTAATTTTATATCTTTTTATACATCAGTTATTCTATGTGTAAAATGAATGGATTGGACTCCATGGCCTCTAAGGTCTCTTCCTTCCTCTATATCTTTCAGCCTTGGCCACTATATGAAGAGATCTTACCAGTGAAGGGTAAGATTCTCAAGAGAAAAATAAGCTATTGAGGCAGTTAGATGGTGGAGTGGATAGAGCATGGCACCGAGAGCCGTTAAGACCCAAATTCAAATCCTGCCACAGACAATTCTTAGTTGTGCAACTCCAAGCAACTCAGTTCTCCTCTCTCAGACTCAGTTTCTTCATCAAAAAAATGAGAATAATAGCAACACCTACCTTACAGGGTTGTTGTGAGAATTGGTTGAGATAACACCTTAAAGTGCTTTGTAAATCTTAAAGTGTTATACAAATGTTAGTTTTACATATATATATGTGTATATATACATAGATACATATGCATATATATACATATCTATGTATGTATATATGTAGGTGTGGCTATATATCTATTGTGCTTTGAAGCTTATAAAGAACTTTGCTCACAACCATGATGTGAGTAGGCAATGGCAGTGTTCTTTTTTACATTTTACAGCTAATCACTTTAAATATGAAAATATAGTTTTAGAGAGGTTCCTATATTTGCCTATCATCACATAGTTAGCAAATGTCAGTCAGATGCTTTTTTTTTTCATTTTTGTCTTTTTATATCCAGTACTTCAGCACAGGAAACTTCCAGTATGGGGGAACTTCTCCATCAACACTGAGCTTAGAGGGTCTTTGAATTAGCAGATAAAACCTAAGGAGTTATCTGAGGCAGCTAGGTTGTACAGTGCATAGGTGCTGGGATTGTAGTTAGGAAGACTCATCTACCTGAGTTCAAATTTGGCCTCAGACACTTATTAACTGTGTGACCCTAGGCAAGTCACTTAACTCAGTTTCCTCATCTGTAAAATGAGCTGGAGAAGGAAATGACAAATTCTAGTAATTTTCTTATTTTTTTATTTTATTTTTTGTTTTCTTATTTTATTTTTTAAATTTAGTATTTTATTTTCCCCTGGTTACATGCAAAAACAATTTTCAACATTCAATTTTGTAACTTTGAATTCCAAATTCTCTTCCTTCCTTCCTTCCCACTGCCACCCTCATTGAGAAGGTAAGCAATTATACATGTGTAGTCATGCAAAACATATTTTGGTGTGAAAGAAAACAGACAAAAAAGAAAAATAAATAAAAATACATCAAGAACAATAAAGTTAAAAAAAATATATTTCAATCTGTATCCAGGCACCATCAGTTCTTTCTCTGGGGATGAATACCATTTTTCATCATTGTAAGAGTAAGCACCCCAATATACACTATCATAGGTTCTTAGATCTGCATTCATAAAAGGAAAGCAACTTTCAAGGGTTTAGCAATCACTTTAATGAAGCACAAGTAACATTCCTTTAACCAAGTACATACATGAATCACCTAGTTCAGGGGTGTCAGCACCCTGAACTTCAAAGAAAATACGGAGAAATAAAAGATCAACAGACATGGCTTCCTTTGCCTGAATTCAACAGACAGGTCCAACTGTATGACCAAAGTAATGAGAGGGGGAAACACTGACATCAGGGTTTTCAAAGCCAAGGAGCTCCTTTCTGGCTGCCCAGAGTCCTCATCTGGCCAAACAAACACTTCCAGTCAGTAAGCCCCCAAAGTAAAAACTCAGCTCAGAGTATTTATACCTTTTTTAGAGCCAGAGGGCATAACAACCCTTGAGAACCAGTGCCTCATTAAGAAAAGGCTTGGGCCTTCTCACACGTTTTCCCTAATCAAACTCTCCTTAATGGGCAGTCCCATTAATGGGTGGGGAAGATCTTTACTCACATTAAAATAATGAACAATACAAATACATATACTGTTTCTAGTGAAAGAAACTCTTGTTTCTGTACTTTACTCCTAGTAAAGACTTGATTGATAAAGGCAAGATTCAATAAGGGGCACTTGATTATACTAAAACAAAACAGCAAAAATTCCTATTTTACCTGTCATCACAATCTCTAAGTCCTTCAGAGTTGTCTTGGATCATTGTATTGCTAAGAATAGTTAAGTCATTCACAGCTGATCATCCTACAATATTGCTGTTATTTGTACAGTACATTTCACTTTGCATCAGCTCATGTAAATCTTTTCAGGTTTTTCTGAGAGCTTCCTGCTCATAATTTATTATAGTACAATAGCATTCTATCACAATCACATATCATATTTTGTTTAGCCATTGCCTAATTGATGGGCTTCTCTTCAATTTATAATTCTTTAACCCCAGAAAAGAACTACATAAATATTTTTATATGAATTTATCCTTTTCCTTTTTTAAAAAATTTCTTTTGGGATACAGACCTAGCAGTGGTATTTGAAAGTCAAAGAGTATACATGGTTTATAGCCCTTTGGGCATAGTTCCAAATTGCTCTACAGAATAGTTGAATCAGTTCATAACTCTACCAACAGAGCATTAATGCCTCATCTCCTCCAACATCTGTCGTTAATCTTTTCTGTCCCATTAGCCAATCAAATAGGTATGAGGTAGTACCTCAGAAAAAATTAATCTGCATTTCTACAAACAATAATGAAAGTTTTTTTTCACATGGCTATAGATACCTTTAATTACTTCATCTGAAAACTGATTATATCTTTTGATCATTTATCAATTGGGGAATGGCTCTTATTTTTTATACATTTGACTTGGTTCTCTATATTTGAAACATGAGACCTTTATTAGAGAAACTTGCTTTAAATTTTTTTTCACATTTATGATTGCTAACTGTATTTCCTTCCATCTTATTTCCCCCACCTCTATTTATTCTATTCTCTCTCTTCTTTCACCCTGTCCCTTTTCAAAAATGTTTTGCTTCTAACTACCCTCTCCCCCAATCTTCCCTCCATTCTACCCTCCACCTCTCCTCTTATATTTTTCCCTCCTACTTTCCTATAGGGTAAGGTAGATTTCTATACCTAGTTGAGTGTATTTATTCTGTTTTTGAGTCAATCATGATGAGAGTGAGGTTCATTCACACCCCTTCTTCTCCCCACTCTTCCCTACCACTTTAAAAGCTATTCCTTGCCTCTTTTATTTGAGATAATTTGCCCCATTCTACTTCTCCCCTTCTCTTTCTCCCAGTACATTTCTCTCTCCTTAGTTTTATTTTTTAGATATCATCCCTTCATATTCAACTTATACCAATACCTTTTGTCTATATGTATTCCTTCTAAGTACCCTAATAATGAGAAAGGTCTTATGTATTACAAATATCATCTTTCTATGTAGGAATGTAAACAATTTAACCTTATTAAATTCCTTACGATTTCCCTTTTCTGTTTACCTTTTTAAGCTTCCCTTGAGTCTTGCATTTGAAAGTCAAATTTTCTAGTCAGCTCTGGTATTTTCATCAAGAATGCTTGAAAATCCTGTATCTCACTGAATGTCCATTTTTCCTATGGAATAGCCAATAAAAATATTTAAGTAAATAGTTGCCTACAATAGTTCTATAGTTTAGATGGCATGCATGTTTCATCTCTATGGGAAATTTCATTCAACAGACATCTAAAATCACCTACTACCTGCAAAGCTGCTTATTAGGCCTTGGAAATACAGAAACAATTAGTGCCTACCCTCAAAGAAATTCCCAAAAAGCACCAAGGGGTCGAGCATGACTGGTTTCAAGTTAGACATATCTTTTTTCTTTTGGTTTTTATTTATTTTTAATTCTCAACATTCATTTCCACAAGATTTTAAGTTCCAAATTTTCTCATCTCTCTCCTCCCCCACTCTAAGACACTGTGTACCCTGATTACCCCTTCCTCCAATCTACCCTCCCTTCTATCACTCTCCTCCCTTCCCTTATCCCCATCTTCTCTCTTTTCTTGTAAGGCAAGAGAAATTTCTATACCCCATTACCTGTATTTCTCATTTCCTAGTTTCATGCAAAAGCAATTCTCAACATTAGTTCCTAAAACTTTGAGTTTCCAATTTCTCTCCCTTCCTCCCTCTCCACATATCCCCATTGTGAAGGCAAGTAATTCAATATAGGCTATACATGTGTAGTTATGGAAAAAATCTTACATAATAGTCAAATTGTGAAAGACTAACTATATTTCCCTCCATCCTATCCTGCCCCCTATTTATTCAATTCTTGCTTTTGTCCTTGTCCCTCCTCAAAAGTATTTACTTCTAATTACTCCCTCCTCCCATTTTCTCTCCCTTCTATCATTGCCCCACACCCCACTTATCCCCTTCTCCCCTACTTTCCTGTAGTGTAAGATAGATTTTCATACCAAATTGAGTGTGCATGTTATTCCTTCCTTAGACCAAATGTGAGGAGAGTAAACTTCACTTTTCCCTCTTACTACCCCCTTTCCTCCTCCACTGAAAAAGCTTTTTTTTTGCCTCTTTTATGAGAGATAATTTGCCTCATTTCATTTCTCCCTTTCTCCTCCCAATATATCCTTCTCTCACTTCTTAATTTTATTTTTTTAGATATCATCCCTTCCTATTCAACTCACCCTGTGCCCTCTGCTATATGTATATCATCTTTCCAACTACCCAAATACTGAGAAAAGTCTCAAGAGTTACATATATTATCTTTTCATGTCAGGATATAAACAGTTTAGCTTTAGTAAGTCCCTTATGATTTCTCTTTCTTGTTTACCTTTTCATGCTTCTCTTGATTCTTGTGTTTAAAAGTAAAATTTTCTATTCAGTTCTGGTCTTTTCATCAAGAATGCTTGAAATTCCTCTATTTCATTTATTCACATATTATACTCAGTTTTCCTGAGTAGGTTATTCTTGGTTTTAATATTAGTTCCTTTGACTTCTGGAATATCATATTCCAAGCCCTTTGATCCCTTAATGTAGAAGTTACTGGACCTTGTTTTATCCTGATTTTATTTCCATAATACTCAAATTGTTTCTTTCTGGCTGCTTGCAATATTTTCTTGTTGACCTGGGAACTCTGGAATCTGGCTACAACATTCCCAGAAGTTGTCTTTTTGGAATCTCTTTCAGGAGGTGATCAGGGAATTATTTTAATATTTGTTTTACTCTCTGGTTCTAGAATATCAGGGCAATTTTCCTTGATAATTTCATGGAAGATGATGTCTAGGCTCTTTTTCATCATGTCTTTCAGGGAGTCCCATAATTTTTAAATTGTCTCCCCTGGATCTATTTTCTAGGTCAGTTGTTTTTCCAATGAGATATTTCACATTGTCTTCAATTTTTTCATTCTTTTGCTTTTGTTTTGTAATTTCTTGGTTTCTCATAAACTCATTAGCTTCCATCTGTTCCATTCTAATTTTTAAAGAACTGTTTTCTTCAGTGAACTTTTCAACCTCCTTTTCCATTTGTCTAATTCTGCTTTTTAAAGCATTTTTTCTCCTCATTGGCCTTTTGGATTTCTTTTTCCTTTTGGGTTAGTCTATTTTTAAAAGTGTTATTTTCTTCAGCATTTTTTTTGGATCTCCTTTAGCATGCTGTTGACTCACTTTTCATGACTTTCTTGTATTACTCTCATTTCTCTTCCCAGTTTTTCCTCCATCTCTCTTACTTGATTTTCAAGGTCTCTTTTGAGCTCTCCCATGGCCTGAGATCATTGCAAATTTATTTTGGAGGTTTTGGATGAAGAAGTCTTGACTCTTATGTCTTCCTATGGTTGTATGCTTTGTTCTTGCTCATCTGAAAGGATGGAGGAAAATACCTGTTCACCAAAAAGTAACCTTCTATAGTCTTATTACCCCCACCCCCTTTTGGGCATTTTCCCAGTCAGTTACTTGATTTTTGAATCCTTTGTCAAGCAAACTGTATACTCTAGGGACCTGTAAGTTCTCAGTTCCTCCAAGGTGGCACAAACAAGGTTTGCTCCTCTCCTGGTCTGAGCTCTGGTCTGGGAGCAACCTGAAGTTTTTCTGCCCTGGTTCTGCAAGTAGGGTTCCCTCTCCACAACTACCTCCAGTTTCACCATGCCAGAATTCCTCCTCACCCCAGGGCCACCATTCTGTACTGAAATTCAGATCAGTTGCTTGATTTTCCCAGGGTCTTTAGGCCCAGGCCTCTAAAAGGGGATGCTGCTGCAATGACTTCCACTGGCCAGGGCTGGGGCTAGGGCTGGATCTTGCTCCCTTCTTACCCTGGTGAAAGAGCTTTCTCACTGACCTTTGAAGCTGTCTTTGGCACTTGTGGGTTGAGTAATCTTAGAACTGCAGCTGCTACCTGTGATTCTGTGCCCTGAAGCCTGCTCCAGTCCTGTCTTTGCTGTGTGGTGCAGCCAAGGCTGGGCTTTACTCCATGGGCTGTGCTCCACTCTGAGCCCAGTGTGATAGACCTTTCCTTTCGACCTTCCAGGCTGTCTTGGGCTGGAAATCTCTTTCACTCTGTCGTTTTGTGGATTCTGCTGCTCTAGAATTTGTTTAAAGTCATTTTTTGCAGGTATTTTATGGGTTATGGAAGGAGAGCTACAGCAGATGCAGTAGTCCAACCATCTTGGCTTGGCTCCCTAGACATATCTTTAAACATTCTGCAAGGGAACATTGATCAGGCAGCTGGACCAAGCTCTGGCCTTGGGGAAAGAAGCATGGACTTCTGCCTAGAATTCCTCCATCACTTCTTTAAGATGGCTTTGGTGGAATTAAATTTAAAGTTGACCTTCAGGGATCACTATGCACCAGTCTTAATGGGTTCACGAGGACAGGCTCAGTGAAGAAGCAGGAGTTCAGTGATAAACCAAAAAATAAAGGGGGAGGTCTTTTATTTGACTAGTCAGGAATAAACTCATTAGAGATCATTTACAAGGAGTATAAGGCAGAAACATATTTTTATATACACTATTTTTAGGTAACAAGCATAGAGTATATGGTGGACATACCTGGCCCACATTCTATGCCAGTCTATATGCCTGTGTCTATACTATGTGTCAAAAGTTACATGTTCTGTCATTGAAAATAGAAGTGAGAATCTGAAAGACAACCATTTTTTGATTGCTCTGGAATCTGTGTCAGAGACAAAGGAACTTAAGAAGGTACTAAACATATTCTAAAAGTCAAAGTGGTCACTTCTTGTTCCTTTCACTGTGTTTGCCTTTAACAGCAGTTCTTGCAGTTGAACTTGTAGTTCTTGCTAAGACCAAAGGATATAAGAATAAGTGTTGATAAAGATAGGTGAAAGAAAGTCTTGTGAAATCTGCTGAGATTTCTGGAAGAGAGCTGTTTTGAAATTGGAGAATACAAGATCATCAATACTGGAAAGAAGAGAATGTTTGGAGACCTTTTTTTTATCATCGATAAAATGAGAAAGCTAGATTAGATTGTCCCTGAGGCTTCTTCCATCTCTTAGTCAATGATACTTTAATTTTATGTCAAATGACCAAACTTTAATACTTGGTTTTATAGCCCTCTCCTCCCCTAGCCCTCAGCACCTTCTGATAGGCATGGAAGTATAGATGCATAAAAATAATACTTGTTTTTTTATTTTCTTTTGAGAAGCAACTTTAGTCTTCCTGATTATGCTGAAAGTTTGGGCATAGTCCAGCATGATTAGCATCCAATGATGAAGACTACCAGTAACTCCTACTCTGAACTGAGCATCACTGTAGAACCCCAAGTTGTGTCAGAAGATGTGTTTCTTCCATTTGATGTGGGAATTTAAAACTCCAGGCAGCAAGGACAACGCTCTCCTTCCTGGACGCTAAACAAGGCATATGTTCATGAAGTCCCTTTAAGAACCAGCATTTTACTAAGAACCAGAATCCACAGGGTTGGTCTTGGGACTTTAGAATAAAATGACTCAGTAGGACATTAGACATTGTCAGAGAAATTTCTCTCTCAGGGAATTAACCAAGAATATGAACTACCTTTCCCCAAGGTTCTCTCTGACCCACTGAACCTGGAGCTTTGTGCCTGAGCTTTGCTTGCTTTGAACTTGGCCTTCCTGACTTCAGCTGCCCTTTATGCCAGCTGCCTGCCTTATTTGCTATTATGAAATCAATTACAGAGGGTTCCTGTGACCTGTTTCCCCTGTACCATGAACTGGCAGCTGGTCTTATCACTGGGGTCCTGCAAGATTGTAATGACTTCCATAAGGTGTGGTGTGGTTATCTAAATATTAATTGGATGTAGTTATTGAAAGTTTTCTCTGGAATAGTGTATCAGTACATTTTAGATATGGACTTTTATTCTGTCTGATGGTTTATTATTTGCCTGTGAATTTCCATACAGAATGTTTCACCTGTCAAATTCCTTGACCCTCTACAAGAGCTTTTCTAGAGGAAAGAAAAAGATTTAGTGGGACAGATTCAGGCTAGGTTAGATACCAGAGGTAATAGAATTTATCACTGTAGAACCATGAGGGGCAAGGTGCAGGGAAAGACAAGAACTGCTGTAATCATGTTGGGATATAATGAAGATAATTATGTTATAGTAGAAAAAGCATTGAATTTGGAGTTAGGAAATGGGGGTTCAAGTCCCAGCTCTGCCACTTAAGAACTTTATGGATTTGACAAAGGTAATAATTTTATTCTGTCATAGAATTGTTATGAAGATAAAATGATAATGATCAAAATCCTTTACTCTTTCAAATGTACAAAGTACTTTCCTTATAGAACCTCGTGGGATAGGTATTATATGGGCAAGAGAAGGGGATCCAGCTCACCTCAGTTAAACCCATAAGTTGCAGATTTCTCAATAAAGCAAAGCTGTGAACTGTGCAGTGAACTATGTTTTTCCTTTATTCAGATCTTGGGAGTAGAGAGTGGATGAGGAGCAAACAACGCATCCAGCCAGGAAATGGGAGACACACTAGGAAAAATTAGATGCATAGAGGAAAGACAGCTTTAGAATTCTCCTAGGGCACTGACTCTCAGAACCCAGCAGAGACCTATACATATGGGGAATTTCAGAGCACTCCATAAAAGGATAAAAGATTTCCAGTAATCAAGAGTTGTGAATTACCTCTTTGCCTTACCACCATTATAACTGCTCATTATTCCTAAGGACCTGTATGTACTGCATGTACTTACACAGTGTGTATCTCAGATTTTCTGGGAAATGATTTGTAGCAAGTGTTAACACTTTAGTAAAACCTTTCTCTAAAAAGTTAATTAAGTCTGATTGTTAATTAATGTAGAACAAATTGTATGGAAACTTGTGAACAACAGTATTAGAATCCTCCAGCCCCTCAACGACTCAGGCTCCTTTTTTAATTCCCTTGAAACTTTTAAATTTTGTTTTGTTTTTTATTGTTGACCACCTACTCTTCCTTGTTGCTGTCATATATTCACTTTCATTGGATCTTGGCTGGTTCTCTTCCTGATTGTTCTCAATCTCCTTAACTGGATCATCATCTGTATCTTGCTTTTAAACTGTATGCTCCCCTCACTCTTTCTGTGTTCTAACTAAACTGTTATATTTGTTATTCTCCAAACTCCCCATTGCCCATCCCTGGGTCTTTGCATTGGCTGTTTTCCATACCTGGAATATAGTCTTTTTTTCATCTCTACTTCTTAAAATCCCTAGCTTTCTTCAAGTTCAGCCCATATGTCATTACAACATGAAACCTTTCTTGATTTCCATAATTGTTGATTCTATTTCTTTTCTCCAATTATCTTATGTTTATTTATCAGTTTACTTATCAATCTGCCCTAGCAAAATATAAGCTCCTTGAGGGCTATGAGATTTGTTAGTTCTGCTATTGCCAGACATGTGTGAGATTGCTTTGGACATGATGCCATGTTTTTTGGATCGGCTTGGATTTAATTGATAAAGTGCTCAGTGTTTGTGCACAAACTATGCATTGAAGGATTGCTACTTTGAATAATACTCCTTCCTGCACAAACCCTCAATCATCTCATTAATTATTCTTAGAACTCTAAGACTTCAATTAAAGTTTGGATAATTTCCAGTCAAAATTTGCAAAAGGATCTTTAAAGAAGATAAGGCTAATAACTTTCATGTTCATCTTAAGTACAGTGAGGAGAACTTTCCAATCCTCCTTATCTGTATCATTTTCTAGTTAAATCTGGATGAGTTCCTTATTTTTTAGGGTCTCTTTTTATGGGAGTAAAACCTCAGACTCATAGTTTCTATCATTGCTTCAAAACCTCAGTCATCTGTACAATGAGGACATGAACCTGTGGCATTGTTTCTCTTTGGTAAGAACAACAGATGTTTTGAAATTAATTGCTGTCATGGCTTCCATTCATTATTTGCAAATGATGAAGGGGTTTCCACTGATGACAAGGACAAATGTTAGCCACTGTATGAAACAGCTAGGTGGTGCAGTCCATGGAACACTGGGTCTGGAGTCTCAAAAACCTGCATTTAAATGCTGCCTCAGATACTTACCAGCTGTTTGATTCTTGCTAAGTCACTTAATCTCTGTCTACCTCAGTTTTCTCCTCTCTAATGTGGGAAAAATAGCAGGAATAGTAATAACCTCCCTGAATTATTGAAAAGATCAATTTAGGCAATATTTTTTAAAAAAGAACTTTGCAAACTTTTCCCTACTCTACCGTTAAAGTTTTCCATATAACAAAGAAAAACCTTTAAGGAAAACCAGGAAACAAAATGATGATGAAGTGTGAAGAAAAAGATAACATTACTCTTCCATAACCCCCTTCCTTTCTTTTGTGAGCAAAGATATATCTTTTATCATTAGACATCCAGGACAGCTATGGAAATTGAGAAAGTCCTTGCAACTGTTAATCAGTGTTCAATTGCCTTTTAGTATTGTTTTCATTTATATCATTTTAGTCTCTGTGTATATTTTTATTTCAGGATCTTATTAAATGAAACCAGGAGAGTCTTCAACTTTGCAATTTTGTCTCTCCCAAGTGTTGAGCAGTTTTAAGCTATTTTAAAGACTCTCGCGATACCTTCTTACTTAATAAAGGTCTTTCAAGGGACCAACTGCAATAAATGTCTTCAATACTTCAGATATGCAGTTTCTCCATTGTGGATCTTTTCTCCATTTACATAAATAGATATCTTTATGCCTTTAATAGATAGTCTTTTTGAGATGCCAAGACCCCAGAGTTTGTCAGTTGCTGGTGATCTTTTTTGTTTGTGAGCTTTTCCCAGAGAAGAGGCACATAGTCCATAATAGGCTCTGCTTTAAACCTTTTCCTTTTGGTAAGAAGAAGGCAAACATTTTTAAGTATCTACTATGTACCAGGGTATGTGCTGAATGCTTAAAACATGTCTCATTTAATCTTTAAACAACCTTGGGAAGTAGTTGCTAATATTGCCTCCATTTTATAGTTGAGGAAAGGTAGACACAAGTTAAATGGTTTGCTTAGCTAGTAAATGTCTGAGGCCAGATTTGAATCAGGTCTTCCTGACTCCAAGCCCATGTTTGAAGGTGGTAACTCAAAAAACTTGCTCTGTTGGAATAACTTTTGGAAACCCAGGGTCACCCCTAGACTATGAAGAAATATCAGTGTAGGATTTTAGTAGAGAAAAGCCCTATATTATCTATAGGAATGGGTCTTTTATCATTCTTTTTCAGTAATTTTTCTCTGAGTATTAGAATAGTTTAAATCTGCATTTATTTTGGTGGGAACACACTTCCTACTTATAGCAGTGTGTAAATTAATGGGGACAAAGTAAACTTATTGACTTTCACAACAACCTAATAATATTTTCACATTTAAACAAAAACTTTTAATCTGAATCAAGTTCTCCTTTTGCTGTCATCACTTTTTTATATGATTACACTGAATTCGTAAGATTTTGACAACTTTAATTCTTGATCATGGAATCACATTTTTATCACATTGCATATTAAGCTCATCTTTGACAAATGGCTCATTTTTTCTCATGTCTGGCCTTAATGAGAACCCATGGGTTTTTAATAGAGTTAAAGTCAGACAAATCCTTAGGCCAACTGAATATGTTTATATCTAACTTCGGAATAACCTTGTCAACCTTTTGTGACATGTGTCATGCTATAAGATCATGTTGTAGTATTCCACTACCCTTTTGGAATTTCTTTTATTTCAGAACAATTCTGTTTCTCAATGTAAGAGGGGTTTAAGAACCAATTTGGGCCAAGATGGCAGAGTAGAAGCAGGAACCTGCTAGAGCTGTCCCTCCAAACCCCTCAAAAAACCTGTAAAAATGACTTTAAACAAATTCTAGAACAGCAGAATCCACAAAATGACAGACTGAAGCAAATTTCCATCCCAAGACAAGCTGGAAGGTTAACAGGAAAGGTCTATCACATAGGACTGGGAGTGAAACATAGTTTGACCAAGGGCAAAACAATGTAGATGGAGCTGGAGAAGGCCTTAAGGGACTGAATTGCTTGTGACTGCTGTGTTTTCTATCTAGACTTTTCAACCCACAAATGCCAAAGATAGTTTTGAAGGTCAGTGGGGAGGGTCTCTCACCTGACTGAGAGGGGAGCATGGTCTGACCCCAGCACTAGCCCCAACCCCAGAGCAATGGCAGCCACTGCTAAAGAATCTGGAGCTGTCCACTTAACAAAGAGCTCAAAAGCCAAGTAATTGGCTAGGAAAATGAGCAAGTGGGGGAAAACCAGACTATAGATTCGTACTTTCTCAATTAAGGGATATTTTCTTATGTCACTGGTGATGAAGATCAAAGCATACCAGGAGAAGAAGACAACAAAGCCAAAGCTCCTGAATCCAAAACCTCCAAGAAAAATATGAATTGGTTTCATGCCATAGAAGAGTGCAAAAAAGATTTTGAAAATCAAGTAAGAGAAGTAGAGGAAAAATTGGGAAGAGAAATGATAGTGATGCAAGAAAATCATGAAAAATGAGTCAACAGCTTGCTAAAGGAAACCACTCCCAAAATGCTGAAGAAAACAAGCAGCTTTAAATTAGACAAATCCAAATGGCAAAAGACCTCCAAATAGTCAATCGGGGAAGAATGCCTTAAAAAGCAGAATGGGCCAAATGACAAAATAGGTCCAAAAGCCCACGGAAGAAAATGATTTCATAAAAATTAGAATGAAACAAATGGAAGCTAATGACTTTATGAGAAATCAAGAAATTATAAAACAAAGCCAAAAGAATGGAAAAATAGAAGAAAATGTGAAGGATCTCAATGGAAAAACAACTGACCTGGAAATTGAATCAGGACAGATAATTTAAAAATTATTGGACTACCTGAAAGCCATGATCAAAAAAAGAGAATAGACATCATCTTTCAAGAAATTTAAAAAAAAAAAGCTGTCCTGATATTCTAGAACCACAGGGTAAAATAGAAATGGAAAGAACCCACCAAACACCTCCTGGAAGCAATCCCAAAAGGAAAGCTCCTAGGAATATTGTAGCCAAGTTGCAGAGTTCCCAGGTCAAGAAGAAAATGTTACAAGCAACCAGAAAGAAACAATTCAAAGACTGTGGAAATAAATCAGGATAATGCAAGATTTAGCAGTTTCTATACTAAGAGATCAGAGGGCTTGCAATGTGATATTCCAGATGTCAAAGGAGCTAGGACTAAAACCAAGAATCACCTACCCAGTTAATCTGTGTATAATACTTCAGGAGAAAAAAATGGTGTTTCAATGAAATAGAGGACTTCCAAGAATTCTTGTTGAAAAGATCAGAACTGAACAAAAATTTGAATTTCAAATACAAGAATCAAGAGAAGCATGAAAAGGTAAAAAGGAAAGAGAAAACATAAGGGACTTATTAAAGTAGAACTGTTTCAATTTCTACTTGGTGAGATGATATTTGTAACTCATGAGACCTTTCTCAGTATTGGAATAATTGGAGGGAATATATATATGTATTTCTGCATATATATATATATATATATATACACACACACACATACACACATATACATATGCATGTGTGTGTACATATATATTATATATGTATATTCATGGAGGGGGGGAGGGGAAGGGGGAGAGAGAGAGAGGCCACAAGGTGAGCTGAATATGAAGGAATGATATATAAAAAGAAAAATTAAGGGTTGAGAGGAATGTACTAGGAGAAAGAGAAAGGGAAAGGTAGAATGTAGTAAATTATCTGACATAAAAGAGGCAAGAAAGAGCTTTTACAATGGAAGGGAAGAAGGGTAAGATGAGAGGTAATAAGTGCGCCTTCCTTTCATTGGATTTGACTTCAGGAGGAAATAACATACACACTCAATTGGGTATGGAAGTTCATCTTACCCTACAGGAAAGCAGGAGGGAAGGGGATAAGAGAGGGAGGATAATAGAAGGAATGTCAGATTGGGGGAAGTGGTAATCAGAAGCAAACACTTTGTTAGAGGGACAGGTCAAAGGAGAGAATAGAACAAATGGAAGGTAGAACAGGATAGAGGCAAATATAGTTAGTCTTTCAAACTATGACTGTTATAGAAGTGTTTTATATGGATATACATGCATAACCTACATCGAATTGTTTGCCTTCTCAAGGAGGGTGGATGGGAACGGGAAAGGGAGAGACTATGGAACCCAAAGCTTTGAAAATGATTTTTAAATGCAACTAGAAAATAAGATATATAGGCAATGGGGTATAGAAATATAACTTGCCCTCCAAGAAAATAGAAGGGAAGAGAATAAGGGAGGATGGTGATAGAAGGGAAAGTAGATTGGAGGAAAGGATAATTAATCAGAATACATCCTGTCCTGGGGTGGGGGGAAAAGGGAGATGGGTAGAGAATTTGAAATTCAAAATTTTGCGGAAGTGAATGTTGAAAACTGAAAAAAAAGAATCAATCTGAGATTTGTAGTTCTGAGTTTTAAATTATTATTATTATTGTTAATAGTTATAAAAATATCGATATATTAATGACATATAATATATAAGAAGTAAAATATGTAATATAACACAATACTATATGATGACATATAATATATTATATATAACATAACAATGCATATAACCATACATACGATACGATATATTACATGATACAATATATAACGTAATATAATACAATATAAATAATGATATACTACTATATATTATGATATATTATGCAGCATAATATATGATAGGATATGTTATATGATATATAAAATATTATATAATATGATAGGATATAATTTATAATATATTAAAAGGATTAATTTTCTGATATTATTTAAATATTAAGTTATTTAAATATTGTGATTTTTGAGAATAGAGGGACTTGAGTTTTACACAGAACTTTTAAAGGAGACACACATAGCCTTCACAGAAACAGATTGAGAAGACAGATCTGGGAAATGACATTCCCAGTTTTACCTGAGACTCAATGGGGAGATTTGGTAAGTATTGGTGGCACTACTAGAAGAAATCAAAAGAATTTTAAAAGGGTGCAAAGCCACAGGAGAGAAAGCAGAGGTCCAAGTGGTCTATTTGACTTCTGCAGGTATATTGATATGGAGTATTCAGACTGAAGCAACCATTTTGTTTACCCTTTCATGAATGGAGGGAGTTTCCCAAAAGAAAGGCAGGCTCCTTTCCTAAGTTCATCTTCTTTATGCTTGTCCAGTAAAAGACCCTGTAATAGCCTCTATTGGCTTCCTTTACTTAATGTTTCCTGTATCTTGGATATGTGCGTGTTCATCCTTTGTTGTCAAAGAAGATCATGCCATAAGAGAAAAAATGATACGACTTGCACTTGAATTTGTTTTGAGTGAGGGAGAACTGTGAAGGTCACCAGACCCACTTCTCATCCAGAGCCATCTGAATCCCATGACCAGATATTCATCAGGATGACTGGAGATGACCCAGGATGAGGCAACTGGGGTTAACTGACTTGCCCAAGGTCACACAGCTATTAAATGTCAAGTGCCTGAGATGAGATTTGATCTCAGGTCCTCCTGATTCCTGCACTGGTGCTTTATCCACTGCATCACCTAGCTGCCCATCTTGGATATATACAAGTACTGAAATTGGAACAGAGAACCAAATCTCTACATGAATGTTAGACATTTTCCTAACTGAAAGCTACAAGTTATTATTACATTAACAACTTTTTGTCTAATATAATTTCTATAAATGGACAAAGGTGGAGACCATGTGGAGCTGAGTGCAATCATATTGCATCTACCCCCAAAACTGAGCTAATAGTTGTAAGAGGATGTGGCTGATAAAGTCTCCAGACAGATGGAGGTTAAGGAGGTCATGGTGGTGGCCAAAGAAAAATCATGCCCTAAATCACTACTAGGGTGGAAATACAAATCCTGGGAAAAAGTCAGCTCTGTCCTCTCTATCAGAGAGGAAAGGAAAGAAAAAAATCAAGTGCTAGGCTGTCAGCTCTGTGCTCTATAGTGAGACCCAACGGTGTTACATCAGTATATCAATATATTTATTAGAGTTTGTTCCTCAATGAGAACAAAATTCCAAGTCCATAAGAAGTAAAAATTATCAAAACATTTTTCATGGATTATTTTATAGTCTGATGAAGATGCCCAGACCTTATAGGCTCACCTGTACTTCTAATAGTGGTTTTGGAGTAGCCTTGAATGAAAAATTAAGTTTCATCAGTAAAAGTTACTTTTTTCCTGTAATACATTAAGGGCTAGAAGGAGCCCTAGAGGTATTGAGACTTTCTTCCTCTCATTTTCCAGATGAGAAACTAATGTTAAGTGAATTGGCGACTTGGTCACTGGGTCTCACAGTTAATAGATATTTTAGATACGATTTGAATCCAGGTCTTCCTAATTCTAAGTCTGGTGCCCTGTCCACTATATCATTATACATATTAATCTTTGATCCTTTCCTTTTTGTAGTATTTTAACTATAAGTGTTTTTTTAATTTTCATAACAATTTCAGTATGTATTTTTTTGATCTTATTGTTATTCTTCCAATATCAGAAAATCTGTAACACACTGTACGGAATTCAGTAACAAGTCATCTAATTTATCAACTTTCCCTTTGTTTTCTGAGGATTAATTAGTTGATTTTTATGCAGTAATTTGTCAGTTCTTGGCATTAATCTTTTTTTTTTTAATTTTCGAGTAGACTTTTTATATATTGTATTTCGTTGTGTACTTGAACAATATTTGAAATGCTTTACTTCCTCCACACCAAAAGGTATTGCAATAATCATTTATATAGCACCTACCATGTGCCAGGCATTGTGCTAAACCCTTTTTACCTGTGAGAAGCATACTATTATTATCCTCATTTTATCATTGAAGAAACTGAAAAGAGGTTAAATGACTTGCCTAGGGACACACAGTTGTTGTGATGCGGCATTTGAACTCAGGTCTTCCTGACTTCAGGTGTAGCACTATAGCCATTCTACCACCAGTTGCCTCTGTAAATGAAGTATGTGTGTTCAGAACTTAAACTTTTGCCCATTTCCTTGGAATACCATCTAACTTAAAAATCACAGAATACAACAAAAATCAGTGAAAAACATGCATGATAGAAATCCAGAACCCAATGGATAAAAAACTAATTAACAGTGGAAAAAATATCCCAATCTAGTTTCTGTTGGTTGAGATCAGACACTCTGAATTGACTCAGTGACTATAATATGCTATACAAAATTCAATAACATCTCATCCAGGTGTACCTCTGGAAGTTTTCATTTTCTGATGATTAATTAGTATGGGTATATGAACATTGCTATTCTCAAATGACATCTCATCAAAAGGATTGCTTGTCCCAAGTAATTTGCACAACATCGTCTTAACAAATAATCTCTCACCCCTACAGACTACCTCGCATGAAAAGTCAAACATTTTATCTTGTATTTTTCATCTTATTTAGTCCTCTAATTTTTTTTAACCTTATCCTGAGTAATCACAGTTCTTGATGGTGCATTCATTACATCTGGTTTTCATCTTTAATCCAAACCCTTAATTATATTTCTTTTTTCCATTATAGAACTTCTAAGGCAAATCACTTTGTAGCACTTATAGTTGCTTGATAATTTAAAAAAAAAAACCTTATTCTATGTTCACACCCATTTCCTTGGAGAAAGGGTGCTTCTAGGTAATTGCTTTGTGGTTCTTTGTTACAGAATTACTTATTGGCCCATATCCAGACCTTTATCAAAAGGCCTGTTACCTGCTACTCCTTATAAAGCTCACTTGAACTGAAGGAGAACCAAGTGTGATCTGGGATAAATATTTTTCTGGTATTATTAAAGAGTAGCCAAGAAGGGAGCCAAGTGATCCTGCATCTGGTGTTTTAGAACATATTGTGAGAAGAATGGAGAAGCTGGGTTTACTTATGAGGCTAACATAACCTTTGACTTTTGTTTCCATTGATGGGAAAAGAATATAGACCTGGTTTTGGTTGTAAGATTTTGAATGATTTTTCCTCCATTATGACTCATAAGAAGGGAAGCACACTCCCCAAGGTGATGACTGCACGTCATGGACACAGGACACCCTTTGTGTAAGTTGAATTTTTATTTACTATTTTATCAAATGAATTCTGATAAAGCAAATATTCACTAAATGGTAATATTTAAATCTAGTCAGATTTGTCTGATAATCATACTTTATTCCTACCATGGTATAAGTTAGTAGCACTCATATTTTTGACTAAAAGAAATACATAACTTTTGTCTTCCACTCCTTTCCCATGTTTTCATTGCCAATCTCTTTTGACTTCCTCACCTCCAGTCTTCCTTAGTGAATAATATGGAATTGAATAGGACGTCATATAAAGTATTACCCATGGATTCAAAAATCAATTTTAATAGTACAAAGTGACTAACCCACATCTCTCTGTTCCTGTGCTTTACCTCCTCTCTTTTTTCCTATGCAAGAATGGGTATTGGTGACAGATCTAAGAGTTAACATTTCTCAGTCTCTGACTCTTGATTTTGGCTTAGACTATTGAAGGGATATGTAAACATTGACTGTGTATGTTCAGTGTTGAATGAAAATTCTTTAAATATGAGTCCAGGATTACAAAAGGCCATTGCTTTGGGGGAATAATCATGTATCTGCTCTTTTTTGATATGCTAATGCTAGTAAAAATAATTCAGCTTTGCATTTTTGAGTAGACTTAGAAACCTACTATTCATACCCTAAAACAATTTTCAAATAGTGTTTGTCAACTCACACTGATAATAGAAAAGTAAATAGAGCTGCATATGGATTGCAAATGTATACATCTCTGGAGTCTGAGTGTTTTAAGACATTCTCGATGGCAAGCTCTTTATTTTCTGATAGCTGAACATTTGAGTCTAGGCATCAGTTTCATCATCTGGAGTTGATGCAGAAAGAAAGTTGTGGTTACTGTCTGGACTGCTGATAGAAGGGAAGGCATAGATTTCATTTTCTCACCAAAAAGTGATTCATCTGCCTTAACTCTCAGACTAATGGCATGTCTGTGTTTATGGCAGCGTGGGCATGTAGGGATGTCTTTTAAGACATATTTATCTCTCTACTAAAGACAGATGATGACTAAGATGAGAATTTTTATTCCCAGGCCTTACTGGATATAAGCTTCTCTATCATTACCATTATCTCCAGCAGACATTTATGGCAATTTATTAATGGGAAAGCAAGGTGGCTCAGCGGGCAGAGATCTGCCCTTAGAGTTAGAATGACCTGGGTTCAGGCCTTGCCTCTGGCTTATGCTGAATGAATGAGTTTTGGTTAAATTTTTAACCTCACACTTCCTCTGGCACTGACAAAGGCTATAAATTATAAGACAGTTACCACTTAGGTGAAGGGAATATTGGGATCATTTAACTTCTTGGTAGCAGCACTATAACCCTCTACATGACATCCATGCTATAGTGGTAAGACAATCTTAAGAAAAGACTCTTTTGGTATAGCAGGTATTCCAACTGTATGGACTGAATGCAGACCTATAAGATGATGGTGGTGGTGATCACAGCCATGATAATGATTTATATCCTACCTGCCACATCACTGATGTAGGGATAGAAACTGGATCTCAGAGCTGGAAGAGCTGAGTTCAAGTCCTATCTCTAACTCACATTGACTATGTGATTCTGGACAGAAATCAAATCTTGCAATTCTACAGGCAACTTTCTTAGACCCACATTACGCCAAATTTTATGCTATACACATGTAGCATTATTGAAAGTTTCCAGTACAGTTTTCTTATGAAAGAAATGTTCAATTTTAAGTGCTTCTATTACTCAAAATGACTGTTTTAATTCAGAGGTGACCCTTGGACAGCTTAAAACTGAGAAAGCAGAATCAAAAATTAAGGAAATGATCAGTAGCTAACACCAACATTAGAGGGGAACTGCTCAAGAATTACTGTTATTAGAGTTGTCAGTTTCATCCTTTTGGAGAAATTATTCAAGCAAAGCATTTTTTTTTGCTCCACATGACTTTAAAGAATGGTAAGTTATGAAGTCACTTTATCATCATGACCTTGACCTTCAGCATCTCAAACAATTTTTAAGTATCTTCACCTATATTTGTCAGTAAGGTGCTCCATACTATCTAGTGACAGAATGCTGAAGACATTGTCCAACTAAGAGGCCCCCTGTACTTCCCAGTCTCTTGACCCCTATACAAAGATGTAGAAAACCATGCACATTACATGTAATCTCCCTTTCAGCATTTTGTGTTGTTCCTTACTTATGAAGTCAGGGATTGTGAGGAGATATTTATTGACCATACTCCTTTGCTAGATCCTCCTTCAGATCATACCTCCTAACTGTAGATGTCCCTCAGGTTTCTGTCTTTTTTTCTCTCTCTATACTACTTACTTGATGATCTCAACAGCGTCTATGGATTTAATATCTATCTTCATGCTGATGATTCTCAAATCTGTCTATCCTGTCCCAATGTCTCTTCACATCTCCAGTTTGCCTTTCAGCTATCTCAGATTGGATGTCCAGTAGCTGTTTTAAGCTTAATATGTCTGAAACAAAATTCATCATCTTTGCCCCTAAACTCTCCCCCAATCCTACCTTCCCTATTACCATAGATAACAACACCATCCTCCCAGTTCCTCAGACTCACAGCCTAGGAGTCATCCTGGGTTCCTTTCTATCTCTCATCCCCCATATCCAAACTTGGCACGTCCTGTTGAATTACCTTCATAATATCTCTTGAATACTCCCTGTGTTTCCCTGACCCTGCTATCACTCTAGTACACATTCTCATCACTTCACATCTAGATTATTATAAAAGTCTGCTGGTGGTTCTGCCTACTTCAAGTCTGTCCCTACTCCAATTCATCTTTCATTCAGCTGCTAACGTGATTTTCCTAAAGCGCAGGTCTTATGTCACTCCTTACTCACTAAACTCCAGTGACTTCCTATTGCCTCTAGGATCAAATGCAAAATCCTCTGTTTGGCATTCAAAGCCCTTCATAACCTGGCCCTGTCCTTCCTTTCCAGTGTTCTTACATCTTATTCCCCAACATGTATTCTTTAATCCAGTGATACTGGCCTCGTAGTTGTTCCAGGAACAAGAAACCATTTCTCAGCTCTGGACATTTTCTCTGCCTATCTCTCATGCCTGGAGTATTTTCCCTCTTCAGCTCTGTCTGACCACTGACCTCCCTAGCTTCCTTTGTTGCTTAGTCATTTAGTTGTGTATGACTTTATGTGGAGTTTCCTTGGCAAAAATACTGGAGTGGTTTGTCATTTGCTTCACTAGCATGTCCCCATTTTCAGAGTTACTTGCCTAGGGTCACACAACTAGTGTCTGAGGATGGATTTGAATTCATACTTTTAAGTCTCAACTAAAATCCTATCTTCAATAGGAAGCCTTCTCTAAGCCCTCTTAGTTCCAGTTATTTCCCTCTGTTAATTATTTTCTATCTATCCTCTATTTGTCTTATATATATATATGTTTGCATGTTATCTCCCACATTCGATGGTAAATTTCTAGATTGTCTTTTGCTTCTTTCTGCCCCAGTGCTTAGCACATAATGGGTACTTAACATATGGTGAGTGATTGATTGATGTGACTTCTGATGACTAAAGAGCAGGAACATTGGTTTTTCATCTCTACAAAAAAGCAAGGGCCATGTATTATGGAGAGCTGGGCTGCCCTGATTGTGGAGCTGTTGGAACCCACAGGTCCCACACATTAGAGTGGGGCAGGCTAGAAGTTGGGTATGGCAAGTTTGATGGCAGCCTTTCTGAAAGACTTGCTCAACTTGCTTTGTTTTACCATAATTTTGCCATAATCTGAACACCACTGCATCCAAATCTGTGGTGCATCTACCACCTCTCACAAATGAAACCTAGTGGTATTCTTTTCTCTGAAACTTTCTACCCTTGCCCTTGTTCTTGTCTGATCCTTTCTTTATCCCTGGCTGTCCTTAGTTCTGTCTTTGCTTGGCTTTTTTTTGGTATTATGTATGGAATGTCCACTGCAATAAAACCAAGAGATGTTTTTCAAATGAACTATTATGTAGCAATGCTTCCTTTATATAACAGTGAGCCACTGGTGTTTTTCAAGTCAGGTGTGACCATGGTCAGAAGCCTGAAAGGTGACCCTGGACCACATCTTCTTATCTGCTCACTTGTACTCTGTTTTGATCCTGACACTTGTTCCTCGACTCAGAACCACGTATCCCTAAGATACATGCCAGAGGCACCTCATACTTCTGAATTATTCCTGAGCAGGTTATTACACTACTAGGGAGAAGCCAACCTTGAAGGCTCTAGCCCCCACTATTCTTCCCAACTTTGTGCCATGCATAGAATTGATACACATCACCTATAGCTTCAATGACATTCCTGATAAAATCATTGAATGTAACAGGGCTGAACATAGAGTCCTTTGCCTCTCTGCTAGTTCGCCATGTTGATACTGATTCCATCATAAATACTTTTTGGATACAAGTCTTGAACCAATTCCAAATTGACCTCACTTATTTAAAAACAACAACAAAAACATGTTGAGAGATTTTGTTAAATATTTTGTATGAGTCCAGGTATGCCAGGTCCATCATATTCTCATCAAATATTTTAGAAGCCCTGCCTAAAAAAGAAGGAAAGTTAGTTTTGATGACTTGTGCTAGATGTATCTGTGCAGACTTGTATTGAGGACCATTGTAACTAGTCACAAAAACCCTTTTTAATACTTACTACAATTTTGCCAGGCATTGAAATACAACTTACTGATCTATAGTTTATAAAATAGACATTGTTTTTGTTTTTGAAAATGAGGGTCACATTTGCCTACCTCCAGTCCTAGAGATCAGCCATCACATCTTCTGGTTCTTTCAGAAACCTGGCGTGCAGTTCATTCAGGTTTGGTGATTTGAAGTAAATGGATGCTGCTAGGTTCTCTTTTACCATCTACTCATTAGTCTTTGTTTCAAAACCTGTTAATCACCTTTGTTCTGTGGTTGCCAGACTGAAGATATTCTCCTTACTAGGGAAAATAGGAGTGAAATACTCACTGAAAATTTTTTTTCTTTCCTTCATAATCCATTATTTCCTCATATACTGGTTCTAATCCTTCTTCTTTCCCTCAACCTATCTAAACTAATTGTACTTTAGCATTTGTTATGTGCCTTGACTACTCTGGAGCTCACAGACTGGAGGACAGGTCCCTGACCACCTAGCACAGATTGAATGTAAATACTAAATAGCAACTGTTTCTCTTTTATTCAGGGGCCCAGTGGGTCTTCCCCTCCCAGTTTGATTTTTTTTAAAGGGGCCATCCCTTGTGTAATTACTTAAAGAGGCTTATTCATTGAATGAATGTGTCTCACTCAAGGTGAAAATGTGATAAGACTTTAGCATAGAGCGGCCAGGTTCTCACATTTCATCCTGGGCCATCTCCAATCATTCTAATGATCAGGCCACTGGACCCAGATGGCTCTGGAGGAGCTCTCCTTCATGCAAATCAAAGTCAGCTGCAAGTAATATTGACATATTGATGTTACGGTCCTCTTCGAGAACGAAGGAAAACACAACACACCTTGGTTCATTCTAGGCTACAACTTTCTTATTATTACGCTTACATGACCATCCCACTCTTTTGTGGTCATGCTTTTGTAGACAACCTTCATTTATTTCTATTGTATACATGTGTGTGTGTGTGTGTGTGTGTGTGTGTGTGTGTGTGTGTAAGATCTCCCTTCCCCCTTTTCTTCCTCATTTGGCTCTTTGTGTTATTCACTCATAACAGTCATGTCCAATTCTTTTTGAGTATTTTCTTTGCAAACATACTGCAATGGTTTGCCATTTCCTTCTCCAACTAATTTTACAGATGAGAAAACTGAGGTGGAGTTAAATGGCCTGCCCAGAGTCATACATCTAGTAAGTGTATGAAGTTGGATTTGAACTCAGTTTTTCCTCACTCTAGGTCTGGTGCTTTATCCCCTGTGCCACGCAGCTCTTTGGTTCTTTAAAGACTTCCAATTCTCTTGAGACATATTCCCCTCTGAAGTCTGGGTTATAAGATCCTAGTTATTTTTTTCTTCTAAACTCTTTGAAACTTTTCATTTTCAAGTCAAGGATATCTAGTATGGCTTCAAAAATATGGACCTCACAGTGACCTCAGCTGTCATCTGTTCCAAGCCCTTCATATTTCAGATAAGGATACTGAACACCAGGGTGGTAAAGTGATTTTTCTTAGGTAATATTGATAATAAGAACTAGGATTCAAACTCATGTCCTCGGACTCCAAGGCTATCTTCATCTGACTGTATGTCATTGCCCACTCCTATTTTGAGACAATAGGTCTAGAACTAAGAGAGTTATTAGAGGCCATCTAACCCAACCTCTTCAATTTACAGATGAAAAAAATTGAGGAAATTCCCCTAGTTAAGTGCCTTACACAAGGTCACGTTGGTAGTGAACAAAGATAAACCAAAACCCATGTTCCCTGACTCTAGAACCATGAACATCTAGTATCATAGATTTAGAGCTAGAAGTGACTTTAGAGATCATTGAATCTGAGGCCCAAGCTAGTGACTTGCCCAGGGTCACACAGCTATGTGTTTGAAACAAGAATAGAACCCAGGTTTTATTCTTTCCATTATTTTTTGTTCAGTCATTTAGTCACTTCCAACTTTTATTACCCCACAAACCATTGTATGCCAGCCCCTTCTAATCTCCACTATCTCCCAAAGTCTTTCCAAGCTCATGTTCACTGCTTCCATGATACTGTCTATCCCTCTCACCTTCTGTTGTCCTCTTCTTTTTGTTGTCAATTATATACTATGATTCCTTTTTTCAGATCAAGTCTGGATTTCCCCTCCTTAACCACCTCAGACTCTTAAGAAACTGTGCTCACTTCCTTTCAAAGTTTCCCTCACTGTTATTCTTGTACTGGTTGAATGCTTGCTGAAATCATACAAAAAGAAACCATCTTATGTCCAGTCTAGCTGGAAATGTTAAATACCAAAAATCTTCCCCCAAAAATCCTATTAAAAAACTGCGTAGTTTTTGAAACTTAAGTAGTCTAGATAGTTGTGTAAACATCCAGTATGTGGAACTTCTGTCAGAACAACTCTTGAAATTCACAATATTTGGAAAGTTACAATCATCACTGGGGAATATAAACTTGACATTTTTTTCACCCTCCTATTCAATCCCTTTGGTCATCTAATTGGTCACTGTAATGTGACATTTTATTCTCATTATACTTGATTCTCCTGAGGATGCAAACAATCTTCCATTAGACTACTCATCCTGAATAAACAGGAAAACAACTGAAATAAGAAACAGGAGCAATAGGCAATCTAAATAATGTGTCCACACCAGTTTCATCTTATGTAATGAAAAATGCTAATTTTCCATTTAAAATAATGTGGTAGAGATTAATGAAGTCAATCAGTCCACTAATAGCAATTTTTAGAAGTCAATGCATCTTAGAGAATTTTGTTTGCCCCTTGGGGAGTTGGAGAAACAAGATGAAGTAATATTTACATGAAACTTTTGATGCTTATTTATAGATTTCTTTAAATGAGAAATGTTATATTAAAATATAGTATGAATATTTATTTTCTATTTGCAATAGTTAGGCCTTTCAATCTGTTTCCTGCAGTTAGAGGTCCATGGTATTTAAAATTCTTCCTATCTTATCTACATAAGGGCTTCCACAAATCCACAGATTGTCTCTATCACTTTCCTCTTCTAACTCCACCCTACTTTCTATTTGATAAATAATTTTTTAAAAACATTTGTTAAGGGCTGCCCCTTTTAAAAACATTTAAGTATTTACTACGTGTTAGAGACTATTAAGCTCAGAGGATGAAAAGAAAAAACAAACCAACCCAGAAATAGTCCCGGAGCTTATATTCTAATGGAGGAGAGAACAGATTATATATATATATATATATATATATATATATATATATATATATATATGGAGAGAGAGAAAGAGAGAGAGAGAGAGAGAGAGAGAGAGAGAGAGAGAGAGAGAGAGAGAGAGAGAGAGAGAGAGAGAGATATGGAGGGCATTCTTGGAAAGGAAGATACCAGCATTGTTTTGCCCTACAGATACTACTCTGTATCTACAGTCATCTTCTGACTGTCTCATAGAGAATACCATTTTAGATACCATTTATAATCATAGTCACCAACATTTATATAGGACTTAAAGGTTTACAATGTGTTTTATGTAAAAGGTGTGCTGAAAGTATTGGGGCAGTTTTAAGCTTTAGCAGATTAAACTGTACTAGGACCTTTGGAACACCCTGTATATCTCATTTGACTCCCATAACCCTTTGAAATAGAAACTATTGTTAACCCCTGTTACACAAGTAAGTAAATTGACCCAGGTAAGGTCACACAGCTAGAATCTGAGATAGGATTGTAATCCTGAGTCCAGTTACAATATTCTATCCACTGCACCACCCAGCTCCCACACAGTTCAGCCTCCTTGTCTTAAAAATGATAAAACTGATTTATTAAGCTCCTTCTGGGTGCCAGGATCTAAGCATTAAATTCTGAGGTTACAAGAAGAAGTAAAAAGCAGTCCCTGCCCTCAAGAAAAATTCAGTCTCCTGGTGATTTACTTAAGAACACATAAAAAGAAAGCTTCATAAACAGAAGTGGAATCTTTGTCCTCTGATTTCAGAGCCAGTTATCATCCCACTGTTCCAGGCTGTCTACTTAAGACTAATAGTTGGAAAGAGGAAGCTGGGGATATTTCAAGAGGGAAGGGGGCTGACTCATTGTCCTTTTAATATCAGTTGGCTATATACCATCGGTAGTCAGTGTTTTCGTCATCTTTGATTACTGTTTGCTCTCCTTCTCTAAATATGTATCTGATCTTCTTTCTACTACTTAGGGGCTGCCCAACTCCTTTTCACAGCCATATGTCCTATTTATTCCAGTTTTTTTCTCAAGTGGTATTTAGGATAGAGTTTTAAAAATAGGCCTTATTTTTATTTTGAACTTAACAAATGCCGAATAAAACAGGTATTTCCATATTTATAAAAAAACAGAAAAAGAGAGATATAATGAATCTGTGGATCTCTGTTATGTGTAGCTTGCCTTTTCCTTTGCATACATATGTATAAGCACATATACATATATAAACATATATGTGTTATATATGTATGTGTGTATACACACATATGTGTATATATATGTGTGTGCATATGTAGCATTCATCCTGGTACTTTTAAAGTTTTCTTACTTGTCTTCGTTAATTTCAGGTCTTCCTTCATTTTTTTCTCTGCATTTTAAAGCATATCTCAATGATCTTTTTCCTTTTTTTTTTTTTTTTACTGATTTGTACCGTTTTGCCCTTCACTCTTCCCCCATGCCACCACCATTAGAAAAAGAAAACCCCTGCAAAAAGTATGCATAATCAAGTAAGTCACATCCAAACATAGACTGTTGGAAATGTTTGTATTATGCAACTTGAGTCCATCACCTCATTGTCTAGAGGTGGGGAGAATGCTTTAGAATAAAGTGCTCTGGAATTGTGGTTGGTCATTGTATTAATCAAAGATCTTAAGTCTTTCAAAATTATGTTTTTTAAATACTATTAATATCATTGTCTATGATTTTCCTTATATTTAACTCACCCTACAGTCTTAGTATTCATAGAACACAAATCTAACTTATAAATTTTAATATGTTGTGGTAGCTTACTTGCTAATATTTTATTTAATGTTAGTAAAATAAAATATTTGAATATGTTTGAATTAATATTCATTAGTGATTTTGTTCTATAGTTCACTTAACTTCATTGACTTGATCTCTAGTTTAGGTATCAAGACCCTATTTGACTTACCAAAATAGTTTGGAAGAATTATTTATTTTTCCTATATTTGCAAATAGTTTATATAATATTGGAATTAATTGATCTCTGAATGTTTATTAGAATTCATTTGTAATGTACCTGGTCCTGTAGTTTTCCCCTTGGGAGTTCACTTATGCCTTATTCAAAAAAATCTTTTTTTATTGAGCTATTTAAATAATCTATTTGTTCTGTTATTAATACACTATTTAATCCACTTTACCTAAATTATCAATTTAGTTAGCATATTATCAATCAAAACAGTTTCTCATAATTTCTTTTCCTTCCATTTTCAATTTATTTGAATTCTACTCTTTCATTGATGAGGACTGGAGCGATAGAGGTACAGCCACTTCAAGACGAGTTCCCTGCATGGGCTGTTTGGAAAAGAATTCACTCTTCAAGTATTGTTGAGGTCAAGGTGATAAAGATTTGTTATGCTTTTCAGTGGGTAAGAGTTCTTATTGGACCTGCAACCTTAGAGGGGTACGGTAAAGTTTATATGCATATTCTATACTAAAACATGTGCCAAATATGCTAACTGGGTGATTCAGGTTGAGATGAGGGAGTTGTTAAGGAGGGCTTAGTTCTTAAAGGAGCATGAACTTTTAGTATCTACTGCACAGGTCTTTTACCTAGAGTTCACTGGGAAATAGCCCAAGGGAGTGCTACATGGAGGTGTGGTTTTAGGCCTGAAAAGTCACTAAGTCAACTAATGGTCAGGACTGACTAAGGAGTACCAGGCTGCTCTCATCAATGTTTTGTTAGGCAAGTAAATATAAGGGAGTATACATATGTCTAAATCTAGGATACATATGATTGGTCAGTGAGAAGTAAATGTCATTATGACCCAGTACAGTCAGTTAAACCAATACACAGCTGGTTCAAACTAATAAATTCTATAGATGTAGCTGGCTACTATAGCAGGAAGGGAGATAACAGTTTTTTCTGGGGCAGGCTGTGTCCTTGGGCTGGGGAAAAACTGCCTGCGATAGTGTTTTGAGGCTAGGGAGAAATGTGATTTTTAGAGAGAAATATGATTTTAGAACTCAAGGTCCAAGTACATGCACCCAAGCATCCCATCATTACTTTTGAGATGAATAATTTGATTTCTCCTCTCTTACTCTAAAAATCAGATTAGCTAATTGTTTATTTATTTTTATCAGTTTTTAAAAATAGCCCCTACTTTTATTTATCAGTTCAATTTTTATTTTAATTTTCTTAATTTCTATTTTAATTTTCAAATGTCTAGTTTGGAATTTAGTTAGGGACTTTAATTTGTTGCTTTTCTATCTTTTTTATTTACATGCTAAATTCAGTGATTTATTATTTCTTTCTTTTGCTCACGAAAATGTTTAGAAATATATATTTCTACCCTCAAATACTCCATACCATAACATTTCATATTTTGTCTCAGTGCTATCATTTTGTTTAATAAAATTTTCTGTTGTTTTCACAATTTATTTTTTTGACTGACCAAATCATTAAGATTAGCTTTTTTAAAAACTAATTTTAATTTTCTTCAAAAGTCCAATTTTTATTATAATTATTATTACATTGTGATCAATAAAGGATGTGTTAAGATTTCTGCTTTTCTGCATTTGGGTGGGTTTTGTAACTTCATACATGATCACTTCTGTAAAGGTGTCATACATGGCTGAGATGTAAACTTTGTTTTTTTCTGTTCTTGTTCAATAATCACCAGATATCTATCATTTCTGACTTTTTAAAGTTCTATTCATGTTCTTAACTTTTTTCTTTCTCTTTTCATTTTTCAATTTCCATTAGCCTTTTAAATATTTAGATGCTATGCCATTCACTACATCTATATTATTGCATGATCCATTGTCTCTGGTGCCTTTAAGCATAGTGTAGCTATCTATATATGAGATAATTTCTGCTCTATGGCCCCTCTTCTCTTCCTCTTGCTCAGCACCCTAATACAGATTTTTAACTCTATTTTTTCTTTCCTTTTAATCTTCTTTTAATGTTTCTCATCTAATGTTAGTTTGTTTTGCTTACTACTAGTCTCTCATCTGTCCCGATCTCTCTCCTAAATGCCCCTCTGCTTTCTCTATGCCCATGCCCATTTCCTGATTGTATTTAATATAATTCTATGCTATATTCTTTGTGCATGTGTGTGTGCATGTGCGTGTGTGTGTGTGTGTAGCTTTCCTTTGGCCTTTTTCAGATTAAAGTGATATTTATAGAATGCCTAATCTCTCCACCCCTTTCTACATATTTGAATATTCTTAATCTCATATATCCCTGTTATATTTTATATTCCATTTTGATCTATTTCATTTATTTCTTTTCTTCAAAATGAATTTATTATTTATTCACAACATTATTTCCTTTTAAAAATTTGAGTTCCAAACTCTCTCACTCCCTGCCACCTCTCTCCACCCACTGAGAAGGCAATCAAAATTGAATAAATTATATATGCGAAATCATGCAAAATATATTTTTACATTAACCACATTGCAAAAAAAGCAAACAAGAAATAAAGAAAATGACAAATAATATCCTTCATTTTGCACTCAGAAATTTTCAGCTCTCTTTCTTGAGGTCGATAGTATTCTTAATCATAAATCGTCCAAGTATCATTATATTGATCAGAGTAGCCAAGTCTTTCACAGTTATCATTACAATATTACTGTTACTGTGCCCAACGATCTCCTGCTTCTCACTTAATTTTGCAATTCATATAGGTCTTTTCATGGTTTTTTTTCCCCTGAAACTAACCCCTCATTATTTCCCACAGCATAGTAGTACTCTATCATAATTATATGCCACAACTTGTTCAGTTATCATCCAATAGATGAGCATTCCCTCAATGTCCTGGTTTTTGCCTCCATAAAAACACCTGCTATAAATATTTTTGTACATGTAAGTCCTTTCCCCCCACTTTGATCTCTTTGGGGTAAAGAACTAGTAGTATTATTGCTGGGTATGTATAGTTTTAAAGTTCACTGCGCATAGTTCCAAATTGTGTTCCAGAATGATACGGACTAGTTCATAATGCCAGCAATAGTTTATTAGTGTAACCTATTTTCCCTCATCACCTCCAGCCTTTATCATTTCTGAAAGGTGTATTGTGTTACCCCAGAGTTATTTTGATTTGTATTCCTCTAATCAATAGTTATAGAAGATTTTTTCATATGTCTGTTAATTGCCTTGATTTCTTCTTCTGAAAGCTTTCCTGTTCATATCCTTTAACCCTTTGTCAATTGGGGAAGGGTTCTTTGTTTATGATATATTTGAGAAGTGAGACCTTTATTAGAGAAACTTGCTATAATTAAAAAAATATATTACTTTAGAGGTACAATGATACCTTTTAGTAAAATGTAGTTTCCCTGATTATCTCTTTTAATTAGTTTTGCTTTTGTTTTTGCTTTCTCTGAGATCATGATTGCTACCACTTCCTTTATTACTGTAGCTGAAGCTAAATAGATTCTGCTCTAGCCTTTTATTATAACTCTTTGACTTCTTATATGACTTCTTATTTCAAGTGTCTCTCTTGTAAACAACATACTGTTGGGTTTCAGTTTATACAATTTCATTTTATGGGTAAGCTCATCCCGCTCACATTCACAATTTATGATGACTAATTATGTATTTCCCTCTATCCTATTTTCTTATATTCTCCTCTCTCTTTTATCCTGTTCTCTCCTCAAAACAGCGTATTGCTTCTGACCAATGTCTTTCATAATACCCCTTCCCTTTTATCACCACCCCATATCTCTTATCCCTTTCACCGCCTATTTCCCTAGAGTCAGATTTCTATACCCAAGTAAATATGTATATATATATATATATATAATATGTATATATACACATATATGTACATATGTACATATCTTCCTTCTTTGAAGCAATTTTGATGAGAGTGATAATCAAGCATTGCCCATCCCACAATTATTCCTTCCACTGTAAAAGTTTTTTCTGGTGTGCCTCTTTGATGTGAGAAACATTTTTCCATTCTACCTCTCCCTTCCCCCTTCTACTTGCACATCCCTCTTTCCTACTCTTTCACTGTTTTTTGAGTATCATCCCATCTCAACTCACACTTGTGCCCTCTGTCTATGTAAACTCCTTCCAACTGTCCTAATAATGAGAAAGTTCTTAGAAATCACAAGTATAATTTTCCCTTAGAGGAATGTAAGTGGTTTAAGCATATTAAGTCCCTTGTGATTTCTCTTTCATATTTACTTTTCTTTGCTTTTTTTGAGTCTTGTGTTTCAGCATCAGATTTTCTATTCACCTCTGGTCTATTCTTCAGGAACACTCAAAATGCCTCTATTTGATTAAATATCTATTCTCCAAGATAGGTTACTCTTGGTTGTAATTCTAGCTTCTTTGCCTTATGGAATACAATATTCCAAGCCCCTTGTTCCACAAACATGGAAGCTGCTAAATCTTTTGTCACCTCTATAGTGGTTCTATGACATTTGAATTGTTTCTTTCTGGTTGCTTGCAATATTTTCTCCTTTACCTGGGAGCTCTGGAATTTGGTTATAATATTTTTGGGAGTTTTTGTTTTGTGATATCTTTTAAGAGGTTATTGGTAGATTTGTTTTTAAGATTTTTTTCAATGTATTTATTTTTTGGATCTAAGTTATCAGGGCAATTTCCCCTTTTGATTTCATGAGATATATGTAAGGCTTTTTCTTTGATTATGCATTTCAGGTAGTCCAATGATTCTTAAATTATCTCTTCTCAATCTATTTTCCAGATCAGCTGTTTTTCTGATGAGATATTTCACGTTTTCTTCGGTTTTTTATTGTCAACTTTATGTTATTGTCTCTTGATGTCTTATAAGTTTCCACCTGCTCAATTCTAATTTTTAAAGAATCATTTTCTTCAATGAGCTTTTGCACCTCTTTTTTCATTTTGCCAAATGTGTTTTTTAAGGAATTCTTTTCTTCAGTGAATTTTTTATACCTCCTTTTCTATTTGGCTTATTCAGCTTTCTAAGCAATTCTTTTCTTGAGTGAGTTTTTGTATCTCTTTTACCTTAGGCCACTTCTGTTGTTTAGGGTGTTACTTTCTTCAAGATTTCTTGTGCCTCTCTTAGCAAGCTGTCAATTCTTTTCTCATAATTTTCTTGCATCACTCTCATTCCCCCCTCCACCCCACCTAGTTCTTTCTCTACCATTCTACTTTTCTCTACTGTTCTGCTGCCACAAGTGCTAGTGCTCTTCTTTGCCCTTGAACTCTGGGCCTCTGTTCCCTTGTGATGAACCACAAGCAGTCCTCTCTACCCTGACCCAGAACTGCTTATGGACAATAGAGTTGCCAATTCGCACCAGCTGGACACAGTGCCAGCAAAGGGTTCACTGCAATCTTTTTCTGACCAGTTGTATGACTCCCTTACTGTTTCTAGGCTAAGAGCTCCCAAACTTGCCACCACTGCCACAGTTGTGGCCACCTCTAACAGCCACAACTGGTGTTGCTACTGCCTGCATGTGCTCCATACAGGCTTCCACTATGGTGTCACAGACCTCTCCTTCTCACCTCCCAAGTTGTCTTGGCTGGAAAAATATCTCGTCTTGACCTTTTTTTGGCTCTGCTGCTCCAAAATTTGATTTGAAGCATTATTTTAAAATTCTTTGGAGGGGATCTTTGGGAGAATCCAGCTGGGTTGCTACCTCTGCTTTACCATTTTGGCTCTCTTTTGTTTAACTTCTTCTCAGTACTCAGTATTCCAAAGTCCAGTCATTCCCCACTCCACCCCCCCCCCCCCCAATTCAATTTATACTTGTAGAATTGATTTCTTCTCATGGGCTTATGACCTGGGTTCCTCTCAGGCCAAAGTATTTCTTCATTGTTTTCAATATTTTCTTGTATCTACTCATATCACCAACCTCAGGATTGGATTGTGAGCTCATGCTTGGGTCAAACAGTACTCTTATGCATTGATTGGTATGGGTAGGCTTTGCTTGATCTTGACTTTAGTGGCTAAGAATAGGCTTTGCCTTTTTTTCAGAAATTGTTTGTTCTTGTATGTTGCCAAGTTTCAGGCCCAGGGTGTTTGGATGCTGATCTAATCCTGTCTCTTGTCCCTTTTGGAGATCCTGCTCTGGCTCTGTCTTCTACTGTGAAATCAATCTGTTTTAAGTTTTGGTGTTCATATATCCTCTTTTGTTTGATCTGTACTTCTGTAGGATTCTAGTAGCATTTTTGTGCAATTTTTCTCCGGATGGAGCCATTCATAGCCAATTCTCTTTTGTTTTCTTTATTGTTTCTTCTGGTACATTTTTAGAACTGGATTATTTGTAGGGGACTTGAGTCCCTTCAGGTCCTAACACACCAGGATTATGCCATAATCCTTTTAGGATATAGTTGCCAATTTTCTCTTTAATACTTCTCTGCCACTTATATGAGTTCAGAATTTTTTTTACCTTTTTTACCTTTTACCTTGTTTAAGTTCTCCTGGTCCAGAATTTATAAATGATTGGATTTTAAAATATTATTTTTACAACCACATACACTTATTTAGTTCTGCTAATCTGTCTATTTCTCTTTTCCTTTTCATCCAACTCCTTTCAAGGGAAATCATCCCTCTAATTTAATAAATGGCTTTTAAAAGAAAACAGTTGCTTATTTTGGGTGTAATTTTGAAACTATAAAGCAAAAGATGACATAAAAAGTTGAAATTTGTACTTAAGTCCACATAGAAATTCAAAGAGAATGTGAATGTTTTTTATTGGCTCAAGATCAGTTCAAATATTCTTGTTTCTATGGATTACTTCCCTTGCTTCTGTGGTTTTCTTTTATTTTCAAATGTGATCTTCACATCATAGAAAACCTCCTTGATTCTACTGCACGGGGCTATTCCCCGGCCTTGCCCGACCATATCCCACCGGGCTACCCCAGTCTGGTCTTCGCTTGCTTACCCTGCCTCCAGGTCTTTGGACATCTCCGGCCCCTGTTGTGTAGCCGTGTGGCCTAGCTGCGAGGCAGGGCTATCCCCTCCTCCATGGAGGAGAAAATGACTACACATGCAACCGAGGTGGCCAGTGCACTTCACTCTATTGAATGGCGTCTTCTCCCAGAACCCTTCCCAGCATTCTCCTTATAAAACCAGCCAGAGCTCCTCCCATGTTCCTCCCTGAGGGCAGAGCCAGCTCTCTTGTGGGCAGTCCCA
This sequence comes from Bettongia penicillata ogilbyi, assembly GCA_023548195.1. Taxonomy (NCBI): domain Eukaryota; kingdom Metazoa; phylum Chordata; class Mammalia; order Diprotodontia; family Potoroidae; genus Bettongia; species Bettongia penicillata. Next base: position 1,471,403 of record JAJHZJ010000136.1, on the reverse strand, counting down.
GCACCCGAAGGAGGGTTAACACCTGGGCGTCTTCCAGGCTCCTCAGGGGGCCATGGTCCAGAGCTTGGTCCCTAACAATTCTACTTCCTATGGGGTCACTCATTTTAAAAATTTGGTGGTTTTTTTTTGTGCATATTTGAAAGTAAGTATTTTGTATTTTAAATAAGCCACAAAGTTGAAAGAAACAAAAGTCCTTAAGGCATAGATGTGATATAATTATAGCTGTTCACCACAGCTAGCTACAAGTGCTACAAGATTCCTTTTGACTTTTCAGGATTTTCACTATGATACTTGCTTCCCTCCCCCTGGCCCCCCAGCCAAAATAGTCTTAAGGCTTAAAGGGTAGTTACCTTGCTATAATTTAATTTCTAGTGAATGCATTCAAACATCAAACAATGAATGTGGATTTATCCCAAGTCCCACCCATGGGATTAAGACTGCTCTGTGGATTACATAAACAGTAAGGATTATTGGATCATAGATTTAGCACTGGAAGTGGTCCAGGTCATCTACCCAACTCTCTTATTTTAAAAATGTGTTAATAGACTAAAGACGTTAAGTGACTTACCTAAGGTCAGTAATTTACCTGCTGTGTGACAAAGAGAGCATTTGAATTGCTTACTCTTCTCCAAGTCCAGATCCATTGCTCTTAGGATAGAACTAATTATTGTTTCTCATCTGGTTTGTCAATAAATCCCTCTATTCTTTTGGTACTTGTACTCAAGTAAGTGCTAAGAGGGATTTGTCTCTGCCAATACTGCTGAAGACTGACACCCGATAAATCTTTAGTTTACTCCAAGAAAAAATAAGTTTTCCTTCATCTTCGACCTTTTTTCTGTGCATCAAGAACCCATTTTGAGCATGGGAAGTTGGGCTGCAAGCACAGTTAGGAATTAGGTGCTTTGATGTTACTCTGTGGCCTGGTTGCCTACAAATTTGGCAATGTACATTTATTTCTTTGGTATGATCTTTGATTATTCTAGATTTTGAATTGGAAAGGGCATCATTTAGTCCAATCCTCTTACTTTACACAAGTAGACTGAGGTCTAGAAATTTTAAGCAACTTATCTAAAGTCATGCAGTTGGATATCATTTGGATCTTGCCCTTTTGCATGATTCAATTACATGTGCACACAGATGTGAGACATTATTAAATGTTAAGTGAAAAAAAAAGAATCAATCTTTGACTTTCATCATGGATAAATCATAACTAGCATTGGAAATGATTTTCAAGATTTTAATCGTTGCTGAAAAATCTACATATAAAGGCATCCACAAATTAATAAGTAATTTGAAATAGCTTTTAACATTTAGGTAACATTAGATAGAAATAAAATTCTCTTCCTATGACCTTTTGGTATATTATTTTGACTTCCTGAGTTCCTTTTGGGCTTTAAACACCATCTTTTAGAATTCATTGTGGTAATTTAAAAGAATAGCCTGAGGTTGAACATGTAGAACAAAGCCTCAAGGATCCTGGTGGAAAGGCAAATACATTCTATTCCATGTGGAATGCCCCCTTTATCCACAGAAAGTGCTTATGCACAGACAAAGGGAGACTAAATATTAAAGGAGGTAGAATTTTCTATTGAGGAAAAAACCTGGAATTACAACTCAGTCGTTCAGATTAGTGATCTGAAAGTTTTTCAATTCAGTTAGTGTATGTATAATTTTTGACTTAGTTTGTTGATTTATAAAAAAAAAATACACACACGAAACATACCATAAAATGTGAACCACGGTGTGGTGTTACAATGAAAAACAAATTTGGATGGACTAAGTCACTTTATATGTTTGTGCTCAGTAATTAAAAAAAAATCTTTTAATCTTTGCTTCCATTTTATAATGGGATCATAAAGCTAGAGCTGGAACTCTAGACATCACCTTATCTATCTCCCTCATTTTACAAATAAAGAAGCTGAAGCCAACGGAGGTTTAGAGATTTTTCCACCGTGAAGCAGCAAGTACCATGGTATACACAGGAGGGCCTCCTGTCACAAGTTCTTAGATCTGCTTTTCTAAGGAAAGCAACTTTAAAGGGAGTCAACAATCTTCTTTAATTACATTCACCAACAGAGAAAATATAAGCAAAGAAATAAAGACCAAGAGACAGTGCTTCTAACTGTCTGATAATAAGCAATACATACATCAGAGATCAATAGACAGATCAAGCTGTCTGACCATTATATACATACATAGCTACCAGAGAGAGAAGCACCAACATCTGGGTTTTCAAAACAGGGGGCTCCTTAACAGCTACCCAGAATCTTGTCCAACACATGAACCTTCCTATAAAGAGTAAGCCCCAAAGCAAAACCTCACCTCAAAGTATATATGCAATTTTCAGAGACAGAAGGCATAACCTTGTGATGAAGTACCTCATTATAAATTAACAAAAGGTACCTGAGCTCTTGAATTCTAACTAACATTACATTCAGTCGCACAGGTAACAACCGTCACAGATGGAATTCTAACCCAGGTCTTCTGACTAAGTCAGTGCTTTTTCCACTGTATCAGATTTAATTTTTTTTTTTTTTTGGTTTTAAAAGGGTGTGTAAGAAACACCTTAAAAAAAACCCCCAAATCTCCTAATTAGCTTTGTAACAATGAGATTAGTTGTCAACCCAGTTTGGTCAGCTACTTTAAAATCCATATGACATTGTGAAGTAATCAAATCACCATTTGCTGAATGAGTAATCTATTCATAAGATTGCACCTGGACAGCATATGTATCCTATTATCACCATAATGGAAATTGTAGTTGATAGCAACTTCATTATAATTCCACAATGGCATAGTGCTTTTTTCCACCAATGAATGGAAGTTGCACTCTAGATTTCAACTTAACAGAAGGAAAATTGTTATGATAGTAAGAGTCTCCTCAACAACAAACAGGTTGCTTTTTGAAATGTTATAAAAAGTTTACAGAGTTCTAATCTAAGCTCCAGTCCCACATTACCAAATAAAAGTGTCATAAGAAAAAATAGATAAAGAAATGAAAGCAAAAGAAGAAAATTATGAAAATAGAATTAACAGTTTGGTAAAAGAGGCACAAAAATTACTGAAGAAAATGACACCTTAAAAACAGAATTGATCAAATGGAAATAGGAGTACAAAAATATATTTATTAAAATGACTCCTTAGAAAGCACAATCGACTGAATGTAAAAAGAGGTGCAAAAGCTGAAGACAATAATTCCTTAAAAGTGAGATTTGGACAATTGGAAGGTAATCATTAAGAAACAATAAAACAAAATCAAAAGAATGAAAAAAATAGAAGAAAATATGAAGTATATGATTGGGAAGATAACTGACATGGAAAATAAATAAATGACAGATAACTCAAGAATTATTGGATTACTTGAAAGCCATGAGGAAAGAAACAACATAGACAACATAATTCAAGAAATTATCAAGGAAAACTGTTCTGATACCCTACAACCAGAGGATAAAATAGAAACCGAAAGAATCCACTGGTTACCACCTAAAAGAGATCCCTGAATGAAAACTCCTAGGAACATCATAGCCACATTCTGGAGATTCCAGGTCAAAAAGAAAATACTTCAAGTAGTCAGAGAGCAACTGTTCAAATATTGTGGAGCCACAGTCAGGGTCACACAATATTTAGCAGCTGTCACATTAAAGGAGCAGAGGAATGGAATGTAATAGTGCAGAAAGGAAAGGAGCTGGGATTATAACCAAGAATATTGTACCCAGAATAGCCACATATACTCTTTCAAGGTAATACACACATACATTTAATGAAATAGAAGACTTTCAAACATTCCTCATGAAATGATTAGAGATGAATAGAAAATCTGATTTTCAAACCCAATACTCAGGAGAAACATAGAAAGGAAAATAGGAAAGAAATCATAAGGGACACAATAAGGTTAAACTGTATAACTTTCTCTCTGGGAAGATGATGCTTTATCATTATTAGGAAAGTTAGAAAGATTTACATAAAAAAGGGTATGGGAGTGAGTTGATATGTTGGGACGATGTAAAAAAAAATTAAAAGGTGAGAAAAAGTGTTGCCCTGAGAAGGGAGAGGAAGAATGGGGGAAAGTTATCTCATATAAAAGAATCATGCAAGGAAAAACTTTTACAGTGGACAAGAAAATGGTGGGGTCGATGGCAATGCTTGAAAATGACTCACATTGAAATTGGTTCAAAAAGGGAATATACATATCACACGTACAATATACATATATGTATGTATATATGTCTACTCAATTGTTACAGAAATTTATCTTATCCAATAGACTAGTAGGACAAGAAGGGAATAAGAGAAGGCGAAGGTGACAAAAGGGGTGGCAGGTAAAAGTAGGCAGCAGTCAGAAGCAAAACGGACCTTAGAGAAGGGACCAGAGAGAAAGAAAGAAAAAGATAGCCAGAAGAAAATAGGATGAAGGGAAATGCACAGTGAGTAATCATAATTGTGAATGTGAATGGGATGAACTCACCCATAAAATTGAAACAGAAGAATGAATTAAAAACAAAAATACAGTAATGTGTTGTTTATAGGAAACACACCTAAAACAAAGAGACACACACTAAATAAGGGGCTGGAATAAAGTGTATAATGTTTCAGCTGAAGTAAAGGAAGGCAAAAATAGCAATCATGATCTCAGACAAGACAAAAGTAAAAATAGGCCTAATTGAAAGAGATAAGCAGAGAAACTACACCTTACTGAAAGGAGCCATAGACAATGAAATAATAGCAATATTACAATATATGTATCATATGGAATAGCATCAAAATTCTTATGGGAAAATCAAATGAATTACAGGAGGAAATAGAAAATAAAACTACAGTAGTGAGGGACCTCAACTTTTTTCTCTCAGAGCTAAATAAAAATAACCATAAAATAAATAAAAAAGCTAAAAAGATGAATAGAAGCTTAGAAAAGTTATATATGATAGACCTCTGGAGACAACTGAATAGTGTCAAAAATGAAGAGTGAATGCATCACCAGTGAAGATGAAATTAAAGCAATTATTAGGATTTATTTTGCCCAATGACATGCCAGTAAAACTGACAATCTAAGTGATATGGATGAATATTTACAAAAATATAAAGTGTTCAGATTAGCAGAAGAGGAAATAGAATGCTTAAATAAACCTATCTTAGAAAAAGAAATCAAATGAGCCATCAATGAATGTCCTCAGAAAATATCCCCACGACCACATGGATTCATAAGTAATTCTGCTGATCACTTACAGAACAATTAATTCTAGTACTATATAGATTACTTGAAAAAATAGATAAAGAAGGAATCCAATCAAATTCCTTTTACAATACAAGTTTGCTTTTGATACCTAGATTATGGAGAAGTAAAACAGAAAATGAAAACTCTGGACCAATTTCCCTAATGAATATTGGTGCAAAAATTTTAAATAAAGCACTAGCAAGAAGATCACAGCAATCTTTCCCAAGGATCATATAAAAGACCAGGTAGGATTTATACCAGGAATGAAGGGCTCCTTTAATATGAGGAAAATCAATGGTATATTTGACCATATCAATAACAAAAACAACAAAAATAGATATCAATAAATGACAATGTTTTTTTGACAAAATACAGTAACTATTCCTATGAAAACACTAGAAAGCATAGGAATCAATAGAATATTTCTTAAAATGATAAGTAGTGTCTAATGCCAAGAGCAAGTATTATCTGTAATGGGAATAAACCTAAAGTCTTTTCAGTAAAGTTAGGAGTGAATCAAGAATGTCCATTATCTACACTATTATTCAATATTGTACTATAAATACTACCTATAGCAATAAAAAAGGAGTAGAAATTGAAGGAATAAAAGTAGACAGTAAGAACAAAACTAACACTTTTTGCATTGGTATATTTAGAGAACCCTTGAGAATCAACTAAAATGGACAACTTCAGCAAAGTTTCACTAATAAAATAAATCCATATAAATTATCAGTATTTCTATGTACTACTAATGCCCAGCAGTAAGAGATAGAAAGAGAAATTTCATTTAAAATAACTGCAGACAATATGACATATTTGGAAGTCTACATACCAAGACAAACCCAAGGATTATATGAACACAATTACAAAACACTTTACACACAAATAAAGGCAGATGTAAACAGTGGGAGAAACATTAATTACTCATGGGTAGGCTGAGTCAATATAATAAAAATTAAAATTCTATCTAAGTTAACTTACTTATTCAGTGGCATACCAATCAAACTACCAAAATATTATTTTATAGAGCTAGAAAAAATAATAACAAAATTCATGTGGAGGTGCAAAATGTCAAGAATTTAAAGGGAATCAATGGAAAAAATGTTAGAAGCTCCAGATTTCAAACTATATTGCGAAGTGACAATCCACTACTAGATAAGAAAGTGCTGGGATAGATTGAGTAGATAATACACAGAGTAAGTGACCATAGAAATCTAGTGTTTGATAAACACAAAGATCCAGACTTCTAGAATTAGGACTCATTATTTGACAAAAATTAATGGAAAACTGAAAAGTAGCTTGGCAGAAACTAGGCATAGACCAACAGCTCACACCATATACCAAAGTAAAATCAAATTGGATAAATTATTTAAGCATAAAAGATGACAGCATAAAAAAATTGGCAGAACATTGCAAAATGTACCTCTCATATAGATAAGGAAAATGTTTATGACCAGAAAAAAAGTAGAAGGAATTATGAGAAAATAGATAATTTTGATTACATGAAATTAAAAACAAAAACTTTTGCACATACAAAATAAATGTAGCCAAAATTAGAAGGAAAACAGGAAACTGGGGAAAAATTTGCAGCATTTTCCTGATAAAGGCCTCATTTTTCAAATATATAGGGAACTGAGCTAATTTTATAAAAATAAAAACCATTCCCCAGTTAATAGTTAAAAGATATGAACAGGTAGTTTTCAGATGAATAAATCAAAGCTATCAATAGTCACATGAAAAAGTGTTCTAAATCACTACTGAGAAAAGCAAGTTACAGCATTTCTGAGATACCAGCTCACACCTATCAGACTGGTTAACATGGCAAAAGAAAAATGACAAATGATAGCAAAAATGTGGAAAAATTAGAACACTAATGCACTATTGATGGAGTTGTAAACTAGTCCAACCATTCTGGAGAGCAAGGTGGAACTGTACTCAAAGGGCTGCAAAACTATGCAATATCACTCAGCAATACTGCTACTAAGTCTGTAACCCAAAGAGATCAAAGAAAAGGGAAAAGGACGTATTTGTACAAAAATACTTATAGCAACTCTTTTTGTGGTGGCAAAGAATTGGGAATTGAAAGGATTTATATCACGTGGAGAATAGTTCAACAGCTTGTGGTGTACGATCATGATTGAATACTATTGAGTCATAAAAAATGATGAGTAGGATACTTTTAGAAAAACCTAGGAAGACTTACATGGACTGATGCAATGTAAAGTGAGCAGAAACAGAGGAATATTATACACAACAATAGCAGTATTGTAACAACGATAACTATTAAAGACTTGGGCATTCTGATCAAGACAGTTCCAAAGGACTCATGATGAAAAATGCTATCCACTTCCAGAGAGAGAACTTATGAGCTCCAAATTCAGATTGAGACATGCTTAAAAAAATAATCATCTTTCTTTTCTTTGTTTAATTTGTTTGTGTTTTCTGTGGCAACATGCCTAATATGTAAATGTGTCTGGCATGACCTCACATGTAAATTGCAATAAAATTATATGCCATCTCAAGGAGGGGGCAGGAGGGAGGCAGAGAATTTGGAACTCAAAATTTAAAAAAATTATTAAAAATCTTTTACAAGTAATTGGAAAATATTTAACCAATAAGTAAAAAAAATCTTTCAAAGTAAATACATATTTTACTTAATTGATAATAGGTGATAGGATGAATTAGGTTTCTAATGTTACTTCTGTTTCACAGGTATAGAATTCTCTGACTTGATGATAAAATGATGTTCTTCAGATACATGAAAAGTATTGACCAGTTTTCCTTTTCTAATAAGTATGGAAAAATAGGAAAATTAATTATACCCTTTCAACATTAATATTCTATGAGACTATGTATTGAGCTCAAAATTTGTAGAAGATGTAAAGCTGTTTTACAGCAAAAACAGATTTTAAGTTGTAGAAAAATGATAAAAAATGTTTGAGAAATCTTTGTCCCTAAACTAGTCTAAAGGAAAAGGATCAAAGATCTTCCTATCATGAAAGTATTTTTAATGATGATTATGAAAGTTAATTTAAGTTATATGTGATTTCTTTCAGAATAGCATCAGTGTTGAAAGTGAACTTCTATAAACTTCAACCCACAGGTTTTTGAAGATGATTTGTTTTTTAGTATGGATTAAAAAATCAACTTTTGTGAGAGCTGTTTGCAATGATAATATATACAATACTATTCCAATTGTCACAAATTATACATAGATGAAAAGTTGAATTGAGATTAAATCAAAACACAACAAATATTTTACTAATGGAGGAGTACTTGTTTTTGATGAATAGCTATGTATCTATTTCCCTGTTCTCTTTTTTTCTTGCCACTACTTCCAGGCTACCAGGGGATATAAAGTTATGACTCACTTGCATTGATTTCAGCTAGGAGGTGCCTTGTATTATTGCAACTAGAAACTGTTGATACAAGAATTACTTTGTTGGGCTGAGCAGCTCAAGAAGGCAGTAGTTAATGCAAAAATATATAACAGAGAATGTAGTTAACTTTCTATTGCCTATGAATGGAAAGGAATAGTGAAAAGGTAAGTCAAACTACTGAATAAGCAAAAGATCATGCATATTACTGGAATCTGAATGACATTTGTGTCATCACATTTTCATCCTTACTATTTAACAGACAGATGTTTAATCATACCCCACTCTAAACATCTATCTTACTCCCCATTCCATGAAATGAACTCATCTCTCAAAGCAATACTAAAGAGAAATCTGAAATGTACCTGACTTTTCTCACTAAATTTGCTGGTCCGTTTCCATCTTAGAGGCAAAAAGTTGACCTGTAGTGTAAGACAGATTGTCATTCCAAATTGAGTGTGTATGTTATTCCCTCCCTTAAGGCAAATGCGAAGAGAGTAAGGTTCATTCTTTCCCTCTCACCTCCCCCTTCTTCACTCCACTGAAAAGACTTTTTCTTGGGTGGAGTCAAGGTGGTGGAGTGAGAGTACATACTCACCTAAGCTCTAAGACAAACTCCTTCTGATACCTCTAAAAAGAGAATCTGAACAAATTTTATAGTGGTAGAATCAACTAGTAGACAGTGTGGCAGATTTCCAGTCAAGGACAGCCTGGAAGTTTGATGAGAGGGATCTGTTGCACAGGGCTGGAAGAGGCAGAGTGCATAGCACATAAGCTGTACCAGCATGGACCCCACCATAGCAAAGCTGATCAGGAAGCCATGGGCAATCTGAAGTAGAAGTAGCAGAGAGGATTCCCAAACATATCATCCCAGGAATGGAGTGCAGTGGAATTGAGTGAGAGAGAAGCACAGGATGCCTGGTAGCAACAGCAGCCATTCTGGAGACTATCAGCCTGCAGATTAAATGTCTGTCAGTCACCTACTTGAACTTCCAGAAGCCAAAATGGTGGAATGATCTGTAAGTACTCTCTCCCTCCCCTTGTTGACTTTGAAAAACCCAGAGAATATTTCCCCAGGAAAAATCCTGGAATAGTGGGATCATCTGAAGGGGTAAACAGTCTTTTAGCTCAAGAGGCCAGGAAAATCACAAAGGGGGGGGTGTCCCTCTTTCTGTGGCTGAAGGGGACCAGTGCAAGACCTGAACCATCCCAGACAGCCCCACCTCAGCAAACCAGAAGGAGATCCTGAGTCCTAGTGGTGTGGAGTTGTAAGCACCAACACCAGGATCCCAGGCATGCCTTAGCACAGCCAAGGGAATGGGGAAGACACTAGTGCAGATGGGGTTCACCAACCACTGAGCCTGCCTGTAATCTACCTCAGGAGAGGAGAACACCTGCAGCCAAACCACCCCTTGCACACACCACATGCAGGGACCTCCAAGGAAACTCAGAAAGGCTTCACGTGGCTTCAGCCAGCTCAATATCGGGTAAGTTGCAGCATTCTAGCTTCTAACTGAAAGAACCAGAGGCCACAATGCACAAAGTTTGAAGCACAGAAAAGAGCCTCCTGTGCCCCAGAAGTAGACATCCACTCTAAAATCCAGAAAAAAGGCAATCACCATGAACAGGAAGAAAATTAGAAAAGAAAAGACCATAGAATCTTACTCTGGGGACAACATGAACTGATCTCAAGTCCAAAGAGCATAGGAAGAGTTCAAGAAGGATTTTAAAAGACAAATTAGAGAGGCAGAAGAAAAATTGTCCAATGAGTTAAAAAATATTACAAAATTCATGGAAGAATTTAAAAATAAAATTGAACAAATGGATAAAGAGATACAAAACCTAACTGGAACAATTGGACAAATGGAAAAGTAGATGCAAAAGTTAAATGAAGACAACAATCTATGATTCCATGAAACATCAAGAATCAGTCAAACAGAATCTAAAGAATGAAAAACTAGAAGAAAATGTAAAATATCTCATTGGAAAAACAACTCACCTGGAAAATAGATCCAGGACAGACAATCTGAGAATTATTGGGCTATCAGAAAGTCATGATGAAAAAAAGAGCCTGGACAATATCTTCAAGAAATCATTAAGAAAAACTGCACAGAGGTCTTAGATCCAGAGGGCAAAATGATCATCGAAAGAATCACCAATCACCTCCTCAAGGAGATACCAAACTGAAAACACAAGGGAATATTATTGCCAAATTCCAGAACTATCAAATTTAGGAGAAAAAACTGTAAGCAGACAGAAAGAAACAATTCATATATTGAGGAACTGCAGTCAAGATCACATAGGACCTTGCAACCTCTACATTAAAAGACTGAAGGGACTGGAATATGATATTTCATAAAGCAAAGGAGCTTGAACTGCAACCGAGGATTAATTACCCATTGATTGAGCATAATATTTCAGACAAGGAGAAGGACATTCAATGAAATAAGAGATTTCCAGACTTTCCTGATGAAAAGGCCAGAGCTCAGTAGAAAATTTGATCTTCAAATGCAAGTCTCAAGAGAGGCATAAAAAAGTAAACAGGGGGAAAAACTTGTTATTCAATATGGGCAAACTGTTTACATTTCTATAAGGGAAGATGATACTTGTTAATCTTGAGAATTGTATATTTGTTATGATATTTAAAAGGAATATACATAGGTAGAGGGAGTGGGTACAGATTAAATGATATGATGATAAAGAAGTGATTTAAGTGTGTGAATGAATTATAATGGGAGATGTGAAAAGGAGGAGGCAGAAAAAGGTAAATTACATCACAGGAAGAGGCATAAAACATTATAGTAGATGGAAAGAGGTGAAGGAGATGAGAACAGTTGGACATTTACTCTCATCTGATTTGCTTCAAGGAGGGAACAACACACTCAGTTAAGTATAGAAATCTAATTTGCCATATAGGTAGTAGGAGGGGAAAGGGGAAAGAAAAGCGAGGGGCAGCTAAAAGGGAGGAAGAAGTAGTAAGGGGAAAAGGGGAAAAATGGAGGTGTGCTGAAAGAAGGGGGGAAGACTGAGGGAGGTGGTGGTCAAAAATTAAAGCTGTTGTGAAGGGAAAGGGAAAAGGAAGAACTAAAAGCATAAATGTGAGGAAATAGGATGAAGGGAAAGACACAGATAGTAATTATAACTGTGAGTGTGAGTGAGAAGAACTCTCCCATGAAATACAGGCAGATAGCAGAATGATGTAAAAACCATAATCCAACAACATGCTGTTTACAAGAAACACATTTGAAACAGACACATACACACAGAGTAAAGGTAAAAGGTTGGAGCAGAATATATTGTGCTTCAGCTGATGTAAAAAAAAAGCAGGGGTAGCAATCCTAATCTCAGACAAAGCAAAAGCAGAAATACATCTAATCAAAAGAGATAAGGAAGGAAACTATATCCTGCCAAAAGGCACCATAGAAAAAGAAGCAATATCATTACTAAACTTATATGCACCAAGGAGTTACAGGAAGAAATAGACAGTAAAACTGTACCAAGGGGGACCTTAACCTCCCCCTCTCTGAACTTCATAAATCTAATCTCAAAATAAACAAAAAAGAAGTTAAGGAGGCAAATAGATCTCTGGATAAGGTAGATATGATAGATCTCTGGAGAAAACTGAATGAGGATAGAAAGGAATATATCTTTTTCTCAGTGGTACATGGTGCATAGACAAAAATTGATAATGGGCATAAAAAATCTCATAATCCAGTGCAGAAAGGCAGAGATAGTCAATGCATCCTTCTCAGAATATAATGCAATAAAAATTACATGCAATAAAAGGCCATGGAAAGATAGACCAAAAATTAATTGGAAACTAAATAATCTAATCCTAAAGAATTAGTGGACTAAACAACAAATCATGGAAATAATAAATAACTTCATTCAAGAGAATAACAATAATGAGACAACCTGCCAAAACTTATGGGATGCTGCAAAAGCAATTCTTAGGGAAAGTATTATATCTTTAAATGCCTACATGAACAAAATAGAGAAAGAGGAAATCAATGAATTGAGTCTGCAGCTGAAAAAGTTAGAAAAACAAATTGGAAATCTCCAAGTAAAAGTCAAATTAGAAATGCTGAAAACCAGAGTATAGCTTAATAAAATTGAAATTAAGAAAACTATTGAACTAGTAAATGAAATTGAGTTGGTTTTATGAAAAAACCAATAAAATTTATAAAAAATTTTGTCAATTTGATTAAAAAAGGAAAGAAGAAAACTAAATTATCAACAGCAAAAATGAAAAGGATGAACTCACCTCTAATGAGGAGGAAATTAAAGCAATAATTAGAAATTACTTTGCCAAACTGTATGCCCATAAATTTGACAATATGAGTGAGGTAGATGAATACTAAAAAAAAATGTAATTGCCCAGATTAATAGAAGAGGGAGCTGAATACTTAAATAATCCCAACTCAGAAAAAGAAATTGAACAAGCTCTTAATGAGCTCCCTTGATGGATTTACAAGTGAATTCTATCAAACATTTAAAGAACAGTTAATTCCAATATGATGTAGACTATTTGGGAAAACTGGTGAAGGAGCCCTACCAAATTCTTTTTATAATACAAATATGGTTCTGATACCTAAATCAAGAAGAGCCAAAACAGAGAAAGAACATCATAGATCAATTTCCCTAATGAATATAGGTACGGAAATTTTAAATAAGATATTGGTAAAAATACAGCAGCTTATCACGAGAATAATACGTTATACCAGGAATGCAGGACTGGTTCAATATTAGATAAACTGTCAGTATCATTGATCCTATCAACAACAAAATTAACAGAAACCATATGATTATCTCAATCGATGCAGAATTAGCTCTTGAAAAAATACAACACCCATTCCTGTTGAAAACACTGGAGAGCATAGGAATAAATGAATCTTTCCATAAAAGAATAAGTAGTATCTACCTAAAACCATCAGTATTATGTGCAATGGCGATAAGTTGGATGCATTTCCAATAAGATCAGGGGAGCAAAAAGGATGCCCATTATCACCACTGTTATTTAATACAGTCCTAGAAATGTTAACAATAGCAATAAGAGAAGAAAATGAAGTTGATGGAATTAGAATAGGCAAAGAAGATTGCAGATGATATGATCATATACTTAGAGAATCCTAGAGAATCAAGTAAAAAACTACATGAAATAATAAACAACTTTGGAAAAGTTGCAGGTTACAAAATAAACCCACACAAATCTTCTGCATTTCTATATATTACGAACAAAGCCCAACAGCAAGAGATAGAAAGAGAAATCCCATTTAAAGCTAAACCCACTATAAAATATCTGGGAATTTACCCGCTAAAACAAACCCAGGGACTATAGGAACACAATGACAAAACACTTTTTGCACAAATAAAGTAAGATCTAAGTGGAAAAACGTCAGTTGCTTGTGGATAGGTTGAGCTAATATAATAAAAATGACAATTCTACCTAAATTAATTTACTTGTTTACTTATTCTGTGCCATACCAATCAAAGTCAGAGAAATATTTTCCAGTGCTAGAAAAAATAATATCAGAATTCATCTGGAAGAACAAAAAGTTCAGAATATCAAGGGAATTAATGAAAAGAAATGGTCGGGAAGGTGACCTAGTCCTACTAGATCTCAAATTTTATTATAAAGCAGCCATCATCAAAACCCCTTGGTATTGGCTAAGAAACAAAGGGGTACACCAGTGGAATATGTTAGGTACTCAAGACACAGTAGTCAATGAATATAGTAATCTAATATTTGACAAACCAAGGACCCCAGCTTCTTGGTTAAGAATTCACTGTTTGACAAAAACTGCTGGGAAGACTGGATAACATTATGATGGAAAATGGGTGTAGACCAATACCTGACACTGTACACAAGAATAAAGTTCAAATGGATATATGATCTAGGTATAAAGACTGATACTATAAATAAACTGTGCTTGTGTTTGTCCTTCATTCTTGAAGAGGACCATGACATCAAGATAATGACATGACTTGCAATTAACTTTGATTTAAGTGAAGGAGGCCTGTGCAAGGTCACCAACCTCACTTTCTTCTCCTGAGCTGGGTCCAGCAGCATGATATTCATCAGTATGACTGGAGATGGCCCAGGATGCTATGTGAGATCCCTGCCCTTTCAGGTTTAGGTGTTATCAAAATCTCACTCTGAGTAAGATACACCCATTCAACAAACAGGCTTCTTTAAGTTTCTCAAGGGATGGCCCCTTTAATAAAAAAAAAAGGCAAACGGGGAGGGGAAGATCCTCAGGATTCCTGGATAAAAGAGAAACATTTACTATTTAGATATTACATTAGGGGAGCAGGGAATAGTGTATCTGTCAGATTTATGGAGAATGGAGAAATTTATGACCAAACAAGAGATAGAGAACATTATGAAGAGCAAAATGGATAATTTTGATTACATTACATTGAAAAGTTTTTTGCACAAACAATCCCAATGCAACCAAGATTAGGAGGGAAGTAGAAAACTCGGAAAGAGTTTTTGCAACTAGTGTCTGTGATAAAAGACTCATTTCTAAAATATATAGAGAACTGAGTCAAATGTACAAGAATACAAGTCATTCCCCAAATGATAAATGGTCAAAGGACATGAACAACAGTTCTCAGAGGAAGAAATTAAAGCTATCTATGGTCATATGAAAAAATGCTCTAAATCACTGTTGATTAGAGAGATGCGAATCAAAACAACTCTGAGGTACTATATCACACCTATCAGATTGACTAACATGACAAAACAGGAAGATGAGAAATATTGGAGAAGATATGGGAGAGTTGGAACACTCATTTATTGGTGGTGGAGCTGTGAGCCTATCCAACCATTCTGGAGAGCAATCTGAAACTATGCCTAAAGGGCTACAAAAATGAGCATACCCTTTGACCCAGTAATATCTCTTCTCGGATTGTGTTCCAAAGAAAACATGAAAATGAGAATGGGTCCCACAAAAATATTTATACAAGAAATATAGAGCTTTCTATCTCTCTTTGTGTTGGCCAAGAACTGGAAATCGAGGGGATGCTCATCAATTGGGGAATGACTGAACAAGTTGTGATATACGAATGTAATGGAACATTATTGTGCTATAAGAAATAATGAACAGGAAGACTTTAGAGAGGCCTGGAAGGACTTATATGAACCGATGCTGAGTGAAAGGAGCAGAACCAGGAAAATCTTGTACACAAAGCAACCACAGTACATGAGGAAATTTTCTGGTAGACAGCCCTTCACAGTAATGCAAGGATCTAAATCATTCCCAAAGGACTCTTGATGCAAAATGGCACCCACATCCAGAGAATGAACTATGGAATTGGAATGCAGAATGAAGGAGAATATTTTCTCTTATTTTGTGTTTTGTTTTGTATGAGTTTTTCTCATAGTTTTTCACTTTCATTTTAATTCTTCTATGCAACATCACTAATGTCAAAAAGTGTTTAATAAGAATGTATGTGTAGAATTCATCTAGGATTGCATGCCATCTCAAGGAGGGAGGGAGGAGGTAGGGGAGAAAAATCTAAGACTTATGAAAGTGTTTGTAGAAAACTGAAAACAAATAAATTAAAAATAATAAAAAATAAAAGAAAAAAAGAAAAAGTTTTTTATTGCCTCTTTTATGTGAGATAATTTGCCCCATTCATTTCTCCCCTTCTCCACCCAATATATTCCTCTCTCACTCCTTAATTTTATGTTTTTAGAGATCATCCCTCCCTATTTAACTCAGCCTATGCTCTCTGTCTATATGTATAGACAGCTCCCTATACCGAGAACTCCAGCTACCCTAATACTGAGAATCATCTCAAGAGTTATAAATGTTATCTTTCCACATAGGAATGTAAACAGTTCAACTTTAGTAAGTCCCTTATAATTTCTCTTTCCTATTTGCCTTTTCATGCTTCTCTTGATTCTTGTGCTTGAAAGTCAAATTTTCTATTCAGCTCTGATCTTTTCAAGAATGCTTAAACATACCCTATTTCATTGAATGACCATTTTCTCCCCTGAAGTATTATACTCAGTTTTGCTGAGTAGGTGATTCTTGGTTTTAATCCTAGTTCCTTTGACTTCTGGAATATCATATTCCAAGTCCTTTGATCCCTTAATGTAGAAGCTGCTAGATTTTGTGTTATCCTGATTGTATTTCCACAATAGTTGAATTGTTTCTTTCTGGCTGCTTACATTATTTTCTCCTTGACCTGGGAACTCTGAAATTTAGCTACAATGTTCCTAGGAGTTTTCCTTTTGATATCTATTCTTGGAAGTTATCAATGAGTTCTTTTAATATCTATTTTACCCTCTGGTTCTAGAACATCAGGGCAGTTTTTCTCTCTGATTTCTTGAAAGATGATGTCTAGGCTCTTTCTTTGATCATGGCTTTCAGGTAGTCCCATAATTTTTAAATTCTTTTTCCTAGATCTATTTTACAGGTCAGTTATTTTTTCCAATGAGGTATTTTACATTGTCCACTATTTTTTCATTCCTTTGGTTTTATTTTATAATTTCTTGATTTTTCATAATGTCATTAGCTTCCTTCTGCTCTATTCTTATCTTTAAAGAATTATTTTCTTCAGTGAGCTTTTGGACCTTCTTTTCTATCTGGACAATTCTGCTTTTTAGGACATTCTTCTCTTCTTTGACTTTTTGAATCTCTTTTGCCATTTTTAAAGTGTTATTTTCTTCACCATTTTTTTGTGTCTCCTTTAGCTAGCCATTGACTTCTTTTTCATGATTTTCTTCCATCACTCTCATTTCTTTTCCCAATTTTCGTTTACGTCTCTTACATGATTTTCAAAATCTTTTTGGAGCTCTTCCATGACCTGAGACCAATTCATATTTTTCTTGGAGTCTTTTGATGCAGGAGCTTTTACTTTGTTGTCTTCTGTTTGTATACTTTGGTCTTCCTTTTCACCAAAATAAGATTCTATAGTCTGATTCTTTTTCCAGTTTTTGATCATTTCCCCCTGCTTTTTACTTGACTTTTGAGCTCTTTGTCAAGATATTTCTGTACTTCCAATGGTGGTGGGGTGTGTACTGTCAGCTTCTCAGTTCCTCTCACAATCTTTGGGCCTAGAGGTCCACAATTAGTCATTGCTGCTGCCGCCTTGAACGCCTCCTCCTCTGACTCCTCCACCTCCTCTGCAGCCCTGGGGCTGGGACCCTTACCACTCTACTCTCTCACACAGGTCCCACAGGTTTTTCCACTGACAGTCCAATCTGTCCTCTGTGTTTTGGGGTCATGAAGTCTGGAAACTACCACAGGTGCCCAAGATTCAGTACCCCCAAAGCCTGTTCAAGTCCCAGCCCATGCTGGACTGTACTCTGTTCCCATCATGGAGCAATATACAATTCCCGATGGCCTTCCAGGTTATCTTGGGCTAGAGATTTGTTTCACTCCACTATTATGTGGGTTCTACAGCTCCAGAACTTGTTTTGAGTCATTTTTTACAGGTATTTGCCTGGGTTTGGGAGGAGAGCCCTAGTAAGTCCATACTGTTCCTCTGCCATCTTGGCTCCACACCCCAAAAAATTGACCTAAAAGATAAAATGACCACCAATACATCTATAACAAAAACAAAGAAGCTCCAATATGATTTGAGAGCTCCTAATTGTATAATAAGCAATAACTTATCAGTTCAAAGAATATGGTGACTGGATAGCGAGTAAATCAATTGGTTTGGAATTGAGATATGAGTTTGAATATTGCTTCTATTCCTTTCAAGATGTGTGATGATCAGAAAGTTACTCAATTTTTCTGAGCCCTAGTTTACTCATCTGTAAAACAGCATATCTTAGAAAGTTGTAGCATGATGAAATAAGATAACATATACTATATATGTATATATATGATTCTTTGTAAATATGAAACATAACATACAATAAATGTCAGATATGATTTGAACTTGCTTTACTTTACTTATAACTTCCATAAGAACAATAGGCCTTATTTAAGGGGCAATAATGTACCATGTGACTAAAACAAGGGGGAAGCTTTTTTTGGTTGCTGACAAGGTAGGACCTTGAAGACCCAAATTACTTTCCATATTAAGAGGCAAGGATCCCAATGCTACTAGGGAATATATGATCTAGCATGGAACTGAGAACATGTAAAATATAAATTGTCTTCTAATCTCCAAGGGAAGCTTTCATAGACTATAATGGAGGGGTTTGTATTTTTATTGGAATGATCATGTGAGGTCTGACTAGAATAGAATTAATGGTTGACACAAGCAAAGACATCTCTGCTCTTGGATATGTTGCCTGGAGACTGAATCTCATTTCTTTCTTCTGGAGATATGCAAGAAAGGCAGGTAGATTTTGGGTTTAGGATGCAACTAGATAGGTCTCATGATCACTACATACATACTACTGGTCCTAGAGTCTACATGCTCATTGATTGCTTTTTGTCTGCTGGTGGTCACTGGAATAATAAGGTGTCTGTCTATCTGTGTGTCTCTCAAAATTTCTATTTTGACATGATATCTGCTGTTAAGATTGGATTAAGGAACAACAACTCAGATCAGATCAGTCCTGTGGTGCATCCGAGTACACATAACCCAAACCTTGAGAGTCAGTACTAGAAATTATTGACTTTAGTATATATATACACACGCATACATATATGTATGTATATGTATACGTATATATGTATGTATGTATGTATATATGTATATATATAATTTTAGATAGATTATACATTTTCACATTTTCATTCATCTAGACATTTTACCCCAAACCTGCATTTTCAAGGTATTATGGTACCAGTCAACTATTACAATTTCCCCCCCAAAAAGAAACAAAAACATATTATTAGCTTAAATATTGGCACTTAAGTACAAAGTAAGAAAGGGAAAAAAAGCTGTCATGTGCATAGCAGAACATGAAAATGTAATATGCAAAAATAAATTTTCATTTCAAGAAAGTCTGTATGATAAATACTACATATTTTGTTGAGAGCTGTCCATCTTTGCTTTCTTGTAAGTTTTCTTTTGCTCTTTTCTTCTCATCCCCCAGAAGGCTACAATTATGTGAGTACATATTTCACTATAGATATCGATATATACATACAAATATACATAGCTATATAGACATATACTTTCCAAACAAATTCTATTCCTGATTTGTGTTATGTTTGTGCATATCTCATTTCCTAACCCTCCTACCTCTTCTACTTTCTTCTACATGCTATCTTGCCCTCCTGTTATTTGCCTACCCATTTCCAAAGATCCCACCCCATCCTCCCTTTCCATAAATCTAAACATCTTCTATAGCCTCCATTGCCTATTCCCTCATTCTCCCCTCTAGAGATCTCTCCCTTATCCTCCCATTCCCATTGATCTAAACACCGTTCTATACATGCCTTTACCTATTCCATCAACCCTGCCTCTGAAGATGCATTCCTTGTATTCTGCCTCCTCCCTATCCCTTTACCATTTTTTTCTTCTGAATTTAGAAAACTTTTATACTCTTCTAAATATATATATATATATCCCTCTTACACACATTCCCAATGAAAACAGGTTACCAGAATGACCAGCCCTCCTCCTCCATTTAATTCCTCTGTATTTATTCTTCCCTTTGAACCTCGTTTGTATAAAATAATTGCTCTTTTCAGCTGTTCCTAAATGGCTTTATTTCAATTATTAACAAGAATCTTAGACATATATTTTGCATTTTACATATATGAAAAATAAATGGTCTGTCCTTATTGAATCCCTTATAATCAGTCTTTGGATGTACCTTATGTTTCTCTTGGCTCTTGTATGACAAGCCTTTTGTTAAGTTCAGGTATTTCTTTCTTTCTTTTTTTTTTTAACAAAGTGTTGAAAGTCTGACAGTTGATCAAAAGTCCATTTATTTTTTATTCAGGATTATGCTTAATGTTGCTAGGTATGACATTTTGGGCCAAAGCCCCAGTTCTGTTATTCTTTGATATATAGTATTCTAAGACCTGTGGTCCTTTAATGTCTCTGCTGCTAGGGGTCTTGTGTGATTCTAATTGCAGCACCATCATATTTAAATTTTTTTATTCTTGTTGCTTTTAACAATTTATTCTTGAGCTGCAAGTTTTGAAATTTGACTGTGGGTTTTCCTCATAAGATCTCTTTTTAGTGGTAATTGATGGATGTTTTCAATTTCTACTTTCTCCCCTTGTTCTAATGCTACAGGACAATTTTCTTTATTTCTTGTATTATGGTATCAAGATTCCTTTTTTGATCATAACTTTCAGTTAATCGGATTATTTTTAAATTTTCTCCTTGATCTATTCTCCAGATCTGTTATTTTTCTTATGTTTCCATTTCTTTTCTATTTTTCATTACTCTTATTTTGTTTAATTATTTCTTGATCCCTTATAATTTCATTGACTATACCTTGCCCAATTCTAATTTTCAAGGTGTTATTTTCTTCTTTAAGCTTCTGAATCAGGGGGCAGAACCAAGATGGCAGACTAAAAAGACACATTTACGCAGGGTCCTCCCCACAGCCCATAAAATACCTGTAGAGAGGGACTCTCAACAACGTTTGGAGGAGTAGAAGTGGAGAACAACCGAGTGGAGGAGATTTCCAGCCCATGTTGACCTGAAAGGCCCACGGAAATGTGGATATGTCTGTTGTGCCAGTATGTGGAGCCAAGCACAAAGCCCAGCCCAGCCTTGACTGAGCGGTGCGATGAGAGGAGACTCTGGGAGGAGACTCTGGGGTGGAATCTCCAGTCTCAGTAGTGGGTCCTCAGATCCCTTGGCCCATAGGCGCCAAAGGTCAGTGACAGGGTTTTATCAGGGGGCCAGGAAGGGAGAAGGGCCTTCCCATAGCTCTAGCAGCAGGCAGCAGCAACAGAGCCAGCACAGCAGCCCGTACTGAAGCTCCATTTTTGGCGTATAAAAGCCCTGGGGGCATTGAAGAGCTGAGCCCTACCTCAGCCCTGAGTGGAGGCCCTGGCTGAGCTGGTCTTTGTCTCAAACTGAATGGTGGCCCTGCCCATCCAGCTTATCTGAAAATCAGCCCCCAGTGCTGGCTTGGCAGAACTGGAGGCCAAGTGGCTGTGAAGAGGTATCTGCTAAGATTCTGGGCACAAAAATCCCTCTCTGCATCCAGACCAGTATACATGCTTGATTGTGCCACCTTGGAGGAACTGAGATCTTACAGATTCCCAGAGTATACCCCACTCTTGACAAAGCACCCAAAAGTCAAGTAACTGGTTGGGAAAATGCCCAAAAAAGGGAAAAAAATAAGACTATAGAAGGTTACTTTCTTGGTGAGCAGACGTATCCTCCCATCCTTTCAGAAGAGGAAGAACAATGCTTACCATCAGGGAAAGACATAGAAGTCAAGGCTTCTGTATCCAAAACATCCAAAATAAATATTCAATGGGCTCAGGCCTTGGAAGAGCTCAAAAAGGATTTTGAAAATCAAGTTAGAGAGATGGAGGAAAAACTAGGAAGAGAAATGAGAGAGATGCAAGAAAAGCATGAAAAGCAGGTCAACACCTTGCTAAAGGAGACCCAAAAAAATGCTGAAGAAAATAACACCTTGAAAAATAGTCTAACTCAATTGGCAAAAGAGGTTCAAAAAGCCAATGAGGAGAAGAATGCTTTCAAAAGCAGAATTAGCCAAATGGAAAAGGAGGTTCAAAAGCTCACTGAAGAAAATAGCTCTTTCAAAATTAGAATGGAACAGGTGGAGGCTAATGACTTTCTGAGAAACCAAGAAATCACAAAACAAAACCAAAAGAATGAAAAAATGGAAGAGAATGTGAAATATCTCATGGGAAAAACAACTGACCTGGAAAATAGATCCAGGAGAGACAGTTTAAATATTATGGGATTACCTGAAAGCCATGATCAAAAAAAGAGCCTAGACATCATCTTTCATGAAATTATGAAGGAAAACTTCCCTGATATTCTAGAACCAGAGAGCAAAGTAAATATTGAAAGAATCCACCAATCACCACTGGAAAGAGATCCAAAAAGAGAAACTCCTAGGAACATTGTGGCCAAATTCCAGAGTTCCCTGATCAAGGACAAAATATTGCAAGCAGCTAGAAAGAAACAATTCAAATATTGTGGAAATACAATCAGGATAACACAAGATCTATCAGCTTCTACATTAAGGGATCGAAGGGCATGGAATAAGATATTCCAGAAGTCAAAGGAACTAGGACTAAAACCAAGAATCATGTACTCAGCAAAACTGAGTATAATACTTCAGGGGAAAAGCTGGTCTTTCAATGAAATAGAGAACTTTCAAGCATTCTTGATGAAAAGACTAGAGCTGAAAAGAAAATTTGACCTTCGAACACAAGAATGAAGGGAAGCATGAAAAGGTAAACAGTAAAGAGAAGTCATAAGGGACTTACTAAAGTTGAACTGTTTACATTCCTATATGGAAAGACAATATTTGTAACTCTTGAAACTTTTCAGTATCTTGGTAGTTGGTGGGTTTACACACACACTCACACCCCCACACACACCCACACCCATACACCCACACACACACAGGCAGAGATTGAATAGGATGGGATAATATCTTTAAAAAATGAAATTAAGTGGTGAGAGAGAAATATATTGGGAGGAGAAAGGGAGAAATGGAATGGGGTCAATTATCTCTCATAGAAGAGGAAGGCAGGAGAATTTTTAGTGGAGGGAAAAAGAGGGGAGCTGAGAGAAAAACATGGAGTTTACTCTCATCATATTAGATTAAAGGAAGGAATAAAATGCACACTCATTTTGGTATGAAAACCTATCTTACAATACAGGAAAGTAGGGGAGAAGGGGATAAACAGGGTTGGAGGGATGATGGAAGGGAGGGCAGTGGGAGGAGGAAGCAATTTGAAGTCAACACTCTTGGGGAGGGACAGGATCCAAAGAGAAAACAGAAGCAATGGGGGGCAGGATAGGATGGAGGGAAATATAGTTAGTCTTACACAACATGACTATTATGGAAGTCATTTGCAAAACTACACAGATATGACCTATATTGAATTGCTTTCTTCCCAAAGGGAATGGGTGGGGAGGGAGGGATGAAGAGAAGTTGGAAGTCAAAGTTGTAGGAACAACTGTCAAGTATTGGTCTTACTACTAGGAAATAAGAAATACAGGTAATGGGGTATAGAAAAATTTTTCTGGCCCTACAGGACAAAAGAGAAGATGGGGACAAGGGAAAGGAGGGATGTTAGAAGAGAGGGCAGGTCACTGATAGGGGCAATTACAATGCTCGGCGTTTTGGGGTGGGGGAGGGGAGAAATGGGGAGAAAATTTGGAACCCAAAATTTTGTGAAAATGAATGTTGAAATTTAAATAAATAAATTTAAAAAAAGATTCTGAATCTCCTTTACTAATTGGTTGACTTTCTTTTCATAATCTTGTTTTTCTTGGATTGTTCTTATTATTTTTAAAAGTTTTTCTTCCATCTCTGTCATTTGATTTTTAAAGTCTTTTTTAAAGATCCTCTATGAATTCTTTTTGGGCAGGTGACCATTTGACATTACTCTTTAGGGGAGAATGGGATTTCTTTACTTCAGTATCCTCCTCTGAAGATATATCCCAGTCTTCTCTATTCCCATAATAGGTTGGAAGGGACAGCTAGGTGGTGCATTGGAAAGAGCACCAGTGCAGGTATCAGGAAGATCTGAGTTCAAATCTCACCTCAGACACTTGACACTCACTATCTGTGTGACCTTGGGCAAGTCACTTAACCCCAATTGCCTGATCCTAGGTCATCTCCAGTCATCCTCATGAATTTCTGGTCACTGGATTCAGATGACTCTGGGGGAAAAAACAAAGTCAAGTGGAAGTCACGTCATTATTTCTCTGATGGCATGGTCTTCTTTGGCAATGAAGGATGAACACACACAATAGGTTGGATTCTTTCTCCTTTGCCTGTGTATTTTTTTTTCTGATGAAAGCTTAACTTTTGTAATCACCTCTAACCCTGGGGCATGGGGGATGGTGACTCTTGCCTCAGTTATTCAGTTCTCCCCTCTAGTCTGGACTCAGACCAAACCTCCAACATCCTTTAGGTGCCCACAGCCAGGGGCTTTCTGCCCCACTGCTTCTGTACTCACCTGGTATGTGCTCTTTCCTTTTCACCTCTGCTGGTCTTCCAGCACTGGATCTGGTATTCTTTGTTAGCAGAGGCTCCCTCAATCTTCCTTAGACACCCAACTATACTCATTACCTAGATAAAAGTTCATATGGCTGGGGCCGAGCAAGCTTCTCATACCAACTAACCCCAGGATTTGCAGCATCTCCCCAAAATTCTTTCCCAGTCAACTATTAAAATAAAACAACCAAGGAAAAGAATTTGAAAGTGAGAGTTTGGGACTAGAACCCTTTTTGGCTCCATTTTCAAGAATTTTTAATCCATCAGTCATCACCTGTATCATTTATCTTCAATATATCCCTCTCCTCTGTCTTCTTTTCATTCGCCCAAACAATACTTCAGTTGAAAAGATTTCCCCTCAGTCTTACTAGTCTATCAACCTGTTATCTGATATCATTCTCCACTTGATGAACAACTACTTTAAAAAGTGATCTGTGGGTAGGGCAGAGCCAAGAAGGCAGAGTGAGGCTCTCCCAATTCTCCTACAAATAACTTTAATGCATAAAAATGAATTCTAGCAGGGGCAGAACTAGCAAAAGAATGTACAAGAACATCTGCGAAGACAATTCCACTTACCTTTGGCACATGGAATATGTGCACACTTATAAACCCAAAATTCAGTAGACCTGGAGGTCAAACAGCTCTTGTTGTAAGAGAATTCAACAGATATTGCATTCAAATAGCAGTCCTGAGTGAAACAAGGCTCGCTAATGAAGACCACCTTACTGGAGTTGAAGCTGGATACATGTTTTTTCTGGAGTGGTCACAGTGAAGGGGAGTGCAATGAAGTGGGAGTAGGTCTTGCAGTCATAGCTAATTTAGTCAACAAGCTTGTATACCTGCCTAACGGAGTGAATGACAGGCTCAAGACAATGTGATTGCCACTTTCAGGAAAATGTCATGCCACCATCATCAGTGCCTACGCTCCCACCATCATGAATCCTTATGATGGTGCTGATGCTTGAAAAAGAGCAAAAGCAGAAAAAGAAAACTATAGAGCAGTTTTCTTAATAAACATTGATGTAAAAAAATTAAATAAAATAATAGCAAGGAGATTACAGCAATATATTAAAAGGATTATACCTTATAACCAGATTGATTTATAACAGGAATTCATGACTGGGTCAATATTAAGAACACTATCAGGATAATTGACCATATAAATAAAAAAAACAACAAAATCATATGATTATCTTAATACATATAGAAAAAGCTTTTTTTTTTTTACAAACTGCAATGCTCATTGCTCTCAAAAAAAAAACCTCAAGGGTGTAGATGGAATTTTCCTTAAAAAAGTCATTCCCAATTGACAAATGGGTATCTATCTAAATGGTATCTATCTATAACCATCCACAAGCTTTATTTGTATTGGGGATAAGCTAGAAGCCTTCCAATAAGACCAGAGTGAAGTAAGAATGTTCATTATCACCACTATTACTCAATATTGTGTTAAAAATGGTAGCTTCTAACA
Organism: Bettongia penicillata ogilbyi; assembly: GCA_023548195.1. NCBI lineage: Eukaryota > Metazoa > Chordata > Mammalia > Diprotodontia > Potoroidae > Bettongia > Bettongia penicillata. The sequence goes on along the minus strand of JAJHZJ010000136.1, from coordinate 1,445,244 downwards.
ATAAGAGAAGAACAAGAATTTGAAGGAAATAGGGATAGGCAATGAGGAAACAAAACTACCATTCTTTGTAGATGATATGATGGCATACTTAATTATGAAAAATATCAACTAAAATAGTAGTTGAAATTATGAACAACTTTAACAAAGATGCAGGATATAAAACAAAGCCATATAAATCATCAACATTTCTATTATTATCAACAAAGTCCAGCAGCAAGACACAGAAAGAAAAATTTCATTTGAAATAATGGTAGATAATATTTAGTACTTGGGATTCTACCTGCCAACACAAACTCAGGAATATATGAACAAATTATGAAACTTTTTTTTCACATATATAAAGTCAGGTCGAAAGTCTTAGAAAAATATTGTTTGTGGTAGGATGAGCTAATATAATAAAATGACAATTTTATTTATATTAATTTGCTTATTCAGTGCCATACCAATAAAACTACTAAAATTATTGTAGAGAGTCAGGAAAAACAGTAACAAAACTCATCTGGAAGTACAAAAAGTCAAGAATATCAAGGGAATTAATGAAAAAAAAATGTGAAGAAAAGTCTAGCCATATCATATCTCACACTGTGGTAATGGTTAGGAAATAGAACGTTGGATCAGTGGAATAAAATAGGTACACAACACACTGTAGCCAACCACCGTAGGAATCTAATGTTTGATAAATATGTTTCAAGCTTTTGGAATAAGAACTCACTATCTGACTCAAACTGCTGAGAAAATTAGAAAATAGTACAGAAAAAACTAGGTATAGACCAGCATCTCACAATATATGCCAAGATAAAGTTTAAATGGGTGCATGATATTTACATAAAGGGTGATTTCATGGACAAATCAGCGGGGCATGGAATAGTTCATCTGTCTTATCTATGGATAAGGGATGAATTTAGGACCAAACAAGAAATAGAGAGCATTATAACATGTAAAATGGATGATTTCGCTTATATTAAATTAAAAAGCTTTTGCACAAAAAAACCCAATATAGTCAAGATTAAAAGGAAAGTGGAAGATGGAAAAAAAATTTACAGCAAGCATCTCTGATAAAGGCCTCACTTATGAAATATATAGAGAATTGAGTCAAATTTATGAGATTATAAGTCACTCCCAATTGACAAACTGTCAAAGGATATATATTTTTTATTTTTTTTAAATACAAATTTATTTATTTAACTTTTTACATTTATTTTCACAAAATTTGGGGTTCCAAATTTTCTCCCCATTTGTCCCCTCCCCCCACCCCAATACACCGAGCATTCTAATTTTCCCTAGCACCAATCTGCCCTCTCTTCTATCATCCCTCCCTTCTCTTGTCCCCATCTTCTCTTTTGTCCTGTAGGGCCAGATGACTTTCTATTCCCCATTGACTGTATGTCTTATTTCCTAGTAGCGACAATAATACTCGATAGTTGTTCCTAAAACTTTGAGTTCCAAATTCTCCCCATCGCTCCCTCCCCACCCATTCCCTTTGGGAAGGCAGGCAATTCAATATAAGCCATATCTGTGTAATTTTGCAAATGACTTCCCTGATAGTCATGTTGTGTAAGACTAACTGTATTTCCCTCCATCCTATCCTGCCCCCCATAGTTTCTCTTCTGTCTTTTGATCCTGTCCCTCCCTGAGTGTTGACTTCAAATTGCTCCCTCCTCCCATTACCCTCCCTTCCATCATTCCCCCCTTGCTTATCTCCTTCTCCCCCACTTTACTGTATTGTAAGATAGGTTTTCATACCAAAATGAGTGTGCATTTTATTCCTTCCTTTAGTCGAATGTGATGAGGGTAAAATTCATGGTTTTTTTTTTCTCAGCTCTCCTCTTTTTCCCTCCACTAAAAAGTCTCCTGCTTGCTTCTTGAATGAGATATAATTTACCCCATTCCATTTCACCCTCTCTCCTATCACTACATTTCTCTCTCACCATTTACCTTAATTTCTTTTAAGATATGGTCCCATCCTATTCAATTCACTCTGTGCTCTCTGTCTCTGTATGTGCATACATGTGTGCATGTGTGTGTGCATGCACGCATGTACGTGTGAGTGTGTGTGTGTGTGGTCCCACCAACTACCCAGATACTGAAAAATTTTAAGAGTTACAAATATTGTCTTTCCATGTAGGAATGTAAACAGTTCACTTTTGGTAAGTCCCTTCGACTTCTCTTTGCTGTTTACTTTTTCATGCTTCTTCTCATTCTTGTGTTTGAAAGTCAAATTTTCTTTTCAGCTCTGGTCTTTTCATCAAGAATGCTTGAAAGTCCCGTTTCAATGAAAGACCATATTTTCCCCTGAAGTATTATACTCAGATTTGGTGGGTAGGTGATTCTTGTTTTGAGTCCTAGTTCCTTTGACTTCTGGAATATCCTATTCCACGCCCTTCGATCCCTTAATGTAGAAGCCGCTAGATCTTGAGTTATCCTGATTGTATTTCCACAATACTGGAATTGTTTCTTTCTAGCTGCTTGCAATATTTTCTCCTTGACCTGGGAATCCTGGAATTTGGCCACAATGTTCCTAGGAGTTTCTCTTTTTGGATCTCTTTCAGGTGGTGATCGATGGATTCCTTCAATACTTATTTTGCCCTCTGGTTCTAGAATATTAGGGCAGTTTTCCTCAATAATTTCATGGAAGATGATGTCTAGGCTCTTTTTTTGATCATGGCTTTCAGGTAGTCCCATAATTTTTAAATTGTCTCTCCTGGATCTATTTTCCAGGTCAGTTGTTTTTCCCATGAGATATTTCACATTCTCTTCCATTTTTTCATTCTTTTGGTTTTGTTTTGTGATTTCTTGGTTTCTCAGAAAGTCATTAGCCTCCATCTGTTCTATTCTAATTTTGAGAGAACTATTATCTTCAGTGAGCTTTTGAACCTCTTTTTCCATTTGTCTAATTCTGCTTTTGAAAGCATTCTTCTCCTCATTGGCTTTTTGAACCTGTTTTGCCCATTGAGTTAGCCTATTTTTCAAGGTGTTATTTTCTTCAGCATTTTTTTGGGTCTCCTTTACCAAGGTATTGACCCATTTTTCATGCTTTTCTTGCATCTCTCTTATTTCTCTTCCCAGTTTTTCCTCCACCTGTCTAACTTGATTTTCAAAACTCTTCCATGGCCTGAGCCCACCAGACATCCCCCTGGGATGTCTTGGATACAGAGGCCCTGACCTCCACATATTTCCCTGATGGTAAGAATTGTTCCTCATCATCAGAATTGAAAGGTGAAAACATCTGTCCCCCAAGAAAATAGTTTTCTATGGTCTTATTTTTCTTCCCTTTTCTGGGCATTTTCCCAGCCAGTTACTTAACTTCTGAGATTCCTGTCCACCCCCTCCTAGATCTACCCAGCTAGTGCTTGGGGTCTGTGATTCAAATGGCCTTTCAGTGGCCTAAAGGATATAAATAGTTGTCAGGTAAGAGGAATTCAAGCTATCTATAGTCATATAAAAATGCCTTAAATCACTATTATTAGCGAAATGAAAATTAGAACAACTCTGAAGTACCACCTTACACCTATCAGATTGGATACAATGACAGAAAAGGAAAATGACAAATAGTGGGGAGGAGATGTGGGATAATTCAGATACTAATCCATTGTTGGTAGAGTTGGGAAATGATCCAGTCATTCTGGAGATAATTTGGAACTCTGACCAAAGGACTATAAAATCGCACACATACCCTTTGAACCAACAATACCACTTGCTAGGTCTGATTTCCAAAGAGGTTTTTGAAAAATGGAAAAGGAACTATTTATTTGTAAGAAAATATTTATAGCAGCTCTTTTTACAGAGGCAAAGAATTGGAAATTGAGGGATGTTCATCAACTGAGGGATGGCTGAACAAGTTATGGTATCTGATTGTAATGAAATACTGTTGTACTATAAGAAATGATGAGCAGGATGATTTTAGAAAAACCTGAACTCACATGAGCTGATGCAGAGTAAAATGAGAAGAACCAGAACTTTATACATAGTAACAGCAATATTTTATCATGATAAACTGTGAATGACCTAGCTATTCTCAGCAATACAATGACATAAGACAAAGACAAATTTGATGTCCATGATGAAAAATAATACCCATCTCCAGAAAAATAATGAATGGAGTCTGAATGTAGATGAAAGAATATCATTTTTCGCTTTATTGTGTGTATATATGTGTGTTGGTCTGCATTTTCTTTCTGGCTAATATGAAAACATGTTTTGCATGATGGCACATATATAACCCATATCAAATTGCTTACTATCTGCAAGAGAGGCCGGGGAAGGAAGGAGGGAGAAAATTTGGAACTCAAAAAAATGCATGTTAAAATATTTTTATATGCAATTGGGGAAAATAAAACATTATTAAAAAATTGCTTATGCTAAGTTCTTTCTTTACCTCAATCCTACCTTTCTCCTCAACCCTTTGAAATGTGACTCCTTTCAGCATTCTATTGAAACTGATCTTTCAAAGATCACCAATATTCCATTGAAAGAGGAGGTGGGGTGAAGCTGAAGAGACATTTTGAAATGAAGAGAAAAGAAATAGTGAAGCCTGGAAAACGATAAATCTGATCATTTTTAGTAAATAGAAGAAATCTGTTGATTTTAAGGTTATTAGGGACTTCTTTGCAGATAGTTGTACGGTTGAGAAGACCAAGTTAGGGTTAAATAGCAATGGTATAGTAGAAATGCCCTGCCTCATTTGAGAGGAATTAGTAAGCATTTTTATGACTTTCTCCAGCAACCCTCTGTGGTCCAGGAGCTTCAGAGTAGTCCGGTCACCCTTGGAATTAGTCTATCAATGTTGACAAAAATCAACAGGATAAAGCATGCTTGTTTTAGGAGAGGGTGTTTTTAGAATGGCTGCTCATAAGGACCATTCTGGAGAGAGAGGCAAGGGCATGCAGAACAGAGTTCTAGGAACATAAGATATAGTTAGGGGAATCTACATCATACTGAGAGTAGAGAGGAGATATAATAAAAGAGACAGAGGTGAAATAACAATGTGAAAAGGGGGGAGATCAGCATTCAATATCTTCAAACAGGTGTACAATGTCAGAATAGAGAAAGCATGTTATTAAGGAGAGATATTAAGAAGGTACCATTGACAGTTCTTGACAAAATTGATTGCCTATAGGAGGTGAGAAGGAGTGAGACAATAAGACTGACACCTAGGTTTCAAGTCTGGGTAAATAGGAAGATGGAGGTAACCTTGACAATAGTTGCACCAAGTGGTACTGAGAAAAAGGATATGGGAGTTGATGTATATGTGTACTATTGGGTGATGCCTATCTATATAATTCTTAGAATATTTTCCATGTAATTGAAAACTAGAGATGTGATATGATATAATTGACAGAGAGTTGGACCCCTTATCATGATAACGAAGCTTCAATTGTTGTATCTGAAATATTCTGGTCGTATGACTCTGGCAAATCAATTAACCTCTTAGTTCTCAAATTAATTCCCTACGACTATTGATCACAAAAAAACCCAAACAATCCCCCCAACCCCAAAACAACCACAGCAACAAAACAAAAACAAAACAAAACCAAAAAAATCCCTGCTAATCTGCATTGGTAGGAAAAAAAAAGAAAGAGAACAAATAAATAGGGCAAGGAAAAGCGACCAAGAGGTTTTGTTTTTCTGTGTTCTGTAAGAACTTGATGAGTAGAAGCTCAAGCACTCAGGCCAGTCTAGCTCTCTTGAATAAGCAATAATGATGATGTTCTTGGGGACAAACTGATATCACCAAAAGAAGAATGAGTCACTGATTGCCAAAATTATGGTATAGGATGAGCACCCAGTTGCTAGGTAGCAAAACAAATCACAGCACAGTAATGTGTATTATTCTAGGAGGTTACTGATTATTTGAAAAGAGATAGATATAAAACCCAGATTAGTCAGATGGAAAAAAATCAGAAATCAAAAGGAGTACAAAATGATAGACCACATGCTTTACTCTTACTTCTTACTCATTAGTTCCCATGCACTAATCAAGCTGGTGTTTCTGAAATCCATTCAGTGTATAAAGGAAGGTAAAGTTATTGGTTTTTTCCATAAGTTGGTTGACTCAGTATTAAATGATTGGATATTTTTATATAAATTTAAAATATTTTTATTTATTCAGTTAAATATTTTTACATATAATTACATGTAAAGATTTTTTAACAAGCATTTGAAATTTTTTTTTTGATTTCCAAATTCTTCCCTTCCTTTTCACCACTTCTCCTGCCTTGAGGAGGTGAACAATTTGATTGTAACTGTACATATGAGATCATGCAAAACACATTTCCATATTATCCATGTTGCAAAACAAAGCACAAATAAAATGAAGCAAAAAAATAAAGTTTAAAAAAGTATGCTTCAATTTGCACTCGTAGTTCATCAGCTCTCTCTCTGAAAGTGGATAGTATTTTTCATAATGTGTCCTTTGGAATAGTGTTGGATCATAGATTTGATGAGAGTGATGAGGGTCAGGTTGCATGCAGCTGGATGTCTCAAAGAATTTCAAAGACTCAGGATGACTCTAAGAGATTTATTTTGGTTTTGAGGTTTCACACTCTGGTGAAAGTTCCTTAGAGGAGCTAGTGATTTCAGTTAAGGAAGAGAGAACATTTTATATAGTATATGACGCTGATTACACAATAAAAATTTACATAGAGCATAAGAATATTATTAACATTATAAAGGCAGGAAGGGTTTGTTAATGGATTAGGTAATATAGAAGGATGATTCAGTGGTCAAGCCTCCTGGTCATGTTGCTTTCTGATTGACTATCTATTGTGGTCCTGTCTGGTCAAGATGGATAGTTAGGTACTGTGGTCCTGTCTTGGGCTAAACAGATGGTATGATTGTGGTAGAATACAAGAAAAGACCTGTTCAAATATGTGAATTCGATCTGAGGGCAGTGACTTGCTTGGGACAGTGGATATGCAGGTCAGTGTGGTCTATAAGGAAGTTAGAATATTGGGGTTGAGAGTAGATTTGTTAGGATTCCATCAAGAGTAGCTAAGTCTTTCATAGTTGATTATCCTTACAATATTGCTGTTAGTCTGTACAACGTTCTCCTGATTTTGCTCACTTCACTCTGCTGAGATATGAGTCTTTTTAGGGTTTTTCTGAAACCATCTTGTTTGTCATTTTTCATAGTAAAATAGTATTCCATTTCAACCATGTACCACAACTTGTTCAGCCATTCTGCAAATAACTGACATCCCCTCAATTTTCAATTCTTTGCCATCACAAAAAGAGCTGCTATAAGTATTCTTGTACAAATATAGCATTTTCCTTTTATTTCATCTCTTTGGGATATAGGCCTAGCAGTGGATGCTGGGCCGAAGAGTATGCAGTTTTATAGCCCTTTGACTGTAGTTCAAGTTGTTCTCCAGAATGGTTGCCCTAGTTCACAACTCCATCAAAAATGAATGTGTCTCAATATTCCCACATCTGCTCCAACATTTGTCATTTTTCCTTCCTTTTCCTAATATCATGTTAGCCAGTTTGATAGGTATGAAGGGGATCTAAGAGTTTTTTTAATTTACATTTCTCTAAATTAGAGCACTTTTTTGTGACTATTGATAACTGATTTCTTCTTCTGAAAATAGTCTGTTCATGTCATTTGACTAATTATCAACTAGGAAATGGCTCTTATTTTTATAAATTTGGCTCTATTTCATGTATATTTGAGAAATATGACCTTTCTTAGAGAAACCTGTTGAAAATTTTTTCCCCATTTCCTGTTTTCCTTCTAAATTTGGCTGTATTCATTTTGTTTGTGGAAAAGTTTTTTAATTGCATGTAATCAAAATTATTTTAATTCCTATAATCAACTCTATCTCTTGTTTGATCGTAATCTTTTCCCTTAGCCATAGATCTTCAGGTACATTTTTCCATGCTCTCTTTTCTATGCTCCCCTAACTTACTTACGATATCAACTTTTATGGTCGAAATCATTTATCCATTTTGACCATATGTTGATAATAGTACATGTAGGCATATAAATTTTTATAATAAAATTTTGGCTTGAAGTCTTGATGTTCTGCCCAATCCCTCTACTAGAAGTAAGGTAGGAGAGATCCAAGTACAGATACTTTAAAAAAAGTTTATAATTTTTATTTAATCATTAAGTACATACTTAATACTACCATGTATATGGTACTATGCTACATGTGGGGTATAAAAATGTAATTTAAAACAAAGGAAAGGAAGAATTACTTAGTTCCAATTTTCCTTTTTTCCTCTACCAGGAACAATGTCATTCAGAAAAAAAAAATGCTAGACAGGATATTCAAATGCAAGAATGAAAGACGTAACAAAGACCCTCAAAGTATCAAGAAGAGAGGAAGTGATAGTCTTGCTGTATGATTTTCTGGTCGTCCATATATGTAATATTGTGCACAGTTCTAGAGAACACATTTTAAGAAGGATATTGATAGACAGAACAGGTCTAGAGAAGAAGAAAGATTGATTAGAGATTAGGGATCATGCCATATAAAAGACATTTGAAAGAACTAAGGACGTTAAGCCTGACAGCTCTAGGAGAAATTTCAGGAGCAGAATAGAGGACTATATTCAGCATTCATTGATTTGATCTGATGCTCTCAGTCCTTAGGGCTTATGGAAGATCATGGCAAAATTTGATTGTCTACAGTTCATCAGTATTGTACACCAATTTCATAATGGCATGCTTATAGGGGTTATGGATAAAGGATGATACTCTTATGCTTTCCCAATTATCAATGGAGTAAAGTGTGTCTACTCCCAAGCAAATAGCTCCTATAAATATTGTTGTGCATGGATCCTTTTCCCATTTTATGATTTCTTTGTAATACAGTCCTAGAAGCAGTATTGCTGGGTCAAAGGTTATGCACATTTTCATAACCCTTTGGGTATAGTTTTAAATTGTTCTCCAGAAGGGTTGGATCACTTCACAACTCCACCAATAGTGCACAAGTGTCCCAGTTTTCCCATATCCTGTCCAATATCCATTTTCCCTTTCTGTCATATTAGCAATAGGTGTGAGGTGGCTCCAGCCCCAGGGTGGTGGAGGGGGTAGAGGAGCCAGAGGAGGAGGAGCCTGCAATAGCAGTTGCAGGGCAGTGGCAGCAGTGACTGTTTCTGGAGCTCTGGGCCCACAGATTGTGGGGGGATTGAGCAGCTGACAGTACACGCCCCCACCCCTACTGGAAGCAGAGAACTACCTTGACAAAGAACTCAAAAATCAAGTAAATAGCTGAGAAAATGAGCAAAAATCTGAAAAAGAATCAGACTATAGAATGTCACTTTGGTGACAAGGAAGAATGAAGTATGCAAACAGAAGACAACAAAGGCAAAGCTCCTACATCCAAAGCCTCCAACAAAAATGTGAATTGGTCTTAGATCATGGAAAATCTCAAAAAGGATTTTGAAAATCAAGTAAGAGAAGTACAGCAAAAATTGGGAAGAGAAATGAGAATGATGCAAGAAAATGATGAAAAACAAGTCAACCGTTTGCTAAAGGAAACCCCAAAAAATGCTGAAGAAAATAACACTTTAAAAAATAAACTAAACCAAATGGCAAAAGAGACCCAAAAAAATGAGGAGAGGAATGTCCTAAACAGCAGAATTGGCAAGATGGAAAAGGAGTTCACTGAAGAAAATAATTCCTTAAAGATTAGAATGGAACAGATGGAAGTTAATGACTATGAAATACCAAGAAATTATAAAACAAAGTCAAAGGAATGAAAAAAATAGCAGACAATGTGAAATATCTCATTGGAAAAACAATTGACCTGTAAAATAGATCTAGGAGAGACAATTTAAAAATTAGTGGACTACCTGGAAGTTATAAAACAAAAAAGAGCCTAGACATCATCTTTCAAGAAATTATCAAGCAAAACTGCCCTGATATTATAGAACCATAGGGTAAAATAGAAATAGAAAGAATCCACAGATTGTCTTCTGAAAGAGATCCCCAAAGGAAAACTCCTAGGCATATTGTAGCTAAATTCCAGAGCTCCCAGGTCAAGGAGAAAATATTGTAAGCAGCCAGAAAGAAACAATTCGAGTACTGTGGAAATACAATCAGGATAACACAAGATCTAGCAGCTTCTACATTAAGGGATCACAGGGCTTGGGATATGACACTCCAAAGGTCAAAGGAGGTAGGATTAAGACTAAGACTCACCTACCCAGCAAAACTGAGTATAATATTACAGTCAAGAAAACATTTTTGATACTAGTAATTTATTTTTTCTTTCTTTTTAAAACCAAATAACTAGTTTTATCTATTTTATTGCTTTTTTCATAAAACAAGCTTCTAGTTGTTTTTACTAATTCAATGATTTTCTTTCAATTTTATTAATCTTTCCTTTGATTTTCAGGATTTCCAATTTAGTGTTTAATTGAGGATTTAAAATTTGTTTCTTTTCTAGTTTTTTTTAGTTGCATGCCTGATTCATTCATCTGCTCTTTCTTTATTTTTCTGATGTAAGCAATTAGGGCTATCAAATTTCCCCTAAATATTTCTTTGCCTGCATCCCATAAATTTTGGCATATTATTTCATTATCATCATTTTATTTAATGAAACTATTTATTGTTTCTATGATTTGTTCTTTGACCCACTTGCTATTTATTAGAATTAAATTATTTAATTCCAGATTAATTATAATCTGGCCTTCTCTATTATTGAATGTAATTTTTAGTGCATTATGATTTGAAAAGGATGCATTTACTATTTCTCCTTTTCTCCATTTGGTTGTGAGGTTTTTATGTCCTGATACATGGTCAATTTTTTTGTGCAGGTGCCATAAATAGATGAGAAAAAGGTTATATTCCTTTCTATTCCCACTCAATTTTCTCCAGACAGCTATTATATCTGAGTTTTCCAGAATTTTATTCACCTTCTTTCTTATTTATTTTTTTGGTTAGATTAAACTAGTTCTGAAAGGGGAAAGATTTTTACTATCTATTTTCTCCTGTAACTCATTCACCTTCAAAAATTTAGATGCTGTACCATTTGGTTTATGTATGTTAAGTATCAATATAACTTCATTGTCTATGCCACTTTTCAACAATATTTCCTTCTTCATCTCTTTTAATTAGATCTATTCATGATTTTGCTTTGTCTAAGGTCATGATTACTGCCTCCACATTCTTTGCTTCATCTGAAGCATGATAGATTCTGCCCCAGCCCCTTACCTTTACCCTATATGTGTCTGCCCTCTTCAGATGTGTTTCTTACAAACAGCATATTGTAGGATTCTGGTTTTTAATCTATTCGCTATCTACTTCCATTTTATGGGTGAGTTCATCCCATTCAAATGTATAATTATGATAATTAACTGTGTATTACCCTCCATGCTATTTTTCATTTGTTTATTCCCGCCTCTCTCTTACTACTCTTTCCTTCCTCACAAATATTTTACTTTTGATCACCACCTTCTTCTCCAATGTACCATCCCTTCTATCAGTCTCCCCTCCTCCTATTATTTCCATCCCTTTCTTACTTCCTTATAGGGTAACATAGATTTCTGTATATAACCGAGTGTGTGTGTTATTTCCTCTTTGAGGCTATTTTGATTGGAATAAGGTTTAAGCTTTGCTTGCCACTCTTCCCCTTTCCCCTCCATTATGATAGCTCTTTTAAGTGGGATAATTTACCCCATTCAATCTCCCCTCTCCTACTTCTAGTGCAATTTTCTTTCTTATCCCTTTATTTTGTTTTTTGGGGGCATCATCCCACCTTATATCCTTACCCTCTGTCTATGTATATTCTTTCTAAGCACTCTTATAGTAATAAACTTATAGTAATATAACTTATAGTAATAAAGTTGTTAAGAGTTATAAATACTATCCTGTCATATAGAATTATGACCTTATTGAATTTTTTATGTTTTCCCTTTCTTATTTTTTTTTTTACTTTTTATGTTTCCCTTGAATCATGTTTTTGGAGGTCAAATTTTTTACTCAACTCTTAATTAGAAATGCTTGAAGGTGCTCTATTTCATTAAACATCAATTTCCCCCTAAAAGATTACATACAGTTTTGCCTTTTGGTATATCATATTCCAAGACCTCTGGCTCTTTAATGTGGAAGCTGCCAAATCTTGCATAATTTTGACTGTAGCTCCACAATATTTGAATTGTTTCTTTTTGCCTTCTTCTATTACTTTCTCTTTGACCTGTGATCTCTGGAATTGTCTATGATCTTCCTGGGAGTTTGTATTTTAGGATCTCTTTCAGGTCATTGCTGTATTTTTTCCAATTTCTATTTTGTTCTTTGGTTCTGATATATCCGGGCAGTTTTCTTTTGATAATTTCCAGAAACATGTTATTCAGGCTTTTTTTTTTATCATGGCTTTCAGATAGTCTAATAATTCTTATATTATCTCTCATGGATATATTTTCTAGGTCAGTTGCTTTTTCAATGAGAAATTTCACATTTACTTACTTTTTTGACTTTATTTTATAGTACCTTGATTTCTCAGAGTCACTAGTTTTCACTTGTTCAATTCTAATCTTTAAGAAATTTTTTTCTTCAGTGAGCTTTTTTACTTCATCTTCCATTTGGGCAATTCTATTTTTTAGGGGCCTATTTTCCTTGGTAAATTTTTGTATATCTTTTCCCATGCTATTGACTCTTTTTTTTGGCTCATGATTTTCTTGTATTTCTCTCATTTTCTTTTCAGAATTTTTCTTCTACTTTTCCAATTTGATTCCTAAAATCCCTTGGGTCTAAGACATTTTTCTCTGAGCCTTCACATGTACCCATTTTGACACTATTGTCCTCTTTTAAGTTTATGATTTCATCTTCCCTGTCACCTAGTAACTTTCCATATTCAAGATCTTTTTTTGTTTGTTTGATTGCCTTTTTTGGTTACTTGGTGTTATTATGTGAGTTGGGTTCTAGTCTTGCATTATCCCAAGCCTTTTGCACTGGGCCTCTGGATTGTACTGCTGGCTTTCACTGGGCTTCAGGGCTTAATTACTTGCTTCCCTTCTGGCTTCTATTAGGGATGGGTGCAACCTCCTTTTTGGCTTCCCCTGATTATGGGGTTTAACTGCTGGCCTGCTTCATAGGTGGTATCTTGCTGCTTGGTTGCTATGGAAATAAAGTCTCTCCTGATGGTAGACCCCAGGGTGGGGTCTTGCTTGTGAGGCTTCATTATTGGTCAGCAATAGATGCAAGGCTTTGCTGGTGGCTTTGTGCTGGGGTGGAGTCTTGCTATTCAGAGCGGACTGCTTGATTGCTAGGGGGCTGTTGCCTTATAGGAGGGTGGGGTCTTGCTTCTGGATTGCCTCAGACTTGGAGCCTTGCTACAAGCCCTTTGCTATGAGGCTGGCTGCTGCTGCTGTTTTTGGACCTCTCGCTTCCCTCCTACTCTAGAGAGACTGAGCTTTCCCACTGTGTTGCTAAGCTACTTCCATGCTGCTAGACCAGCTCTCAGTTGGTTTTCTAGTAGTTTGGAGGGAGATTTTGGGAGGCCTTCAGAGGATTCCTTGCTCACTCTGCCATCTTGGCACTGGAAATGCATTGAACTATTTTGAACATTTTTACTGTCAAAAAAAATTTCCAGGGCAATGAGAGTAGAAGAGTTTGGTTTTATTTTCACCTCCTACTTAAGGAAAATATGATGTGTTTTTGGATGAGAGAGAGGTAGATATTTTTCATTCATTTGTCCATTCTCATGTATAGCATATTGAACTCTACACTCCATGAAGTTTGACTCTGAATTTTTGTAGAATTTATTTACTTCATCTAGAAAATTTCCATAGTCCACATATCAGTTCTTGCTAATTTATGCTAACTTGATTTTTTAGTATTTCTTTAAGTTCAATTTGTTAAGAGTGCCTACTGTGAAGAGTTAGAAGACATCTGCTTCATTAGCCTCTGGCAATAGTCTGACCCAAAATACAAGCTTTGCACTCTTCTGAAGGTCAAGTGATTCAGAGTCTTTCAGGCTACAGTGGGTAATTGTAAAGGCTGAGAACCATTAAGTAAAAATGTGCTTCCTCCACTATGACCCTTTCTCCATCTTGTCTTCATTCTCTTTCATCACTCTACAATTCAAAGCTCAAATGGCAACTTGAACATCACAAGTGTCTTTTCTCTAAAGAAAGAGCAGCTTTCTTTAATTTTTATTTTTAAAATGATACTGAAATAACTTGAGATATCATTTAACTTTTAATAATGAGTTCTTTCTATTTAACTATGCTTTAAGCATTTTGCTGAATTATTTCCAAATAATTTTAATTGCTCACTCATCTGTTGGGGAGCACCTTGATGGGATGGTATGAGTGGTATAGATCTTTTACTTTTTCTAAAACACAGGCTTCTTACTCAGAAAAGGTAGGAGATGAAGAGGCATTAGAACTGATTTTGGAATTGGAGGAGCTAGATTGGTATCTTGGATCTTCCAATTATTTATCTAGTAACTGAAAATTTCTGTGCCTCATTTTCCTTATCAGTAAAATAAAAGGAGGCTTGGGCTATATATTCTCTTAAGAGCTTTTCCAGCTTCAGAGAGTATTAGAAATTGCTAGAAGTTTTCTTCATATAGAATATCAGATAGAATTTTGTTCTTGTGGGGGAAAAATAAATATCCATACCCTGGAAACATCCTTTAAACCAATAGCTAAGTTTTCAGATGCTGAATTTCTGAGAGAATTTTCATGACTGGAATCTATGGAGCTGGACAGTGTAGATGCTCTGGGCCTGAGTAAAGCAGACTCATTTGTAGATTTGATAAAAATGTAAAGCAGAACATGAATTTGTAATTACAATGAAAACAACCAGAAGCACACACTAAACGTGCATTAAGTGGTCAATGTAATAGCAAGCTATCTTAAATCACTTGTGTTGTCACTTCGCTTTTGCCTAGAAGCAGAGCAGATGATAGATCAATTTATAACCTCTTCTTTAAGTGGAGACTAAACGGCTCTGAAACAGTGATGAAAATTGAAACATTGATTTAAGTAGTAAAGTAATGACAAAGCTGAGATGAGAGCTGAAAATGGGGATAAGTAAACCTGTATTCAAATCTAGCTTCTCCCATAATGTTGATAACTAGCTTTGTGACCAAGAGCAAATCATTTAATGTTCTTCAGCCTGTTTCCTCACCAAATGCTATGACATTCAAAGCCCTTTAAACTTACTCCCTTCCTACCTTTCCAATCTTCTACACATTACTCCCTGAAATGTACTCTTGAATCCAGGGATTCTAGCCCTCTGGGTCTTCTATCAGCAAGATACTCCATCTCTCTGCTCTGAGCATTTTCTCTGATTGTCCCCCATGCATAGAATGCTTTCCATCCTCTGCTATAACTATTGATCTCCCTAGCTTCCTTTAAGTTCCATATTAAATTCCTCTTTGACTGGAAGCCTGCCTCACCCTCTCTTAATTCTAGTGCCTCCCCTCTGTTAAATACTTGCTACTTATTCTCTATGTAGTTCTCCACACACACATACACACACACGTATATATGTGTATACACACACACATATATTTCATGTTATCTCTCCCATCTAATTGTAAGCTCCTTGAGGTCAGGTGCTGTGTTTTGCCTCTTTTTCTATCTCTAGTACTTAGCATAGTGCCCCATAGTAGGTGAGAGAAATGATTATTAATAATTAATTATGGAGGAGAGCCAAGCTTTTTCCTTCTCCTGTTCCTTGTTGAAGGACATTACTGACCTCTGCCAAAAACTTGCCTCATCTAGACCATCTTATCTGGGTGAATTCCTGCCCTTTGTGTTGTAGTCAGGTTTGGGTGGGGATAGCTTCTTGGATTAGATTGTCCAAGGCTGGGAGTTGGTTGGTTGTTGTCCTTTATTCTGGAAGAGGAACAAAATGACATCACCTCGCTAAAGTGAAATTTCAGTATGTCCCACTGTGGCTGATCAGACCAAGACCAGGGGTGATTTAGAAGTAAATGACATAATTAAAGTTACATCCTCAAGCCATTCATCAGAATACGGTGCACCTCATTGTAATATTCATCTCTCCTTAATTGTTAACTAATCAGAGTTGATTGCCACTCTCTGGAATGCCCACTTTTCCAAGGGTATATAAGCCATGAGTCCACCACCATGATCGTCTTTGGTCTGAGAGAGATGGACAAGTGACCACTGCTTTTATTAATAAAATGCTGACATTTTTAATTAAATGGTTAATTACCCAGAAACTGTCTCTCAGACTTTTAAAATGTCACAATAGGTTTTTAAATAAATGACTAAAATGTAGACAATACTTGTAATGCAAACCTCAAGATATGATGTTCACAAGATATAATATATGTGAAATGCTTTGTAAACTTTAAATTGCTGTATAAATGTTAGGTACTATGATAAAAAATTACACAGGTGAGTTTCCTTAAGAGATTTAAAATTTTATTTAATATATTCCATTTAGGAAGGATACAGAATGGCAAAGAAGGAAAGACAGGTATTCCTAACTTTTCTTTCCAATGAGCTCCTTTAATGGGCCATGGTAGCATTCATTAACTCACATTGTCTCAGCTAAGTTTACTGGCCTGTGATGTGCAGATTTTATTCCTTTCCCTTTTTCTGAAAATTGGGAAAATGTTTGCCCCCTTCTATTTCTCAGGTACCTCTTCTGTTTTCTGCAATCTTTCAAATATTACTGATGCTGTCTCAGTAATCACATCTGGCTTAGGATGTCATAATCAAGGTCATCTAAATGCTCTCTTGCTATATCATTACTTATCTTGGATATTTACTCCTTATCAATCATTTTTTTGTTCCATCATTCTCAGGTCATTCTCCTTTTCAGAAAAAAAAATTGTAATAGCTAGCATTTAGATTCAAGGTTTGCAAAGCACTTAAAAATATCTCATTTGATCCTCCTGACAACCCTGGAAGTTAGGTGCTACTATTATTCTCACTTCACAGTTGAGAAAGTCAAGACAAATTGAAGTTAGATGACTTGCTTAGGGTCAAACAGATTTTAAGGATCTGAGTTTGGATTGAACTCAGGTGTTTTTGAGTCCAGATCCAGCACTCTGTTCATTTGTGCCACCTAGAAACTAAATAAGAACCAAAACCTTTGCCTTCTCCCTGTTGTTGGTTATCATTTCATCCACCTCTAGCAGAAGTCTTATCCCCTCTTTAATCCTGCTTTTTCTTCTAATGTAGTTAAAAGAAACCCTTTTTACTGTTTTCCATTCTTACCTTTTGTGTTTCTCCCACTATTTTTAATAGGACAATATTACGATATATTCATTCTCTAGAAACATAAATAACTTCTGCTTCTGTAAATAGAAGTTTCTTTTTTAAAATCTAAATTTGTTGGTGAGTTACTTGAGTGTATGTATCAATTTCTTCAGACAAATCCCAATTTTCTTCTCATTGGAATTATTCACCTTTGTGTATTCCAGATCTCACTCATGAGCTTTTCCCATCTCTCCTGGAATGACTTCCTCTGGAGCACTGTACTCTCTGGGATTCTACTTATCTTTCCTCTGAACTCTTCAAAATCTGCTTTTCCTACATCTGAGGCATTTCACATAATGTCAAGAATTCCTTGCCTTCTCTATCACAAAGTCAAGTATTGAATGGTCACTTCCCCTTCAAGATTTCCATTATTTATTATCTACCTGTCCTTTTTAGTAAGAATTTTAACTAGAATCAACTTTCTCCTCATTGATTCCTCCACCTCTTGAAGGCAGAAATAGCCAGTTTTCACAAGGCAAGTCATTAACTGTTCTGCGCAATGAGAGAGCTCCAGCAGATGTCTGGATAACTGAAGTCCCCAGTTATTGTGATATAATACCTTCATGTCAGACTTGTGATCTATTTTCCAAACTCCCAATGTATTCTTTCTGTGCAGGTTCTTTGAGTAAACGCCAATGAAAAAAACCTTTTATTTCTCCTTCCTTTGGCCTTCACCCAAATACTCTCTGTCATGCTTTACTCCGTCTGGTACTTAGATTTCCTCACAAGAGGAAGCCTTCTTAATATAGGATGATATTGCACCAATCTCCTCTGCCTCACTTTTGTCTATCCTTTTTTTTTTTTTAATGGCATATGCCAAACAGGAACAATCATTCAGTAGTGACTTTGATTGCACCACGTTCCAGCAATATTCAAGAAGTAAATTTTTCTCCTTGTCCAGCACCTCTACTTCCTTTTGTTTGTAGTGTAAACTTCGGATTTATTTTGTATAGAAATTGAGGCAGTGAGTTTTACTTCTCGGTCCTTTTTTATACTTTTTTCCTGTGAATTTCTAGTTGTCTCAGCTGCTTCCACAACTTTCCCTACCCGCCCCCCCCCCCCCCCCCAAACTGTCCCTCTCTTTGGCTACTTGCTATAGTATTTAGCTTTGGGAGATATATCCATCTATGTATTTACATAGATTTAGATATGAATATACATGTATATATATATGCCTAGTTAGCTTCTCCCTTTCAGCCTTAATGGTTTAAAGCCCTACGGATTAGCCTTGTAAGTTTCCTGGACAAAATATTCTTACTAGTCTTTATTAGGTGTACTCTATATCTTGCCAGGAACTTCAGCCTGTTTTCAGATATGATTTTTATTGTTATTTGAAAAAGTCCATCTAAAATCCATGTTTACATAGTAGTCAGTTTCAGTCTCTTTATCTGAGGAATTTTGTTGTTTTCAACTGAAACATATAAGTATGTTTTCAACTGAAACATATAAGTAAAGTTTGTAGGAACTTTATACTTGAAAACATTACTACCAAGCAAAATTAAGATGTTAGAATACATTGAGACTTTCAAATGGTGAGACAGTTCTGATGAATATAAATATTCCACAACATTTAAAATCAATGTTGTTTTAAACTCATTTATGTGAAATGACATCTTTTGCATGTGGAAAACAATATTAATCAACTAGGTGAATTTGGAAAATAGTGTTTTTAAATGTTATTTTAAAGATTCGGTCTGAGCGTTTACGTACCCATCAACTCCCCTACTCAAAATGAGGCAAAGTAGCTTTCTAGTCATCCATTTTTCGTTGACCTTTTCTTTCACTGTTCCTTAGTTAAGAGAATTTTCTTTACTTTAGGTTTTAGGTGATATGCCTTTTAGTGGTATCACGATTATTCCTAGGTGCATTTTCACATATTGATATTCTTCTTTCAGCTTTATCATTTTGGTGAGAGGGACAGCTAGGTGGTCCTGTGGATACAGCAGGAATGAGGAGGACCTGAGTTCAGATTTCACTTCGGACACTTGACACTCACTAGCTGTGTGACCTTGGGCAAGTCACTTAACCCCAATTGCCTCATCCTAGGTCATCTCCAGTCATCCTGATGAATATCTGGTCACTGGATTCAGATGGCTCTGGAGGAGAAGAGGCTGGTGACCTGCACAGCCCTCCCTCACTGAAAACAAAGTCAAGTGCAAGTCATGTCATTATTTCTCTGATGGCATGGTCTTCTTTGGCAACAAAGGTCTAACACACACACAAAACATATGTTACAAATGCAGATTTAAATAAAGAAGCAGTATAGTGTAAAAAAAAAGTGCTGGGCTCAGAGTTAGGAAGAGTATAATTCAAATTCCTCCTTTGACCTGGAACAGTTATGCTCCAAGCAAGTTACTTAAGCTTTATGTTCCTTACATACTTCACTTATCAATCATAGCAGAGTTACACTGGCATTGGTGGCAGGACCTCCTGCAATCATCTGGTTCCCACCTGATTCCTTATATATTCAGGATAATTTCAGTTTATTGATTAAGAATATTAGGCACTATTAACAATCAATAGTAAATTGAAAGTGCTATTGAATATGAAGGATTCTTCTCCAATGTTTATTTTACATGGCAAAGCAATTTATATGACCAATTAAGTACCTACTTATGTGACTAAATTTTCCCTTCAGTTTAGAGTGAGAGCTAGCTGTTACAAAGCCACAGGGGAAAAAGTAGGGTTTTGGAAAATTTTGGTCAAATGTTTTCATCATCCTTCCCTAAGTTTTTTCATCAGCAGTGAGAAATGAATCTCTCCTAGGAATTGAGAAAACAAGATGGAAACTGCAACAAACTTTTACTAAACAATCACTATGTATAGAGCAGTGCACTATACATAGCCACTGACCTCTGGGAGCTTACATCTAGTGGGGGAATAAATGCATTGCTGAGTTATAAAGTACTGTGAGAAATATGACAGGGAATGTCATTACTGAACCCCAAATATTAGAGAAGAATTTTTAGAGGAGAGGGAGCATGAGAAGATCTCTAAGGTGGGGTATAGATATGAATTCAAGTGTTGAAAGGGGGAGAGCTGGAGCATTCTAGTAGAGTTAGGGAGGGGCAGGGAGAGAGATAGACAGAGACAGAGAGAGACAGAGAGGGAGATAGAGACAGAGAGAAAGACAGAAAGAGAGAGAGGGAAAGAGAGAGAGAGAGAGAGAGAGAGAGAGAGAGAGAGAGAGAGAGAGAGAGAGAGAGAGAGAGAGAGAGAGAGAAGTCCTCAGCTGATCTTCCAAGCATTTCTGGTTAGCTCAAAGGCCCCTATTCTGTTCCTTTTGATTTTCTCTCTCTTACTATGTGGTAAAGCAGGAAAAAGAGACAATTATATGCTATTATCATCACTCTCTATTATAACCCTACTTAACTGTGAAAATTTTTCAAAAGTATCTGTTGTATCAGTTTTTCTGATCAAGCCAAATCTTTATGTTTTTATTTCTTCTATTCGAATGGAAGCATTGGTTCCTACCTCTTTTCTAATTAAGAGCTTATTTCTTCATTTTGTTTTTGTGAAAAATTAATTTACAATCACTGGATTCTATAGCAACCATATCACATCCATTTGCTTTCTAATACAGTTTGAGTTATTTTAAGGGGACCCTAATTCCTGTACTGTGCTGTACTTTATGGATAATCATAAAGGAATTTAAATGGAAATTTTGATATTATGTGATTTTTATTTCTTATGCTGATTTTCAGAACCTAATTGCCTTGTTAGATGTGACGTACATAATTGCACAGTCAGTAGTAGGTGTTTATTGGCTGAGAACCATTCTAGCTAAGTATCAAGAGGCTTTTCAATAGAAGGTAACCAGCAGGCACTAGGTTTTTTTGATCACGACCTGAATGAAACAGAAATAAATAGATTAAAGTGTTTAACTATAATGAAGATGTTGGTGAAATGGCAGAGAAAGGAAACAGATGGTGCCGGGAATTACTTGATTTTTAGACCATAACTTTTTTTTGTTACTCAGTGTGATATTTGTCTAAAAATCATTAAGTTGATATATGACTAAAGGAAGTGAATTACATTCATAGTGATCTCATTATAAATGAAACTAGAGGTTATAAAAATAGTTATATATTGTATACTGGTAAAGTCAGTGGTATGCTGGTAAATATTTAACAACTGGCTCTCTGAAAAAGAAAAGAACACCATACTTTTTTTAGTTTAATCTGGCATTATTAACATTTTCTCTACTCCTTTGTTAAGTACACTCAATCTACAAAACAACAAATTAGGCCCTGATTTATTGTGCTTGTTGATTTCCAAGGTATAAATAGTCATGTGGAAAATTTAATAATCAGCTCTCTTGAGTCAGCATAAACTCCCTCCAGCGCATCCCTGATTATAGCTAAGTAGGAAATTCAGTTCATAGGTTCTTCTTGGAAAGGTAAAAAATTTGATTTGATTTGCTTTGTCAAATACCATTTCAAAGGCCTTTTCATGTAAAACTTGGTCATCTCATTCATGATAAACATAAATAGACAATTAAGTAACTCCAGCATACATGTAAATGTTTGTTGCATAAAACAAATGAGAAAGTAAATAAATTTAACAAGATCCCTCAAACAAAGTCATTGTATACTTTAATATTAGGTGACTTCAGAACTAAGTTGAGTACAGAGGAGTAAAAGATTGAAAATATGGCAAGATGAAATGAAAGAGGTAACAAATCTCATACCTGCATGGTGAATACTTTCTTTAATAGAAAAGTTGAAAGATGCTAAACATGATGAGCATCAAACAGCTTGCAAAAACTGAAATTTTACTATGTCATAATAGATAGGAATTAATGAGTAGTTTCAGAATCTACTGACTCTCTGCTTGCAAATCTGGTTAAAGCAAAGGAAAAATTTACATCAAAGTAGAAAATAGGCTAATAATGTGTGTGATTATATCTTCAGAAAGACATATTTTGCATCAACTTGCCTCCAAAAATTAGGTCATACAAACAAATATATTAATTTAATTTCATATTTTCTTGGTTTAAATGATGTAAAATAATCACCACAATGAAGATGTCAAAAGAATTTAGAAACACTTTATCTCTCTGCTCACTGGAGAAAAATAGCAACTAAACAAAATAGGATGTTAGATTGTAAATTTACTTGAAAACTGATGGAAGGTTACTAGAAGTAATAACCCCCAAACCAACACAGAGCAACAGTGGGTAGAAAAAGCTGGCAATTCCACTAGATCCCTTCCCTTTCTGTCCGATCCTATCCTATCCTATCCTATCCTATCCTATCCTATCCTATCCTATCCTATCCTATCCTATCCTGTCCTGTCCTGTCCTGTCCTATCCTGTCCTGTCCTGTCCTGTCCTGTCCTATCCTGTCCTATCCTGTCCTATCCTATCCTATCCTATCCTATCCTATCCTATCCTATCCTATCCTATCCTATCCTATCCTATCCTATCCTATCCTATCCTATCCTATCCTGTCCTGTCCTGTCCTGTCCTGTCCTGTCCTATCCTATCCTATCCTGTCCTGTCCTATCCTGTCCTATCCTATCCTATCCTATCCTATCCTGTCCTATCCTGTCCTATCCTATCCTATCCTATCCTATCCTATCCTATCCTATCCTATCCTGTCCTGTCCTGTCCTATCCTATCCTGTCCTATCGTGTCCTGTCCTGTCCTGTCCTGTCCTGTCCTGTCCTGTCCTATCCTATCCTATCCTATCCTGTCCTGTCCTGTCCTGTCCTGTCCTATCCTATCCTATCCTATCCTGTCCTATCCCTGTCCTATCCTGTCCTATCCTATCCTATCCTATCCTATTCCATCCCATCCTATCCTATTCCATTAAATTCAATATAATCCAGTCCAAACTGTTTTAATTAAAGCATTGTGCTTAACTCTAGAGATACAAAAATAATGAAAAATAATTACTATGTCCAAGGAGTTTAAATTTTATTAGGGAAATATAAGATATAAACAGATAAATGTGTACATATTCATTCGAGTTGGAAGATACCACAAATGACTAGGAAGAACCAGAAAAGGATTCTCATAGGAGGAGGCACAAGGACTGAACTGTAATGGAAGCTAGTGATCATAAGAGGTAGCATTCAGAATGATTTCCAGAAACTGAGGACAACATTTGCAAAGGGACAGAAACGGTAAATGGAAAACCAGGTTCAGAGAATAAGTAGCATCATGGATAGGGTGTCATTGTTAAACAATCGTTAGTTAAATCTGGATTTAAGTCTTACCTTAGATACTAACTGGGTGGTCAAGGGCAATCACGAACTCTCTGAACCTGTTTTCTGCTCTGTAAAATGGTGAAACCAATACCAGAAGTATTTACCTCAAAGAGTTGTTGGAAGGATTAAAAAAGAGTGCATGAAGTGCTCAGAATATTTTAAAGTAGAATAAAATTGTCAGTTATTATATAATTTAATCTTATTTTTTTAAAAATTATTTTCTTTGTTTCTGCCACCTCCATCCAAAAACTGGAGGAAAAAAAAAACATGCAGCAAAAGTCTTCCAACAAATATGAATAGTCTAGCAAAACAGATTCCTAGATTGGTCATATTGAAAATGAGTATCTCATTTTTTACTCTGAGCTCATTACTTCTCTGTCAATATAAGAGTAGCATGTTTCATCATTGATCATCTGGTATCAGAATTGGTCATTGTATTGATCATAATTGTTAAGTCCTTTAGTCATTTGTTTTTATAATGTTGTTACTGAATAAATTGTCCTTCTGGCTCTCATTTCACTCTGCACCAAATTGTATAAGTATTCTCAGGTTTTTTTGAAATAGCTCCTTTAATAAATTCTTAGGCAATATTATTATATTACATTCATATTCCATAACTTCTTCAGCTGTTCCCTAATTGATAGGCAGCCTTTAGTTTTCAGTTCTTTACTACCACAAAAAGAGATGTTACAAGCATGTTTTTGGCTTTTAAAATTCATTGGGTTTTTTTAAAAAAGTCTTTTTTGTTGTCATTGCATATACAATCTGTTAAATTCTACTCTCTTTTTTAGATGCAATGTTTAGAAATGTTTCCTCTAAGGAGTATTTTAGCTGCATCCTGAAATTTTGCTTATTGTCTCATTGTTATTATCTTTAATGAAATAGTCGTGTTCCTGTAATTTGTTTTATGAGCTACCATTTCTTAAGGATTCTTATTTAGTCTTTAATTTTAATTTATTCAATGACTCCTTGTTGAATATGATTCTAATCACATTATACTCAGTAAAAGATGTGATTAATATTTTTGCTTTTAAGTATTTATTTCTGAGGCTTTTATGCCCTGATGTAATACTAATAATAATGATAGTGTGCATTTATATGCTGCCTTAAAGTTTGTAAAGAACTTTACAAACTATCATTTTATCCTCACAACAACCTTGGAAGGTCAGAGGAAACTGAGACAGACAGAGGTTAAGTGACTTGTTTAGGGTCACAAGGCTAGTACTTTGAGGCTGGATTTGAACTCAGGTCGTCCTGATTCCAGTTCCAGCACTCTGCACATAGTAAATTTTGAAAAGGTACTACATGCACTTGAAGAATATGTAAATTAATTTCTATTTTTATTCAATAATTGTCAGAAGTCTGTCATGGCTAGCTTGTTTGGGTCTTGAACATCTTTTATTTTATGTTAGATTTATCAAGTCTGAAAAGGTTACATAAATCCCTCAATATTATAGTTTTATTGTTTACTTTCCCCTATATGTTGCTGAGATTTTCCTTTAAGAATCTAGATGCTATGCCATTGGATGCATATGTATTAAATATTTATCTTACTTCATTGTCTATGGTACCTTTTAACACAATGTAGTTAATCTTTTTTAAAAATCAATTCTATTTTTGCTACTGCCTTGTCTGGTTTCATCAATGATACTCCTACTTTTTTGAGTTTGGCTGAAGCATAATAGATTTTCTAATATTATTTTAATTTTGTGCAAATCTTTATGTTTCATGTGTATTTTATAAATCAAAAATTGTTATGTTCTACTTTCTAATTCATTTTACTTCCCTCTTCTATTTTATGGGTGAGTTCATAGAATTTATATTTATAGTTATGTATTTTCCTCTATCTTATTATTTTTAGCCTTTTTCTCCTTTTGCTTTCTGTCTTATCTTTTCAAAGACTGAGGTGCTGAGAGAGTAATATGCTCAGGCTGATTACATGATGAAATCTTCTGTTCCCATATTCCTCTTTTCTTTCACCTAGATCCAGTCACTGTTTCTCCTTCCTCTCTCCTCCCCTCATATCTCTTTTAAACCCTTATGATTCTGAGAGTTTCATTTGCAGGTTTTTTTCCAGGAAGTGAGTTGGGTTCTTTCCATGTTCACTTTACCCTCTATTTTTCTTTATTCTTGAAATATGACAGTCAAACTCTTCTCTTGGTTATGAATTTCAGGTTATCTAGTTATTCTTAAATCATCTATCCTTGATCTGTTTACATTTTCTTATACTTTTTCAATTTTGTTTTGACATATATACATATATATATGTATACATATATAGTTGCCTCAAAAATTTATTATCTTCTGTTTGATTCAATCAGTCTAAATGTCTGACTTTCAAGAAGTCTTGATGAGGTTCTGTACTTCTTGTACCAACCTAATAATTCATCTTCAGTGTCTTTCTTCATGAATCCTCATGTCTTTTCTAGTGATTTTCTCTAGCACATTCATTTATAAAATTGACTCCTTAAAAAAAGACATTTCTTCTTCTATTTCCTCTAGCAATTCTAGTCAGACTTGTGTTCCAGGTGTGTTTTTTCATTGAGGTTTGTTTGTTGATGTCTTGGAGTCATTCTTTTCTGATTTGGTGTTTTGTGTTCCTATCACCATATTATCTCTTTAGGGTAGGGTTTGCATATTTGTTTGTTTGCTCATTCTTCTAGCCTTACTTCCCAAATTGGAACTTTTGGTTAGGGCTAGGCTCTGCATATCACTGGAGCAAAATTTTCAGCCTTGTTTGGTTGTTGTTTGTATTGTCTGGTGGTAGGTGGGTAGGGTACTATTACTACTTCTGGCATTTTGTACTATGTTCTTTGTGAATCTCAGTGGCCTCAGCTGGTTCCTGCAAGTTTTTATTATATCCAGAATGGGCTAACCTAGGATGAAGTCTGATTGTTTCCCTTTTGGTCTAAGCTTTACATACTGATCTGACCCCAATTTTGGTCTTGGTGACACAGTTATAGGCTTGTTCATGGTTAGAACTGCAGTAGACTGCTGCTGACCTCAGTCCCTTCTTATCTATCTGATAGACTTTTCAGGTTCAAAGCAACTGAACTATGGACTTCTCCTTGGTGTGAAATCCTTGCCCTAGTTGCTCAGCTATAGGCTTTACAAATGCCTAAGTGCTAAATCTAAAAAATCTCTAGAAGTAAAGCCACAGACATGTGGCTTGTTCCTCTTCCTGCTCTTTGTCAAATACATAGCTCAGTCTACAACTTCTCCTTTCTCTAATGAAACTATATGCCAAACTGTCCTGTCTACACTGTATTTGCTATCCAGCTCCTAGGTATCATCAACAATGCTGTTCTATTTCTTGCTCCTTGCATAGTGTCACACCTGCCCCTTGGGAATCTGAGACCACTTACTGGTCCTGTGGGGACTCTGCACTGGAATGTTTGGGTGGTACCTTCTGGCTAGACATTATGTCCAGCCTCCACAGACTTCTCTTCCTATATGGCCTGGCCCAGACAAAAAATGACCTGTGATTCCTTGGATTTCCCAATTAAGAGTTAGTCTGATGTCCTTTCTATATCTTCATTGGCATAGTTGTGAGTACAATTCAACTGTGCTGTTTCACTTTACCTATCTTTTTCTGGTATCCCAAGGTCAGTTCCCTTTATAAATAGGTCACTTTGTCTGTGAAGCAGGCACTGAATTCTTTCAGAAAGGATGGTCAATGACATGGGGATTGATAAAATTTCAACTCGATCTAGATAGGGTGACATAGATGGAAAGAACTTCAAAGAGCGTTTGACTGGAAGGCCACAGGAAGTTCTGAAGTAGCACTGAGGAGCAGGGAGCAAGCTTTCCCTGCTTTAATGTTTAGGGAACATAAGAAAAGGTATACTCAATATTACAAATAACTTTGTTCAAAGGTCCTCTAACTATCAACATCAAATAAAACATAAAACAGAGACATTGGCTCACCAAAGATCTTGGACAATGTCGTGGAAGATTACTGCATAAAATCCAAATAGAAGAGAAGTTTATTACAGAGATTCAGACTATAGATATTCCTTTTTGCAGGAATGGGGCTTATTATATTGAGTCCTGGGCCTGCTCAGTGGGATCTACAGTCAACCAGAGGAGGTCAGTTTTGTAAACTAAGTAGGGAAAAAATAACCAGCTGAATAAAGGAACCCCATTTTCCAGATTATGATATACAGTTGGATAGGCAGCCCATTGAATTACTCCATCAGTACTTATGTCAAGAAAAGGCATAGCAGATGGCCAAGGACTTGGGTCCAGTATTGAACAGTAACACTTAGGTCAATCTGGAGAACTTTTTAGTTCTTCCAAGGATTCCAAATTCACCTTTTTAATGCCAATATTCTCCTTATACCTCCACTAAAATGCTGCTCAAATGCCTCATTGAAGTGTAGAAGTGGCTCTGGGTTCTTGAAGGTTAGGCCAATGATGAATATAAATTACAATCAACAAGGATTTGTGGTATGGAAAATATAAAAGAAATCGTCAAGGAAATGTGTGCAAGGAAACAACAGGCATCCTCTACTGAGAGTGAGGGATCAGATAAACCAGAGGAAGACCTTCAATATATTGGATACATTATCTATGGAGAGCTTCTGGAAAGCATCTATAAGAATCCTGCAGAAGTGGAAGGTGTGGACCAACAGGTAGTAATCTTTCGGAGTGGAGGAAGTGGCCACATGAATGCTACTATATAACCATCCAAGCAGAAAACATACTCTCCAGTCACCCTGGCCTGTGTTTGTTCAGTAAGGGATGGATTTGGGAACACCATTGTTCCATTCAGGAAATAACAAGAGCATAGAGATCACTGCCAAAGAAATGGAAACCAATTCATTTGCTCCTGGTTCATACATTGTAAATTAGATACTATGGGAGAGAGTAATCAATTGCCTATTACAAGCCATAAAAGATAAAATATGTGCCTTAGAAGTTTAAAAAAAAGTGTTATAACTTCTGTATGATGAGGGCAATTCTTCACCAGCTTCGGTTTGATGAAACTCTCATCTATCACATTCTCTTCAATTCTCCTTAAAAGGACAAAAAATATGTTTTAAATATTGTTTACTTCAGGAAAAAATTCTTAGTGAAGGTTTTTTTGAAGAAGGTTATGAATCAAGCCAAATAAACTTAATTGAAGATGCTAGTGGCACTCAGTGGTGGGTTTCTAGTAACCATTGTAATACTACAACTGCCACTAAGTGTTTGTTTTTCCAAGTGACTTCTCTCAGTTTAGCCTCTCTGTTCACCCTTGAACCAAAATTCCACTGATATTTAAAGTTCAAAATGATTCATATGTTCTTGCCCGAGGAATTTGATTTTTATGTGAGGTAACAGGATGCTTAAATGATTGATCAAAGGCTTATACCACAAACCAAATGCACCAAATATAGTTAAGTTGTTATCCAAGGGAAGGGGTGGTAGAAAGTCCACAAGAGAACACTCTTTCAGAAACAGTATTATTAGCTAAACCAAAAGCAAAAACATTTATAGAATTCGATGCAATATGCATAAGCTGTCAATTCTGAATTCTTGAAAACTTCCTTCCTAGACTTCCTCCTTTCCTCCTACCACTCCCCCAGTCTCTCTCCCTCAATTTTTTTTCCAGTTAGATGACTGGTTATCAAAAAGTCTGTGCTTACTCCTCAGCAACTCAAACGTTCCCATAAATGTCTTTTGCTTCTCTGGATGACTTTTTTTTCTTCTCAGAATCAGACAGTACTGGGTATTTCCATTGCCCAATCTAAAGTTTAGTGGAAAAGGACCATGGTTTACATACTGAGAGCATCATTGGGATATGACACACTGGGTGTTTGTGAAACAGAATTTTTCTAGAAACTAATTTTAATAAGATTTGTATCCAAAGGAAACCAACAAGCCCAAGCATTTTAATTTCATCAATATACATGTTCTTATTTGGGTCCTATTGACTTTTAATCATACTCAAATGATTAATTCACTCATTCAATAAATTTATCGGTATACATTCTGTAAAATGTCCTATTCTAGTCATTGAGGGAGGGAGGGCATAAAAAGATGAATAAAATATGGGCCTTATCCTTACCATCTAGTAATAAGCATTTTGAGGGCAAAGACCAGATCACATAACTTTTTATAATCTATGAAAATTCAGTGGAAGAGAAGAAATGGTAATAAAAGTCTACAGGATAGCTTTTTAGTCAACATTATATCAATTATTATATCAACACATGCTTTGGGTAGGGGAGTTCTGTAGGAGTTAGGAGAATATACTTCTTTTTTTAATGTCCTGACTCTATAATTTCATCTGTCTGGGGAATTCCCAGGTATGGGAACATCCCTTCATCTGTGCAGATTTTCAACTATAGGGTCTTAGAAGTTTGTCTGTGGCACTAGGAAGTTAAATAATTTACCATAGTTACACACTATATGTAACTGAAACCAGGCTACTGTTCATTGCTATCTCTTTAGGGACATGCACAGTGGTGAAAATTCTGGAGACAGGCTATTCTGAAATAAAGAAGAATGTTCTGAGAGTTAAGTAATTTAATGGATGGGGTTCTAGTAGCGTAGTCTGTCTGGGATTAGGGGATAGCTGTGAAGGTAAGATATCTGTGACCTATGTGTATCAGAGGAGGGAGGGTCAGGAATGATTAATTTATAGCTTAGGCTGGTTATACTTTCGGTTGGCCACTCACTGCTAGGCAGAGGCCAGGGGGATTGTCTACCTTTTTTAATCCTTGGCATCTACCTGCTCTCAAAGTTTGCTCTGGATTCATTACTTTGAGGTAGCCTGTTTCCTCATTGGGGAATGAGGCTCCCAGTGCTTCAATTCTACCCCCAACTATTCTATTTTTTTTTTCCTTTTTTCGTGCCAGCAGAGCTGCTAACATTTTTTTAAAAAATTTATTTATTTAACTTTTTACATTCATTTTCCCAAAATTTTGGGTTCCAAATTTTCTCCCCATTTATCCCCTTCCCCCACCCCAATACACCAAGCATTCTAATTTTCCCTATCACCAATCTGCCCACTCTTCTCTCATCCCTCCCTTTTCTTGTCCCCATCTTCTCTTTTGTCCTGTAGGGCCAGATGACTTTCTATTCCCCATTACCTGTATTTCTTATTTCCTAGTAGCAAGAACAATACTCAACAGTTGTTCATAAAACTTTGAGTTCCAAATTCTCCCCATCCCTCCCTCACCACCCATTCCCTTTGGGAAGGCAGGCAATTCAATATAGGCCATATCTGTGTAGTTTTGCAAATGATTTTGATTACAGTGGTATTGTATAAGACTAACTGTATTTCCCTCCATCCTAGTCTGCCCTCCATTGTTTCTATTCTCTCTTTTGATCCTGTCCCTCCCCAAGAGTGTTGACCTCAAATTTCTCCCTTCTTCCATTGCCCTCCCTTCCTTCATCCCTCCCTCCCTGCTTATCTTCTTCTTCCCCATTTTTCTGTACTGTAAGATAGGTTTTCATACCAAAATGAGTGTGCATTTTGCTCCTTCCTTTAGTCGAATGTGATGAGGGTAAACTTCATGTTTTTTTCTCAGCTCTCCTCTTTTTCCCTCCACTAAAAAGTTTCCTGCTTGCCTCTTGAATGAGATATAATTAACCCCATTCCATTTCACCCTCTCTCTTCCCACTACATTTCTCTCTCACCATTTACCTCAATTTCTTTTAAGATATGGTCCCATCCTATTCAATTCATTCTGTGCTCTCTGTCTCTGTGTGTGTGCTTGTGTGTATATGTGTGTGCGTGCACGCATGTACATGTGTGTGTGTGTGCGTGTGTGTGTGTACATCTGTGTGTGGTCCCACCAACTACCCAGATACTGAAACGTTTTAAGAGTTAGAAATATTGTCTTTCCATGTAGGAATGTAAACAGTTCACTTTTGGTAAGTCCCTTATGACTT
Organism: Bettongia penicillata ogilbyi; assembly: GCA_023548195.1. Lineage (NCBI taxonomy): Eukaryota > Metazoa > Chordata > Mammalia > Diprotodontia > Potoroidae > Bettongia > Bettongia penicillata. The sequence goes on along the minus strand of JAJHZJ010000136.1, from coordinate 1,413,954 downwards.
CTCTTTGCTGTTTACTATTTCATGCTTCTTCTCATTCTTGTGTTTGAAAGTCAAATTTTCTTTTCAGCTCTGGTCTTTTCATCAAGAATGCTTGAAAGTCCTTGATTTCATTGAAAGACCATATTTTCCCTTGAAGTATTATACTCAGTTTAGCTGGGTAGGTGATTCTTGGTTTGAGTCCTAGTTCCTTTGACTTCTGGAATATCCTATTCCACGCCCTTCTATCCCTTAATGTAGAAGCTGCTAGATCTTGAGTTATCCTGATTGTATTTCCACAATACTGGAATTGTTTCTTTCTAACTGCTTGCAATATTTTCTCCTTGACCTGGGAACTCTGGAATTTGGCCACAATATTCCTAGGAGTTTCTCTTTTTGGATCTCTTTCAGGTGGTGATCGATGGATTCCTTCAATACTTATTTTGTCCTCTGGTTCTAGAATCTCAGGGCAGTTTTCCTCGATAATTTTATGAAAGATGATGTCTAGGCTCTTTTTTTGATCATGGCTTTCAGGTAGTCCCATAATTTTTAAATTGTCTCTCCTGGATCTATTTTCCAGGTCAGTTGTTTTTCCCATGAGATATTTCACATTCTCTTCCATTTTTTCATTCTTTTGGTTTTGTTTGATGATTTCTTGGTTTCTCAAAAAGTCATTAGACTCCATCTGTTCCATTCTAATCTTGAGAGAACTATTTTCTTCAGTGAACTTTTGAACCTCTTTATGCATTTGGCTAATTCTGCTTTTGAAAGCATTCTTCTCCTCACTGGCTTTTTGAACCTCTTTTGCCAATTGAGTGAGCCTATTTTTCAAGGTGTTATTTTCATCAGCATTTTTTTGGGTCTCCTTTAGCAAGGTATTGACCCGTTTTTCATGCTTTTCTTGCATCTCTCTCATTTCTCTTCCCAGTTTTTCCTCCACCTATCTAACTTGATTTTCAAAATCCTTTTTGAGCTCTTCCATGGCCTAAGCCTACCAGACATCCACCTGGGATGTCTGGGATAGAGAGGCCCCGACCTCCACGTCTTTCTCCAATGGCAGGAATTGTACTTCGTCATCAGAAATGAAGGGGGGAAGGAACATCTCTTCTCCAATAAAGTAGCTCTCTATGGTCTTATTCTGCTTCCTTTTTCTGGGCATTTTCCCAGCCAGTTACCTGACTTCTGAGATTCCTCTCTACCCCTGCCTAGATCTGCCCAGCTAGTGCTTGGGGTCTGAGATTCAAATGCTGCTTCCCAGTCTCAGGGCTATCCACAGCGGGAGCGACTGCTATTCAATGTGAGCTTAAGTTCTGGTGCTGGGGTAGGGGCAGGGCTGCCTCCCAGGCTCAGTTCCCTCAGGGGCTTTATGCAGAGACCTTCAGTGATGGAGCGGGTGGGGGCAGGGCCACCTCCCAGGCTCAGCTCCCTCAGGGGGTTTATGCAGAGACCTGAACTTGTGCCTGCTGCTCTGGAGTCCCAGGCAGCTGCTGCTGCCTCTCCCACTCCCTCTACTGCTGCCTCCCCAGGGGGCCCAAGCCACGGAGACACCCCGCTCCCCTCTCGGCCAGCTCAGACGTCTCTCTCACTGACTTGTAGCCTCTGTGGGCAGAGGGACCTTCCTGGCCACCGGAAATTCCATCCCTGAAGCCTGCTTGGATCTGCTCCTCTCAGCTGCATGGCCAGGGCAGGGGTGGGCTCCACTTTCCGGGGCGCGACGGACCGTGGGGACCACTTTCCAGGGCTCTCTGGAATGGAGATCTCTTCCACTGTGTTTCTGAGCACCTTGCAGTGATCCACAATTTGTGGGAAGTTCTTCTTACAGGAAATTTATGGGCTGTGGATTCGGAGGTAGCATATGTGAGTCTTTCTACTCTGCCATCTTGGCTCCTCCCTCCAACTATTCTATTTTTAACTTTAATCTAAGGGATCTTTCACAGCTGGAAGGAAGTAAGAAAGGTATCCAGAATGAAAATATGAACTGAGTATGGAAGAGGTGACTTTGTTTCCACAGAGGAAGTGAACTGCAAAGCAATAAAGAGTAACGGAATGGAGTACAATGACTTGGCAAGTCTCATTGGGATCTTAGTAGCAAGGCTGATCATTAGCTATTTTACATTCGCCTCCACTGATGCAGCCTGATCAATACCAATGGATTCTTTGATCTCAGTGGTTTTTCTCTCTGTGGACAAATCTTTCCTTCTTAGTTGGTCGGTTGCTGCTCTTAGCAGGTCCACAAATGCTGTGTGTCAGATAGCATTCTGCTCAGGTGCCTGGGAAGGCAGGGAGATGACAGCTACTTTTCCAAGATCTCATGAGTCTCTGTACCCAAATAAATAAGACTAAAAACAGGATTGAGTCCCACAGCAGATAAAGATTAGCCTTGAATGCCAAAAACTGGGAAGGAGGAGTGAAGAGCATTCCCCCACCATTCCTCCAGAGCACAGAGAATTAACCCTTATTTCTAGAGGCCTGATGGATTGAGAGTTCTGAAGGGTGTGTGTTTGTTGTGATTGCTTGGCATTTTCAGTTATGTCTGACTTCTTGTGGTCCTATTTGGGGTTTTCTTGGCAAAGATAGTGGAGAGGTTTGTCATTTCCTTCTCCAGCTCATTTTGCAGATGAAGAAACTGAGGCAAACAGGGTTAAGTGGCTTTCTCATGGTCACACAGCTAGTAAGCCAGATTTGAACTCAGAAAAATGAGTCTTCCAGACTCCAGTCCCTGCACTGTATGCAGTGTGCCACCTACCTGTTCTCTAAAATTGGAGTGGACCACAGAGTTGAGGGTGGGGAGGTTGGGGAGGCTTTATCATTTATCCTTCAGGGAGTACTACAGAGTATTTATTTCTTAGGTTAACATCCATTCATGAAGGACAAGAATATGTTTAATGGATACTTGTGGTAATGGTGTTGATATTGGTGAGAGTTGACTCCTTGAAACATGTTTGTGGGACTCAGATCACTCTTGTGTGTTTCCCTAGTGAACAATAGCTGTTAGTCTAGGGTAGTCAACTGAACAAAAGTGAATAGAGCTCTAACCTTTCTATAGGATTGTAGAGATATGTCTCCTATAGAGATAGGAGAGAAATCAGTACATATGCTGTAGAAGAGAAGACTTGGGGGGCAGAGAGGAAGTGGAGGAGAAACATAACTGATGATTGTCACTTTTCAGACATAATGGAGAAGGGATTCTCATTTAGGTATGAGTTAGCTTAGATAGATCAGGAGATCTTTGCAACTCTAAAAACCTGTGATTTTGTGATTTATTGTCAGGTACTTGATTCTGGTGTTCAGGAGAGTAGGTGGGGAGTAGGCAGGTTTAGAAGTTCACTCTTGGGCATTTGCAACAGTTAAATGTGGGCGAGTAATAGGCCTTTGAGTCAGTGTGCATTTAATGGGATGTGTTAGTTCTTTGTCTGGAGTGAGCATCAGAAATTATGCAATAGTGGTGGTGAAGGAGGTTATGTTCCAGGGTCGAATCTGGGCAGCTTGAAAGTGAATTTCAGACCTCTGGAGGAGTGGGGGACATGGTGAAAGTAGGAATTGGGGCTATATACAAACTGATGGACTTTGAGTCATGAGATGAATATATGGGTTCCTGTAGTGATCCTCATGTATTGTTATCAGCAATTTGGGAACTATGATGGTCAAGCCCTGGTAGATGTGAAATGAAATTGGCATAGTTCTGAATCCTTACTTTGGAGAAGAGAGCACATAGAGTGGCAAGAGCCAGAGCCAAAATCTGAGGGTGTGTATGTGTGTGTGTGTGTGTGTGTGTGTGTGTGTGTGTGTATAACATGACAGATTTTACTTTGTGACCCATCTTTACTCTGACTCTGTGTCTTTTCACAAGCAGCATTTGATATGTTTGTTGACCTTGATCAGAAGACTGCCTCATTTTTCATATTGTCCTTTAGTGAAGTTTTTATGTACTTCATTTATCATTTCCTCCCTGAAAGTTTTTGCTCCTTGAGTGTTATGTACCAATATTTGTGGATCACTACGGCTAGTGCTAAGGAGTTAAAATTTCTTCTCAGATTCTTAGGAACCCTTCCTCATTGATCAATACCATATGAATGTAACTGAAACTAATCCAGGTTGCTCAGCATCTTCTAGTCCTTTCTTAGTCTATGCTGTCAATTTATAAGAACTGACCAGCATACACATTCCAACATTTCTTTGACCTATATGGTGGCTCCATATCTTATGCCTTATGAGCCGTCAATTTTTTATCAACTTTGAAGAGAATGTTCATCTCCTAACTGATTAACTTAGACAGCCTATAGATATGCTATAACTTTGATTAGAGCTCTGGGATGATAGCACTAGCCAACTAGACACAATTGTCCATGAAAAGCAATTAGAAATACACTTCAAAGACACTTTTGGATAACCTTGTCAAAATCCTTTGTGGATGCTATTTTGGCATCCTTGTCTAGTCAGGCAGAGTTTGGTGTCACAAAAAGTTTGATCCATTTAAGGAACCAAATTATTGCTTAGTGAATATAGAATCAGAGCAAAGGTAATAGGGTATCACAGTATAGGAAGGACACTGAGAAACTGGAGAGCATGTAGATGAGACAAAGCCAGATGGAGAATGACTTTGAGTCCAGTTCTGAAGATGACAGGTTGAAGTCAGTTAGTCAATGAGCATTTATTTGTGTAAGGCACTGTTCTAGGTGCTGAGGATACAAAGACAAAAACACTTTTTTTTCTCTCTGGGAGCTCCCATTCAAATGAGAGAGGCAATACATAAATAAATACGTACATACAAAGTTCATCCATTATAATGGAGGGGAAGACAAGTCTTAAGCCCTCATTTTACAAATAAGGAAATTGAGGTACAGAAAGGTAAAGTGATTACCTAGGGCAACTGCTAGGTGGAATTTCAACTCAGATTTTCCTCACTTCAAGGCTAACCTTTAATCCACTGTTTCACAGTTGCCTCCCTTGATGCAGGAGAGACATGGAAAATGGAAATGGAGTGGGAGGGCTAATGAATATTATCTGGATTCTTGTTTAACTCTAGTAGAGTGCTTTAATATGAAAAAGGCAAATCTGACAAATAAAAAAAGAACGTTATCTGGAGACCTTAAGGTCTCTTAAGACCTTAGGATCCCCCTTAGATTTCTATGCTAGCAATACATTTCATCTAATACTTTTAGGAAAAGGTGTTAGAACTGGTATAACTGAGGATGTTTAACCTGGAAAAGAGAAGACTCCTGGAGAATATTATAACAATCTTCATGTATTTGAAGAACTATCATATAGAAGAGTAATTTTAAGATTTATTCTGTCTGGCACGAGAGGGCAGACCAGGGAATGTGAGGAAGTTGTAAATAAGAAAAATTTCTGTTTAGTATCAGGGAAAATGAAACAAAATGAACAAAAACATCTTCCTAACAATTAGAACTGACCAAGAATGAACTGAGGTGCTTCAGAAAGTGGAGGGTTCTCCTTTACTAAAGTACTTCTTAGAGTATGACTATTTGTCAGGAGGGTAATAATGGGGTTCCCTTCAGGCTATGAATTGGATTAGGTAACTGTTGCTATACCAGTTCTACAATGTGCACTCTGAAAGCCATAGGTTGGACATTCTTTCCCTCCCGGCATGATTTAGTTATTTTTTTTTCTTTTGTTCATTGAATGGGCCATTCCCTGACTACTTCTTAAAGAGGCCTATTCACTCAACAAGCATTACCTCCCTTTAAGTTAGTACCTGAAAAGGTGAAGGTCTCCTATTTCATTCTAGGCCATCTCCAGTCATCCTGGTGAATATCTGGTCACTGAATCCAGATGGCTCAGGAGGAGAAGTGAGGCTGGTGACCTGCACAGCCCTCCCTCACTCAAAACAAAGTCAAGTGCAAGTCGTGTCATCATTTTTCTGATGGCATGGTCTTCTTTGAAAAGAGGATGAACACCACAACACAATTATGTAACTTGGTCTGTTTGGCCCAGAGGTCAGAACTGAGAGTAATGGGTGGAAGCTGACCGTGGAAAAATTTAGGCTTCATGTCAGGGAAAACTGAGTGCAGCATTAAGGACCCTTGTGATTAATATTAATCTAAAATGAGAGAGTCAGGCTAGTTCATCTAAGAAGTCCTTAAGATTTTATGCCCAATACTACATTAAATCTATCCTTTTCCACTCTAGAGACAGACCTAGAGTCAGAAGATCCTTTTCCCTTGATGCACCTAAGAAGGAAAACTGACAAATGTTTCATCTTCTTATTCTTTATTGATCAACAAAACCTTCTGTTATCCCAGCATCAACTTCAGGACATTTTAATTTCTAAGGTTAAATGTTAGACTATATGTAGATATGATGCTGCCTTAATCTTAATATTTGGTGTTGATTATTTTTTGTTTTAATCACAGTGTGGAATCTTTACATAGCCCTATATTAGTTGGTGAAAATTGAAGAATTAAGTAAAAAAAAATCTGGATGACATCAAATATCTGCAACTTGTCTGAATTCTTCTCTCAATTTAAAAATTTTTCATTTTGTAAAAAAATTGTCCTCTTTTACTGTCTACCTTGTCATACTCAGTGTTCCTTACGTCTTTCTGGCGTCTCACTGTAGTGTCCACTACCATGGCTTAAATAATCAGTCATAGCCTTCAATGTACCATCCTCCATAACTCTGCTGTTTCTATGCTCCAGGACTCTGAAATTCTCCTTCTAGAACATAAAATCCTATCATTTTAGTGCTTTCTTCATTTGATTCCTCTTAAACTTGCTCATTTCTCTACTCATGACCTTCAATCCCTTGATCTCTTTCTGTTCTTTGAGTCTATCAACTATTCTGGCTTCATTCTTTTCCCTTTACAGTGTTACACCTTTTCCTTGACCCTCGTTTTCAAAATTCTGTTTTACTGAGGAAAATATAGGCCAGCCATCATGAACTTTTTCTTTTTCTCTATACCATTACTTAAAACCACTCTTCAATATCTGCCTCTCTCCTCCTTTTGCTTCGGGATCTGATATGGAGACTGTCCTTGCTAAAAATCATATCCTCAATTGATCTTCTCACCAAATCTTTTCTAGGAATTTACCCCCTCAATTATTCTATCCCTTTCTTTCAACTCCAGAGAGTCCTTTCCTAATTGCCTTCAAACATATTTCAGGATTTTCCCATCATCAAAAATCCTACAAAAGAGCCTGTCATTTCCTCATACTGTTGGCTTATATCTTTTCTCCCTTTTAAAACCAAAATTACAGATAGCATTATCTGTGCGTCCATTTTCTCAGCTCCCATTCTCTTTTTAGTCTCTTTCAATATGACTTCCAATCCAACTACTGGTTCCAAACTGCTTTTTCCAAGCATACTCACTATATTACATATGAAGACCTTTGATGAATGTTAGGGGCCAAGCTCTGGACAGGCCCTCGGGAGCTGGCTCCGCCCTCAGGGAGCTGGCTCTGCCCTCAGGGAGGAACATGGGCGGGGCTCTGGCTGGGGATATAAGGAGCTGTGGGGGAGGGATCGGAGAGAGAGATGTAACCAAGAAAGAGATGTAGAGGACGCCATCAATAAAGTGAAGTGCACTGACAACCTTGGGCGAGTGTGTAGTCATTGTTCCCTCCGTGGGGGCGGGGACAACCCTGTCGCGCAGCTAGGCCATACGGTCGCACGGCAGGGACCGGAGACGTCCGAAGACCGGGAACAGGTGAGCAAGCGAAGACCGGGCTGAGGTAGCCTGGTGGGGATCAGCTGGGGTTAGGAAGCCCAACTAAGCCGAGGCCGGGGAATAGCCCCGTGCATTAGAGATCGGGGAATCCCCCGGAACAGATGAGTTTGCTAAATTTTCTCCTAGAGCCTTGCTTCTCCTTTGGCTCCCATAATGTCATTCTTTCTTGATTCACTTCTTGATTCTCTGACAACGTGGTGGGTAGAGTGTTGTATTTGGACTCAGGAAGACCTGAGTTCAAATCTTGCCTCCAGCACTTTGTGATTCTGGATAAATTATTTAACTTTAAATTAAAAGCTTTACTTATCTCCACTTGCCCTTCTGTAAAGATGGGGAAATGAGAGCACTCATCTTTAAGGATTGTTATGAGGAACAAATGAGATAACGTTTGGGAAGCATCATATAAATGTTAGCTATTTTTTATAATGTCCTTTGCTGAATCATCATCCTTTTACTACATGTTAGGGGTTCATGTGACCCAAGACTATGTCCTTGGCTCTCTTTTCTCTCTCTATGATCTCATTACATCCCCTAGGTTTATTTATAATCTCTCTCAAATCTATACAGTCCTATAGTCTCCTTTCTTGAACTTCAGCCACCCTTATCAATTATGTTGGACATCTTTACTATCAGAGTCTCCAAATTATAATGTCTAAAGTGGAACAAATTATATTTCTCCTAAAATGTATAACTTCTCTTTTTCTTCTTCTTTATGAGGGTAATCACCACCTTTCCAGTAACCCATATATTCAACCTTTCAGTCATGTGGTACAATGCTTTTAACTTAATAGTTTTTTTAAACTGAAATTGAATTCTAATCCTACATCCACTGTTCTTTCCATGATAATGTGCTGCTTCTACTTTTATTTATCTTTTTCCAAATTTTTTTTATGTAAAACTTCATTTCAAATACTCCTTTTTAAGGAAAAAAATTTGTCATTGAAAAAACTTCTCATGCTGTTCCAGAAAATGAAATATTTTCACTATGCTATCATTTTAGAATGTTTTCCACTATCAAGTCTGATTATAATTACAGTTAAAAGTCACTTAATCCATGTGCAACTCTGCACATTGGCATATGGTCATCTTAGATAATGACATAGCTTGTAAATATCAAGTATGAATATCAATGCAACGATGAAAGTTTTCTGGTTACTAATTAGTGATGGAAAAAACCTAAAAATATGGATTTAGTGATATAGGGCAAAAAGTCAGGTAGCCATGTACATTTCATTTGAAATTAGTTAATCCTCTGGCATGTGAATGTCTTGGATTTCTGGGAAGTGGAGGCTTTGCTTATGACACTCAGGAAATTTCCTATGACCACGAAGCCAGAAAATGCCTAGATGGTCATTTTTGGCAAGGCAGTTTTAATATTTCTTTTTCTGGTCATATCTAAAGGATGAATATCAGAAAACTCTAAACTCTCTCTCTCTCTCTCTCTCTCTCTCTCTCTCTCTCTCACACACACACACACACACACACACACACACACACACATGCATTCTCTCTCTCCTTGGACTTGAATTGAAAGCTTATGACAATCCCAATATAGTGTCATTTCAAGGACCTTTACAAACTATTTGGTTTTATTGGAGATTTTTTTTAATGCCATGTAATTGCAAGAAGTGGGTCTTAGGATAGAGTTTAAAAATATTTTTATTATTCAGAGATTTTATTATAATGATATCTCTTTACAAATATACATATGTGCATATGCATGTGCTTACATACATATACATATTGTAATTAGGTTCAACCCACTTGTGTCATAGTCTTGAGATGGTTGTACAGAATAGAAATAGATGTTTTTCTTCATGCTATTCTAAAACTTTAGGGGTTTTTAATTATTTTTAATCCTGGATTAACAATTGTTAATTTTTTCATTCCTAGCAAATCAAATGAAAAATATTTTCTGATATGATTCAGATGAATTTCAATATAAAAATTTGTTTTGAAATAAAAATGTAACATATGCTCTTGAGTTACTCTCCCATTTCACATGTATTGGTGGGGTGGATGCCCTGGGTCTGAGAGCCTCTCCTAACGTACTTCCTTTGTTGATTATCATTTAATATCAGTCAGTCAGAATTAATTAGATTTTCGAAAGCTATATTTACTAAGGTTGTACTATAAGAATATTTAATTCAAAGCATCTCTCAAAATTATGTGTCACATTCTCTCACCAGTACTTACTGAGTCCAAGTAAGAGTAGGCTTGAGGCTAAAGAGTTTATGTACAAATGAGTATGTGGCTAACAGGTAACTTGACTCTGTTTTGAGGGATACTCATAATGGTCTCTAAAGCTTTGTGTATCTCTTCTACTTACAAAAATGTAACCTCATTGAAGCTGTCTTTCTTCAATGTGTCTTGTTTGTTCTTGGTGACCGATGCAGATACTGTTTATACTTAGGGATGTTGGGGGTAAATCTATCAGGATAAAATTTAGTAGTAATAAACTTTATGTTTAAAATTTAAAAAATTAAGTCCATGGTTGTATCAAGTACCACCATTTCTATAAGTACCAGAATAGGTCCTACACTTGGATTCAAGTAATTTTATTCATAAGAATAAATTGGAGAAATAAGTTTACATGTTTCTGTGAAAAAGGTCTGAGAGTTTTAGGAGATTGCATTCAAAATATGTAAACAGTGAAACATGGAAGCCAGATTTAGAGTTGGGAGAGAATGTAGAAGTCATCTTTCCAAAATCTTTTCTTTCTTTACAGTTGAGAATCAATTTTAGTTTACAGTTAAAATCAATTAAAATTAAAGATTTACCCAAGGTCACCCAGGTAGCAATTAAAAAGGCTTAGATTAAAAACAAGATCTTCAGAATGAATTTAATTCTCTGTCTACTTTACCTTCTAGGCTACTTGTCACAATCTTTTTGGATCCTAAATTTGTGACCCAAAGCCTTCGTTATTTAGATCATCTTTTTTTCCTTCTATTATGTTATCTTCAAGTTTCATCGAATGTTATCTATGCTGTTTTCAAAGACAATTTATAAAAATGTTGAACAGCATAAGGCAAAGGTTAGCTCCCCAGGAATCCTTACTAGAAACATCCTTCCTAGTTATCTCCTCATTAAGGACAATTCTTTAAGCTCATCTAATTGATTGTTCAAGCAGTCCTAAATCCACCTAATTGTACTCTATGCAAAACCAATTTATTTTTTAATTCAAGGAAAAGAAATGGGTTGAAAGGTCTTAAAAGTAAATCTTTTCTATGTAACCAATAGATTTTATCTTAGGAACCAAAAGGACCAATGGATTATTTTTGCTTTTGATATGACCCTACATACAGATCATCAATGCAAAATCACTTTACCTGTAATACTGTATAGAGTGTATTATAGGATTTTACATAGAATCATATTTCTCCAAAAAAATGAAATAAGAGAGCAAATTAACATTGGAAAAATTATAAATCTTTAGAAAAATTAGAAATATTATTTTTAGAAATAATTTATTTAAACAATAGCAAGCGAATCTTCCTCATGAAAACAGCGCTACATGAAATTTGCAGCTTTTGACTGTAGTTATTTTAGAGTTATATACTTATTTAGAAATGTTTCTCTTAGAATATTAAAAAAAATCTTCACTTCAACTTAAATAATGCATTGCTTTCTTATTCATCAGAACTTCCCTTTGGGGCTGTATTCAAGAAAAAAAATCTCAAAGTGACTTTTGAAATAGGAAAACTTGATCCAATGCAACAAAAATGATGTAATTGAAGGTCTCTGGCTTATTTAAATATATAGTAACATCAACAACCAATTTGATATATTTGCTGATTGCTATATAAGTTGCATAATGGAAACTTATCTATTGTTATAAGGAGAGTTGTTATAAATAGAGTACAAGAAGAACCCTGGGCACCAGAAGCAGGAAATAGGGTTTGACAGTGAGAGAAGAAAAGGGAACCCATTTCTGGGATTTCTATTCCACTGATCTATTTGTCTATTCTTTCCCAACACAGAGAGATTTTAAAATTACCACTTTATATGAGATTTGGCAGTACTAGTCCTCCTTTTCAGGTTTGTTTTATTTTTTTAAAAATAATTCTCAATATACCTGTCCATCTATTTTTATACATAAATTTTGTTGTGACTTTTTTGAGATTTAGACCAATGATCTGAAAAATCCAAACACAATGCATATAGGAAAATAAATGGACAAGAACATCAAAAGATAACTTCATTGCACCTTTAATTTATCAATTGTTGGTATAGTTTGGCGATATGCATAAAATACTAGTGTCAGAAAAGCACCAAAACTTGGAAATGGAATACAATAGAATTCACTAAAAGCTGCTGGGAAAACTTAGTAGATATACAATATCCTCTCCTCCTGCCCCAAATTGCATTTGAGTCCATACTTCACATTATGTGCAACAACAATGACTCTAATTAGATCAATGAGCTTCAATTTTTGAAATTATCTTTAAAAATTTAAGAAAAAGGAATAATGTATTTATCTCAACTGAGGAAAGGCATTTTAATCAATCAAGCAAATAGAAGAAATTATTGAAAATAAAGCTGAAGGAATGGTTGTACAAAGATGGAAATATTTTATCAAACAAAAAGCAAGATATTTAAAAAGTAAAAGAAAAAACAGATTGGAAAAATTATTATAATTTTACCAGATGAAACTCTGACATTCGGAACCTAAAAATAACAAATAATATCTCCAAAGGTAATATTTTTGAGAGAGAAATACAAAGATAATGTATTTATTACCTGTTTATTATGTTCCAAGTGTTATGTTAAAAAATATCAGCAATCAAAATAGTTCCTTCCCTTAAGGAACTATTAGAGTTATATACTTATTTAGAAATGTTTCTCTCAGAATATTAAATATATTAATTAATTAATTAAATATAGTGGTGATGGACAACATACAGAAAGGTAATTGACAGGTGGCAGTGAAGTAAGGAGCAGTCAGACTATAGAGACTATCTTATGCTTTTCTTTGTAACCTCAGCATTTGGCACAGTGCCTTGCACATAATAGTTGCTTAATAAATGTTTATTGACTGACTGAGCAGTAGCAGGTGTGTACTGGAGCCAGTTGGTGCTGCCTAGACAGAGCTAATTATCAAATTTTCGGGGCAAGTATTACATTTTGGAAATTGATGAATGCTATGAATCAAGGATTTATTTATTGTTTTGTAGATTGTCTAGACTTTAAAAAGTGATGGAGAAAATATTAATGATGCAGATAAAACTTATGTGTATTGTAAGTCTTTGGGAGAGCCTGTTAAACATTTACCAGTTTACCCAAGAGTAAGGTCATGGTTGAGAAGAAATCATGGTGTGAGGTGAAGCTATTTTCCCCAAATAGTGATCTGGGCAGCTAGACACCAATCAGGATTCTTCATTGTGAGTAAATGATTGATGTATGTGGGGGGAGAGATAATTTACAAAGAAGAAAATATGAGCTGCTAATATCCATTCCAATCTAATGATCCAATAAACATTCATTTAGTGCCTATGACTGTCAGACACTATTGTATTAAGCACCAGGGATTCAACTAATAAAAGAAAGACAGTACCTACTCTCAATGAGCTTACAATCTTAAGGGAGAAGCAACACACAAAAGAGGGGTGGGGAGTGGGGCATGGAAATGGGACTCCATGGGCATATTTTGTTCCATAGAGTTGAAACCAGGCAGAATAGCAGAGGCAAAGTGAAGTATTCCACCCTCCAGCCCCACCCATTCAGAGAGGAGAGTAGGGTAAGGGAGGGTGGTCAATTAATGGTTGAGTTTGTCACCTGGTGGTGAGTTTACAAGATATCAGCTTAAACTGGAAGCGGCTTCTTGTTCTGTGGAATTGAAACTGGGAAAGGCTGCAGATGCTTTAGAAAAATGCTATAATTTCTTAATAAAAAGACCCATGTATATCAAGGCAACAACAAGAGATTATTTCTTGCCCATTAGAATGGCAACTATAGTTAAAAAGAAAAAGATAAGATGCAATGTATTATCCTAGGTGGTGCAGTAGAAAAAGTGCTAAGCATTGAGTTGGGAAGACCTGAGTTCAAATGCTCCCTCAGACACTCATTAGCTGTGATGCTAAGTCACTGAACCTTTGTTTGCCTCAGCTCCCTCATCTATAAAAATGGAGATCATAATAGTATCTATGTCTAGGGTTGTTGTGAGAAGCAAATGAGATAATAATTGTCAAGCATTCAGCATAGTGCCTGGCACATAGTTAGTGCTATATAAATGTTAACTAATATCATTACTGTTAACACATTTTGGTGGATTGTAGGCTGGTGTGAACATCTAGGGGAACAATGTAGTAACTTGCAAAAATTGTTGCCATATATTTTGATTCATTAATTTGAATTCTAGCAATCCTAGAACTTTATTTCAAATATATTATATGAAGGGGGAAAAAATACATGGTCAAAGAGTCACAGATGCTCTTTTTGTAAGAGAAAAAATAGAAATAATCTATATAGTCAACAATTGGAGAAAACCTTAGAGCACAGAGTAATGTGACAAAATAGTGGTCAACTCACAAAGGAATGGAACCTGCTTGCTGCATGTTGACTTAGATAATTACAAATTAACATTATCTATATTGTATTATATTTATATCTTTATTTTGTTAAATATTTACTAATTACATTTAAGTCCTGTTTTGGCGGAACTCAGGACTTATGTGGCTTATGAATTTGACCTCTTTAGAAGGGATGGAGCACTGGATTTGAACTCCACCTTAAATATGTACTTTGCTATGTGACCCTGGGCAGTGACTTAACTTCTTTGGACTTCAATTTCCTCAGATGGAAAATGGGTGTGTGTGTGTGTGTTGATTTAATTAACCATAGGGGCCCTTCTGGCTCTAAATTTAGGTTCTTATGAATTAAGGCATTCTAATGAAATGGAAATATTATCATGTCAAAAACAGTGAACATGAAGCATGTAAGTTAATGTGTTGAGACCTCTATGAAATCATAGAAAATGAAATCAGCAGAACCAGAACTGTATTGTTGCATTTTGGCTTTCATTTTCTAAGAGGACTAGTAATATCACAGGTGATTACTGCACAATATCTTGACTTGTACATGAATTGGATTTAAGTGAGGCAGACTTGCACACACTGATTGGAATTATATTTCTAAAAAAAAGAAGATAAAGGAAGCCAGAAATAGTGTAACTTCAAAGAAATCTGGACAACAAAAGCCTTTTCTGTTTTTTTTTTTTTTTGTGGGATCCAGAAGGATGGTGCCATTTTTCTTTGAGAATTTATTTGTTTCTGCCTCATTGAATACTAAAGGTCTGTGAAGATTTTATTCTTTATTTTGTGTATTTATTTGATGACTTGCTTTTGTTTATGGTTGTTAAATTTATAATAAAATTTCTAAAAACAATTAAAGTACATGTTTAAAGGCTATATATGTAAGTAAGTCTAGGTCAAGATCTACTAATTATTAAATCTGTGGCAAGACTATTTGGAAGACTCCCTTGTACTTTGACACTTACCACTGGTACATATTCGCTTTGGGATCTGAGAGCCTCTAATAGTATTACTAATAATACTTGACATTTTTATAGAATTTTAAAGGTTGCAAAGTAGGTAATAAACTTTACGTGAGCCTCACAACTACCTTGTGTGAAACTGTTGATACTCTTTTTCTCATCTTTCCAATGAAGACATTGAAGTTCAGAGCAGCCAGATAACTTGACCACGATTGCATAACTAGCAAGAATCAGACACACTATTTGAATTTTCTTACTTCCAAGTCTAAAATTCCATTCTCACAATTCAACAAGTGAGAGCCCAGAAATTATTGTACTCACAGAATTTCAAAGTTGAAAGGGAGAGAGCTTTGAGGCCATCTAGTTCAACTCCCATCTGAACAAACATCACAAGCATGTTCAAATCTCCCATTCTCAAGCTCCACCACACTCAGAGATCAGTTTGTAGGCCCTCACTCTCAGGAAGATCCTTATATGCTGCTTGGTAAATTTGAATGCCCCTACAGAATAAATAATCAGGAAAAAAAGTACAGCTTTTTAATCTATGCACATCTAAAAATTCTCCACCCACTGTCCAAGAATAATTCCAAACAAATTCTGTCACCTCCAGAGACCATGAGCTCCCACACAAAATGTGGAAAGGCTTTTCAAGATGATTCATACAAAAGAAGGTTCAGTTCCAAGACTATAATTGTATATTCAGAAATTACTTTGCTGTCAAAAGAAAAAATCAATAAAGCTTTTTTTGAAAAAAAAGCTGTAGATTAAATTTATCCCATTCTTTCCTATATTTTTAGCAGGGTACTAAGTAATGTAGGATTCATTGAAATCTAAATTGTTGTACTAAATCTCATGTTCTTTTATATCAAATAAACACGGTTATTGAACACCTCACATATGTAGTGCATATTTTAGGGAGAAGGAAAATCCTTCTCTGAAGGACCTTGCCAGGTAGCTGGAGCAAACCATAAAAGACAAAAGACAAATACTGATAAGAGATTTAAATAATTTAAGGCGGAGTCCCAAGAGAAATCTGAGCAGCAAAGAGCTCTTATGTCCCTGCTGCTGCCTTACATTCTATCCTTATCTCTGCCTCTGAGAATTTTTTGCTCCATTCAAGAAAAGCTGCTGGGAAAACTTAGTAGATATACAATATCCTCTCCTCTGCCCCAAATTGCATTTGAGTCCATACTTCACATTATGTGCAACAACAATGACTCTAATTAGATCAATGAGCTTCAATTTTTGAAATTATCTTTAAAAATTTAAGAAAAAGGAATAATGTATTTATCTCAACTGAGGAAAGGCATTTTAATCAATCAAGCAAATAGAAGAAATTATTGAAAATAAAGCTGAAGGAATGGTTGTACAAAGATGGAAATATTTTATCAAACAAAAACAAGATATTTAAAAAGTAAAAGAAAAAACAGATTGGAAAAATTATTATAATTTTACCAGATGAAACTCTGACATTCGAACCTAAAAATAACAAATAATATCTCCAAAGGTAATATTTTTGAGAGAGAAATACAAAGATAATGTATTTATTACCTGTTTATTATGTTCCAAGTGTTATGTTAAAAAATATCAGCAATCAAAATAGTTCCTTCCCTTAAGGAGTTTACATTTATAGTGGTGATGGACAACATACAAAAGGTAATTGACAGGTGGCAGTGAAGTAAGGAGCAGTCAGACTATAGAGACTATCTTAGCTTTTCTTTGTAACCTCAGCATTTGGCACAGTGCCTTGCACATAATAGTTGCTTAATAAATGTTTATTGACTGACTGAGCAGTAGCAGGTGTGTACTGGAGCCAGTTGGTGCTGCCTAGACAGAGCTAATTATCAAATTTTCGGGGCAAGTATTACATTTGGAAATTGATGAATGCTATGAATCAAGGATTTATTTATTGTTTTGTAGATTGTCTAGACTTTAAAAAGTGATGGAGAAAATATTAATGATGCAGTAAAACTTATGTTATTGTAAGTCTTTGGGAGAGCCTGTTAAAATTTACCAGTTTACCCAAGAGTAAGGTCATGGTTGAGAAGAAATCATGGTGTGAGGTGAAGCTATTTTCCCCAAATAGTGATCTGGGCAGCTAGACACCAATCAGGATTCTTCATTGTGAGTAAATGATTGATGTATGTGGGGGGAGAGATAATTTACAAAGAAGAAAATATGAGCTGCTAATATCCATTCCAATCTAATGATCCAATAAACATTCATTTAGTGCCTATGACTGTCAGACACTATTGTATTAAGCACCAGGGATTCAACTAATAAAAGAAAGACAGTACCTACTCTCAATGAGCTTACAATCTTAAGGGAGAAGCAACACACAAAAGAGGGGTGGGGAGTGGGGCATGGAAATGGGACTCCATGGGCATATTTTGTTCCATAGAGTTGAAACCAGGCAGAATAGCAGAGGCAAAGTGAAGTATTCCACCCTCCAGCCCCACCCATTCAGAGAGGAGAGTAGGGTAAGGGAGGGTGGTCAATTAATGGTTGAGTTTGTCACCTGGTGGTGAGTTTACAAGAATCAGCTTAAACTGGAAGCGGCTTCTTGTTCTGTGGAATTGAAACTGGGAAAGGCTGCAGATGCTTTAGAAAAATGCTATAATTTCTTAATAAAAAGACCCATGTATATCAAGGCAACAACAAGAGATTATTTCTTGCCCATTAGAATGGCAACTATAGTTAAAAAGAAAAAGATAAGATGCAATGTATTATCCTAGGTGGTGCAGTAGAAAAAGTGCTAAGCATTGAGTTGGGAAGACCTGAGTTCAAATGCTCCCTCAGACACTCATTAGCTGTGATGCTAAGTCACTGAACCTTTGTTTGCCTCAGCTCCCTCATTTTTCTTCATGCTATTCTAAAACTTTAGGGGTTTTTAATTATTTTTAATCCTGGATTAACAATTGTTAATTTTTTCATTCCTAGCAAATCAAATGAAAAATATTTTCTGATATGATTCAGATGAATTTCAATATAAAAATTTGTTTTGAAATAAAAATGTAACATATGCTCTTGAGTTACTCTCCCATTTCACATGTATTGGTGGGGTGGATGCCCTGGGTCTGAGAGCCTCTCCTAACGTACTTCCTTTGTTGATTATCATTTAATATCAGTCAGTCAGAATTAATTAGATTTTCGAAAGCTATATTTACTAAGGTTGTACTATAAGAATATTTAATTCAAAGCATCTCTCAAACTTCTGTGTCACATTCTCTCACCAGTACTTACTGAGTCCAAGTAAGAGTAGGCTTGAGGCTAAAGAGTTTATGTACAAATGAGTATGTGGCTAACAGGTAACTTGACTCTGTTTTGAGGGATACTCATAATGGTCTCTAAAGCTTTGTGTATCTCTTCTACTTACAAAAATGTAACCTCATTGAAGCTGTCTTTCTTCAATGTGTCTTGTTTGTTCTTGGTGACCGATGCAGATACTGTTTATACTTAGGGATGTTGGGGGTAAATCTATCAGGATAAAATTTAGTAGTAATAAACTTTATGTTTAAAATTTAAAAAATTAAGTCCATGGTTGTATCAAGTACCACCATTTCTATAAGTACCAGAATAGGTCCTACACTTGGATTCAAGTAATTTTATTCATAAGAATAAATTGGAGAAATAAGTTTACATGTTTCTGTGAAAAAGGTCTGGGAGTTTTAGGAGATTGCATTCAAAATATGTAAACAGTGAAACATGGAAGCCAGATTTAGAGTTGGGAGAGAATGTAGAAGTCATCTTTCCAAAATCTTTTCTTTCTTTACAGTTGAGAATCAATTTTAGTTTACAGTTAAAATCAATTAAAATTAAAGATTTACCCAAGGTCACCCAGGTAGCAATTAAAAAGGCTTAGATTAAAAACAAGATCTTCAGAATGAATTTAATTCTCTGTCTACTTTACCTTCTAGGCTACTTGTCACAATCTTTTTGGATCCTAAATTTGTGACCCAAAGCCTTCGTTATTTAGATCATCTTTTTTTCCTTCTATTATGTTATCTTCAAGTTTCATCGAATGTTATCTATGCTGTTTTCAAAGACAATTTATAAAAATGTTGAACAGCATAAGGCAAAGGTTAGCTCCCCAGGAATCCTTACTAGAAACATCCTTCCTAGTTATCTCCTCATTAAGGACAATTCTTTAAGCTCATCTAATTGATTGTTCAAGCAGTCCTAAATCCACCTAATTGTACTCTATGCAAAACCAATTTATTTTTTAATTCAAGGAAAAGAAATGGGTTGAAAGGTCTTAAAAGTAAATCTTTTCTATGTAACCAATAGATTTTATCTTAGGAACCAAAAGGACCAATGGATTATTTTTGCTTTTGATATGACCCTACATACAGATCATCAATGCAAAATCACTTTACCTGTAATACTGTATAGAGTGTATTATAGGATTTTACATAGAATCATATTTCTCCAAAAAAATGAAATAAGAGAGCAAATTAACATTGGAAAAATTATAAATCTTTAGAAAAATTAGAAATATTATTTTTAGAAATAATTTATTTAAACAATAGCAAGCGAATCTTCCTCATGAAAACAGCGCTACATGAAATTTGCAGCTTTTGACTGTAGTTATTTTAGAGTTATCTACTTATTTAGAACTGTTTCTCTTAGAATATTAAAAAAAATCTTCACTTCAACTTAAATAATGCATTGCTTTCTTATTCATCAGAACTTCCCTTTGGGGCTATATTCAAGAAAAAAAAATCTCAAAGTGACTTTTGAAATAGGAAAACTTGATCCAATGCAACAAAAATGATGTAATTGAAGGTCTCTGGCTCATTTAAATATATAGTAACATCAATAACCGATTTGATATATTTGCTGATTGCTATATAAGTTGCATAATGGAAACTTATCTATTGTTATAAGGAGAGTTGTTATAAATAGAGTACAAGAAGAACCCTGGGCACCAGAAGCAGGGAATAGGGTTTGACAGTGAGAGAAGAAAAGGGAACCCATTTCTGGGATTTCTATTCCACTGATCTATTTGTCTATTCTTTCCCAACATCAGAGAGATTTTAAAATTACCACTTTATATGAGATTTGGCAGTACTAGTCCTCCTTTTCAGGTTTGTTTTATTTTTTAAAAAATAATTCTCAATATACCTGTCCATCTATTTTTATACATAAATTTTGTTGTGACTTTTTGAGATTTAGACCAATGATCTGAAAAATCCAAACACAATGCATATAGGAAAATAAATGGACAAGAACATCAAAAGATAACTTCATTGCACCTTTAATTTATCAATTGTTGGTATAGTTTGGCGATATGCATAAAATACTAGTGTCAGAAAAGCACCAAAACTTGGAAATGGAATACAATAGAATTCACTAAAAACTGCTGGGAAAACTTAGTAGATATACAATATCCTCTCCTTCTGCCCCAAATTGCATTTGAGTCCATACTTCACATTATGTGCAACAACAATGACTCTAATTAGATCAATGAGCTTCAATTTTTGAAATTATCTTTAAAAATTTAAGAAAAAGGAATAATGTATTTATCTCAACTGAGGAAAGGCATTTTAATCAATCAAGCAAATAGAAGAAATTATTGAAAATAAAGCTGAAGGAATGGTTGTACAAAGATGGAAATATTTTATCAAACAAAATCAAGATATTTAAAAAGTAAAAGAAAAAACAGATTGGAAAAATTATTATAATTTTACCAGATGAAACTCTGACATTCAGAACCTAAAAATAACAAATAATATCTCCAAAGGTAATATTTTTGAGAGAGAAATACAAAGATAATGTATTTATTACCTGTTTATTATGTTCCAAGTGTTATGTTAAAAAAATACCAGCAATCAAAATAGTTCCTTCCCTTAAGGAGTTTACATTTATAGTGGTGATGGACAACATACAAAAAGGTAATTGACAGGTGGCAGTGAAGTAAGGAGCAGTCAGACTATAGAGACTATCTTAAGCTTTTCTTTGTAACCTCAGCATTTGGCACAGTGCCTTGCACATAATAGTTGCTTAATAAATGTTTATTGACTGACTGAGCAGTAGCAGGTGTGTACTGGAGCCAGTTGGTGCTGCCTAGACAGAGCTAATTATCAAATTTTCGGGGCAAGTATTACACTTTGGAAATTGATGAATGCTATGAATCAAGGATTTATTTATTGTTCTGTAGATTGTCTAGACTTTAAAAAGTGATGGAGAAAATATTAATGATGCAGTTAAAACTTATGTATATTGTAAGTCTTTGGGAGAGCCTGTTAAATATTTACCAGTTTACCCAAGAGTAAGGTCATGGTTGAGAAGAAATCATGGTGTGAGGTGAAGCTATTTTCCCCAAATAGTGATCTGGGCAGCTAGACACCAATCAGGATTCTTCATTGTGAGTAAATGATTGATGTATGTGGGGAGAGAGATAATTTACAAAGAAGAAAATATGAGCTGCTAATATCCATTCCAATCTAATGATCCAATAAGCATTCATTTAGTGCCTATGACTGTCAGACACTATTGTATTAAGCACCAGGGATTCAACTAATAAAAGAAAGACAGTACCTACTCTCAATGAGCTTACAATCTTAAGGGAGAAGCAACACACAAAAGAGGGGTGGGGAGTGGAGCATGGAAATGGGACTCCATGGGCATATTTTGTTCCATAGAGTTGAAACCAGGCAGAATAGCAGAGGCAAAGTGAAGTATTCCACCCTCCAGCCCCACCCATTCAGAGAGGAGAGTAGGGTAAGGAAGGGTGGTCAATTAATGGTTGAGTTTGTCACCTGGTGGTGAGTTTACAAGAGATCAGCTTAAACTGGAAGCGGCTTCTTGTTCTGTGGAATTGAAACTGGGAAAGGCTGCAGATGCTTTAGAAAAATGCTATAATTTCTTAATAAAAAGACCCATGTATATCAAGGCAACATCAAGAGATTATTTCTTGCCCATTAGAATGGCAACTATAGTTAAAAAGAAAAAGATAAGATGCAATGTATTATCCTAGGTGGTGCAGTAGAAAAAGTGCTAAGCATTGAGTTGGGAAGACCTGAGTTCAAATGCTCCCTCAGACACTCATTAGCTGTGATGCTAAGTCACTGAACCTTTGTTTGCCTCAGCTCCCTCATCTATAAAAATGGAGATCATAATAGTATCTATGTCTAGGGTTGTTGTGAGAAGCAAATGAGATAATAATTGTCAAGCATTCAGCATAGTGCCTGGCACATAGTTAGTGCTATATATATGTTAACTAATATCATTACTGTTAACACATTTTGGTGGATTGTAGGCTGGTGTGAACATCTAGGGGAACAATGTAGTAACTTGCAAAAATTGTTGCCATATATTTTGATTCATTAATTTGAATTCTAGCAATCCTAGAACTTTATTTCAAATATATTATACGAAGGGGGAAAAAGGATACGTGGTCAAAGAGTCACAGATGCTCTTTTTGTAAGAGAAAAAATAGAAATAATCTATATAGTCAACAATTGGAGAATACCTTAGAGCACAGAGTAATGTGACAAAATAGTGGTCAACTCACAAAGGAATGGAACCTGCTTGCTGCATGTTGACTTAGATAATTACAAATTAACATTATCTATATTGTATTATATTTATATCTTTATTTTGTTAAATATTTACTAATTACATTTAAGTCCTGTTTTGGCAGAACTCAGGACGTACGTGGCTTATGAATTTGACCTCTTTAGAAGGGATGGAGCACTGGATTTGAACTCCACCTTAAATATGTACTTTGCTATGTGACCCTGGGCGGTGACTTAACCTCTTTGGACTTCAATTTCCTCAGATGGAAAATGTGTGTGTGTGTGTGTGTGTTGATTTAATTAACCATAGGGGCCCTTCTGGCTCTAAATTTAGGTTCTTATGAATTAAGGCATTCTAATGAAATGGAAATATTATCATGTCAAAAACAGTGAACATGAAGCATGTAAGTTAATGTGTTGAGAGACCTCTATGAAATCATAGAAAATGAAATCAGCAGAACCAGAACTGTATGGTTGCATTTTGGCTTTCATTTTCTAAGAGGACTAGTAATATCACAGGTGATTACTGCGCAATATCTGGACTTGTACTTGGATTTAAGTGAGGCAGAGTTGCACACACTGATTGGAATTATATTTCTAAAAAAAAAGAAGATAAAGGAAGACAGAAATAGTGTAACTTCAAAGAAATCTGGACAACAAAAGCCTTTTCTGTTTTTTTGTGGGATCCAGAAGGATGGTGCCATTTTTCTTTGAGAATTTATTTGTTTCTGCCTCATTGAATACTAAAGGTCTGTGAAGATTTTATTCTTTATTTTGTGTATTTATTTGATGACTTGCTTTTGTTTATGGGTGTTAAATTTATAATAAAGTTTCTAAAAACAATTAAAGTACATGTTTAAAGGCTATATATGTAAGTAAGTCTAGGTCAAGATCTACTAATTATTAAATCTGTGGCAAGACTATTTGGAAGACTCCCTTGTACTTTGACACTTACCACTGGTACATATTCGCTTTGGGATCTGAGAGCCTCTAATAGTATTACTAATAATACTTGACATTTTTATAGAATTTTAAAGGTTGCAAAGTAGGTAATAAACTTTACGTGAGCCTCACAACTACCTTGTGTGAAACTGTTGATACTCTTTTTCTCATCTTTCCAATGAAGACATTGAAGTTCAGAGCAGCCAGATAACTTGACCACAATTGCATAACTAGCAAGAATCAGACACACTATTTGAATTTTCTTACTTCCAAGTCTAAAATTCCATTCTCACAATTCAACAAGTGAGAGCCCAGAAATTATTGTACTCACAGAATTTCAAAGTTGAAAGGGAGAGAGCTTTGAGGCCATCTAGTTCAACTCCCATCTGAACAAACATCACAAGCATGTTCAAATCTCCCATTCTCAAGCCCCACCACACTCAGAGATCAGTTCGTAGGCCCTCACTCTCAGGAAGATCCTTATATGCTGCTTGGTAAATTTGAATGCCCCTATAGAATAAATAATCAGGAAAAAAAGTACAGCTTTTTAATCTATGCACATCTAAAAATTCTCCACCCACTGTCCAAGAATAATTCCAAACAAATTCTGTCACCTCCAGAGACCATGAGCTCCCACACAAAATGCGGAAAGGCTTTTCAAGATGATTCATACAAAAGAAGGTTCAGTTCCAAGACTATAATTGTATATTCAGAAATTGCTTTGCTGTCAAAAGAAAAAATCAATAAAGCTTTTTTTGAAAAAAAAGCTGTAGATTAAATTTATCCCATTCTTTCCTATATTTTTAGCAGGGTACTAAGTAATGTAGGATTCATTGAAATCTAAATTGTTGTACTAAATCTCATGTTCTTTTATATCAAATAAACATGGTTATTGAACACCTCACATATGTAGTGCATATTTTAGGGAGAAGGAAAATCCTTCTCTGAAGGACCTTGCCAGGTAGCTGGAGCAAACCATAAAAGACTAAAGACAAATACTGATAAGAGATTTAAATAATTTAAGGCGGAGTCCCAAGAGAAATCTGAGCAGCAGAGAACTCTTATGTCCCTGCTGCTGCCTTACATTCTATCCTTATCTCTGCCTCTGAGAATTTTTTGCTCCATTCAAGATCAGCTTAAGAACGTTAGATGTCTTTTCTTGTCTCCTGACTCTTTACTACTTTCCCCTTTTTCAAATCACTTTACATTGATTCATCTGTTGATAAATTGTATCCTGTTGCACAATTGCCCCTTGAGGATGAGCACTAGTTTTTATCTCTGTCTCCCCAGCACCTTAGCCTACTATGTGGAGGATGCTTATTGTATTAAATTGAATTAATTGAGAAGTGCCATAATAATTTGGAGGAAAAACAGATCACCCAAATATATATGACATTTATATGACTAATTTTCCAGAAATCTAGATATTAATTATTTTCTATTGAAAGAACCTCTTACCAGGTTATGCCATTTTTTTGCTCACAATCCTTAACCAACTCCTCATTGTCTACTAAATAATATTTAGATTTCTTAGTGTGATATGAAAGGCCTTCCTTAATGAGGAAATGGGATGTTTCTACATAACTGAATTTTTCATTTAATTGAAGCTTAAAACATTATAACTTTTTTCTTTTTTAGTTGTCCATGAGAGAAATGTTTAAAATTTGTATTATACATTTAGTTTCTTATTAAAAATGGTATACTTAAGTATGATTTCACATTTTCCTGATAAGCCAGGGGCCTTATTTTGAATATCAGTTAATGCATTGTACTATAATATAGTGATAGTTTCAGGAGTATGGAGGTGAGCATTGTTCCCTAATGCTAAGTGAGCCCAGATTTTGTATTTTTATGAGGGCAAAATTTCTAAGGTTCAAAAGCATTGATAGTGCTGCTGATAGTGCTACTGTCTGCTCCCTTCATTGTTATATATGAGCTGATTCCTTGTTCTTGTATTTCTTACTTCTAATCTGTTGCCATATTTCATTCACATTCATTACTATACTTAGGGGGTAAAGTGAATGGAATTTGTCAGAGATGTTTACCATTTACAACTCTTGTTGCTATGTGATGCAGTCAACCACCTCTGTGGCCAATATACTATTTGAGAAATGGCCATTTTTACTTCAGAAAATCAAGCCAGGAAAACCAGTGAGGACTGACCCATCACATAAAGAAAAAAATCAGTGCTAAAGCTCACAGTTTTAAGGCCACTCTGGGAATCTATGTTCAATATGTTTTTAAAATTTATCTTTGTGAAGAGATGTTCTTTTACAAAAACATCTAAAAGAAGACATCATCTGACTCATATGTCTCTCTTCTCATCTTCATCAAAACAGATATCTAGAATATTCTTGATGAAAATATGAGAAGGGGAAAGGAAGATTTTCATAGGCATTGCTGTAGATGTAACAGACCACATCTTTGCAGCAATAACCAAGAGGGTTTAGAGACTATAAGATTCCACTCTCTGCTAATTATTGCAATGCTTTTGAACCTTAGAAACTTTGCCCTCATAAAGAGTGAACTACGCATATACATATTACTATACATATGCTATGTATACGTTAAGCCTGTGCAAGGCACTATCAATCAATCAAAAAGAAGTCATTCAGTTTCTATCATTTGCTAGTTGCTGTTATGGACACTGAGGATATACATTCAAAAGTGAAAGAGCCTCTGCCCTCAAGGTGCTATCATTTTAATGAACATTATTAGTGACAGATGGGAAACATAGAAATAACTTTGTTCATTGAATCACTTGAGGAATACAACAGGGAAGCATATGTTTAACAACATTCTGAAGGAGGTACAATGCACAGCCCTGATAGAAAAATCTAGTATTCCCACAAATTCGACACTCTAAATGAGATAGATGAATATTTTAAAAAATGAAAATTGTCCAGATTAACAGAAGAAGAAGTTGAATACTTAAACAACCATCTCAGAGAAAGAAATTGAAAAAGCCATCAATGAACTCCTTAGGAAAAAAATCTCCAGGGCCAGATGGATTTACAAGTGAATTCTATCAAACATTTAAAGAACAGTTAATTCCAACACTATATAGACTATTTTTGAAAATTGGAGGATTTCCCAAATTCTTTTTATGATACAAATATGGTTTTGATGCCTAAACCAGGAAGAGACAAAACATAGAAAGATAATTATAGACCAATTTCTCTAATGAATATAAATGAAAAAAATTTAAATAAGATTTCAGCAAAATGAACACAGCATCTTACCATGAGAATAATACATTATGATCAAGTAGGATTCATACCAGGGATGCAGGGCTGGTTCAATATTAGGAAAACTATTAGCATTAGATCATATCAACAGTAAAACTAACAAAAACCACATAATTATCTCAATAGATGCAGAAAAAGCTTTTGACAAAATACAACACCCATTCCTATTAAAAACACTGGAGAACATAGGAATAAAGGGAACTTTCCATAAAATAATAAATAGTATCTACCTAAAACCATCAGCAAGCATTATCTGCAATGGAGATAAGCTAGATGCATTTCCAGTAAGATCAGGGGTGAAATAAGGATGCCCATTATCACCATTATTATTCAATATGGCGCTAGAAATGTGAGCTGTAGCAATAGATAAAGAAATTGAAGGAATAAGAATAGGCAAAGAAGAAACTAAGTTATCACTCTTTGCAGATGACATGATGATATACTTAGAGAAGCCCAGAGATTCAAATAAAAAACTACTTGAAATAATAAACAACTTTGGCAAAGATGTAGGTTACAAAATAAACCCGCAAAAATCTTCTGTATTCCTATATATTAATAACAAAGTCCAACAGCAAGAGATAGAAAGGGAAATCCCATTTAATGCTAGGGTAGACACTATAAAATATTTGGGAGTTTACCTACCAAAAACCTCAGGGACTATATGAACACAATTACCAGACATTTTTTGCACAAATAAAGTCAGATCTAAGTAACTGGAAAAACATCAGTTGCTCATGGGTAGCCCGAGTCAATATAAAAATGACAATTCTACCTAAATTAATTTACTTATTTAGTGCCATACCAATTAAACTATCAGATAATTATTTTCTAGAACTGGGTAGATTAATATTAAAATTCATCTGGAAGAACAAAAGGTCCAGAATATCAAAGGAATGAATGAAAAGAAATGCTAGGGAAGGTGGACTAATGCTATGAGATCTCAAGTTGTATTATAAAGCAGCAATTACCAAAACCTGGCTAAGAAACAGAAGAGTAGACAAGTGGAATATGCTAGGTACTCAAGACACAGCAGGCAATGGATATAGCAATCTCCTGTTTGATAAAGCCAAGGACCCCAGCTTCTGGGGTAAGAACTCACTGTTCGACCAAAATTGCTGGGAAAACTGGATAACAGTGTGGTGGAAACTAGGCATAGATCCATGCCTGACATGGATACACAAGAATAATGTCTAAATGGGTATATGATCTAGGTATAAAGATTGATATCATGGACAAACTGGAGGAGTCACAGATAGTGTATTTATCAGATTTATGGAGAAGGGAATAATTTTTGACTAAAGAAGAGATAGAAAGCATTATGAAGTGCAAGATCGATAATTTTGATTGCATTAACCTGAAAAGTTTTTGTGCAACCAAACCCAATGCAACCAAAATTTGGAGGGATGTAGTATATTGGGAAAAAATTTTTTAGTTAATCTCGGGGATAAAGACATCATTTCTAAAATATGTAGAGAATTGAGTCAAATGTACAGCAATAGAAGTCATTCCCCAATTGATAAGTGGTCAAAGGTTATGAACAGGCAATTTTCAGAGGAAGAAATTAAAGATATCTATGATTATATGAAAAAATGCTCTAAATTTCTTTTGATTAGAGAGATGCAAATCAAAACAACTCTGAGTTACCACATCATACCTATTAGATTGCAAGCATGACAGAACAGGAAAATGATAAATGTTGGAGAGGATATGGGAGGTTGGGACACTAATTCATTGTTGGTGGAGCTGTGAGCTCATCCAACCATTCTGGACAGCGGTTTGGAACTATGCCCAAAGGGCTAAAAAATGTGCATGCCCTTTGACCCAGCAATACTGCTTCTATGACTGTATCCCCAAGAGGTCATAAAAATGGGAAAGGGTCCCACATGTACAAAAATATTTATAGCAGCACTCTTTGTAGTGGCCAAAAACTGGAAGTCAAAGGGATGTCCATCAATTGGGGAATGGCTGAATAAATTACGGTATATGAATGTAATGGAATACTATTGTGCCATAAGAAATGATGAATAAGAAGGCTTCAGAGAGGCCTGAAAAGACATATGATCTGATGTTGAGTGAAAGGAGCAGAACCAGGAGAACTTTATGCATAGCAATGACCACAGTGTGTGAGAGTTTTTTCTGGTAGAGTTGGGTCTTCATAGCAATGCAAGATTATTAAAAGAAAATTCGCAGTGGCCTTCTAAGGCAAAATGCCTTCCACATTCAGAGAAAGAACTATGGAATTCAATCGCAGAATGTAGTAAATCATTTTTTTTAGGTGTGTGTGTGTGTGTGTGTGTGTGTGCATTATGTTTTGGTTTATTATATGATTTCTCCCATTTATTTTAGTTCTTCTACACAGCATGACTATAATGAAAATGTATTCAATAGGAACGTATGTGTAGATGCTATATAGAATTGTATGCTGTCTTGGGGAGGGAGGGGGATGATAGGGAGTAGGTGGTGGAAAAATATAAGTTTATTGGCAGTGATTATAGAGCATTAAAATAAATAAAATAAACATACTAAATAAAAGAAAAGTGTAGTCTTCTCTTTTGGTAGAAGATGGTGCAAATTGTGTTGAGCCTGTCCTCAATAAGATGCATAATCAATTAAAAGAGAAGAGTTTTGCATCCAAACACAGAATTCCAAAGTGAATGAACAGTGCATATTTGTCCAGATTGCTACATAGATTTAGATAAATCTAAATTATACTTCTGTTAAGGAGAAAATAGATAAACTAGAGAATCTCTGACCATTATGGGTAGGGTCCTTAACTATATGCCTTGGGGATTCATGGAAGGAACTTGCAAAGCAAAGAGTTATGGGAACTTGGCATTTGTTGAAATGTTATCATGTGGAAGAGCTAATATTTATTTTGCTACACCCCTTCAGGGAGTAGAAGCAATGGTAAAAGTTACAAAGAGGCAAATTTGAACTTGGAGCAAGAAAACCTTCATAGTGTGATAGAATGGGCTTTCTCAGGAGGGAGTGGGTTTCCTCTCAAAAGAGGTGTTCAAACCAAGTCTGGAAGATGCCTGTTGGGTTTATTGTAGTGGGGATCCATTTTTAGGGTAGAGGTTGGAGCAAGGGTCTACTGAATATGATGCTAGGTGCTGTTATCTGTATCAGTTCCAACATAAGAAATATGTCAACTACTTAGCTTATATGTGCAGGAATAGTTATAGCACAGAGTTGCTCCACATGCCTCATTCTGATTGAAAACATGATCTAGATTCCCATAAAGATTTCAGTCAGATGGTAGAAAAACAAACTTTTTGTAATTTCTCTTGTTTTGAATGTTTCTTTCTACATATATTGGGAGTCTGTGGAGGAAAAGAAATCAAATTATTTCCTTTATTAACCTTTTTTAGCAGTGTTCTAAAATTTCAGACATATAAGATACCTGAAAATCCCTGATGCAAAAATTTAAAGTAGTACTCTATTTACATATCCTTTCCATGCTAAGAAATGTGTAAAAACCTGCAAGAACAGTTGTTCTGAGAATGGTAAGGACAGGCAGTCATAATTTAAGAATAAGTTGTCTTTGAAAGTTCTTTTGTAAACTAGTCATGTAGAATTCAGAACATTTTCCCCCTGTGGAAACAGCATTACATATGATGATCAGAAATATGAAGTGAGATCTACCTACATAGCCTCGTTCAATTATTGTGTCCGATTCTTCATGACCCCATGGA
The DNA here is from genome assembly GCA_023548195.1 of Bettongia penicillata ogilbyi. Lineage (NCBI taxonomy): Eukaryota > Metazoa > Chordata > Mammalia > Diprotodontia > Potoroidae > Bettongia > Bettongia penicillata. Next base: position 1,383,394 of record JAJHZJ010000136.1, on the reverse strand, counting down.
ACCATTGCATACCACACCCTTTCATCCTCTTCTGTCTCCCAAGTCTGAACAAGCTCATGTTCGTTGTTTCCATATGATCCTTCTCACTCTATACCATCCCCTTTTCCTTTCACCTACAATCTTTCCCAACTTCAAGTTTTTTCCATTGAGTATTGTCTTTTTATTATGTGGCCCAAGTATTTAAGCTTCAGTTTCAGTATCTGTGAATAGTTTGAACTAATTTCTTTCTTTATTTTTTTTGGAGGGGGAAGGCAAGACTATTGGGGTTAAGTGACTGGTCTAAGGTCACACAGCTAGCAAATGTCAAGCATCTGAGGTCGGATTTGAACTCAGGTCCTCCTGACTCCAAAGCCAGTGCTCTATTCACTGCACCACCTAAGTGTTCCAACTAATTTTTTTAAAGTATTGTCTGATTTGATCTGATCTCCTTTCTCTTCAAGGCACTTTCAAGTCTTTTCTAACATCATAATTCAAAAGTGTTGATTCTGAAGCACTCAGCTTTCCTTACAGCTCAACTCTCACAGTCATATATTGCTGCCAGAAAAAGCCATGATTTTGACTATACGGAACTTTGTTGGCAATGCGATTCCTCTGCTTTTTAGTATACTGTCTAGATTTGCCATGACTTTCCTTCAAAGGAACAGTGTCTTTTAATTTCATGACAGCAGTTCCTGTCTGCAATGATCTTTGAGCCCAAGAATATAAAGTCTGACACTGCTTCTATTTCTTCTCCCTCCATTTGTCAGGAAGTGAGGGGACTACTTGCCAAGATCTTAGTTTTTTTTTAAAGTTAAGCTTCAAGTTAGCTTTTATACTTTCTACTTTTACCCTCATCAAGAGACTTCTTAATTATTCTTTACTTTCTGCCATCAGAGTGGTATCATCAGCCTATCTGAGATTGATGATATTTTGCCTGGAAACCTTAATTCTAGCTTTTGATTCATCCAGCCTGGCATCTCACATGATGTACTCTGCATATAAGTTAAATAAGTACAGTGACCATATACAGCCTTGTCATATTCCTTTCCCAAACTTAAACCAACCAGTTGCTGCATGTCCAGTTCTAACTGCTGCTTCTTGCCTTGTGTACAGGTTCTACAGGAGATGAGTAAGATGATCTAGTATCCCCATATCTTTAAAGACTTGCCACATTATGTTGTGATGCACACTATCAAAGGCTTTAGTGTACTCAGTGAAGCAGGAAATATATATTTTTCTGGAATTTCTTGACTTAGCTGTGTGTAATGACTATGATAAATAGTGAGGTGGTAGGATAATATGAGAAAACAGTAAGACAGGCAAGAAATCTAGGACCGATGTTTGAATGAGTTTGATGAATGATTGATGTTTATTGTTGCTGTTGTCAGGTGGTGCAGTGGATAGAGCACCTGGCCTGGAATCAGGAGGATTCATCTTTCTGCATTCAAATCCAACTTAAGACAAATTAGTAGCTGTGTGACCTTGGGCAAGTCGCTTTGAGCTGGAGATGGAAATGGCAAACTACTTGCCAAGAAAGTCCCAAATGAGGTCACAAAGAGTAGGACATGACTGAAATAACTGAACAATATCAGCAAATACGTTTTTGTATAAAACTCTCTCTCTCTCTGTTATCTATATTATATATGTGTGTATGTGTATACATACACACATATACACACATATGTATACATATATACATACATGTACATACACACACATAAGATAGGCATCTTGAGGGCAGGGACTGTTTCATTTTTGACTTTGTATCCCCTGTGCCTAGCACTGGGTCTGGTACATTGTAGGCACTTACTAAATACTTACTTGGTTGCTAGTAGAAGGGAAGGTTATAGAAGAACACAGAGCACTTTCCTTACACCAAGTCCTGTGAGGTAGGTGATAAAATTATTATTACCTTTAATTTACATATGATCAAACCAGGGTGACTTGATTGAGGTCATAGACTAAGTGACAGAGCCAGGATTTGACTTCAAGTTTTCTTACTCTTAGTTTTTCACAATGGTAGATGGCCTGGCTCAAACCTCTACCACTTGGAAATCTTCAAGCTTTGACCAAGGCCAGGCCACATGTTGGCTGAGTGCTCATTCTGGGAGTGGAAGAGGGAAGGCAGTTTTTGCCATCCCTGTTAGCATTCCTGGGACTGAAACAGTTTGCTCCTCCTATAGCCTGCCTTTCTGAGAAAGGAAATTTTTCTTTTCACTTTAAAGGAAAATGTTCTCTTCTAGCAGGGATCCCCAGGGTGTGAAAGAAATGTTTCTTCCTCAGCATCTTAGAGGAGTAAAAGTGTGGAGAGAATTTTCTTCACTACATTGTGCTCAACTAGGTCTAGGAAAGAGGTTTTTAACCTTTGTTTGTTAAGAACCTGTCCTTTTGGCAGTCTGGTTGAAGGCAATTGACCTCTTGTCAGAAGATGGTTTGTGCCTACATTCATAATTGAAATAAATGTTCAATTTCAGTTGGAGGTTAGTGAAAATAAAATTGTAATTTTTTTCTCCACCAAAGTTCACAGATCCTCTGAAATCTATCCGCACGCCCCCTCAGAGGTTCTTGAATCCCAAGTGAAGAAAACCCTTTTCAAGGAAAAAGAAGCTCATATTTACAAGTGCAATTGTTGGTAGAGTCTTGAAGCTTCCAGAGATCCCCACAGTTGAAAGTTTTCTCTCTGTCCTCAAATAAAGCTAAAACATTTTTTCCTATATCTCTCCTTTGTCCCCGACACACTCTGCTCCACCTTGTAGTTATAAGTAGACTGTAAGTTGAGGGGCTGGGCTGGCTTATTTTTTGGTTTTGAGTCCTTAGCATTATACTTTGCACATGGGTTGTTGGTTTTTGTTCTCCATTTTCCAACAAGACCAAAATGACCGCTATTTTAGAGTCAAATTACAGTGCATCTGACTGTGGTTGATCAGATGAATATGAGCTTGGAAAGTTCTGCCACAGGTAGGGCAAAAATAGTCCATATGAACATTTGGAGTGGATTCTCTAAATTTGTGCATCTCATATTTCTTTTGACCTATTTCAATTCCACTTTGCTCATAGAGCACAGGACCTTCTCTGATGAGGACACACCATGCTGGTCAATTCTTTGCCAGTATCTCCCATGTCATGCAATCAGTTCCAAAGTTCTTAAGAGAGACCTGGGGAGGGTCCTTGTATTACTTTTTCTGACCACCATGTGAACACTTTCTGTGTGAGTTCTCCATAAAATAATCTTTTAAGCTAGCATACAGTTGGCATTCGAACAATGTGGCCAACCCATGAGTTGCATTCTCTGCAGTAGACCTTGAATGCTTGGTAGTTTAGTTCTACAAAGAACCCCAGTGTCAGATGATCTTCAGAATCTTCCTGAGACAATTCAAATGGAAGAAATTCAGTTTTCTGGCATGGTGCTGGTACACTGTCCAGGTTTCAAAGGCATATAACAATGAGGTCAGCGCAACAGCTCTGTAGACCTTCAATTTGATAGTCAGTCTAATACCTCTTCTCCCCCACACTTTCCTTTGGAGTCTCCCAAACACTGAGCTAGTTCTGGCACTGCATGTATCAACCTCATTATCAATGTATACATCCCTAGAAAGTATAATACTAAGGTAAGTGAACTTATCCACAGCAGTCAAAATTCCATTTGCTATAATTGATGTTTCCACAAAGGGATGGTGTGGTGGTGGCTGATGGAGCACCTGTGTTTTCTTGGTGTTAATTGTGAGGCCAAAATTAGCACAAAGAGCTGAGAATCAATTCGTACTCCATTGCATTTCAGCATCAGAGGCTATGCTGAACGCACAACCATCTGCAAACAGAAACTCATGTACTAACATGCACATATTAGGCATTTAATAAATATTTGATGAATGAATAATACTGATTCTTCTTCTTTGAAACTGTTTTCTTGTTCAGAGCCACCTTCCAGATTTCTTTGCTTTCTCCTTTTTACTACTTTTATTTTCACCCTATTGTGAAACAAAACAATTTGTTTTCATGATAATATCTACCATTTATAGGATACTGTAAAGCAAGCTAAAGACTTTGCAGACCTCACAACAGTGCTATGAAGTAGGTGATATACATATATAATATGATCTTCATTTTATAGCTGAGAAAAATAAGGATCAAAGGGGTTTAGGGTGACACAGATTGTGACAAGAGATGAAATATGAATCTAGGTATTCTTTAATCCAAGTTCAATCCATTATACCAGAATTTCCCCTACTGTTGTTGCTGAGTCGTTTTAGAAATGTCTGATTCTCGGTGACCTCATTTGGGATTTTCTTGGAAAATATACTGGAGTGGTTTGCCATTTCCTTCTCCAGCTAATTTTACAGATGAGGAAACTGAGGCAAATAGGGTTTCAAGACACTAAATGCTTCTTCCAACCCCAGACAGTTGCTAATCTTATGTATATTACCACAGGTTTATTCATGTCTCTGTTTGAACTGATACATAAAACACACTTTGCAGCTTGGGTACCTTCTTGAAAGGCAGCATCATTTAGATATTTGCTTCCTTTTTTTCACATTGAGAACAGAAGTAGAAGAAAGTCATTCATTAATTAATGATTGCTAAGGTCCCTTCTTGTCTTAAGACTTGATTTGTTCTAGTCAATTCTAATTTTTGGACCATTTTAGGAAGCATTATATTTCATGATAACATTATGATGAAGACTGAGTCACAGAATTAGGTGAGCTAAATGGCACAGCTCATTTAATTACTTTCTATGCCAGTATAGAAGCGTTCCTTAGAATAAATCTATTCATTAATCCTTTAGACTTCTTATGAGATAATAATGGCCAACATTCTATTTTCCATTTTTTTTGTCTTTTAATTCTTGGCTTTATTTGTTGTTCATTTGTTTCAGTTGTGTCTAACTCTTTGTGACCCCATTTGGGGTTTTCTTGGCAGAGATACTGGAGGGGTTTGCCATTTCCCTCTCCAGCTCATTTTACAGATGAAGAAACAGACAGACAGGGTTAAGTGACTTGAGCAGGTTCACGCAGATGGTGTCTGAAGTCAAATTTGAACCCAGAAAGATTTGTTTGTCTCAGCACTCTGTCTACTGTGCTGCCTAGATGGCCCCTGGCTTTATTTATTAATAGTTTCCACTAGGTTTTTTAGCTTTCTGTGTTACCATACCGCTTTAATTATCTTCTCAAACTTAGGCTTTTTTTCCTGCTAGAATAGTTCTTTGCAATCTAATATGTATATATCAGTCCTGATACACTCCATTGGTGACCTTTAGCGAGCCTATTTCTCAGATCTTCCTACTGAATTAGATGTCTGCAGTTTTATTAAATTTCTGGATAATCATGAAATTTACAAATGGGGACACATTTTATCTTCTTCTATTAGCCATATTTCTATCTAGAGCTAATTTCTTTAACAAGGCAGCATGTTCTGCACTGTCTCTTATTTAGTTGAATCTGTGTTTTTCCCAGTAACTCTGGATGTATCAGAAAGCGAAGTCTTGGGGTTTCTTTCTTTATACTTTTACTTGGTGATAGCATCATCTCCCATGGGTTAAATGATCATCTCTGTGCTTATGATCTGCAGCTAGGTGGTTTGGGGGTGGAGCACTGGACCTGGAGTCAGAAAGAGGTGAGTTCAAATCCATTTTAAGACTCTTACTACCTATAGGACCCTGAACAAGTCACTTAACCTCTGCCTATCACTTAACCTCTGATGGTTTCCTCACTCAGAAAATCATGAGAACTAGCTTAATACCAGCAAAGATGTAGTCATCACCAGTTATGTTCAAGGCCACATGGAAAGCGTTGCAAAGCATACAAAGGTAACTAAAACATTGCCCCTGCTTGCCTTTGAGGCATTTAAAATCTGGTTGCTATCAATACAATTGAAGAGACCAGTTTGGAGAGAGATAGAAGGATTTCTTTCTTTTTTTCTTTTTTCTTTTGCAGCTGCAGAGGTTATCTTGCCCAATGATACCATGATAGATAGAATAATAGGAAAAGAGAAGAAGATTAGATGTCAGTAGATTGGGGTTTTGATAAGGCAATTTAGTAGGTTGTTAGTAAGGTGTGGTGACTCATTCTACTATCGAAATCCAGATCTAGGGGGCCATTTGTCATTTCAATAAGAATGCAAAGATTATTTCATTTGGGGAGTATTTTCCTACAAAAATATGAAGGATATGCAAAAGATTTCATAGTTGGAGAGAGGATTTTTCCTAATCTTTTTATTCTCAAATATTTCATATCCCTTTCTGTAAAAGATTCAATTTGGCAGCTAGAAAAGGTAAGAAAAATGATAAATGGACTTAAAATAAATAAGATTTCATAGAAAACCTGAACAGCATATGAGAGCGCTATAGATTTTTAGATGGCAGGTTTTATTTTTTAATATGGGGAGCCCTGCTATTCCATTTAACAAATGAAGCTAAGTCAAAATTTTTTTGATATTTCATTACTATTTCATCTGGGTGGCAAAGATCTCTCTCTCTCTCTCTCTCTCTCTCTCTCTCTCTCTCTCTCTCTCTCTCTGTATATTCATGCACACATATCTGTATACTGATATCTTAAATTTGGCATGTTTTGAGACTCATTGCATTTCTGAAAGTTGAAGGTGTGAGAAGATGATGTAAATGAATGTTTTGGTTTGCATATATACCATTTTAAAAAACCAGACCTGTGATTTCATCTATCATAAGGAGCTTCTAATGAGTAACTCCTATCAGTGCAGACCAGTCTCTGTAATGCATAGAGTTGCCGAAGGAACTGGAAAGTAAATTACTTATTCAGAGTCACACACCAGTAGGTGCATGAGGTGAACCTTGAACCAAGTCAGATTTTGGTGACTCTGGACCAGCTCCCTACTTATTATAATCCCTGCTTCTATCATAACATACTTAAGATCACAAATTAGAAGTCAGAAAGTGAGAGTGTTGGGATGTTTTTCTTCCCCCCTGGAATGTGAACAAGTGGAAATAAATAACCCCAGAGAAACTCCGAAAAGCAGGAGTAAAGTATATCACCAAAGAATTACAGATGATGACCTTAATGGTCATCCAATCCAATAACAGTAACATTTAATAAGTTCTTATTATGTTCCAGGCACTATGTCACATATTTGGGATAAAAGAAAAAAAAATAAAAATAATATGTCTTCTAGGTCAGGAGTCATATTCTGGGAGTGGTGGTGGTGGTAGTAAACAACCTATACCAACTATGTATGTAAAAGATGTATGCATTGTAAATAGGAAGGAATCTTGGAGGAAAGGCATAAGCTTTGAGGGGAAGTCTTCTTGCAGTTGAAGGAAAACATGGAAGCCAGGAGAAGGATGTGAGGAGGAAGAACGTTGCAGACCTGAGGACAGTCAGTAAAAAATCAAGGAATCAGTCAAAGTAGTGTCTTATTTGTGAATGGGCAGTTAGGTGGAACAGTAGATAGCTAGCTAGAACTGGAGTCAGGAAGCTCTGAGTTCAAATCCAGCCCCAGACACTTACTAGAGCTATATGACTGGACAAGACTTTTAACCTCTCTTTGCTTCACTTTTCTCATCTAGAAAGTTGGGATAATACTGGCAACTACTCCCAAGGGTTGTTGTGCGGATCAAAAGAGATAATAATTGTAAAAGTACTTAGGACAGTGCCTGGCACATAGCACTCTATAAGTATATGTTGTTATCATCATCATCATCATCATTAAGAGCAAGCTGATGATAGAGTATATGAAAGGGAGTTAAGTATAAGAAGAGTGGAAAAGTAGAAGGAAGCCAAATTATGAAGGTTTTTAAAAGCCAAACAGGATTTTATATTTGATCCTGGGAGTGAGAGACACTGGTATTTATTGAGTGGAGGATGAAGTGCTCAGACCTAAGTTTTAGGAAAATCAGTTTGGCAGTTGAATGAAGGATGGACACATAGGAGAGTAAAAAGAGACTCAAGGCAGAGAGATCAACCAAGAGGATATTAAAATAGCCCAGCCCTGAGGTGATGAGGTTTGCCCCAGAGTCGTGTCTGTGGCAAAGGAGAGTAAAAGAATCCCTACTATAGTGTACCCCACAAATAGCCAGCCTCAAGGAAGAGGAGAGACCAACCATGTCTTGAGGTGAGTCATTTCAGTTATGGACAGCTATGCGTTTTAGGAAATATTTTCCTCAGATAAATCCTAAATTTTTCTCCCTCTCCCTTCCATCCATTGGTCTAGGTTCTACCTCTTTCCCCCTTCCCTTCAAGGCTAACCAGAAGAAGTCAAATCCCTCCTCCATAAAAATCACTTCAAATACTTGAAGATATGTTGACTCTCACCTCCCTTCATTCCCCCATATATGTATGAGTTCTTTTCTTCTGGCCAAATATGTCCAATTCCTTTAACTGATTCTCATATGTGATGCATTCAAGGCCCCTTGGTTCTGGTTGCCCTCCTCTGAAGACCCTTCTGCTTATCTATCTCTATTTTAAATTACAGTACCCAGAATTGAACACAAGATTCCAGGTAAGTTTTGACACAGGCAGAGAACAAGGAACCATTCCCTCTCTGGTCCTAGAAATGATGTCTCAATTTCAGTTCAGTCATTTTAAAGATGTGTCTGACTCTTCATGATTCCATTTGAGGTTTTCTTGGCAAAGATACTGGAGTAGTTTTCCATTTCCTTCTCCAGCTCATTTTACAGATGAGGAAACTGAGGCAGATAGGGTTTAGTGATTTTCTCAGGATCCTACAGCTGCTAAATGTCTGAGGCCAGATTTGAATTTAGGAAGATAACTCTTCCTGACTCCAGGCCAAGCACTCTATCCACTGTGCTATCTAGCTGCCTCTGTCTCTCTTAAAACAGCCCAAGATTACATTGGCTTTTTTTGACAAATGATCTTGCTATCCACTAAACTATCTTTTCCAGAACAATTTCTAGGCATCTATGTCTCTCCATCTCATACTTGTGAACTTGATTTTTTTTTGTTCCCAAATGAATGACTTTACCATTTTTCCTACTGAATTTTGTCTTGTTATTTTCAGCACACTGTTCTAGTCTGTCAGATCTTTTCTTTGCCATCCTGTCATAAAACGTCCTGGTTATTCTTCTCAGCTTGATGTCATCTGTAAATTTGATGAGCAAACTTAAGAATCTATATCTTTATGAAAATTGTTAATAAAGATGTTAAGATGCCCAGAACCACGTTCAGATCCCTGAGGTACTCCACTGAAGATAGATCCCCTGCCATACTGACATTGTACCTGTAATAACCATTCTAGAAGTCTGTTCAGCTAAGCAATTTAGAATCCATCCGATTATATTATGGTCGAATCTATACCTCTCCGTTTTCTCCAAAAGAATAGTATGAAACATTTTATCAAGAGCTTTGTTAATAACTAGGAAATAACTATGGCCATCTCCTCATTTATTAGTTTAGTGATCCTGTCAAAGAAAGGATATGAGGTTGGTCTGGTATGACATATTCTTGGTCAAGCTGGGTGACAGTTTGTAGTCATCGCCTTCTTTTCTAAATGTTCTCCAACCATCTCTTTAATGATCGTGAAATTTTTCCAGGAATTGAAGTTAACCTCAGGTGCCTCAATTCTTTCCCCTTTTGTGAAAATAAAGACATTTATCCTCTTTTGTTTTCTATGACTTTTCAGATAGCTCTGCTCAGCAGATATGGCTGCCAGTTCCTTTAACTCTTGAGCACGGGATTCATTTAGGCTGAGTTATTCAAATTTATCAAAGATGCCAGCACTTCTCTCAATTCCCAGGCAGGCATTTTTGTTTTTGTCACTAAAGAATTTCTATGCACAAGAAACCAATATTTCAATACGGAGACCTAAATTCCAATTAATTCCCAATATTCTAAATTCCCAAATAAGGACTGCTCTCACTTGTAGAGAAAATGAAGTAAAAATTGGGAAGCCTTGTCTTCTTCCTGTTGTCTGTTATCATCCTATCCACTCCAAAGGTCCTACTCCTTCTCTGAGCCTCATTTTTCTTCCATTATAGCTAAAAACAAACTCAAACACTTTTTTTTACTCTCCATCCCCCCCACCCTACCGTCTTCAGCTTGCTTCAGTGGGGCAGTGAGGTGGTGAAGTGGCTAGAGCCCCAGTACAGAAGTCAGGAGGACCTGAATTCAAATCTCACCTCAGACACTGGACACTCACTAGCTGTGTGACCTTGGGCAAGTCACTTAACCCCAATTGCCTCATCCTGGGTCATCTCCAGTCAACCTGATGAATCTCTGGTCACTGGATTCAGATGGCTCTGGAGGAGAAGTGAGGCTGGTGACCTGCACAGCCCTCCCTCACTGAAAACAAAGTCAAGTGCAAGTCATGTCACTATTTCTCTGATGGCATGGTCTTCTTCAGCAACGAAAGACAAACACACACACAGCTTTGACACACAGAGAGAAATTAAAATCCTCCATCACTACTACTGGCACAATGAATTCAATGTGACTCTACTGATGACTATTTGCACCCTTCCTCTCTGTTCACTAGTTGGATGTTCAGAACACTCCTTGGAAACATTCTTACAAGTGGCCACTAGAGAGAGTGTTTTGAATCACTTAGCTGAATGTTAAATAAAATTTCAAAAACCATGCAGCATCAAGAGCAAACTTAAGTTAGCTAGAGTTTTATTTAAGTCATGGAGAAGCTACCATCCCCCATGAAATCAGACTCCATGTCAAGACTATTTGTTGAATCAAGAACAGCAAAATAGCCTGTGGAGTTTTGTGTATCCAGACAGAATTCTCTTTCAATGTGGATCCCTGCCAAGGTCTATGCTTGTTGTCAACATGTAACTATTCAGAGCTGGAAGAAAGACTTTTGAAACTGTCACTGGTACTTGCTGAAGGGGTTGAGTCCCAGAAGTTATGGGCTGTGTGTGACATGGAGTACCAGATACTCTAATAATGAGGATGATAAAACATTTCACTTTGAGTGCCTTCTCTTGATTTGAGTTTTGTACACTCCATGGAAGGTGTCTGTAGGCTAGTTTCAAGTACTCATCACTCTGGTACTGTGTTCATCTACAAAATGATAGCTAAAAAACCAAAAAGTACAAACCCCCCCAAATCATATACTGCTAAATTACATTTATTTTAAGCTATTATATTCCCTTGCTAATGCATTCCACTGTACATATCCTTTTCTAATCCAGACTAAAAAGTATCTTAGATAGATATAAACATGAATCATATTTCCTGACAAGATATTTTACTTATCCCAAGTGCTTTATGAAGTGGGCTGTCTATTTTCAATGAAACTTTGGTTTAGTAGACAAGTTTGAAAGTGTCTTATCTCTTGGTGGTTTTTTTTTTTTGAGTTCCTCTATTTGCCCCATAAACTATTCTTAGTTTTAACTTTCTAAAGATAAGTAGAACTACATGTGGAAACTGGATTTTTAGCATTATTAGACAAAAGTGAAGAGCAAACATTTATAAGGAGAGTAAATATTAAAAGAACATTCAGTGTGTTCTTGTTCACAAAAAAAGCACCCAGCTCAAATCTAATAAGCATTGGTTTGCTTTGTGCTCTTATAGTTCAAACTCTGTTTATTCAGAGATGCCACATGGGACACAAATGGCCAGAGGATTATACACATTGGGATGTTAAGAAGGAAAATGCTGCTTAGAGGATGTAAGTTAAGCAATACATAATTCTGCTCTAAGAGAGTTTAAAGCCAGCATTGTATAGTGGATAGCTGGGCTTCCAGAGTACCTGGGGTCAAATCCTAGCTCTTGTGGGAAAATTTCATGGGTTTTAGCTTCCATTGCTATAAAATAAGGGCTTAGAAGTAATTAGCTTCTAAGTTCCCTTTCAGCTCTAAACATATGATCCTATAATAATTGCTTATTGTTATATTCTCTTTCTACATTACCTCAAGTGAATGGAGGCAGGGTCTAGAATCCAATAGGAAGCAACAAAGCCAGAGGTACAAAGAAGGGGTTTGTTCACAAGGAATAAGCTAAGAAACTATATCCTAGTACTAGGGTCCAATCTCAGAATGGGGATAGCAGATTCTGATTTCGATCCAGGATTCTTTCTTTTGTTTCTCCTAGCAATTGTACTAGCAATTTTTACTTGCTAGAATCTTCTGCAAAACCTGAAATGATTCCAATGATAGTGACTGAAGGAATTTAGGTGCCAACATCCAGTCTGGTCTGCATATACTTGGGCTTACCAAGATACACACAATTTAGTTTTGCAGATAATACAACTTAAATTGGACAAAGTGGTCACTTAGAAAAAAATAATACTGTGTTTGATGCAGTAAGTTTGATGCCATTTCTAAGTGGCAAACTTTATTACTTAACATGAAATCAGTTCTCTTAGGTGGGAAGACAAAAACGAAAATTATATTTCCTTAGATTTGACTTACCTTGGAAATTTTTCTATCTTTTCATTTTTCTTATAATGGGTTGCATGATTCTTGATCTCTGGGTAAATCCTCCATAGAGGATTTATTTGAAGAAATGGACAAGGGTAACAGAGGACTGAGTGTATTTGGGCTACATATTTGAACAGTTAGAGAGAAGGCTGATATCAGCATGACTATGGACCCCTTGAAGTGTTTTTAAAATATTGTCATAACTTTGTAGCACTAGAGAGGGCTCTACATGTTTCTTTAGGGGCAGCTGACTATTTCTCAGTTGTAACGCCACTCATGGGATTGACCAGGTCATGGGTGTTACCTCTGCTTATGAATTGCTTTGGCCCAAGCCTTACCCGACATCAATTCTCCTTCCATTTCTTTGTGCTCACCATGTCTCACTGAATAGTCTTACCAAAGTCATCAGTTTCATAAAGCATTTAATCATAATGTTTTGAGAAAAACCTAAGCTGAGTAATCAAAACAATAGCTTCATAAATCCCAAACTGAGACTTTCATCCAATCACTTCTCTAAACCCACAAACAGAAAGAAATTCCAATTAGGTTAACATTTATTTCCTCCCCTGGTAACTCCAGTCTCCTGTGCCCCTGATTTGGGTTATGGAATGGCTGAAGATCAGTATCTGGTTCTAAATCTTCTGACTTTCAGTATGAGGAAAGGTGGGAAGTGTCAGTCACTCATGCATACCTCTGACTGGAAGCTAACTTCTTGGACATTGCATTACCGGCTACAAGATTTGAGATCTCGCCTCTGCTACCTTTCCAAGCTGTTCACTCATCAACTGGGCTTCATGGGTCTCTTCTTGCTCTTTGCTACTCATACCTGCTAGCATTTTTTCCCCCAGTAATGGGATAGGAACAATAGCTTCTTCTTGAGAAATAAGGGCTGGCCAGGACGTGGTGGAAGACTTTTCTATCTGCTGGTCCTCTCTGCTTGTTACCTTGAAAATTTCTGAACCCAACAGCATCATGTCATGTCATGTCATGCTCCCACTGTTTACTACTTACTCCAAGACTCAGTCCCAAAGCTTTGTGGGAGATATAGTTTAGGGAAAAAAAACAAGTTAAATTCTGTTACCATTTTGTTAGCAGTGAATTCCATCTACCACATGTCCAACAAATTGTAATCTAGCTTTTCTGCTTGTACATCTAATCCTCTATTTTGGAACAGATCTAAACATTAGAAATGTTTTCTTTACATTTATTCAAGATTTGCTTCCCTTTAACTTGTACCTATTAGTTCTACCTCTCCTGTCATTGATCAATCAAAACATAAACTATAATATTTCATGCATCTATGGGACATCTGATAGGGAGATTAAAAAGAACATATTTTGTTATCATGCAGTAAATAATTAAAACCAACCACAGTGATAATCTATCCCACAAATATTTTTCTTTTCTCACTTTTCCTCTTTTTCCATTGCTAGCTCTGTAGTATAGACCTTGGTGACTTGACTACTATGATAATTTTCCTCCTGTCCCCATTTTCTTTCTGTTCCATTCCATCCTTCACCTTGCTGTCAGGCTTACCTCCCATATGCACAAATCTGGTCATGTTCTTCTTCTCCCCAGAAGGCATCAATGATTCCTTATTGTCTGCCTAGAAATATGTTCAGATGTTAAAAGCCCTACCACCCTGCCTTTCCAGCCTTTTCTTATACTCTACTCCACATGTATACACTCTTGTCAAAGTGAAAAATTCTGTTCCTCCAAAATATCCCTCACTGTTCCCTGTGTTTGGGATACCCTACAACCCATTCATTCCCACTGGTCTAATTTTTTCCTGTTCATAATGTAAAATGGGAATGACCAGGGTAATTCAGGATTGATCTCTTGTGAATGAGTATCTGGAAGAATGGTATGTGTTCAGTTTTATCTGACTCTTCAGGATTCCATTTTGGGGTTTTCTTGTTCCAGATATTGGAGTGGTTTGCATTTCTTTCTCTAGCTCATTTTACAGATGAGTAACTGAGGCAAACAGCGTTATGTGACTTGCACAGGGTCACTCACTCAGTAGATGTCTGAAATTGGATTTGAACTCATGAAGATAAGTTTCCCTGATTCCAAGCTCAGTACTCTATGTACTACACCACTCAACTGCTCATCTATATTTGGTGTCCGACCGATAACCCAAATCTTACCTGTGGCTCTAAGAAGCTGTAGCATTCACACTAGCCTATCTTGGTAGTCAGGTTAAATCAGATTGAGGGTGCCAATAGACCTCAAACCCATCTGTGAGTTGGGGGGATGTTAATGCCAAGCATATGAAGATTTCCCCTGGAGGAATGGACAGATGTTCGTGGTCAGACATCGAAGATACCAAGGGCCTCCACTGCATCCATTACATGCTGGGCCATTAACAGTCATACCGACTTTTTTCTCACCACTGGACTTCAGTGATTCTGGAAGAGGGAGCGGGGCCCTGTTCAACTCTGCTTCACTTAAATACAATTCACTCCCAAGTCAAGACATAAACCTGTGTTGTCACTGGTACTCTTTGAAAACAAAGAATACACAATGATATCTGGAGCAATGAATCAGAATATGATTCTGTGAGCTTTGAAAGTTGGAAGAGTCATTGGAGGTTCCCCTCAGCAAATCGAGTCAGTAGCAGAGACTGCTATAGCAAGAGAAACTGAGTCCAGTGAGGAACTAACCCTAAGAAGAAATTTACTTGATCCGGCTCAGCAGTAGACTGAGTATCCCAAACATAATGTGCTGCAGAGGGCTAATCCAGTTGAGCAAGAGAATGATAAGTCCCTTACTGAGTACACACCAAGATATGAACTTGGTGGGGACTCTTAGAAGGAAGAAAGGTACTCCCAAGACTGGATGTTATAAAGTACTCTCCTCATGTTCACCTGTTCCCTACTATGTGCTAGGCCTGAGAGGTGAACTGCTTCACTCAGCTCAGCAGGGGATTGATCTGTCTACCCAAATGGACCCTCTAGGAGCTCAACCTGCCAATATGAGTGAAGATTGGGAAAGTGAGTCCAGAGGAAATGCTATACACATGTACATGTGTGACACACATAAGTATGTATGTACATTTGCAAAATGAATAAATTTGTTTGTACATATACACTATACTTATCTGTAAACATGTTGTCTCCATGACAGAATGTAAGCTTTCCAGTGGAAGGAATTGTTACATATTTGTATTTGAATCCCCAGCATCATGAATATTATCTAGCAAGTCAAGGGGCCCCTAAGATCTGAAAAAAATATACAATAAAAGAGACAAAAGAAAGAACAAAGTAAAAAGTACACAACAGAGAACAAAACATAACTTACAAGGAAGCAAAGATAAGATGGACAGCTCTCAACAAAACATGGTATTTATCATACAGGCTTCCTTGAAATGAAAATTGATTGCTATATATTTTTAATCCTCTCTTATGTTTTGCCATGCACATTTTTTTCTTTTTTTTGTATTTAGGTTTCAATATTTAAGTTTATAATATGTTTCTTTTTCTTTTCTCTTTTCTGTATTTGAGTTCTAGTATTTGAGTCTAAAATAAAAAAAAATTAATATTTAAAAAAAGAGACAAAAGAAGAGGAATCATACTTTTGTGGTCATACGGTAGCCAGGTGCTAATAGGATCCTATCTTTACCATACTCCAGAGCTTCCAGAAATTCTCCTCACTAGAAATTTGACAAGGAAGAGAGTAAAAGATGGTTCAATCAAACCGTTTATATATGTATCCTCAATTCTGGTTTCTTGGCTAATTAAGAAAATCAGAAGCAGATCAGTGGTGCATTGGGTAGAATATTGGATCTGAATTCATGAAGTAATAAGCTAAAATCCAGCCTCAGATATTGATTACCTCTGCTAGTTGCTTAACTGTTGCTGGACTCAGTTTCTTTAACTGTAAAGTGAGGATAATAGTAGTACCTCCTGCCCAAAGTTGTTGTGAGGCTCAAATGGTTCATAAAGCACATGGTAAACCTTAAAAGTGCTATATCAATGCTGACTATTATTATTAGTAGTTGACACCACACCAGTCCTTCAGTCACTCTGGGCTGAATGAAGACCCATCAAACTTCCAAGTGCTGCTCTACAGTTGGCCAGACAATATTGTACATGTTCCACCTAACCCACCAAGCAGGACTACTCTGTGCATGCTCCAAAAACTGAGCCCTCATGACCATACTCCATTAAAATAGATTTTAAGATTATAGATTTAGAGATTGAAGGGATATTAGGGATCATCTCTTCTACTCCCCATATTTTACAGGAGGAAACTGAGTTTTAGGAAAGGTAAATGACTTGCCCAAGGTGACACAGCAGTGTCAAGATTGGAACCTATTTCTTCTAACTTCTCTGAGGCCAAATCCAGTGCTCTCTCAACTTCATTGTGCTTCATCATCCTTAAAGTCCAACTCAAATTTCACTTATTCCATTAAGTCTTTCCCCAGTTAGGAAGAACCCTTTAATGCTCAGACATTCCTTTTCAAACTCTCTCTTACGCACTTGCAATGTATTGTCATTGTTGGAATCTGTGTCCCCCACTAGATGGTTAACTCTGAGGCCTGTCTTTTGTGAACTTTCAATCTCCTCTGGGGTCTAACTCCGTGCTTTGCCCCCAGTAGTTGCTTAATAATATCCACTGAAATGAATAGATATTGATGTTAGCTTGAGAAAATAATAAGGCAACTACCAACTCATTTCCTAAGTTCATATTCATTATTAGTTTAATTCACATTCTGAGTTTCACAGTAAAGAGGGAAACATATAAGAAAATTCTTCTGCTTTGAAGCTGTTTGTGAGAAACATAAATTTTCCATTTTCCCAGGGGCATGGAGGGCAACCCACACTTTCTGTGGGTCTTGTAGCAGATGTGGCCTTCTTCTAGAAACTTGGCTTGATGACCTGTCATCGTGAGAATTAACTCAGACTAATTCTTTGGGAAAGCAGGAAAGCCTCAGACACAGGGCATATCTCTGTGTAGATGCTAAAAAAAACAAAACAAAAACACTGTCTCTCAGTTTCATAGATCTTCATAATCAATATCCATCACTAACATCAAATTCATTACGCTAAGCTTGATTAGGAGACAGGATGAGGTGAATGGATTATAATGCCATATTGTTTATTTTGTTGAACATTTTGTGGACATTATTGCGGGTTTAATTATTTTTAGGTAGAAATCTTTGTAGCAAGTTAGTTCAATGTACTCAGCACTGTGTCACAACAAACATTTTGGAAAAGAATTGGAGCAAATGGCTGTGTTTGTTTCCCTTATTATTAAATAGTGGGATCAAAGAGGAATTGTGGTACAGTGGAAAGAATGATGGATTTGGAGTTGGAAGAACTGGGTTGAAAGACGGACAACACCTCTTACCATCTGTGTGACTCTGGGCAAGTGATTTCTTCTTGGTTTCCTCACTCTACTAAATAAGGGAATTGAACTTTGAAGGTCTCTGAAGTTCCTTCCAGTCAGTTATTCAGTCGATAAACATGCATTAAATATCTGTGTCAGGCACTGAGCTAAGCTCTGGGATTACAAAGAAAGGGAAAAAGATTATCCCTGCCCTAGAGGAGCTCTCATTCTAATGGAGAAGGCATACAAAAGCAAACAAGCTATATGTAGAATAGTTGGAAATAATGAACAGGAGGAAGATGCTAGAATTGAGAGGGATAAGGGAATGTTTCCTGTAGAAAATTGTATTTTAGTTGGGACTTGAAGGAAGTCAGGAAAGCCAAGAACCAAAGAGGAGAAGAGAGAGCATTCCAGATATGGGGGAAAGTCACGAAAGCCAAGAACCAAAGATGAGAAGAGAGAGCATTCCAGATATAGGGGAAAATCATGAAAGCCAAGAACCAAAGATGAGAAGAGAGAGCATTCCAGATATGGGGGAAAGTCACGAAAGCCAAGAACCAAAGAGGAGAAGAGAGAGCATTCCAGATATGGGGGAAAGTCACGAAAGCCAAGAACCAAAGATGAGAAGAGAGAGCATTCCAGATATGGGGGAAAGTCACGAAAGCCAAGAACCAAAGATGAGAAGAGAGAGCATTCCAGATATAGGGGAAAATCATGAAAGCCAAGAACCAAAGATGAGAAGAGAGAGCATTCCAGATATGGGGGAAAGTCACGAAAGCCAAGAACCAAAGAGGAGAAGAGAGAGCATTCCAGATATGGGGGAAAGTCACGAAAGCCAAGAACCAAAGATGAGAAGAGAGAGCCTTCCAGATATGGGGGACAGCTGATGAAAATTCTCAGTTGGGAGATGAACTATCTTTTTTGAAGAAGAGCAGGAAGGCTGGTATCCCTACATGGCAGACTATGTTGGGGGGGAGGTATAATGTATAAGAAGACTGGAAAGGTTGGGAATTGAGACAAATTATGAAGGGTTTTGAACATCAACTAGAGGACTTTACAATTGATCCTAGAGGTGATAGGGAGTAACTGGACTTTATTGAAGGTGACATGATCAAATCTGAACTTTAAGAAGATCACAATTTAATGGAGAATGAACTAGAGTGGGAAAAGATTTGTGGAAGGCTGATCAACCAGTAGGCTATTACAATAGTCTGGGCATGAAATGATAAGAGCCTACATTAAATCTATTGTCATAAAAATTGTTTAAAGTAGTATGATGCAATGAAAAGGACAATGTTCTAGTAATCTGATAACCTGAGTTCTAGTTCTGCCTCTGTCATTGAATAGTTATGTGACTTGGAACAAGTTGTTTAAGTTATGTGGATCTTTTTTCTCATCTTTAAAATTAGGTACATTATAGTAATTAACTCTTAAGTTCTCCCTTTTTCCTCTAAAATGCTGCAATCTTATTGCCACTTATTATAGAGTATTTTTTTCACAAAACTACACTTCAGTTCATCCCAAATCAAATTCACCCCCATACTGTTTATTCTATTCTCTCTCTTCTTTCACCCTGTCCCTCTTCTAAAGTGCTTTGCTTCTGACTACCCCTCCTCAATCTGCCCTCCCTCTATCCTCCCCCAATCTCTTATTCCCTTCCCCTCATACTTTCCTTTATGGTAAGATAGATTTGAGTGTGCATGTTATTCCCTCTTTGAGTCAATTCTGATGAGAGTAAAGTTCATTTACTCTTCCTCACTTCCCCCCTCTTCCCCTCCACTGTGAAAGCTTTTTCTTACCTCTTTTATGAGATAATTTCCCCATTCTACCTCTCCTTTTCTCCCAGTGTATTACTCTCTCATCCCTTAATTTTATCTTTTTAGATATTATCCCTTCATATTCAACTCACAGCTATGCCATCTTTCTATGTATACCCCTTCCAACTACCCTATAATGACAAAGGTCTTATGAGTTACAAATATCATCTTTCCATGTAGGAATGTAAACAGACTAACTTTAATAAGTCCCTTATGATTTCTTTCTCCTGTTTACCCTTTTATGATTCTCTTGAGTCTTCTATTTGAAAGTCGTTTTTTTTTTAATTTAACTTTTTACATTCATTTTCACAAAATTTTGGGTTCCAAATTTTCTCCCCTTTTCTCCCCTCCCCCCCCACCCCAATACCCCAAGCAATCTAATTTTCCTTATATCCAATCTGCCCTCTCTTCTATCATCCCTCCCTTCTCTTGTCTCCATCTTTTCTTTTCTCTTGTAGGGCCAGATGACTTTCTATTCCTCATTAACTGTAAGTCTTCTTTCCTAGTAGCAACAGCAATACTAAACAGTTGTTCCTAAAACTTTGAGTTCCAAATTCTCCCCATCCCTCCCTCCCCACCCATTCCCTTTGGGAAGGCAGGCAACTCAATATAGGCCATATCTGTGCAATTTTGCAAATGTCTTCCCTGATAGTCGTGTTGTGTAATACTAACTGAATTACCCTCCATCCTACCCTGCCCCTCATTGTTTCTCTTCTGTCTTTTGATCCTGTCCCTCCCCAAGTGTTGACTTCAAATTGCTCCCTCCTCCCTTTGCCCTGCCTTCCATCATCCCCCCCCCTTGCTTATCTCCTTCTCCCCCACTTTCCTATACTGTAAGACAGGTTTTCATACCAAAATGAGTGTGCATTTTATTCCTTCCTTTAGTCAAATGTGATGAGGGTAAACTAATTTTTTTTCTCAGCTTTCCTCTTTTTCCCTCCACTAAGAAGTCTCCTACTTGCCTCTTAAATGACATATAATTACCCCATTCCATTTCACCCTCTTTCCTCCCCCTACATTTCTCTCTCACCATTTACCTTAATTTCTTTTAAGATATGATCCCATCCTATTCAATTCACTCTGTGCTCTCTGTCTCTGTATGTGTGTGCATGTGTGTATGCGTGTGTGCGTGCATGCATGTACATGTGTGTGTGATCCCACCAACTACCCAGATACTGAAAAGTTTTAAGAGTTACAAATATTGTCTTTCCATGTAGGAATGTAAACAGTTCACTTCTGGTAAGTCCCTTAAGACTTCTCTTTGCTGTTTACTTTTTCATGCTTCTTCTTATTCTTGTGTTTGAAAGTCAAATTTTCTTTTCAGCTCTGGTCTTTTCATCAAGAATGATTGAAAGTCCTCTGTTTCATTGAAAGACCATATTTTCCCTTGAAGTATTATACTCAGTTTAGCTGGGTAGGTGATTCTTAGTTTGAGTCCTAGTTCCTTTGACTTCTGGAATATCCTATTCCACACCCTTCGATCCCTTAATGTAGAAGCTGCTAGATCTTGAGTTATCCTGATTGTATTTCCACAATACTGGAATTGTTTCTTTCTAGCTGCTTGCAAGATTTTCTCCTTGAGCTGGGAATTCTGGAATTTGGCTCCTTTGCACTCAAGAATATAATATTTCAAGCCCTATGATCCTTTAATGGAGAAGCTGCTAAATCTTATGTTATCTGGACTATGGCTCCTGATACTTGAATTATTTCTTTCTCTTTGACCTGGGAACTCTGGGATTTGGCTATAATATTCCTGGCAGTATTCATTTTTGAAACTCTTTCAGGAGCTGATCAGTGGATTCTTTCAATTTCTATTTTACCCTCTGGTTCTAGAATATTAGGGTAGTTTTCCTCAATGTCTAGGCTTTTTTTGTTTTTTGATCATGAATTTCAGGCTGTTCAACAATTTTTAAATTTTCTCTTCTGGATCAATTTTCCAAGTCAGTTGTTTTTCCAATGATATATTTCATTTTTTTATTCTTTTGGTTTTATTTATTGTTTCTTGATTTCTCATAAAGTCATTAACTTCTATTTGCTCCATTCTAATTTTTAAGGAATTATTTTTTTCAGTGAGCTTTTGGATCTCTTTTTCCATTTGACCAATTCTGCTTTTTAAGGTGTTATTCTCTTCATTGTCTCTTTGGATCCCTTTTGCCATTTGTCTTACTCTGTTTCTTAAGGTATTATTTTCTTTAGTATTTTTTTTTTGGTATCTCCTTTACTAAATTGTTGACTCTTCTCTCGCTATTTTCTTGCATTGTTCTCATTTCTCTTCCTAATTTTTCCTCTGCCTCTCTTACTTGATTTTCAAAACCCCCTTTGAGCTTTTCCATGGTCTTAGACCAATTCATATTCTTCTTGGAGGCTTTGGATGTAGGAGCTTGGACTTTGCTGAGTGTATGTTATAATCTTCCTTGTCACCATAATAACTTCTATTGTCAGAGTTTTTTCCATTGCTTGCTTATTTTCCCCAGCCTATTACTTGACTTTTAACTCTTTGTTAAGGTAGGGCTCTGCTTCCAGGATTGAAGGCACATTGTCCCAAGCTTCAGAAGTTTTGGGCAGCTATTTTCAGTGATACTTCTAGGGACCCACAAGTTTTCAGTTCTTCCAAGATGGTATGATCTAAGGAGAAAGATTTACTACTCTGCTGTCCTTTGCTTTGGTCTGTGAGCAACCATAAACACTGTTTTTATTCCCTGGGACTGCGAGGAGAGTCACCTCTGCACTGTGGCCACAAGCTTTGCTGTGCTAGTACTCCTCCTTCCTTTGGGACTGCCACCTAGATCTGAGTATGAGCAGTGAAACAGCATCCTGCCACAGTGCTAGCAAAAAGACCACTATAATCTCCTTCTGACCAGTTCCTTGATTCTCTTACCATCTGTGAGTTGTGAGCTGCAGAAACAGCCATGGCCCCTATTGCTGCTGATCCAGTCACTTCCACGGCCTGTTCCTGGTTTACGGTGACCAGCCTGTGCTAGCACAGCCTGTGTCGGACTGTGCTTCACTCTCACGCTGGTGTAGTCTGACCTTTCCTGATGACCTTCTAAGATGTCTTTGGTGTCTGTGGGACACCAAACTGGCATTGTTGCCAGTGATTCACTTGCCCAGAGGCCTGCATCTAGTTTTCTGGGGCCTGGTCTGCCTGGCAGGACTGTGCTCCTCTTTCACCCTAGTACAACAGACATTTCCTGATGATTCTACCAGTTGTCTTGGGTTGAAAATTTTTCTCACTCCATCTTTTTATGTGTTCTGCTGCTCTAAAATTTTTTAAATATCTTTTTTTCCTTTCTTTTTTTTATTTTATATTATTTTTTTAATGTTCTACAATCACTTCCTTAAAATTAAGATTTTATCCCCCTTTCACCTTCCCCCCACTACCCCTCTCCCTCCCCATGACAGCATGCAATTCTGTATAGGTTCTACATATACTTTCCTATTGAGCACATTTTCACTATAGTCATGCTATGTAGTCGAACTAAAATAAATGGAAGAAATCATATAACAAATCAAAACATAACACACTAAACATGCCCCCCCCCCACAAACATGATCTGCTACATTCTGTGAATGACTTCCATATTTCTTTCTCTGAGTGTGGAAGGCATTTTGCCTTAGAGAACCATCATTGGGATTTTTTTTTTCATTAAGTTCTTGTGTTATTACAAAGTTCCAAGTCTACCAGAAAAAAAACTCACACAAAGTTCTCCTGGTTCTGCTCCTTTCACTCAGCATCAGATCATATAAGTCCTTCCAGGCCTCCCTGAAGTCTTCTTGTTCATCATTTCTTATGGCACAATAGTACTCCGTTACATTCATATGCCATAATTCATTAAGCCATTCCCCAGTTGATGGACATCACCTTGATTTCCAGGTCTTGGCTACCACAAAGAGTGCTGCTATAAATATTTTTGTACATGTGGGACCCTTTCTCATTTTTGTAATCTCTTGGGGATACAGTCCTAGTAGTAATATTGCTGGGTCAAAGGGTATGCACATTTTTGTAGCCCTTTGGGCATAGTTCCAAACCATTGGAGGGGTTGGGGGAGAGTTCAGGTGAGTGCTTACCTTTACTCTGGATATCTTGACTGAATCCTTGCATATTATTTCATTTGATCCTCATGACTTTCCCCTTAAAACTTCATAAAGCACTTTATTTCACAACTCTGTAATTGACTTACCCTGTTACAAGTGGTATAGTTGTCTTTGACTTATTTTCTAACCAGACTACAAGCTCCATGAGGACAGGTATCTAGTCCTTGATACATTGTGTATCTCTCCCAGAACCTAGAATAGTGCTCTGCACATAGTGGGACTTAATAAATGGTTTGTGAATGAATGAACTGATGAATGACTGGATGAACAATCTTTTGAAGAAAGTAAGGCAGGTATTTCCATTTCATAACAAATAAAACTGAGGTTTAGAGAAGTTAGAAATTTACCCATGGTTACATAGGTTTCTTGGCAACAGTATTCAATATTCTCCAAGAATGGTCCTTTTAATACCTCAATGAATCCATGATTCCTTTAGTATGTTTGACATTGACAGCCACTCATCCATGCCTTCTTATTCTGTGCAATTTTTCACTTTTCTCCAAAAATCTTCCATAGAACATACACCCAACATACTGAAACCCTTACTCTGGGTCTTTTAATAATTTATGAATACTAGTTCACTTATCAAGAAGACCATCAGTGATCCTTTATTATTATAGCATGACTGACCTACTTCTTTTCTCCAGTCATATATCTTTGATGATATCTTTTACATTGCTTCTTTTGAATATGCACCCTTAATAATGTGCAGCAGTCCACTTATACTCACCAAATGTAAATTTCTATTACCCTTTGAGTCAATGCAATTCTGATTATTCTGAGATTCTTATATCCTGTGATTTATGTATATGCAATCTCTAGCGGAATGTTTGGGTAAAAATGATGGACTTTGATGGAAATGGCAGGATTTGAAGACTCTCTTTAGGTATAAGAAATTTCTCTTCCATTTGGACTTTGCAATTTGATATTCTAGATACATGGATATTTTGACTATATTTTAAGAAAACAAATGTATTGGCCACATCTTTAGCATATATTTTAAAATGTTATTTACAAAAGGAATTTGGGATTTAAGAACATATAGTATTTTGCAAATGTTCAGAAAAAATCCATATCCCTCTGCAACTTTTTGCCAACTGCATTGAGATTCTAATGTGAGTTCATAACTGCCCATCTTGGTCATAATTACTTTGATTTCTAGTTTCAGAGGCAGATCTCTTTGAGAGGCAAAATGACTCTATAACATTGGCATGCTATGCAGCATCTGGCTGCTTCTGTGTCACTCGAAATTTAGGGATTTGTGGATTGCAACAATGATTTATACAATACTTTATCATTACCAAGCACCTATTTGTACATGACGTACATGATCCTATTTTACCCTCACAACAACCTTGCAAGATAGATAGGTGAAATAAGTTTCATGATTCCCATTTTACAGATGAAGAAGTCCTTGTCAATGGAGGAAACAAGAATTGAAAACAGGTCTTTTAATTTCCAGTTCAGTACTTTTTGCCACTATAGATTTAATCCCAAAAGAAGACAAATTTAGGATAGAACATATCTCAAGCTATCCCATTCTCCATCGAACTTGTTCCAAACCTTTCCATCTCCTCTCAGTGCTCTCATGACACCCTTCCTCCCACCCTTTGACTGGAAAAATGGAAGCTATCCATTGAGAGCTTAGTTCTCCTATTGTTTCATATCTCTCCTCCTTTTCTTGACTAAATTCTCTCTACTTCCTCTCCCCTCATTTTTCTTAACCCTCTGCAATCTGGCATCTAATGATTATTCAAGTGAAATCACTCTCTTTCTGAAGTTACCGATTATCTCTTTTAAAAGTATTCATTTGCTTTTTTTTTTAAACTATTTATTATGTCTTTTCACTTCCCCTAAAACACGTGAACATTTTTTTTTGCAAACACCCCCATAGTCCATCACAACAAATTCCCATATTGCCCATATCCAAATATGCATGTCTCATTCTTGATTTTAAATCCATCATTTCTCTGGCAGGAAGTGGGTGGTATGATTCATCTTCAGTTCTTCGGAATTACAATTTATTATCGCATTCATCAGAGTTCCAAAGTCTTTCCAAGCCCTCTTTACCCATAATCTTGTCATTGTGCAAATTGTTCTTCTAGTTCTTATTCATTTTACTTTGCATAAAATTGTAGAAGTTTTTGCAGTTTCCTTTGAAATGGTCCATTTAATCCCAACGATAATTTAATTGACAAACACAATAACGCTTTTTTAATCCTCTTCATTTTTGTATTTGACCTTTGTATTTCTGTATTTGACCTTGTAGATCCCTATCTAAATCTGGATATTCTCTCTTCTGTAGGCTTTCATTAGCCAGGCTCTCTCCTGGTTCATATCATTTGCCTGAATTGTTTCTTCTCAATCTGTTTTGCTAGATCTTCATATATGTCATGCTAACCAACCGTGGTTGTTCCTAGGGTTCTGTTCTGGGCTTCCCCCCCCCCCCCCCCTTTTCAGCTCAAGATAAGAAAAAGCTTCCTAATGTTTCAGATATCAACTGAGGACCTGGTAAGAGGGCATCAATGATCACCAAGCCAGAATGAATTACATCCCGGTATATTGAAACAATTAGCAAAATTGATTGCTTGAGCCATTGTTGAAGATCTTTGGGAAAGTATGGAGAATTTGAGGACTCTCATGTTACCAAAAAATGGTCATGTGAGACAATTTTTTATAAGCAGAATAATTCTAACAAGAGGCTGGTGAACTTATCCTTAGTTTCTGGTAATATTATATAACAGAATATTAAAGGAATGGTTAAATAGAAATATAATCAGGTCACTTTGCTACACCATACCATACCATACCTACTATTCTATACTATGTCGTGCCATGCCATGCTGTGCTATCCACAATTATTAGGGAAACCATGTAATTAATTGAGCTGTTCAAATGTGGAAAGAATTATTTTGAAAGATAGCAAGGAAAACACCAACTCAAATTTTGCTGTGCTTTCAAGTTTACAAAGCACATTTTTCTCGTCAAACCTGGGAGCCAGCTAATGCCTAAGATAAAGTCTAAGATCCAGGTCTCCTGACTCTTATTGCAGTTTTCACTCTGGTCTGTCCTACAATGATTGGTTAGAATATGTAAAGGGTACTTCTGTCACAACTGGGAAAAGAAAACATCAGGATATTTTCATTTTCCCATGACCCATTAAGCAATTGAATACTTCTTGACAGCACACTGAAAATCAAAAACAGTTAAGTTCCAAACTGAATCTGACTCCTGTTTCTTTGGAAGCAGTGCTATTTCATCTTCCTTTGGGAAGGATCCAAGTAAACTGGATGCAAAGTAAAAAAAAAAATGAAATGAGTTTTTCTTTAAAATGTGTTTTTTTCTTTCCTTTAAAAAAATTGTTCTTAGTGCTAAGTTTAGTCTTACCAGGATTTATGGTTCTGAGTTACTAATCACTAGTTGAGTGACTCCCCTTTTCTGGTTTGCTTTGTATGTAAAGCCTGGGACAGTGGATCATTTAAATGTGGTTTCAAGCATTTTTTCCCAGGACATTTGAACTGACTTTACAGCCAATGTTTTTCATTTTCTGATCCTGTGAATATGTAGTTTAGCAGGACGGAAATTCTTCTAAACAAATCAAGAATTTTAATGTCTATTCCCTTGGGTTTCTTGAAGACAGAGCATCTGTCACCTATAAATACTAAGATGGCATCAATTTATGGACCATTTATTAAACACTCACTGTCCACACAGCCGACAATTGGGTGAGGCATGAAATTTAGGTAAGATAAAATCCTTGTCCTCTTGAATCTTACAGTAATAAAAGGACAAGAATAAACATAGATAACTCCTTTATAATTCAAAATAATGCATGATAAATACTCTTGAGAAGCCCAGAAGAAAGTGCTATATGAGGTCCAAGAAGGAAGTTGTAGACAGAGGTTTTCAAGGAAGCATATCTAGATAAAGTAGCCTATAAGTTAGTCTGTAAAAGGAATGTAGGACTTCTGCAGATGGGAAGGCAGTATAGGTATGAAGCATGGTGAGGTAATGCAAAGAGGTGGTAAAGCAAAAGACATACTAGGCAAAGAATAGTCCAGTGACTTTGGCATAGAGTTTGTGAAGGTAAGAGACATGAGCTAAAGCTGAAAAGCAAGGTACTATTCAATTGTGGAGGACCTTGAATAATTGGCAAAAAGTTTGAAATGTACTTGGTTGATAGTAGGGTGTTACTGAAGATTTTTGAGCCATTGAATGATGTGATTGGATCTATGCCAAAGTAAAATTAATATAATAATGATATGAGGATAAAGAGGGAAACAAATTGGGGTAGAAAGATCCATTAAGGGACCAGTATAGTGTCTGGATCAGTGGTAATGAGGGACTTTATGAGGCAGATGGATGTAAGAGGAGGAGGTAGATGTAAGAGATGCTAGAGGAGACTTGGTCTCTGACGAAGGAAGAGGTAAAGATAATAGCAAGGTTTTGTACATGGAAGCTTGGCTGAATGGCGGTGTCATGGACAGAAATGATGAAATCAGAAGGAGCAAGATCGGGAAGGGGTTGGGGAGAACAATAAGTTAAGTTTTGAGTCTATCAAGTTTGAGATAATCCTGAGACTTTCAGATGAAGATACCCTGAAGGTGACTAGAGATGCAGACCTTAATCTCAGAAAAGAGATTAGTCCTGGAGATATTATTCAACAAACATTTATAAAGTATCTTCTATGTGCCATGGATTGTGTCCAGAACTAAGCATACAGAACTAAAAATGAAATGGCTCCTGCTCTCTCAGAGGTTATGTGTGTGTGTGTGTGTGTGTGTGTGTGTGTGTGTGTGTGTTCGTCCTTCATTGCAGAAGAAGACTATGCCATCAGAGAAAAAATGACATGACTTGAACTTGACTTTGTACTGAACTGGAGAAGACAACATGTACATATGCAAATATGTAGAAAGTTACACAAAGTAAAACCGAAGTAAATGATAGAGCAGTGCTTGAAGGAGACACTAGCACTTTAGAGGATCAAGAAAAGCTTCATTTAGAAAGTCATACATGAGGGGAGTTAGAGAGTCTTCTAAGAAGAGATACAGAGTGCTTTCCAGGTTGGGGGATGGGGTGGTGTTAGCATGTACAAAGGCACATAAATAGGAAATGAGGCATCTGATGTGAGGGTAGTTTAGATAGATGGCAGAATTAGGGAAGGGAATGTATAATGTATAATTAGGCTGGAAAAATAGCTTGGGTCAAGTTGTAAAAGTCTTTAAAGTTCTTCTACTGTCTATTGAGAAGGGAAGTGACATAGGCAGAGAAGCAGTTTTCTGGAGAATAGATTGAAAATGATAGAGACTTTAGGCAGGGAAACAATCAGGAGTTCTCTGTACTAGTCCAGGTGGAAGATGATAAGGGACTAAATAGGATGATGACCAGAGGAGAGGGAAAGTAACACATGTGAGCAATGTAGCAGCAGTGAAATTAACAAGACTTAGCAACTGATTGGATATATAGCATGAGGGAAAGGAGTCTAGGATGACACCAGGATTGGGAAACTGGAAAGATAATGTTACCTTTCCTAAAAACAAAAAAAAAGAATGGGGGAACACAATGAAGATAATGAGTGGCTTTGTACAAGTTGAGTTGGAGACACCTCTAGGGCAACTAGAAGTAAAGGTTCAGTAGTTAATTGGCGATATAGATTTGGAGAGAAACTAGAAATGGATATAGATATCTATAATTTATCTGCATAAAGGTAATAATTAGATCTGTGGGAACTGATGAAGTCACTAAGAGAGAATATATAGAGAGAAGCAAAGAGGCCTCAGCACAGAAACTTGGAGTATCCCCACAGTTAAGGAATGAGACTGAGTAGAAGTGGTTAGATAGGAGAAGAACCAGGATAGGGTACTGTCACCATAACTCACCAAGGAGAGAGTATCCAGAAGGAGAGAGAATCAGCAGTATCAAATGTGAATTTAATCTGTATAAAGGTTGTAGGTAGAGTAGAGAGAGAAAGTTTCCATAACCAGACATATTGATACACGGCACTTTAAAAATTTTAAATTTTATCATCACAGCAGTTGTTATTTATTGAGCCCCCTCTACAATTAATTGATGAGCTTTTCAGGATGTTTCTCAACTTATTTTCAGATGGTAGATGTATCATTGGACCCACACTTGTAAATTTCTTTTGCTTGAGTGGACCTGCTAAACCTCATGCTCCTCACTGGCACAACATTTAAGAACTCAATATCATTTCCATGCCATGATGAGTTGAGAAAGTAGGCATTCCCCTTGTCAAGAAGATCCCCACCATATCTATATTGGTTATAAATACCTAGATTGTACTTTTAGGACACATCCCTAGAAGAGGCTTTAAATTCATCCTCTGTATTATTCAGATACAAAGAAAATAAGATAATAATTGTTGATGGCACAATATTCTTCCTATGGTCAATCATCAAACTTTATGGGTCTGATTTCAGTTTTCCGAAATTCTTTAACACTCATATAGCCTTTGGACTATGAGATAGTACCTCTTTATATGTCTGTATATAAATTATTGTCTTTACATTAATTAATTGAATGTTCCTTTCCCTTATTCCCTCATAACCAACAAATCAGAGATATAGCTTGGTTTTAGCCCGTTTCATCTTTTTTCCCCACAAATGCTTTTTCAATATATTAATTTCATTAGCACATTACATATGATCATATCAAGACATATTTATTGGATGTTAGAAAAGTGGATTAGGAAAAGAATGAAAATCTGGGCATATTAAACTGAGGAATTTGGAATTTATCCTATAGAAAATGAGATGTCATTGAATGTTTGTTTTTGAGTACATAAGTCTAGATTTCAGTACAATACCAAACTGTTACAACAACCACAAAAAGTATTTGAGTCAAGTTAAGGGCTTACTTCATACCTTTGGTGTGGCTTCCAGAGGAAAGAAGTGGATCCCAGAAAGTCATTATGTTTTCTGTGCTGCTGATAGACTGGTAGGTACTGCTGATAGATACACAAGGGAGAAGCCAGGAATATAGCTACCATGGTAGTAGGTATATTCAGTATAGGACCACTGCTATACAAACAGGACTGGATAAGAGAGGACATAAGGGGTGAAACATGATCTTGGAAGATACAAAGTCCTCTGAATTTGTAAGGAGGAAAGTAAAGTCATGGAAATATTACAAACAGGAGATGGATTCCTACATAGAGAGGACAGTACTAACTATTCCCCTAAAAGGACTCCATCTGTTGCTTCTATGCATTTGCAGAAGACCCATCCACCACAGCAAAGACTTGGCAGAGTGTCATCTCCACTTTGCATGTTCTGCCCTGCCTGGTTTCAACTCCACAGAACAAGATGCCCCTCCCAGGAAAAGCTCCTCATTTCTAAATTCACCACCAGGCTGCGAGCTCAAGTTTTTCACACTTTCTTTTATGTATTGTCTCCCTGTTTAGATTGTAAATTCCTTGAGGTCAAGGACTATAATTTTTTTTATTAATTATATACCCAGTGCTTAGTACAGTGCCTGAAATATAGTAGGCACTTAATAAATATTTATTAAATTGTATTGCAATTGGTGATATGAGAGGGGGGCCAGGAGGTGAGGGTATAGATTTGAAGATTCCTGGAGTCACCAATGTCTTTCTGACTCCAAGACCAGGGCTCTTACCCACTGTGCCAACTAGCTGCCTATTAAATCAGTTGATAGCTCCATGAGCAGTTTTTAGTGTGCCTGTCTTCTGATTACCTTCAAGACTCAGTTTAGGGGCCACTCACTTTTTTGGCTTCTACAGTTGCATATGTTCTCTATCTGTCTCCAGAAATTACTTTCTATATATTTACCTGTGTACATGCTGTATTACCCAAATAGAATGTAAATAGGACTTTTGTCTTTGCCTTTGTACACTCAGGGACTAAAAGCACAGTTCATTGTATGTGTAGCCATTTTATAGATGTTTATTGTTGAAAAGAATAGGAGGGAATGAAAATTGCTAAGGCCTAATACCATTGGTGGAAGGGAAAAGATAATGATTAGGGCTGGAGCCTAGCATCTAGGAGCCAAATCCCTTCTCTTCTTGTTAAAAAGAAGAATGAAGCTGCAGGAATACGTCAAGCTAAGGGAAAATGACTGAAATCTCAGAAGTTGAACCAAACCCAGAGATCCAAGAGACAAGGGCTGTGAACTCATTTTGAAACTTTTTAAAAGCTGAAATCTTTTTTTCCCTCCCTTTTCTCTTTTTTCTGTGTTCCACAAGCAGCTAAATGGAACATGAATTTGATACCTCGTTGTTGTGAATAGGTTTGCTACTGATAAGGACAGTGTACTTTTCACTGATTCAGAAATGTTTTGTTCATAATGGTGTTTAACATAGCTTTTAGATTGCTAATAATTCTGCCCTGGTTATTTTCTTTATTATATTTCAGTTTGGGGAATTGCTTACAGAATTAAGAGTTTTCTCATTTCAGGAACAAGAGACTGTGACTTTCATCTGAACCTAAAAAGAGATTCAGGTAGAATTTCTTAGTCCTAAAACTGAAGAGTATACATAACACAAAAGATTAAAACCAAGTCAAGTTAAAGTTGGGGGACTGGCTGAGCTACTTTATTGTATAATTTCTCAACATAGGGTAAGTGAATGTACAGTTTACCCTTGAGGAAATATGGCACCCAGAACTACAGTGGATTAAAAAAAACAAACCCAAAACAACCCCAAACCATGATGTTGTGTAATACTTATAGACATATACTTGTGAGTGGAATGTGCCTGCTTGGGACATAAAATTTTGGTCTACTTTATATGCATCTGTCGTAGGATATAGCACCATAAATACTGGTATATGAGTTATATATCTCATGCTTTGGTTTGGCTAAGTTATAACTTATTTGACAGGGATTATATAATGCATACCTATGGTTTTTGTTATGTATCTGATGTAATTTGAAGGGGCTGAAATGTTTATAACTGAAAAAGAGTATACAGATAAGCTACAATGAGTTGGAAAAGATCCCCTCCTCCTATAATTCATTGTGTCCAAGCTTCAGTTTGTTAAAAGTAATGGAGCAGGGATTAACTTATTAATGATGTGGTGGGTCCAAGATACAGGTGCTGATGGAGGCAGAAAAGGGATATCTAGGAATAAGAGAATCTGGAATAATGGAATTTGTTTTCCACACAGCACCAGTTGTGTGCAGGGCATCAGTCCTTGGACATGTGCCAAGGAGAAATTGGAGTTTCTATTACATAGATACGAGGGCATTGAGAACCAAAGCTGAGACCAGTGCAGACACAGTCCTTGCTAAGGTATCAACTTTACTCATGTCCCTGGGATTCTCCCTGTTGGCATTATGAGTGTGTTTATGCAAAACTGGGGGCTAAAGCTATGGAGATGTGGAAGGGAGCTAGCTCTATTTCCTTGCTAACTGGGCTCAATGGAGACCTCTTGTTCTTGTTTTAAAGAAATGTGTGCTTTGTATTCTCATATTTATTAGGCACTTGTTTCTTACTGGTGAGTAGACTCAAATAATCCTGAACGAACTAAGGTTAAATGTTCTGAGGAGGAAAAGAGAGGAGAGGAAAGGAGAGAGAGACAGAGACAGAGGGAGAGTGGGAGGGAGGGAGAAATTCATCCTTTGGTGTAGACCAAATAGAGATCATTATTAATATCATTAGAAATTCCTCAAGGTCAAATTTGGATCATGTAAGCCCAGAGTTTTGATTTTGAACTCTCATGTTATAACACCATACAAATCCAAGTAAGGCCTAGGGCTAGGCCAGCTTGCTCTTAACATCCTGGTATTACTTTATCATTAAATGCTGGGATCTGTGGTTCACCAGACTACGGCTAACCCAATGAAACCTCCTAATAAGGATGACTGATCTCATGAACACTTCAGTGGACAGGTGTGTCCCCAGAGATGTTAAATGGTTTGGCTACCTCAGGCTTCCCTACACTAAAAAATAATGCTATGGGGCACTAGACTTGCCTGTACTGAGTCGCTCTGGGCTCCACTTCAAGTCAACAATCATTTACTAAGTGCTTGCTAAGCACCAGGCATGGTGCTAAGCGTTGGTAATACAAATAAAAGCAGAAAGTCAGTTTCTGTCCTCAAGGACCTTGCATCTTAATGGGAAAAGACAATTAATAAAAGGAAACTGGAAAGCTGGCAAGTAGAGAGGGAGAATCAGGGGAAAGATGATGCAGAGATATTATACAGAAAATTCAGCAGACTCAGGAGTGCAGTCTGGAGAAGTATGAAGACATGACTGGAGTGACCATTTTTCTTCATGTGTAGACTCTGCAGGAATCAGCCAATCGGAGGGAAAGACTGCAGAGGCGACCAGTACTTTAAGTGTGTAGACTGAACTTGGGTACAGATTGAGAACTGAGTAGGGAGGCAATACAGATTTGAAAGGGGTAAAGGGAAACAATATTTCTGTAGTCTGAATAAATATGCCAACTAGATTTGGAAAATCTAATACAGTTACAGAATATATAAAAACTGGGAAGAGGGTTGACTTAAATGATCAAGAAAAACACATGCTATAGTGGACAAAGTTATGTTTTAGAAGATACAGTGATCTGACTTTAAATGCTACCTCTAGTGCTTTCCAGCTAGCTGTACTATCATAGGTAAAACATTAACCTTTTGAGCCTCAGTTTCTCTATCTGTAAAACAGGGTTAATAAAACTTATAGTGATCCAAGCAGGCTTCAGGGACAGAATCTCTAGCAGCAGCACAGATCCCTCAACCCATAGGCACCAAAGGTCAATGAGAGGGTCTTTTTGGCTGGCCGAGAGGGGTGTGGGGTGTCCCCATAACTCGAGCCTCCTCAGGTGGCAGCAGTAGAGGCAGCAGCAGATGGGGGCCCCTAAAGCAGACAGTAGCCCACATCCATTGTTGAAGGTCTCATCAGAAAGCCCCTGGAGGGGACTGAACCCTGTATGATGGCCCTGCCCCCAGCTGAGCAGCTGAACTTAATCTCACACTGAATAGCACCCCGCTCCCCCCTCCCAGAAAGCCCCTGAGGCTTGGGAGTAGCTCATTTGAATCTCAGCCCTCAAGTTCTGGCTTGGTGGAACTGGAGGCCAGGAGGTTGTGGAGAGGAAACTCAGAAGTCAAGTAACTGGTTGGGAAAATGCCCAAAAAAGGGGAAAAAAAATAAGACCATAGAAGGTTACTTTCTTGGGGAACAGGTGTCTCCCCCCATCCTTTCTGATGAGGAAGAACAAGGCATACTGTCAGAGGAAGTCAAGGCCTCTGCCTCCAGAGGGAACTTAAACTGGGCCCAGGCAATAGAAGAGCTTAAAAAACAAGTTAGCAGCTTACTAAAGGAGAACCAAAAAAAAGGTTGAGGAAATAACAGCTTTAAAAAGAGGCTAACTCAATTCGAAAAAGAGGTCCAAAAAGCCAACGAGGAGAAGGAGGTTTTAAAAAGCAGAATTACCCAAGTGGAGGAGAAGGTTCAAAAGCTCACTGAACAAAATAATTCATTGAAAGAGAGAATTGAGTTCAGGGAAACGAATGACTATGAGTTAAACCAAGCAGTTAGTAAACAAAACCAAAAATTTGAAAAAATAGAAGATAATGTGAAACAACTCATTGGAAAAACAACTGACCTGGAAATCCAGGAGAAATAATTTAAAACTTATTGGACTACCTGAAAGCCATGATCAAAAAAAAGAGCCTAGACATTATCTTCAATGAAATTATCAAGGAAAACTGCCCTGATGTTATAGAATCAGAGGGCAAAATGGATATTGAAAGAATTCACCTATCACCTCCTGAAAGAAACCCAAACAGAGAAACTCCTAGGAATTTTGTGGCCAAATTTCAGAGTTCCCAGATCAAGGACAAAATACTGCAAGCAGCTAGAAAGAACATTTTGAGTACTGTGGAAATACAATCAGGATAACACAGGATCTAGTAGCTTCAACATTAAGGGATTGAAGGGCTTGGAATGGGATATTTCAGAAGTCAAAGGAACTGGGATTGAAACCAAGAATCACCTATCCAGCAAATCTGAATATAATACTGCAAGGGAAAAAATGGCCATTCAATGATATAGAAGACTTTCAAGAATTCATGTTGAGGAAAAGACCAGATCTGTATTTAAAAATTCGACATCCCAAGACAAGAATCAAGAGAAGTATGAAAAGGTAAACAGAAAAGAAAAATCATAAAAGACTCTTTAAAGCTGAACTGTTTATGTTACTGTATGGAAAGAAAATATTTTTAACTCTTGAATCTTTTCTCAGTATTTGGGTAGTTGGAGAGATTGTACATACACACACACACACATACACATGGATAGATAGAGAGTACAGGGTGCGTTATATCAGAAGAGATGATATCCACACACACACACAAATAAAATAAAATAAAAATTAAGGGGTGAAGAAAGAAAATTCCAGGAATAGAAAGGGAGTAATGGAACAGAGCAGGCTATATGAGATATAGCTCATAAAAGATTTATCCTGGCTGGCAAGTATTTTCTAGATCCCAGATAATTAAAAAGGTTATCCTTCATCATGTGGCTAGTGAACCAGAATCAATTACAAAATGTCTGCCCATGCCCAGAATCCACAAGGAGATTGTATCAGCAAGGCGTAGTATATATACATACCATTAAGACTGGGTCCAAAAACCAGTCACCTTGTTACACTTTCTTTTGTCCTTTGCACTTCCAAGATGGTGACTTCCATGAACTGATAAAGTACCTTAAAATATTCTTTTATATGACACTGATATTTCAAGTGGGATCACAATAATTATAACCAAAAAGGCCTTAGAGACCATCAAGTCTACTAGCCACATTGCATCAACGAAGCAAGCAGTAAAGCTTAGAGCAGTTGATTTTCTTATGGTCACGTAGGTAACATATACTATATATATACTGGGGAAACTGAAGTGACTTCCCTGAGTCACATGGATAATAAATAAGAGTCTAAATTTGAATCCAGGTCCTGTTGACTTCAAATCCAGAGCTTATTCTACTGTACTACACAGCAAGCAAAGGATGTTAAACTTTTAAGTCACAAATCCTTTCAGAATGAAGATATAACTTTTTGTAAATAAAAGTAGGTCCCTATTACTTTTTTTCTTCCATATTTCTATACAGTATAAATAACTAGAATTCAAACTAAGGTTCCATTGATTCAAATAGTCTAGTAGGAGGATATGAAACATCAACAGCCTTGTTAAAATAAATAATATATGCTAAACTCATTAAAGAAGTACAAATGAAGTGCTATGTTGAACTTGAGGAAGAAGAGATGCTATCATCTGGTGAGGACTGGAAAGACTTCTAGTAAGAGGTAGGTAGCTTTTGCATTGGGTTTTAAAGGATGTCCAGGAACTAAACAGGAAAAGATGGCCTGTGCATAAGGAAGGGCAGTGTGAACAAAGGCCCTGAGGCAGAAAAGTTTAAGATCCATTCAAGAGGAAAGGGAGCACTGTGAGCAGGACTGTGTAGGTGAGTGTAATGCTAATGAGATTAAAGATCTTCCTCATCCATTAATGACCTGCCCATTAAAGGAAACTTGATTAGAAGAAGCCAGGACCTTTTGTTAATTTTCTAATGCACTGGTTCTCAAGGGTCATGATGCTCTCTGGCTCTGAAAAGTGTATAAATATTCTGAGGTGAGGTTTTACTTTGGGACTTACTCATTGGGAAAGTTTGTTTGACCAGAGAGACTCTGGACAGCCACTAAGGAGTCCTCAGGCTTTGAAAACCCAGATGTTGGTGCTTCTCTCTCTAGTAACTACGTATGTGTGTAATGGTCAGACAGTTGGAACTGTGTGTTGATCTGTGATGTATGTATTGCTTATAGTCAGACAATTGGAAGTCCTGTTTGTTGATTATTATTTTTTTGTATTTTCTCTGAAGTTCAGGCAACTGACTTCTTCCCCTGAACTAAGTGAATGATATATGTGCTTGATTAAAAGTTGCTTTCCTTTTAGAAAAGCAGATCTCAGAACCTATGATAGTAGGCCATCTTGGATGTGTCAGGGTGCTTGCTTTTACAATGGGACATACATGGATTTCTATGAAGCATGTCTAAAAATATTGAGGCCAGATTACTTTATTTGGAGGCAAAGGACCTGGATTTAACTCCCCAATGAAACTGGACAAATCATTTAACATCTATGGACCTCAATTTCTTCATCTGTGAAATGGGCAGATCAAACTAAGTGACCTCCAATGTCATTTCTAGCTCTTTTCTGATGTTCTATTGTAGATAGCTTTGAATACCATGGGAAAAAAAAAGTAATAGGGACCTACTTTTATTTACAAAAAGTTATACCTTTTTTCTGAGTGGATTTGTGACTTAAAAGTTTAACATCCCTTTGCTTGCTGTGTAGTACAGTAGAATAAGCTCTGGATTTGAAGTCAACAGGACCTGGATTCAAATTCAGACTCTTATTTATTATCCATGTGACTCAGGGAAGTCACTTCAGTTTCCCCAGTATAAAATATGTAGTTTGTATCAGAGAGCCTGAGATCCCTTTCACTTCTATATCTATGACAATTTTAAAAGGAACATGACTTTTTAAAAAAAAAATCTTTATAACATCAAACTTTTTGATCTTATTTGGTTGATTATGAATTTGTTTTTTAAGGGAGAGAGATGACAACATGTTCATTTTAAAAGCAAAAGTTGAGTAATTACATAAATCAACTTAACACAAAGTTGAGATCCTGATGCTCTAATTGAGGGAACTGTAAATTATGCAAGCGGTGATAGCCAGCAAAATAAACACAGAATGTGCCAGCTTGTCCCAGAATCAGAAACAGACAGGTGCCAAACCACTCTGAGGCTCTAGCACCTGCTGACCTAGATAGAAATAATTCATATTTTGACTTCTTCAGGTCTCATGCCAATAATGTGTAAACTGGAGTCGACTGGCACCTGTAAAGTCAGATCGGACATCAATTACCTGTTGTGATTGGCCTTGAGGAGTATCCATGTTAATTTCAGCAGACAATCCTCTCTTAGTTTATAAGAATACTAATTTAAATTTATTGGGGGAAAAACATAAAATATTTTGTGAGACTTAGGGGGTGAACTTTACAGGAGAATCTGGTCAGTACAGGGGAAGGGAACAATGACAGGCACAGGGATAATCCTTTTCCAAATATTATCCCCTTTAATTCTCACAACAACCCTGGGAGGTAGGTGCTTTTATGATTCCCATTTTACAGATAAGGAAACTGAGGCTGACAATTTAGGTGACTTGCCTGGGGTCACACACCTAGTAAGTGTCTGAGACCAGATGTGAACTCAAGTCTTCCTGACTCCAGGTCTAGTGTTCTATCAATTGTACAATGTCAGCCACTAAAGTTATTTTCCTAAAGCATAGGGCCAGCTATGTCATCTCCTTACTCAATAAACTCCAATGGCACTCTGTTGTCTTTAGGATCAAATATAAAATCTTCTGCATTCAAAGCCCTTCCTTCATAACCTAACCCCCTCTGACCATTTCAGTCTTCATACACCTAACTCCCAGACAAGTTCTCTTAGATCCATTGACACTGGTAACCTGGCAGTTTCATGAACAAAACACTCTATCTCTCAGCTCTGGGCATTGTCTGTGGTTATCCCCCATGTCTAGAACATTATGCCTCCTCCTTTTTGCATCTTGACATCCCTGGCATCCTATAAGTTCCAACTAAATCCATTCAAGTTGATTGGTCAGTCTTCTGTTATAGTATCTTTTACTGGAATTGGGGAAGGCTTCCAGTAAAAGATTCTCTCTGTTAATTATGTCCTATTATCTTCCATATAGCTTGCTTTGTATATATTTGTTTGCCTGTTGTTTCCTCCATTTGATTATAAGTCTTTTGAGATCAGGGACTGTCTCTTCCTAACTTGTGGAATTTTCTGTGAGGCTAATGAAAACATGTAAAGAGCTTTGGCAGTTTCATAATACTGTAGTATCCTTTCTATTCTCATACTTTCAAACCCAACTTTCCAAGGCAGGTTGAGTTCCAAAGTACAGTTGACTATTTCTCCCATCTGTAGCCCTGAGGGCCTGATTGGGTTTCAAGTACTAAGGTTCATGAGCCTCCATCTTCAGTGATTTCAAACATCAACGAACTAGTTAATATCTCCTCAACATGAATTAATTCATTGAGGCCAATTAACTTTTACAAAAGGTATTTTCCGAGATGATGTAACAAGGTCAGAAGTTAAAAGAATATCCCCTTAAATCAGGAATCTATAGCAGCAAGAACTCCAGAATACACAGGAGGGTCTGCTGTACATGTTCCTAGATCTGTTTTTCTAAAAGGAGACATCAGCAATCTACTTTAATCAAGCATATATATCATTTCCTTAGTTTTGGGGAAAAAGTCAGCACCTTAAACTTCAGAGAAAATACAAACAGAAATCACAAACAGAAAGAACTTCCAAGAACTTCCAACTGTCTGACCATTATATACATATATAATTATGAGAGACAGTAGCAGCAACACCTGTGTTTTCAAAGCCAGGGGGCTCTTTAGTGACTTCCCAGAGTCTCATCTGTCACACAAACCTTCTTCCAAAAACTAAGCCCCAAAACAAAACCTCACCTCACCCTCTAATCCAGTGCCTTAATATAAATTAATAAGAGTTATTGAGGCCTATTAATGGGTGGAGAAGATCTTTAACTCTTCCTCCCACCCACCATTAACCTTAAATTACCATTACTGAAGCACATTCTTTCCTCTGCATATACTTAGCTTCTGGGGTGAGTGAGCTCAAATTTGAAGCACAAAGTTACTGAAAAACATATAGGGAATCCATATGTTCAGTGGACACCTCTTGGCCTTCAGAGATCACTCACCAAGAGTTTACTTCTGGGTGTGATAAATTACTTCTCTTGCCTAACTGGGCTCATCAAGACACAGTGTCTTGGATGATGGATCCTTGGATGATGGATCAATACACTGCTGGGTTGGGTCAAGTAGATGCTGATTTATTTTGAATCAGGAAAGAAGAAACAAAAAAAAAAGCCCAATGAGCCAGAGGGACTGTGCTTTCATAGATGTGTGGTGGCCAATTCAAAGAGAAGATCTATTACCTCTTTCCCACCAAGTGGCACATAGCAGTTTACCTTACTAAAAAGGTCCAGGAAAGAAAGGGAAAGGTCATCTACTTGAGCCTTTTGTACCCATGCTTTATTTCATCTCATTAGTTCTTCTGCCTCCTGAGTTAACCAATCACTTAAAGCCAGAGAAACTGGTTCCCCAAAGTTGCATTTGTGTAAACAGAGAATATTTCTCATTTTTATATATCCCATCAGGGTGGGTGAATACATTCATGTTCATTGGCCAATCCTCTATTACAGTGCTGTATTAAAGGTATTTTCATTATTTCTATTGTTTACATATCTAATAATAATTTTAGTAATCTCTATATTGCATAGAACATTTTTTTAAAGTTTCATCCAAAAACATCCAAAGAACATCTCCCTGCTCCCCTTAGTAGAAGTATCCTATAAATATAGAAGAGTGATTTCAGTTTCCCACTATAGCTTTATGTAAAAAATAGCTCTATATGGATAGATTAAAGAAGCAGATGCAGTTTGGCCTAATCAAAGTGCATTGTTTGGAATCAAGGCATCTAGATTCATATTCTGACTCTTTGTGAGACCCTGGGCAAATAAGTCATTTTATCTCCCCAAGGTTCAATTTCCTCATGTGCAAAAAAGGAATGGGTTCTACTAGATGGTATATATAGCTTTTTTCAGATTTAAATACTATTACTGAGAAAAAGCAAATGATTCTAGGAAGTATAATTTTTTTCTCTCCTAAGGGATAAGGGAATATGAGTACAGTAGTGTACACTTTAAATTACACTATATATAAGACAGTAATATTTCTTCCAGTTCCTAATAAGCCAGGATATTTAACAGCGCACTATTTGAGTTGCTAGCCCTTGAAATCAGGAACTCTTTCTCCACATTACTACACAGGCATTTATTTTTAAATTATTTTAAAGAAAGGGCAATAATTTTTCATCTGGGCTACATGTTGTTGTTAGTGAATCAAGGATTCGTTACCTGTAGTCAAGATACCCAAAGGCATCAATCAGCCTCCCATCTGTTTGTGGCATCAGATATTTCTTTGTTTGGAGTCTTGAAAAGAGATCACTCCAGCTGGAGAATGAAAGACCAAACTGCTCTGAGGCTTAGAGAGGTGCCTTCAGGTAAATGGCGAGCTTCTTCCTCTGGTACAGGATTTAAATATAATAACAGGATCTGTAAGGGTGGCGTGGAAATCAATATAAATCAGAAAAATGAAGAGAAATCAAATCAGTTGCACTTCTCCTTTCCAAGATCTTGGACCTCCCTGTGAGATTTCAGGAGAATTCATAGGGTGAGAAAGAACTTGTTGGATGTACATTTTTATAGTCAACAGTGTATATCTTTCTTGTGCAATGAAAAGAGATTAACAGATCTCCAGACTGAAGGTGACCTCAGAGGGTATTTAGTCTAGCCTCTACTGGAATGGTCTTGGAGCAATGAACCTGGAGTCAAGTTTTAGGTCTAGCTTTTACCTTTAGGTGAGTCAAAGCCTCTCTGATGCTCAGTTACTTCTATATATTGAAGATCCTGTCATGATGGATGTTATTTATATAATATTTTAAAATTTGTAAAGCACTTTACACTGTATTTTATTTGAACCACCCAACAACCTCATGAAGCAGAGATTTCAGGCATGATTATCTCCACTTTATAAAAAAGAAAACTGAGTTTTAGATGTGAAATGACTAAACTGAGCTCATACAACTTGTAATTATCAGGGACAAGATTCAAAACCCAAGTTTCTTGATGTCCTGACTTACCGATGAAATGGATTTTATTTTGGGGGGAGGGGAGTTACTTAATACTTTTACTCTGCATATACAAGCCACTAAAGATTTTGGCCTGTGGGCTCCTCAGGGCTATATCACAAGTACATGGCTCCACACATCAACACTAGGGTTTGAGGTGACAACAGGTCATTCTATCCCAGTCACAAGATGATAAAGGGTCTTCTGACAGAGAGTCAGATGATCAGGTAGTCTCTGGTGTAAGAAAGTTCTAACAAAGCAGTGAGAACATCACAGAAAGGTGGAAGGGAGAGAGAAGTTAAGCAGCAGAGGCCCCTGCCCCCAAAACAAGACTGGTCTAGTACTTGGTGCTGCCCATTCTTAGGGTAGGAGCAGACTTCTACAGAGGTGATTGGCACCTGAGAACTC
This sequence comes from Bettongia penicillata ogilbyi, assembly GCA_023548195.1. Lineage (NCBI taxonomy): Eukaryota > Metazoa > Chordata > Mammalia > Diprotodontia > Potoroidae > Bettongia > Bettongia penicillata. The sequence goes on along the minus strand of JAJHZJ010000136.1, from coordinate 1,340,621 downwards.
TTAGGCCTCCTAACCACAGAGCTTGCTTGGCATGAGGGTTTCTGAAGTTCTTTCCAGCAAATTTAGCCTTGCTGCCCAGCTCTTCCTCAATTTTGAGAAGTTAGATATACTTGGTCAAATGCTCAAATCGCAGGGTGTACCAGTCTTGATCTGCCCAGTACAGACACTCACCACCAGGTCTGCAATGAAGGTATCTTCAGTCTTCCCACAACGATGGGAAACAATGAATTGGATTTGTGAAGCAGAGTTGCACAGTCATCAGCCTCACTCTTACAGAGTTTTCAAAGTCCAGTGGGTAGGACAAAAGTCAAGACAACTGTCCATGATTCTGGATGTAGTAGATGATTTTGATATTTTCAATGTCTGACCCAGCTCTGAGCATTTCACAGAGTCTTTTACCTCTGCCTCATGACTGTTGGAATAAATTGTTCTCATCTGGGATGTGTGTTCATCCTTCATTGCCGAAGAAGACCATGACATCAGAGAAATGATGGCATGACTTGCACTTCCCACAGGAGGAAGTCTTTGCGTGGAGATAGCCACCTCCCTAACTCACTGATAAGTGTGAGATCTGTCAGTTCCCTAAACCTTGGTTTATAGCCCATCTGCCCACATAGTTTTATAGGTGTATGGTCACTATGCATGCCATTACATGCTAATACTTGTCTTACTTACCTAGCAGGATTGTCATAAAGACCAATGATATGATGTATGTGAAAGAAGTTTAATCATGAAATGCTCTGTTAATGCCAATCTTGTCCAGTTGGATAGAGAAGTGATCCTGGAGTAAAGCCGGCTGGGGGACTTTGGATGAGTCAGGTCTATAAGCATTTATTAAATATTTATTGTGAATCAGGCATTGTTGCATGTTTGGGAGATTACAAAGAAAGTTGAAAAAAAAAGCCAGTCCTTGCCTGTAAGAAGATCCCAGTCAAATGTTGCTGCAAACAATAACAGTCAAGGTAAATTGGAAGTGTTTTCAAAGAAAAGGCACTAGCATTCATAAGGCCAGGGAAAGTATTCTGGAAGAAGGTAGAATTTTAGCTGAGACTTAAGCCAAATAATTTGACTTCTAGTTAAGATCCTAGTTAGCTCTCTGTGATTTAAAGCCTGATTTTGCTCCTTAATCACCTGATCAACTTTGGGCAGGTCACTTGACTTCTCCTTAAAAGAAGAATTTGGAGTAAATGACCTCTTTGGTCCCTTTCAGGTTTAAATCTATGATCCTATCAGTAAGTCAGTCAAAAAACATGTTATTAATGTGCTTATTATTAATGTGTTGATCAACTAATAAACATATTTATCTGACAAGTATAATGCTAAATGCTGGATATACAAATACAGACAAAAGACAGTCCCTGCCCTCAAGGAGCTCACAATGAAATGCAGGAGGACAATATAGAAAAAGAGGCTGATGGACAGGGGAGGGGACAATAAAGAAGTCCAGAGGCTGGAGCTGGGTGGGAAACAGAAGGGTGTCTGTGCTGAGCACCGACTTAAATCGAGGATGTAGGAGGAGCCCTCAATGCCCAACTTCCACTCTATCCAACCAGAGAGAAGGAGGGGCACTCTGGGGATAATAATAATGGTTGTTGTCCTGTCTGGAATAGGACCAAAATGACATCACCATGATAAAGTCGAGTCTCCTTGTGTCCTATTGTGGCTGATCAGACCAATACCAGCTTGGAATACTCTACCACATTTGGGGTATATACTCCAAATTTGAGCATCCTGTGTTTCCTTTGTGCTGTTTCAATCCTGCTTTCCTCATAGAGCACAACACCTTTTCTGATGTGGGCACACCACGCTGAGCTGTCCTGTGCCAGTGTCTCCCGTGTCACATAATCAATTCCACAGTTCTTGAGAGAGACCTTGAGAGTGTCCTTGTATCGCTTTTTCTGACCACCATATGATTGCCTGCACCATGGGAGTAAGAAAACATTTGGCATTTGAACAACATGGGCAACCCAGCAGAGTTGCACTCTCTGAAGCACAGTTTGAATGCTTGGCAGTTTAGTTCAAGTGAGTACCTCAGTGTCTGGTACCTTACCCTGCCACGTGACTTTCAGAATCTTCCTAAGACAGTTCAAATGGAAGTGATTCAGTTTCCTGGCATGACACTGGTAGACTGTCCATGTTTCAGAAGCATATAACATAAGGTCAACATGATGGCTCTGTAGACCTTCAGTTTGGTAGTCAGTCTAATACCTCTTCTCTCCCAAACTTTTCTTTGGATCCTCCCAAACACTGAGCTAGCTCTGGCAATGTGTGCATCAACCTCATTGTCAATGTGTACATCCATGGAAAGTACACCACCAAAGAAAAAAGTAAGTGAACTTATCCACAACATTCTCCATTTGTTGTAATCGATAGTTCCACATATGAATGGTGTGGTGGTGGGTGATGGAGCACCTGTGTTTTCTTGGCGCAAATTATTAGGCCAGAATTAGCACAGGCAGCAGAGAGTTGATCCATACTTTGTTGCATCTCAGCTTCAGAGGCTGCATTGAGTGCACGATCATCTGCAAACAGAAAATCATTCACCAACACCCCTTTTACTTTGGTCTTGGCTTGTAGCCAAGTCAATAGTAATACATTATTAAATAAATAACAACCAAGATACTACTACTACTAATAATAATAATGATTATGATAATAAATGATGACATTTATATAGTACCTACTATGTGCCAGGCATGATATGAAGCACTTTACAAATATTATCTCATTTGATTCTTAAAATAACTCTGGGAGGTAGTTGTTATTTATTTTCACTTTTGCATTTGAGGAAACTGAAGCAAATAGAAGTTAAGTGACTTGCCCAGGGTCATAAAATTAGTGTCTCAGGATGGATTTAAACTTAAAAATCTTCCCGACTCCAGGCCTCGTGCTCCACCCATTGTACCACCTGATGAAATGTGAGATCTCAGCCTGCAGGCAGGTACGTAGCATGTGGTAGAGTGCTGGACCTGGAGTCTGGAAGCTTTGAATTAAAATCCAGCCTCAGAAGTTTCTTAGTTGCATGATCCTGGGTAAGTCATTTAACCTGTCTCCCTCAGTTTCCTCATCTGTAATACAGGGATAATAATAGCACCTACCTCCCAGGGGTGTTGTGAGGCTCAGGTGAGATAATATTTGTAAAGCACTGAATAAAGTGCCTAGCTTATAGTACATGCTATGTCAATGTGATTACTATTATTTGTTAGGATACTGAATTGGTATTGCCAGTGATGGATAAGATGAAAAATAGTTGGTGATTTGTGTTGACTGGTGCAATCACAGATCCTAATTAGGAAAAATAAATCTAATAATGCAGGGGGGTGACAATGACGATAGGAACAACTGTAACAACAGCATAAACAGCACTAACAATAATAATGACAGTTGCCATATATAGAATGTCTAAAGGTTTGTTAAATGCTTCGCATGCATCATCTCAATGGATCTTCTCAGTGAACATACATTAATTGAAGGCTAAAATAGAGGGATTTCCATTTAAGCCTTGCTTAGGATGACTGAGAACCCTGAGTTTTCCAAGGTTGTGCCAGGAAAGTAGAAACTCCAGCAAGTTCTACCCAGTTCTATCGGCTCAGTGATGGATTATTTCTTTGTGGTCCAGGAAATAGCTCAGCTAACTCAGAAAATGTTATCAACAAGTTGGTACAAGTTGATAAACTTTGTGGTCAAGGTGGGTCCCTAAAATAAGCTTCACACAGATTATGATCTAGGAGGGAATCACAGATCCTCGAAATACTACAAATAGCGAAAAGAGAAGCTGAATGATAGTAAGAGAAAACATGACCAAGTTTGATGATAGCAAAACAGCCTTTCCAGACTTTCAGATATTTGACTCTGTCATATTGATTGCTGCTAGTTTTTTTCTTTCTACCTAACCAAGATATGTAGGTTGCCATAAAAAAACAATTCCAAAGTGACTATGGTTCAGAATTGAGCAAATTTCATTTCTATTTCTAAAAGTAAATGTATTGCATGACTTTCTATGATCTGTTTTTAATATTTGTTTTATTTGTGGATTTGCATTTCTCTGTTATTTTTGTAAGTTACGTACTAGTGAAGTAAGCAGAGTCAAGAAAACAGTATTTGTAATGACTACAACAATGTAAGTGGAAAGAAGAAACATAAAAAAAAATGAATCACAAAAAGTTACAAAGAACAAATTTGGCCCCAAAGAAATTATATGAGAAGATTCTTGCAAAGATGGGAGGTCAATGAGGGTGATGTATTACACCTTTTTTAGACTTTATCAATAAATTGTCTGGTTTTATAGCTTTTTTTCCTCTTTTTCTTTTTTTTTCTTTAAAAATACTTATTATATGGAGTAGCTCTCTGGGAGGAAGAAGTGGGAGGGATCCTGGGAGAAATTTTGGTGATAGAAAGACCAAAAGATAATAGTGAAATTTATTTTAAAATAAAAAGAATCTATCAAAAATAATAAAATAAACCATTCTTCAACAATGAGTCATTTAAGCATCATTATTTACTTCTACTCCCTCCCTGATGAATCACATTTTCTGGTTCTGAGTTGCAAGTTTAAGTTATATGTGAAAAAAGATAATATGGAAAGGGATGGAAGGAGGAAAGAGGAAAGGAAATAAACATTTACATAGTACCTAGTACATTCCAGGCACTGTATTAAGACCACTACAGATATTATCTTATCTTACCCTATATGATCATATATTTAAAGAAGCCTAGAGATTCAACTAAAAATTAATTGAAACAAAATTGCAGAAATTTAAGAAAATTGCAGGATATAAAAAAAATCCATGCAAATAATCAGCCTTTCTATATAATAACAGTAAAACACAGCAGAAAAAAAATATTTAAAATTCCATATAAAATTACCACAGAATACATAAACTACTTGGGAGTATACTTACAAGATAGATACAACTATAAAATACTTCACATAAATAGAAATAAAGACACACCCAAATAAGCAGTGAAATGTTAATTTCAGGTTGGTGAGGACAATAAAAATAAAAATAAACTAATTTACTTATTAAATACCACACCAGTTGAACTACCAAAGGGTTATTTTATAGAACTAGAAAAAAGTAATGAAATTTATATTTAGAAGGGTCTACAATCTCATGGGAAATAATGAAAAAAGTGGGAAAGAAGAGGAACTAGTAACACTAAATCTCACACTATATAATTAAAAACATTAATTCTTGAAAATACTGTGTAAAAAAGTACAAAGATAGATCAGTGGAACATAATAAGCACACACAGAAGCAAGAAAATCTGGTAGGGTAGTGTTCAATAATCACGAAGACTGCAGCTACTGGGAGAAGGACTTACTATTTGATTAAAAAAAAGCCACTGGGAATTCAGACCAATTCCTTATACCTTATACTGCAAATTAGAGAAATATGAAAAAAATTACACATCAGATCTATGGAGAGAAAAAACGCTCATGACCAAACAAAGGATAGAGAGAATCAAAGGAGGTGAAATGGATAATTTTGATTACATAAAATTAAAAAGAAGAAACCCATTGCATAAATAAATCCAATAAAGCTAATATTAAAAAGGAAACAACTGAGTAAATGCTATATAACAAGTTCCTTTGGTAAAGATTTGATTTCCAAGATATACTAGGTGTCCCAAAAGACTTAGTGCAGTTTTGAGCTATTAATAATAGCTTTGGGACATCCTGTATAAGGTACTGTTTCAAATTTATAAGAAAAGCCATTTCCCAAGTGACAAATGATCTAAGGGTATGAAAAAGCAGTTGTCAATAGAAGATTGATCATATAATCATATGACAAAGTGTTCGAAGTCACTAATAATCAGAGAAATGAAAATTGAAGCAATCCTGAAATTTTACCTCATAAAGGAAAAGATGAAGAGGAAAATGACAGGAGCTACAGGAAAGCAGGCACACTGATGTACAGTTGGTGGACTGTGAATGGGCAAGCATTTTAATTTGGGAAGTCAGAGCAAATTGAAATTATGCACAAAAAGCTACCAAGCAGCGCATGACCAAATAATAATACTGGTAAATCTTTAACCAAACAAGATCAAAGAAAGAAGAAAAGGTCCTAAATGTACAATAATATTTATAGTAGTTCTTTTCATGGTGGCAAAACAAAAGAAAACTTGGAACTATGGGGATTCCCATAAATTGAGAAACAGTTGAAGAGATTGTGACATATGAATGTGAAGGAACATTATTGCAATGTAAAAAATGAGGAAATAATTTCAAAGAGATATGAGAAGATTTGTATGAATTGTTGCAGAATAAAGTACACAGAATAAAATGAATAATTTAGATTATAACATATGATTTTGAAGACTTGTATAAACTGACAAAGAATGAAATGAGCAGAACCAGAATACTTTATACAATACAAACAGCACAGTAAAAATAAACACCTTTTGAAATCTGTAAGAACTCTAATGAATGCAATAAGCATCTATAATTCTAGACAAGTGGTGAGGAAATATGCTACCCATCTTCTGACAGAGAGGTCAGGGTGCAAAATGAGGCATTTATTTTTTTGAATACAACCAATGAAGGAATTTATTTTGCTAGATGATACGTATTTATTTTTAACTATTGAAAGTTTTAAATTCTTTTAAATATTTCATTTTTCCCAATTACAATTTCCCAACTATAAAAACAATTTTTAATCTTCACTTTTTTAATGTTTGAATTCCAAATTCTCTGCTGTGATCCAGATTTGTCAGTATCCTTTCTTCCCCCTCATCTCTACAGGATTCAAGAATGTGTCCACAGAAATTGCAAAGGGAATAAAACCCTCTAGACACATTCATCCTATATTTCTGTTCATCCATTATGGATAGATTTAGTGGTTTCTAGACTACTTAGCTCTATGAGTCCTAGCAGGGATTATGGTGCAGCCACTGCATTCTCCACAGTCCCATTTCATCCTGAGCCATGCCCTCAACTGATGCTCTTGCACTAGGCCCAATTGCATTTCTGTAGTATTGAGACAATATCTCCCCATTGTGTTACACCTAGAGAGTTTACCATCAGTACGGTAGTTGACCTAGATGCCATGTTCATCCTCATTGAAAGCATTTGACAACATGACTGAAAACATCATACACAAAAGCATGGGAGCAAGCACTCAGCCTTGTTTCATTCCATTGGTGATTGGGAAGGCAAGAGAGCATTGTCCACTACCCAGAACCCAGGCAAACATGCTATCATGAAATTGACGTACAATACTGATGAACTCTGGGTAACCAAATTTTGACACAATTTTCCATAAGCCCTCATGACTAACAGTGACAAAGGCCTTGGTCAGATTTACAAACGTTGTATACAGATCTCTGTTCTGCTCCTGGCATTTCTCCTTGAGTTGTTGGGCAGCAAACACCTTATCAACTGTTCCTCAGCCCTTGCTGAAGTCACACTGGCTCTCAGGTAGATGATCATCTTCCAGGTGAAGGATCAGCCTATTAAGGAGAGCTCTAGCAAGAATCTTTCCAGCAATGACTAAGACAGAGACCCCACTGTAATTGTCACAGGACAATCTATTTCCTTTACTTTTATAGAGATGGACAAGGGAGGCATCCTTGAACTCCTGGGAGATAACCTCCTCTTGCCATATAACCTGGAAAATTTTAGTCAGATTTTGTATGAGCAACGGTCCCTCTACCTTGTAAATCTTAGCTGGAATAGAATCATCACCAGGTGCTTTGCCACGTGAAAGGATCCTAATGGCTGTCAAAACCTCTTCAATTAAAAGTTCAGCTAAGAAGAGATTGACTTCAACCTGAGGTAAACGGTCAACAGCCTCAGCATTGATTGATGATGGTCTGTTGAGTGGAAGTGTTCAGCTCATCTCTCTAGCATCATGTCCTTGTCACTAATCAGTGTGACTCCATCAGCACTGAGTAGTTGTGATGGATCATAGGTTTTTGGTTCATAAATAGCTTTCAGGGAATCATAAAAGTGCTTTGGATTGTTACTATCAGGATAAAACTGAATTTTGTCTATCTTCTTACTGAGCCAGAAATCTTGCATCTCTCTAAACTTTGCTTGTACTTTATTTTTGATGGAATTAAATATAGCCTTCTTAGAGATGGATGAACCATCCTGCTGAAATTCTTCGATTTGCAAAGTCTACAAGCCAAAACCAAGTGGAGGGCGTGTTGGTTCATGATTTTCTGTTTGCAGATGATTGTGCACTCAATGAAGCCTGTGAAGCTGAGATTCAACAAAGTTTGGATCAGTTCTCTGCTGCCTGTGCTAATATTGGTCTAATAATTAACACCAAAAAAACATAGGTGCTCCATCAGCCACCACCACACCACCCTTATGTGAAACTGTCAGTTACAACAAATGGAGAAGTTTTGAATACTGTGGATAAGTTCACTTACTTTGGTAGTGTACTTTCCAGGGATGTACACATTGACAATGAGGTTAATGCATACATTGCCAGAGCTCAGTGTTTGGGAGGCTCCAAAGGAAAGTTTGGGAGAGAAAAGGTATTAGACTGACTACTGAACTACAGAGTTGTTGCACTGACCTCATTGTTGTATGCCTGTGAAATATAGACAATCCACCAGTACCATACCAGGAAACTGAATCACTTCCATTTGAATTGTCTTAGGAAGATTCTGAAGATTATCTGGCAGAATAAGTTACTAGACAATGAAGAAATTGCTCGAACTAAATTGCCAAGCATCCAAACTATGCTTCAGAGAGTGCAACTCTGATGGGCTGGCCATGTTGTTCGAATGCAAAATGTTTGCTTGCCAAAAAGACTATTTTATGGAGAACTTTCATGGGGAAGGCAATCACATGGTGGTCGGAAGAAGCAATACAAGGACACTCAAAATCTCCTCAAGAAATTTGGAATTGATTGTGGGACATGGGAGACACTGGCACAGGACCACTCAGCATGGTGTGCCCACATCAGAAAGGATACTGTGCTCTCTGAGCAAGGCAGGATTGAAACAGCACAAAGGAAACATGGGATGCACAAATTTGGAGTATCCACCCCAAATGGTCACACAGAGTATCGTATTCAATCTGTGGTAGAGCATTCTGAGCTCATATTTGGTCTGATCAGCTACAGTCGGACACACTGAAATTTGACTTTATCTTGGTGATGTCATTTTGGTCCTCTTCTAGAGCAAAGAACAACCAACACCTAGAGAGACCTTCCTTCCGTAGTTTTAGGTGAGCCTGCTCTTTGAGGGGAGGATTAGAGAATTGGAATCAATGTGTTCTCCCACATCTGTTCACCTCCAAGCACTAACTTCCTTCAGGGATCATTTTTTGTTTGTTTGACAGCTTAGGTGGTGCTGTGGACCTGTAGTCAGGAAGACCTGAGTTCAAAATGTGGCCTCAGACAATTCCAAGGTGTGTGACTGAGCAACTCATTTAACCTCTGTCCATCTCAGTTTCCTCAAGTAGAAAATGACCAGGGCTGTTTTGAAAATCAAATGGGGTAATATTTTAAAGTGTTTAACACAGTACCTGGCACATAGTAGGCACTGAATAAATATTCCTTTTCTTTCTATGTCATTGAGAAAACTTCAGGGAAGAAGCACAAATGAATCAGATGCTTGAGCTCAAATTTACACACTTAATTTTCTTCTGTTGTTTCATTCAGAGCAATTTTTGGACCTAAAACATGATTTACAAAATTTAAGAAATATTTCTTCAAATCAACTTAAAAAAATTGATTGACTTGGCAGCAGGGAGAGACCCTGTCCTAGAATGGGGCAGGGAGAGAAAGAGAGAGAGACAGAGAAACAGGGACAGAGAAAAAGAGAGAGAGAGAGAGAGAGAGAGAGAGAGAGAGAGAGAGAGAGAGAGAGAGAGAGAGAGAGAGAGAGAGAGAGAGAGAAAGGAGAGACAGAGACAGAGAGACAGAGAGAGACAGAGAGACAGAGACAGAGAGAAAGAGGCACAGAGGGACAAAGAAAGACAGAGAGGCAGAGACAGATAGAGACAGAGACGGAGACAGAAAGAGACAGAGAGACAGAGAGAAAGACAGAGATAGAGAGACAGAGAGACCCAATGAAACTTGGGATGAGACACTGGCAATCCAGCAAAGTTACTGTTAGGGAAGCCACTACCAGGCACAGCTTGGAGCAGAGAAAAGACAGGCCAGAGAAGTGCTTAGTCTGGGTGTGACTGCTAAAAGGATGGGGAGTGGATAGGAGGTCATCTAGTAGCTTCCAATCAATTATTCTTGCTAATCTTAGCTGTTTCTAATTGCTGAAGGAGTAGAAGTATTTTATTTCTCACTGCTCTACGTCACTGCTGTGTTGCTTGCTCATCTAAGAGTCTGGATTATTTCACTAATTTAAGACCATCAGTGGAGTAGCTACAGCATTCTAAGCACATATTACAAAATTACCCATGTCTGGAACATAGCCATTGACCATTCCCTTATTTCCCCTCTTCCCCTTGCTTCTTCAATGGCTCTCATTACTGAACTAAGAGAACATAGTGCAGATGATGTCTTTTCAGGCCTCTCTTTGTAGGACGTTGAAAAGTGGGTAAGTGCTTGTTTTCATGAGTCCCCTACAGCACATACCCTGATGCCTTGCTGTTGCCATGTAGGAAAGAGCAAACAGGACTAAAGTGAGCATCCATTCTATTTCCTTAACTCACATGTCACTCTGTAAGAGGAGGAGATTGGTCTTTCAACTCACTCCTCTCCCTTTGGATTAGAGGGATAAGGGGGGAATACCAAACTCCCCCCAATGCCTTCTTTTATAGAGGTCTGAAACTGGACTTTGGGGCTCACTCCATCCTGCATCTACTACTTTCCCTGGTTTCAACTTCAAGGAAACAAGATGTCCCAGTGCCAGACATCTCCCTCTCCTCCCTTCTTTTGTGTCTCTCGCATTACACTGGAAGTTTCTTGAGGACAAGGATTGTATTTCTTTTTATTAATTGTATCATCAGTGCTTAGGGACAATGCCTGGCTTGTAGTAGGTAATTAATAAATGCTTATAGGTTAAGATTGGATTGGAAATTCAACACAAACATGAATTAAACCCTTATAATCGATAAATCACTATCCTGCATGCCGGTAATACAAAGACAAAAATGGAAACACTCCACGCTTGCCTTACATTCATTTTCTAGAAGAACACAACCTCCCTGCAGGACAATCATATCATTCAAAAAATATTCATCTGGAAGGCTACACTAGAGGGAAAGAGGATCATTCCTTTTATGTTGGTAAACAAGCAAAAAAGAACTAACTCCATCCTTTAGAACCAGCCCTAAACATCTAGTCCTTGCCCTACAAACAGCCATGACTGATCTGTTAGACAACTTCCATGACCCTAAGTAGGATGAGAGTGGAATTGGTAACTAGGAAGGAAACCTCTATATATACACATGTTAATATATATGTGGACACAGATATATTGATGCTCATATGGATGCCATGGAACAGATGAATGGATGGATGAAGTCCCTTGTGATGGATTCAAGCTTACATCACTCACAATAAATCTCAAGTCATTCTACATTAACAATTTGTGATTCCAAATGATTTTGCATCAGCCTTCCTGTGAAGACTGTTATGTGTGTTAGATAAAAGGTGGTGCCCTTTCTTGTAGTTCTTTCATCTAAGCCCAAAGACTGACTCTATCTATCAGGTCCCACATGATAGATTTCGCATCTTCCATATAAGTTCTATATTTTACTTTTGCTCATATCATTATTTATCTCTACAAAGGGTTATTTACAAACTTTCTCCCCCAACTACACACCCTACCTGTTGAACTTGTCATGCTTTAAAGCCCAAACTAATGCTGCCTCTTCCAAGAAGCATGCCGTGAAGTCATTACCAATTCCTTGGCCGATGGTGACCCCTTCACCTAGAACTCATATAGTCTTTGTACCGTTTTGATGTATTTATCACATCCTTTTAAACAATTACAGTTATCTTTATAATAGTTAATATTCTGCTTTCTTCCTTCCCCTACTGAATTGTAATCTCCTTGAAGGCAGAGATCGCGTCTTATCAAAAGTTTAATATCCCCAGTGCCTAGCATATTGTTTTGCATATAGTATGCAAATATAGTATAAACATTTATACATATAGTATAAACATTTGCTAAATTGAATGGTACTGGTTTCTATTGTCTTATCCTCCTGTTTGATTATAAGCACTTCCTAGGGCAAGATGTGTTCCTTTCTTCGTTTTTGGTCCTAATGTGTAGCACACAGTTTTGAGTCAGTATTGAGTGGATGTTTGTGAAATTGATTTGAAGCCCCGAGAGGTGTCTTTCGTTCTGTCCTCCTCTGCATTAATCAGCCAGATCTTTATTTGAATTTGCCTGGTCTTGATCAGTGTACTTTTAAAAACATAGTGGAAGGGCTAAGGTTCTGAGTGGAGTGCTTTTTTATTGTTAAAAATTTATTCTTTATTTTTTAGTTTTCAGCATTCACTTCCATAATATTTTGAGTTTTAAGTATTCTCCCTCTCCCCTTCTCTTTTGGTGTGCAATCTGATATATACATTCATATTAAATATATTTTCACATCAGTCACGTTGTAAATAAAAAATAGAACAAATAAGAAGAAATGAGAAAAAAAGAAACAAAACAAACATCAACAACAAAACCAAAAAAGTCCTTTAGACTCTATAGTTCTTTCTCTGGATGTGGACAGCATTTTCCATCATGAGTCTTTTGGAGTTGTCTTAGATCCTTGCGTTGTTGAGAAGAGCCAAGTCTATGAAAGCCAGTCATCACACAATGCTGCTGTTATTGCGTACATACAGTGTTTTCCTGATTCTTCCCACTTCACTCAGCATCAGTTCAAATAAATCTTTCCAGGTTTTTCTGAAATCTGCCAGCTCATCATTTCTTATAATGCAATAGCATTTTATTACCATATACCAAAACTTGTTCATCCATTCCCCAGTTGATGTGCATCCCCTCAATTTCCAATTCTTGGCCACCACAAAAAGAGTTGCTATAAATGTCTTTGTATATGTTTGTCCTTTTCCCACTTTTATGATCTTTTGGGGATACAGACCTAGAAGTGATATTGCTAGGTCAAAAAGTATGCACAATTTTTTAGCCCTTTGGGTGTAGTTCCAAAATATCCTCCAGAGTGATTGGATCAGTTCACAGCTCCACCAACAATGCATTAGTGTTCCAATTTTCCCATATCTTCTCCAACATTTATCCTTTTCCTGTTTTGTCATGTTAGCCAGTTTGGTAGGTGTTTATGGTACCTCAGAGTTGTTTTGATTTGCATTTCTCTAATCAATAGTGACAGAGCATTTTTTCATATGACTATAGATAACTTTAATTTCTTCCTTTGAAAACTGCCTGTTCATATCCTTTGACCATTTATCAATTGGGGGATGACTTATATTCTTATAAATTTGACTCAGTTCTCAAAATATTTCAGGAATGAGACCTTTATCAGAGATGCTGCTTGTAAAAATTGTTTCCCAGCTTTCTGTTTCCCTTCTAATCTTGGTTGCATTGGCTTTGTGTGAAAACTTTTCTATTTAATGTAACCCAAATAATCCATTTTGCATTTTTAATGTTCTTTATCTTTTGTGGAGAAGAAAATTTAAAGAGATGCCATGAACAAAACTTAAGGGAAAGAACTTTGTATTCATTTTAGGAAAAGCTAACTTGTGATGACTTCTGTCTTCAAGTGTAGGAAGAGCTTTGTAGGAAGGATGAGCTAAAAGTAATCTTTGGTTTGTTTGTATTTAGCGCAGTGCTTGGTACTTAAATGCTTGATAAATGTTTTGGCATTCATCATATTCATTTATTCATCCTGTAAATAATACATTATATCCAACTGTTTAGTCAACCACTTGGAGTAGGGCTAGTTTTCTGTCTCCCTTGTTGAAATCTTATCCATCTTTGAACATTCAAGTCAGATGACTCCTCATTCTCTCAGTCCCATGAAGACTTCCCTTAAACGACCTTTCTTCCCCTGAAATGATATAACTTCTTGTTTTTTCCTAACCTACAGTACTTATGATATTCTCCTTTCGGATTCTACTTATTTTCATACTTCTCTTCCCTCTACTGATATATTGTCAACTCATTGAGAGCAGAGACTATATTTCATTTATCTCAGTATCCCTTAAGAGATTACCATATAAGTTCTTAGTAAATGTTGAATTTCAAAAATATTCAAAATGAGCAATATAGTTGCATTAGTTTTGACATACTTGCTTTTCTTTACCTATTTCAATCTAAAATGCTTATGTTCTTGGAGTGTTGAGCCTCATAATTGGTTTTGAAGTGATTGATAAGACTGTAAAAAAATGAATACTAAATTCCCCCCAGTGCATGAATTGTTCTTGTTGGATTACAGGAAGCAAGAAACACTGCATGCCAACTTTGCTATGGGAAGGCAGCTTAGTGACCATCTTCAGAACAGGACAAAAGCAATAAAGCACCATTATGCTTAACATGGATGATTTTGTACTGAGTTTTCTTCATCGTATTGATGAGGTGGTGATAGGGAACCCAGCAGGTGGGGAAGCATCTGGAGCTTCATTATCCTCACATCTATAAGTCAGTGTAGCATTTTCTCCCCTCTGGCTTAATACAGAGTCTGTACAAAAGACTCATTTTATGCTCTTTGATGGTCTTTGATCAAGGTGAAATGCCCTTAGCCCTCAAAGATAAAAATAACTTGAAATAACTCTAATATATTATTCATACCAATAAGAAGAAGAAGAAACAGAGGAAAATGGCAATTGTGGGATGCAACATATCCATAAGGGAGTTTCAGCACACACTGTGCTTGATGTACACCCAGACTACTCTGACCCTGAATATTGTCTCTAAAAGGGTGAGATGGACCCAGATGATGGCTAAGGTTTCTTCCATCAAAGGCAGTTTTTGATGTTATGGCTTTCCACAACTTTTCATTTCTCATCTGGCTGTACTACTTTGGGACTTCTCTGATTTGTCCATAATGTACTCATGCTAAGTACCTTCCTCCATCCCAGCCCACCCCTCTTTTTAGCTCCATTTATTTTTGTATGTTGTCTTCCCCCATTAGACTGTAAGCTCCTTAAGCACAGGGAATGTCTTCTTTCCTCCCTCCCTCCCTCCCTTCCTTCCTTCCTCCCTCCCTCCCTTCCTTCCTTCCTTCCTTCCTCCCTCCCTCCCTCCCTCCCTTCCTTCCTTCCTTCCTTCCTTCCTTCCTTCCTTCCCTCCTTCCTTCCTTCCTTCCTTCCTTCCTTCCTTCCTTCCTTCCTCCCTTCCTCCCTTCCTTCCTTCCTTCCTCCCTTCCTCCCTTCCTTCCTCCCTCCCTCCCTCCCTCCCTTCCTTCCTTCCTCCCTCCCTCCCTCCCTTCCTTCCTTCCTCCCTCCCTCCCTCCCTTCCTTCCTTCCTTCCTTCCTCCCTCCCTCCCTCCCTTCCTTCCTTCCTTCCTTCCTTCCTTCCTTCCTTCCTTCCTTCCTTCCTTCCTTCCTTCCTTCCTTCCTTTCTTTCTTTCTTTCTTTCTTTCTTTCCTTCTTTCCTTCTTTCTTTCCTTCTTTCTTTTCTTCTTTCTTTCCTTCTTTTCTTTCTTTTGTGTTTGCATCCCCAATTCCCCCAGCACAAAATAGGTGCTTAATACATGTTTATTGCCTGATGATTCTACCATCAGTTTCAGTATGGGAGCGTTTTTGTTCTTAGTGATTCATAGGTAGAACTTTCCACTCTCACTAGATTTCAAGTTCTCAGAGGGCCAGAAAAAAACCCTTAAAATGTAGAAAGCACAATGGTACAGAAGAAAAAGTATTTGATATGGAGTTAGTAGACAATGGTTCAAATATTAGCTCAGTTTCCTCTTTTGTAAAAGGGAAGGGGATAGACTAGATGACCTCTAAGATTCTTATAGCTCTAAATCTATGCTTTCACATAGTATTTGGTACACAATTATAACAGCTATTTTACAAAAAATGTTTACATTTTAAAAACTGTTTTATGTAACTCTTTGATGGCAGGGACTGTCTTTGGTCTCTTTATATCCTCAGCACTTAGCACAGTGCCTGGCATTTAGTAGCTGCTGAATAAGTCAGTCAACTACCACTTATCAAACACCTACTATGTACTAGACACTGTAGTATTTCATTTGATGTTCACAAAAACCTTGTGAGCTGAGCATTTATATATAATATATTTGAAATATTTCAAATGAAACATAGGGAAAAAGTATTATTCTTGATTGAATAGTTGCCTTGTGAATTGTAAATCACTTTGAAAATTAGATATTTTTTTGTGTTGATGTTGGTGGTGGTATTTCTCTTTTGGAGAAAAAAAAACTTTGGGATGATCTGAAACTTTCTTGATAATTCTAAGTTTTTTTTTCTTCTGCCCTCTTGTTTCCAATGAAAAGCAGTGTCTGGAAGACTGACCTTGGAACTAGGAAGATCTTGTTTCAAGTCCTGCTTCTGACACTAGCCGTTTCACCTTGGACGAGTCATCTAACCTCTTATTGCCCAAGGATGGTAGCTGCCTAAGACTATGTGCTATGGATACATTTTTCACTGGCATCACTATTCCCTACACTGATGAAAACACAGTTCCCTAATAAATTCCCTGTGGCACATATTTTTGTTGAAACATTTTGCTTGAGTTGCTTCATTTTGCTATTACAAAATAAACAAAAAAGAAAAATAATTGGTTACACTACAAGATAGAACATTGTCCTTGTATAGATGCAAAATAAATTCTATCTGGAAGAACTTTATGTTTCAAGGTCTTATAACTAGCAACCTAAATGAACCTATTCTCTTAAAAAACAAAAAGTCTTAGTGGACTTATACCCAATTGTGTCCTTACCATCTTGAATATATGATTAATTTCATCAGGAACAAGAATATTTATTCCTTTGAAGTCTCTAAATTGCTGATGTATTTCTATGAAATCAGAGACTGGGAAAAGGAAGGTGTTGGGGCTAAAAATGTGAACTGAGCCTGACAGCTCTATAAGCCTGTTAAATGACATCTTGGAGCCCTGTAGAGAAATAGTGGAACTTGTTCAGGAAAAGTCTCTAAAAATGAAGTTAGTCATTTGAGTTTCCCTAGTGCCTTTTCAAATCATTTTACATTATTAATTAAAAAGATTTACTCTCTATGTCTTAAGAGAAAAATCTAACAGTACAATACACATAATAGATTATAAAGACATATTATGTAAACATTACTAGTATTTTCACTATTTTAGGCATCATATTTGAGTAAAGAGTGATTCTTCTTGCAAGTTAAAGGTCATTTTCCTTTTATGAACTATGGTTTCCTTTGCAGGCAGAAAAACAAAACACTTAACCCTTTGTTCAACATTCATTTGTTCACTGATTCATTCACCATTTATTGACCATCTGTTACATATAATAAGTCAGCATGGATTAAATAAAATTTAAACTTCATTTTTCTGGCATTCAGTGATCATAGTTATAACTAGAAATATTGCTAAATACCAAGTCTGAAGAGATCTGAGTTTGAATTCTGCCTCTGTCATTTATTAGCTATGTAATCATAGGAAATACTTTGTTTGAGCCTCAGTTTCATCTGAAAAATGCTGAAAATAATAGCTGTATTTTTGGACAGAGTACTCATATGGATGAAATCACCAATCCATTTGATTATCTATAGTATCGTGTATTTGACAATGGTATTGGTACTGTTTACTTAATAGGTTTTTATAAAATCTATTATATGGCAGCTAGGTGGTACGGTGGATAGAGTGCAGGGTCTAGAGTCAGAGAGACTTGAATTCAAATCCACTCTCAGACACTTAATAGCTACTTGCCCTGGATGAGTCATTTATCTTTCAGTAGCCTTAATGTCCTCATCTGTAAAATGAAGATGAAAAATAGCACCTACTTTCAAGGGTTGAAGTGAGGATCAAATGAGAGAATGTTTAGAAAGTGCTTACCATAGTGGCTGGCACATTGCAGATGCTTAATAAATGCTTGTTCCCTCCTCTCTCTGTCATATAAATTATACAGTTATATTTTTTTCTTAAGACAGAGAAATTAACCTTTTAAGATTAATAATATTAAGCTATTTGATGAGACGTGTGTGTGTGTGTATGTGTGGTATGCATGTGTGTATATGGGCAGCTAGTGGCACAGTGGATATAGTACTGGGGCTGTAAAGAGAAAGGCCTGAGTTCAAATGTGACCTCAGATACTTACTAGTTGTGTGACCCTGGGCAAGTCATTTAATCCTCTTTGCTTCAGTTCCTCATCTGTTAAGTGAACAGGAGAAGGAAATAGTAAACCACTCCAGTATCTTTGCCAAAAAAAGTTCCCCAAATGGGGTCACAAAGGGTCAGACATGAGAAAAAAATGACTCAACTCTTGTGTATATGTTTATCAGACCTGTGATTTTATTACTATATTTCCTAAGACAAACTTCTACAAGTGCAAAGAAGCACCAGCTCTGCAATTTATAGTCTTCTAGTTGCCTGAGGTCACTGAGAAGTTAAATAAATAACTCATGGCCACATAGCAAGTATATGTCAGCAGTGGGAATTGAACTACAGTCTTCATTCAGGGACAGCTCTCTAACTCCAATGCAAGACTACTATATAAGTGTCACACTCTCTGGTGCACCCTCCCTTTCCCCTACTCCAGTTTTATTTCGCACTGAATCCTTGCCTAAACTCTGTAGTCTAGACAAATGCTTCTTTACTGACCACTACATATGCCCTATGCTCTCTCTTTTCAATGGCTTTGCTCATGCCCTTTGACATTCTTCCCACTTTCTCTCTCATTTTTTAAAATTTATTCATTCCCTAAAGTTCAATTTCAATATCATTTTCTTCATGAAGCTTTCTTTTATTCCTCTAGTTGGTGATGATCTTTATCCCCTCATACCACACATAGCATTTTGTGTACTTGTATCATTTATTATTTTGTGTCATATCTACTTGTATATGTAATCTATTACACCACTCAACTGCAAGGGTCACATCCTGTTTCATTTTTTAAATCCCCACCAGTCCCTAGAATAGTGCTTTGGACATGACTGGCCTTTAACAAATATTTGTTGTATGAAAAATTGAAATTCAAGGTCACTTAAAGGGCAGTGGAGCAGTAGACATCTCCCCAGATAGAATATAAAATTCTTGAGATTTGGGATTATTTTATTTTTTTCTTTGTATACTGAGAGGCAGGATGAGAGTGGATGACAACCAGCCTCAGAGTCACGAAGACCTGGCTTTATGATTATGGGTAGATCTCTTACAAGTTCACTGCCCTAGGCAAATCTTTAACACCATCAGTTGTGGAAAAGGTATCAGCATGCATAGATAGGATAATTTTCCTGGCCTAGGCTATGCCAATGAAATTTCTTATGTAATCCCAAACTCTATCCCTTTATATTCCTAGTCTTAACAGAGTGATAGGCATATAATGGGTACTATCAATAAATTGAGCATTAATAATAACTAATTTTATCATGATTGATCATTTTAGTAGAAATAAATTAAACATTAATGGATAAATGCTAATTAAGCTTTTATTAAAATGCTTTTTATTTGATGATGGATATGAATAGGTTATATGAATAGTGAATTACAAAGGAGAAACAGAGTCAAAGACTGTATCAAGAAAATGTATGAATGGAAAAAAAGGGCTGATCAACTGATACTTGTGACAGATAACTAAAGGACACATACCTCAAGGTATCAAGAGAAAAGAATGTGAAGGTGCCTAGAACATTGGGTGGACTTCCCATGACAAATTTGTTGGAGCAAATGAAGAAGAGTCGGAATGGGAAGTCATGGAAATAATGTAATCCATGTTGTTGGAGGGAGGGCCCACATGGAGGACATGGCAGATCCATTGGAATATTGGAGTATTTATAGAATAAATGCACACATGCATGGATGAATGAATGAATACAAAGTTGAAAAAGGCATGATTCTTTTCAACAAAGAACTCAACTTCTTGACAAAGTAACAATGAAACTTTCCTTTCTATATCTTGATTAAGAGAAGAAATATGCTGCTTTGGATTAATTGGGAATTAGAAAGTACCAAGAGGTAGGACTGGATGACTGCTTATTTTCTTTATAGATCTGATCTGTAGATTTAAGACAGAACTTAAGATAAAACTAATGGAAAGAATTTCTCTCTTCTCCCTGTGGATACCATAATCAACATGAATTAACCATATTTAACTTGGATGAGTCTACATTCAAAACATTCACTCTACTTCCCAAATATTTAAAATAAATATAACTTGGCTATTGTATTGTGATATACATAAAAAGAGAGCTAGACAGAGCAGGAAGACTTAATTTATATCTAAGTGAATAATGCCATTTCCAGTGGATAAAAATTTTACCACCTCTTCCAGGAAATCTTTCTCTACCATTTCTTCTATTTTGGGCGTAGCCTGGATTTGTTGAAAAACATTTTGTGATTCACCAGTTTAAATTGGGAAAGATTTGGGAAATGGAAAGGACTTCCTTGAATGTCTCACATATCTACTTTTGACTTGGGCGGAGTCTTGGCTGATCTCATTGAATAAAGGCAGAAGCTGCTCAATACTACACAGGGTACATATTATCAACATGTGCTATGCTTCTTTGCCTAATGTTCTTGTTGAGTTGTTTCTTCTGGTTTTTTGGTAATTGTCAATCTTCAGTCTCTCCAGATTCACTGTATTAAAGTTGTTTTCCTTATCACATATCCTTAACACATAAAGTTGGGCTCATTGTCATGTTTAATCAACAGCAGATGGAAAGGGTAGGTAGTACTTAGGTAGGGAAAGTTACAGGGCAGATGACAAAGCCTTGGGGATAATAGAAGGGCAAATGGTCTCCAACCAAAAGGATTATGAGTCCCAGAGTCTGGGAAGAATGTGGCTCTGGGATACTTCCAGTAAATGTGGGAATGTGGCAGTAGAAGCTTTTTGATACTGAGCATCCTGTCTCTAGTGGGAATTGGGCCTAGAGCAATGAGGATTGGTTTGGGAAGGGAAAGATATATGTTTCTCCTCCATTAGCATTGATCCTTTTTTTTTTAAGCCAAAGGAAGTTTGGCTGAGGCAGAGGAGAAATCCCCTACTGGATGTACTAGTGGGTGCTCTTGGTCAATGGACCAAAGTTTGTGTTATGTCTTTAACAATGAATTCCTGTTAAATCCCTAAAAACAGAGGTACAAGTTCTGTGATCTTTGTTGTCTGGCTAGCATGACAAAAGATGCTTGAGATTTATTAAGAACTTAAAATGGACTTTCATTCCTGGTTCTTCATGGTCTCATGATAGGGTAGGATGGCACCTGCCTTGGCTGCCACCAACAAAGACTTTAAAGTTCATTAAAAAAAATCCTTAACTACATACTTGTTTTGAATATAAGATAAATGTCTTTGCTATAAGGGTAAGAACTCTTAGTATAGGGAATATATATAGTTCCATATCC
Organism: Bettongia penicillata ogilbyi; assembly: GCA_023548195.1. Lineage (NCBI taxonomy): Eukaryota > Metazoa > Chordata > Mammalia > Diprotodontia > Potoroidae > Bettongia > Bettongia penicillata. The sequence continues at coordinate 1,319,234 of JAJHZJ010000136.1, read as the reverse complement.
AGAGGTAAATGGAATATCAGCTGGCTACATTTAGAAGATAAAGTAATTATGAGTTATGGATCTAGTACCCTTCCCCTCTGCCCCTACTCCCATAGTTCAGGACATCAATCACAGTGCCTCAGAGAGGATGTTGTGATCTGTTCAGTTTATTTAGAGCACTGATTTATGGAAACCCTAGCTATATAGTTAGTAGGGACCTTAAGAAAAATCTACTCTAATCTTTTCATTTTATTAGATGAGGAAACTGAAACTCACAGAAATTAAATGATTTCTTCAAGGACACACCGGTAGTAAGTGGCAGGACCAGGATTTGATCCCATATCCTCAAATTCTTGCTATACTCCCTTGGTCACCCTCCCAGGAATGTCATTCAATTGAATTAAGCGAGTATTTATTGATCACCCTCCTGAGCCTAGCTAGGTAATAAAAAGAATACAAAAGAAGTTTGTGGTGTTGTCTCTGACTATAAGGTTTTTACCATTTACTTGATGAGACAGAATTTATATCCATGAAACCATTAGTTTGATAATCCAGAGATCATTCTCTGACATTGGGTAAGCTTAGGAAATAACCAGGATTTCCCCTAATATGATATAGAGCCTAGAAAATACTTCAAAATAAAAAAAAAATTAGCATGTAACATTAGCAACTGGCCTTGTCTCTACTGCTGCCCTGGGGATCAAGGAGGGCATCTTGGAAGAGGCACCCTTTACTAGCAAGGTTAATGATTATTTTTTAACTGAGTGCTACCATATGCAGTACAGATAATAAATGCTAATTCATGTCCAGAAACAGAGAGATCTGTATGAGCCAGCATAGTTAGGAAAGGCTTCATCAAAGGGGCAGAACTTGAGATGAATCTCAAAGGATGAACATGGTTTAGTTAGACTTCGGTTAAGGGGAAAGACATTTCAGCAAAAAATATGAGCATATGAGCAAAAGCACAGAAGAGGAATGGAAAATGATGAAATACCAATAATAACCACAATGAGATATGCATAGCATTTTGCATTTTTTACATTACCTTCCAGATGAAACAACTTGAACCTGAGAGAGGTTAAGTGCTTTGCCCATGTCACATAGCTAGTAAATATCAGTCAAACTTTGAAGACAAATCTTTCTGACGCCAAGTCCAGTACTCTTTACCTTTCACCACTGAGTGAGGACCCTTTCAAAGACTTTGCCTTCATTGTACTGGAAAAATAGAGAACATTTTCCAGGAGCTCTCCTCCGCCTCCTCTATATCTCAAAACTACTTGATATCACTTCTCACTGAATCAAGTCCTTTTCTCTAGTCTCTGTTAATGAGATAATCTTTTTATTTTATTTTATTTTTTATCAAAGCAAACCCTTCTACTAATCTTCTCTGGAAAAATTTCCCAGTGTATGTTATTTTTCTCTGTCTGTCTGTCTGTCTGTCTGTCTGTCTGTCTCTCTCTCTCTGACTCTCTCTCTCTGTCTCTCTCTCTGTCTGTGTCTGTCTCTCTCGTCTGTCTGTCTCTCTCCTTTAATCTCTACAATATGACCAAATCTCTCTCACACTTAAAAAAAGGTGACCTTGGGAAAAGTTATCTGTATCTGTTGTCTCTGACCTCATCACTCAACTGAAACCACTCTTGCTAAAGTTACCTATGTTACAATACTGACAAATCTGAAGCCTTTTCTCAGTCTTCATCTTTCACAAATTCTCCTTTACATTTGACACTGTTGACTCTTCTCTCCTGGATACTCTTTCTTCTCTGGGTTTTAATGGCACTCCTGTCTCTTGGTTCTCCTAACTGCTGGACTGATCCTTCACAGTCTCTTTTGTTGGCTCATCATTCACAAGACACTCCCTAAACTATGGGGTGTCCTCTGAGGATTTGGGCTGGGTCTTCTCTCTTCTCTCCATACTTGCCCAGGGACATTGTTAGCTCCCATGAGTTTAATTTTCATCTTTTTACAGATAATCTCCATATCTTTATATCCAGCCTGATTTTTCTACATCAGCAAGTGCTTAATAGACATTTCAAGCTAGATGTATCAGATGTGACTCAAATTCAATATGTTCAAAGAAGAGCTCTTTATCTTTTTTTTTTTTTCAGAAGTCAGTTGACTTATTTCTGTCAAGGCTACCATCATCTCACTAGTCACTAAATTTCACAACTTTGGTGCCATCTTACCCTTACTCCTTACCCTCTTACCTCATACATCCAATCAATTGTCAAATTTTAATCCTATATCCATAACATCTCTCACATTCATTCCCTTTTCTCTGTGGTATTTGACATTGTTACCTATCCTCTACTTGCATATCCTCTCCTCTCCGGGGTTGCTTTTTCATGCTGGAGAGGCAAGGTGACTTTTACCCAGCTATTGTTTCACCCTTCAAACATCATGCCAAAGGGAAGCTAAGTCATTCAGTTCAAAACTTATAGAATCATACGCTTAGGGTTGGCCGAGACCTAGGATGTTATCTGCTCTAAACCCCTCATTTTACAGATGAAAAAGCTGAAAATTAAGGGACCTATCCTGGATCACATAGGTAGTAAGAGGAAGCACCCAGAATTGAACCTCGATCCTCTGATTCCAAAATTAGTGCCTTTTCTACTCCTACTAGGATTTGGGATCTGATGCTTCTTCACCTTAGTGATCTTCTGACAGGAGCATGCTCCTTCCCTCTCCCCTTCAACTTCTTTCTTTGGAAACTGTAATCCAATCAACACCACAATTGCTTCTAGAAAGGGCATGCCACTAGACTTCCCTATTTTCCCACTCATATCTCTAACATTTCCCAGAAAAAAAAATATCCTTCTTCCTTATACTTGTTGTATCATCTTATTGGAACATAAGTTCCTGAAGAGCAGGGAATATATCTCTTTCATATTGGTCCCTCTAGCAGGTAACATGATATAAGTGCTTAATTAATGCTTTTCCCCTGCATTCATTGGTTCATTGAAATGATGTGGTCCTCCTCCTTGTTCAGTCCATCGCCATTTTTCACATGGATTATATTGCAGCACCCTCCTCATTGGTCTCCTTGATTCAAGGCTCATTTTACTTCAATCATTCTTCTTAAAGTGTAAACCTAATCATTTCACTCCCCTATTCAATGAACTCCAATGACTCGCTATTGTCTTTAGGATCAAATACAAATTCCATTGGCTGACTGACATTACAATCTGGCTACAGCCTTTCTACTTCATCTTTAACATCACTCCCGTCCTGTATTCTGCTGAATGCTATGGTTCAGCCAGACTTGCCTTGTCATTCTTCACATAGAATATTCCATCTCCTGATCCTGAGCTCTTGTGCTAAAGGCATAGGGGCTGCCCCCATTCTGTAATGCACTGCCTCTTAACCTCTACCCATAACCAGTTAATCCTTAACAAGCAACTCTAGATATCAATGTAGCTAAATAATGATTTCTCAAAACCTTAAGCCTACTGCACTCTGAACCTGAGATGCCAATGGTGCCCTGCCTAAGGGCTCTTATGGACCCTCCTGGCTTTAGAGTGATTATCAATAGTAACTACTGCCATATCCCTCCCAGCCTGATGTTTTTTTTATCTTGGCCTCATTAAAGGGGCCATGCCCTGGCTACTTCTTAAACAGGCCTATTCAAGGAATGGGCATTACCTCACCCTAAGTTAGTACCTGCAAAGACCTTGGCCTGAAGGGCCCAAGGTCTCCCAGTGCATCCTGGGTCATCTCTAGTCATCCTGATGAATATCTGGTTACTAGATTCAAATGATATGTAGTATGGTACATTGGAAAGGACATTGATTTTGGAAGTAGAAGACCTGAATTTGAAAACTGACTCTCTGCTACTTTACATCTGTATGACCCTGGGTAAGTCATCTTACCTCTCTGGGCCTCAATTTTCTTATCTGTAAAATTAGGAATTGGACCAGTTGACCTCTAATGTCTCTTTGAGAGCTAAATCTATGATATTATCTTGTTAATACATATTCTAATGATTATAGATCTCTGGATAGAAAATTCTTGATAGCCTACGTGTCCAATGTAAAGCATAAGTGGGGAATGGTTTTCTCATTTGTAAAACAGGAATAATAATTACTGTCCAACTTGCCTTAGGGTCACTGGGAAGGTCAAATGAGATAATGTATGGAAAGAATTTTGCACCCTAGCAAGCTGTACCTAGAGGTCAGCTATTATTCACTCAAGTCCCACCTCCTTCAGGAGGCCTTTCTCAGTCTCCCCCAGCTTGGAACACATTTTCCTTTAATGGAATGTAGCTATATTCCCTCTTTTTTGTATTTATCACTTAAGTGTATGTTGTTTCTTGAAAGCAGGGACTGCTTCTGCTTTGTTCTTCAGATCAACATTACTTAGCATGGTCCAAGGCACACAGTAAACAACTGATAAATGATTAGTTTAAAATTCAAAGATTATGATTCATAAATGGCCTAGTTTCTGATCCAGGTAAAGCTTAGATCAGGTGGCCAATGAGGTCATTGCCAAGTAAAGATTGTCTCCATTGTCCTAGCTATTAGAATTCTGAACAGGATAGAGTTAAATAATTTGCTAATTATTCTTACTCAGCCTAGACTTTAGGTCCATGATTAATTTTTAAAAATCCAGCAATGTAATATCTCAGGTATAATTTAATCAGTGCTAGATGATGGACTTAGCCTAAAATAATTTAGCAGCTGGAACAGACTTTATGAAGTGTGCTGCATGGGATTATTAAATATCCAGAGATTCCATATTCAAAAATTACTGCAATTTTCACTTAAAAAGAGAAAAAAATTATTACTAGTGATTGTTATCATGATCCTTGAGTTTTTTGAGAAATGACAGCAAAGGAGAAACTGAAGAAAATAGTTTCAGTCAGATGTTTGGAGTCAGCTTCTAGTTAATTCCAATATGGGTGAACATAATTCCAGGATTTCTGGGTGATCTGCCATGTTGATATGGCTGCACAAATATCACCCCTATTATTGTAGCCTACATCCTTTTTCCTGCCTTAGTTACACCAGCTATAAAATTAAAATTTGCTCTAAAAACTAGATGTTTCATGTAATCTAGCCTTCCTTGGGTAAGTAAATTACCTGAAACAATGAGAATAAAAATGAGTTCCAGCTGTGGGCCTGCATACTCATTTCTATTGTATATATATATATATATATATATGTATATATATATATATACATATATATATATATATATAATTTAAAAGTTGGAACAAAGAGAAATGTTAGATCAATCAGAAACTATTTCTGAAAGATTTTTTTGAATGTTAATGGGAGCTCATGAGCTCAGGGATGCATTGCTGTCTGGGCTACACTCATAGTTTCTGACCTCAAAAAGAAATGAATATTTACCTCTGGTTCTTTGTATAATCTTTATCCAGTTATCCTGAAACTAAGCTAGCAGCCTCATTTTTTTGGAAATTCATCTATTAAGTAGTCTATTGTTTGAAACCTTCCATAGCAAGAAGATACAAGAAGAGATCTACCATAATTAAGCACCATGGGGCAGCAGGAACAACTAGAAAAGGGATGGAGTACACTTGGGAAATCAGACAGAGATACTTGAGGGGTTTTGCTTTTCTGTAGAAGTTCTATTGTATCTAAATGAAGATGAATTTTAAAATTGTTTTCTAAAATGAGTTTTTCTTCCTTAGAAATTGTAACTTTATGAATTTATTAATTAACAATAATATTTGCCACTTGTATAGCACCCCTTTGTCTGACGAGCTCAGTGTTTAATTAATTCTTATCATACCCTTAGGGAGGATGGAAACTGACAATGTTCTTCTTATTTGCTGCAGGGTTTTGGAAAGTGAGAAAGAACCCTACAAACAGGAATTTGCTCTGATGGAAAAGAAAAAGCGAATGTAGTTTAATCATGTGGCAATAAAATTTAAAAAAAAAATCTATTGGGTTTCTATAGCTGAGCATCCAGGTGATACAGTGGATAGTGTACCAATCTGAAGTCAGGATAAGAATGATCTGAGTTCAAATCCTTCCTCAGACACTTACTAACTGTGCTATCCTGGCCAAGTCATTTAACCCTGTCTGCCTCAGTTTCTTAATCTATATAATGAGTGTAATAATAGTACCTACTCCCCAGGGTTGCTGTATTTGTAAAGTATTTGGCAAATCTTAAGTGCTTTTATAAATGCTAGCTCTGCTAGTTGCTCCTCATTACAGCCCATGTTTCTCTTGATTTCCTCTGAATCATTCCACATTTACTTATTATAGGATTACTATGTATAAAATGTATACAAAACTCAGAATATATGGTCCCTGTTCTCAACCTACTGGAAAGAGTCCTGGCTTTGCAAGCTGAGACTACTGAACTTATGTTCCAGCCCCGCCATGTACCAGCTATATGACTGAATAAAGCACTTGGCTTCCTGGGGAGGACCTCAGTTCCCTTATCTTAAAAAAGAGATTATTAGATTAGATCATCCGTAAGTTTCCTTCTAGCTCTGATGTTTCTTTCTGTGATCCTATTTGGGGAGAAGAGGTTCAGATACCTGGAAAGGCGGCTAAAAATGCCAGAGAGGTAACAGTGAAGGCCCAATGAATGCTATGGAAAGAAAATATTCCCTTTTCAAGGATCATCAGGGAAGCCTTTACAGAAATGGAGAGAATTAAGTGAGAACATTGTGGATGGTAAGATGAATAAAAATTCACATTTACATGGAACTTTAAGGTTTACTAAACACTATACTGACAAAAGTTCTGGGATGCAAGTGGTATATGCATTATTACCCTTTTTTCCAGCTCTATAAATTTAAAGGATTTACTAATATGGCAACTAAGTTGTATAGTGGATACAGGACTGAGCCTGGCATCGGTAGGAAGAGTTCAAATCCAGCATCAGACACTGACTGGTTGTGTGACCCTGGACAAGTCACTTAACCTTATCTGCCTCAGTTTCCTCATCTGTAAAATGAGCAAGAGAAGGAAATGACAAACCACTCCAGTATCTCTGCCAAGAAAACCCCAAAATGAGGTCATGAAGAGTTGGACAGAACCAAAATGACTGAATGATGGCAAATGGTAACACAACACAGAAGAATCATTAGGTTTGGAGGAATGATTTGAACCCAGGTTTGCTTGATGCCAGATTACTCTATGTACTACCTGATGCTATCTCTTTGATAGTAAGGAGAGGAGAGAACATACTGAGAGGAAAAGCATGAGCAAAATCCTAGAGGTAAGAAAGCACAAAGTTTATTCAGGTGACAGTGAAGAGACCAGTCTGAATGGAGCAGAAGTCTTCTGAAAGAGAAGGGTAGTGAGGTGGCTCATGTGGCACACCGTTACACTCTTAACCTAAGCATTGTGGCAGTGGGCAGAACCCTAGATCTGGAATGGAGAGAACAAGATTTCAAATCTCATATCTGCCGTTTATAGCCTGTGCTGCGGGGAACAATCTCTTACATTCTCTGTGCCTCAGTTTCCTCTTCTGTATAGTCATCATGCAATACTTTACTAACTGAAGTCAGAAAAGTGATTTGCAAATCTCAAGTCCAGTGCTTAGTATAATAATGCCTGGCATATAGAATACTGATTGATTAGAACCCTAGAAATTTGAGTAACTGTTCTTCTGCAAAGAAGAACCTTCATCTCTTCTTTAAACCATTGACTGGGACAACTAATGAAACAAAATAGTGAGACTGAGTCTTACTTATCTCTCTGTCTGCCCATCTTTTGGTCCGGTTGACAGTAAACAGTGAAATGGCAACAAAAGGTAGGAATTAGGAGAGGAAAAGAGTAGTCTATTAATTAGGTAATCAGCCCCAGGAAAAATAGGAAGTAGTACTTCGAACTTCCTTTCTCTTAGAACAACTAGGTAGCGCAGTGGATTGAGTATTGGTCTGCTTCCACTTCTGTGTGACAGTGGTAGAAAAAGGAGCAGAGAGTCTTTCATTCAGTTTTTGTTTAGTGGAGGTTTAGTGGAGAGAGGGTTGGATTTAGGAAGATCTGAGTTAGAATTCTGTCTCAAACATTTACTGGCTGTGTGACTTTAGACAAGTCAAAAACCATCTCCCAGCCTCAGTGTCCTCATCTATAAAATGGGCATCACAATAGCTCCTCCTTCATAGGGTCATTGTGAGGATCTAATAAGATATGTACGTAAAGTGTTTGGTAAACCTTAATAGCCATGTAAATGTATGTAGTGGTATGGTGGCTAGAGAGCCAGGCCTGGAGTCAGGAAGACCTGAGTTTAAATTTGTTCTCAGTCACTTACTAGCTGTGTGACATTGCCTCAGTTTCCTCATTTGTAAAATGGGGATGGTAATATCCCCTACCCAACAGGGTTGTTGTAAGGATCAAAATAAATAATAGAGCCTGGCATATAGTAAGTGCTACATGAACATTAGCTAACTATTATCATTCCCCCCAACTGCTTCGTACCGGAATGATCACTGTCTAGAGTACAGGGATTCAGGTTGTGGTAGAGAAAGCGAAGGTATCCGATCCCGCTGGCCTTTCGAACTCTTGTACCCCATTTAATCTGTTGGCTTACACGGCAACCATGGCAATTATTAGTGGTGATGCTGGCGCATAGCTGAAAGGAATTCTTCACCCCACTGCTTTTGCAGTTTTGGTAAGTGGAGTGCCTGGATGGCTTCAAGGGGCCCCATACCAAAGAATATGATAAGAGCTCTGAGGAATGTCATAACACAAATTTATATAAGCCTGAAGGATTCCACAATAGCGTAGCTGAAGAGGAGTTAAGAAGAGACTTCCTCCAAGTCCAAGGGTTTTTGTAAGTTTTTGCCAAGAGAGTGTGGTTACAGTAGTCTAGGGTTATGACATTAAATAGCTTTTACTTCTTGTAAGAGGTAACCAAAATTACTGTGGTACCAAGTTAGACGATAGTTTTCTCTGGTCCTATCCCTACATGAGTTTTTAGTTCTCCCCTGCTCCAATCTATCTTACACAGTGCAGCTAGAGTCATTTTCCCAAAACAATATTCGTATCACCTTCTCTGACCCCTTTGCATATGGGAGTGTTAGCACCCAGTACTACTGAGTATGTGCCACACTCAGTGGATTTGGTCCTACACTTTTAGCCCCACTGGATTCTTAGTTCATTTGACAGGGTGGGCCACACACTTGGCTCAGGTATCAGTTCTTAGAGTTGCATATGTGATGCTCCTAGTAGAACAGTTCTACCTATGAGTGGAGCCTACAGATTGGCATCTGCCTTTAAAAGCTTTAAACAGGTTCTGCTCATTTCTGGTTTAGGCTTCTACTTATCCAGCTGCCCCTTTAGTGAACTACCATGCTTGGCTCAAAGAGAAGAATGTTTTTCAAGATTTTGCCACCTGTGAAGTATTATCTATGCCCATGGGATGTGAATTATGGGGCTTGTTTCAGGCCACGGACTACAATACTTGTTCCTGGAGAAAGCTGTCATGGCCTGTGTGTGCCTGGGAGAGCAGGACCTCTGGTGACACCTGGTCTGACATTGATCTTCGAATGTTCCAGGAACTGGTCCCATCCTTGGGGAGCTGCCAGCAGGTTGAGGGTAGCTAACAAGCCCACATACAACCATATTAACCCCTACTTTTACAGATAGCTAAAGGTAAGTGGAGGGGGAGGAAAGACAGTCACTGTGATTAGGATAAAGTTCAATTGCACTTATTCAGTTCCCTCCACGATCCAGCCCTTTCACTCCTCACCACTATTTGCTTCAGTTCATGCTGGCCAGTTCGTTGCTACCCAGACACACTATGCTCATTCTTCTTGAAACACCTGGTTTCTTTTTCTCCTAAAAGGCCTCCTCCCATTTCTGTATCAAAATCCTACCTGTCCTTTGAAGTCCAAGTGGAGTGGAAAGGGCAACCCATCTGGGTTTGAACTCGGGTCCTGCCTGGTGCTGCCTACCTGTTTTTGAGCCTGACTCTGTGACCCCACTTGGGATTTTCTTGGCAAAGATACTGAAGTGGTTTTCTATTTCCTTCTCCAACTCGTTTTACAGGTGAGGAACTGAGGCAAACATGGTTAAGAGAAGACATGCCCAGGGTCACAGAGCTACTAAATGTCTGAGGCCAGATTTGGACTCAGGTCTTTCTGATTCTAGGCCTGACACTCTATCTGCTATGCCGCCTAGTAGCCCTTACTACCTACATGGCTTTAGAAAAATCACGTCATCTATCTAGTTCTCAGATTCCTCATCTATAAAACAAACGAATTGAGTTAGATGGCATCTGATATCCTCAGCATTTCTAAATCTCTGATTCTGAGTACTATCTACTCAATGAAGGCTTCCTCAAGTATGACAATCTACCTTTATCCTCCTCAGGAGTCCTACAGAGAGACTCACATGAGTACCATAGAGCTAGAAGCAGCCTAGTCAATACTTTCTGCCCTTCTGATTCGAGAGTCAGAGGGCAAAGAACTTTCAAAGCTTCCTTTTAAAGAGGGCTCTAAGATCAGCCATTACTTCATTTTCCACCAGCTGTATTCCTGGACAAAACTCTACCCTGACTCCATGTCAGGTACCTTCTCCTCTATCCCTATAGTCATCACTCATCATTTTCAGCCTCTTTTTGGGTGTAGTATTTTTTCATTAGATTGTAAGCTCCTTAAGGCCAGTGACTATCTCTCCTCCCCGCTAAAACAATTTTCCTCCCCATCCCTCCACCTCCCCTTTTGTATGTTCAGTACTTAGCATAATATCTGGCATATCTGGTACTTAGTAAATATCTATTGACTGTTGAAGGAGGAGAAGTCAGGCTGGTGACCTGCACGGCCCTCCCTCACTCAAAAAAAGTCACATGCAAGTCATGTCATCATTTCTCTGATGGCATGGTCTTCGGCAACGAAGGATGAACGCAATGGACTTCTGACCCAACACCTTTATTTTATAGGTGAAGAACTGAGACCCAGAGAAGTTATGTGATTTGTCCAAGATAACACAGGTAGCCAGTAGCAGGACTGGATTTGAACTTTTTCGACAGCAACAACAATTGTTGTCTCATATTCAGGTAGCTCACATCTTTTCACTTCATTAATCACATATTACACTGTATCATTACTTAAGAATAACTTTATTGGTATTTTTAACATTAACTGCATTTCTCCCCCTATTCCTTCTCTTCCCCCATCCAGAAAGTTATCCTTTATAATACCTTTTTAAAAAGAGAAATATAAGGGGGAAGAAAGATCAAAATCTATCAATATATCCTTTCCCAAAACATCTCACATGATTTCTGAGGTTCCACACCTATGGCTCCCCGCCTCTGGAAAGGATAGATGTTGTTTTATAACTTGTTGCCATGATCCAGTTTGTTCCTTATATTTTTCAATGTTCGGTTTTGATCGTTTCATGATTTATTTTTTCCATTAATGTTGTAGTCACTATGTATATAGTTTTCCTGATTCAGATTACTTCATTCCACATCAGTTCATGTACATCTTTCCATGTTTCTCTGTATTCATCATGTTAATCACTTCTTGCAGTTATTCCATTAGATTCAGGTGCCACAATTTATTTAACCATTCACCACCTTTTAAAAACATATTCAGCTAGGTGGGGGGAGATATAGGTAAGAGAGGGACACAAAGCCAGACAGGGAGGGAAATGTTAAATACACCATGTTGGATGATGTGAAGAGGGAAAGGGATGAAAAATATGAGATCAGGTTGGGGCAGTGTTGACTTGGGGGTCTGGACTGGTAGGGGGAGGGAGCATCATGTTGCAGCTTCCTATCTTTACTATCTATCCTTTCTAAATAAGTGCTAGCTAAGCTCAGTTTTTCTATTGCAGAAAGACACTGTGATATCTGTACCCAGGGGCAAAACCCTGGTTCCAGACCCTATTTAAGTCTTTTGTGTGTCTAAGTCTTTTGTTCCCTAAAAGGTGCTGCCTTTGGCTTTGTAGCCTGTCCCTGTGCACCCTTAAGAGAACTTTTGTGATAGACCTAAGCCAAGGCTTTATTAGAAACAATCATTCATTCCCTGCTTTCTCTCTCTCTCTCTTTTTTAAGGGTGGTAGAAGAAATTCACTAGGTTGTTCAAGTGCCTGGGAGTCACAGGTGTCCCAATGGTATATCCACCCATACCTTGACTGACATCTTAGTTCTTCCCATAACTCCCTCTATTGGTCTATAATTCCCACCATTTTTCTCTTCTAGAATTATACTGGTTTTTTTCTTTTTTTTTTTTTCTTTTTTTGCCACTGACCAGTATGCATTTATATGCCTTTATCTCTTCTTTCTACCTCTCTTCTTCCTGAAGTCAGTATTCTTGGCCCATTCTTTACTCTGTTTTCTGTCTTACATAAATCCCCTAATTCCTTAAATTAATCCATCCTATGTTCCCTAAATTGTTTACTTCTCTGTAAGGATAACTGTCAAAGATGTCCTTGGCATCTCTCACGTCTTCTTCACCTTACAGATCTATGCCCATATTCACAGATCTGAACACTCAGTCAAAGAGAAAAAAAGCCCCAATTAGCTATTTGGAAGGAAGCATGAAATATTGCAAAAACAAAAGCAACTACTTTGTATTTAGAATCCAACGACTTGGGTGCAAATGTCATCTTGATCCCTTCATAGCTGTGCAATATTTAAACTTGCTAGAGTTTAATTTTCTCCTCTATAAAATGAGTGGTATGGATTAGACGGTCTCTAAAATCTCTCTCCATTCCAAATCTGTGGTATGATAAAGACAGTCAAATATTTAGAAATGAACAGAGGTTTCTGGAAGGTAAAGAAAAACTTAGGACTCCAAAGCAAAAGAGAAACAGGTCACCTCCAAACTCATTTTCCTTATGGCGAATACTTGTCAGCCCTACAATATTGCACTAAGGGGTTGCTCTGTTGACTAACCATGTTTCTCCCAATGTGATAAAATATAACCCCAGACTACATTTATTGCAGAATCATTGGAAGAAAGATGAAGACTTGAGCAGATTAAGGAGGCAAAAAAAAAAAATGAAACTTCAGACAGACTAATGAGAGAAGAGGGGAAGAAACAGGTCATTTGAAGATGTCTTCTTAGCACTGAGCTATAAATTCTTTCTCCAATTATTTCCCTTCAGCCAGCTGTGCTTTGTGACCCTTTGCTCTGCTCAGGAGGCCTTCCATTTTTTTAATGGAGTATGACAAGGTAGCAACTCACCCATGCTGAAGGTTTTGGGCTCTTCCAAATAAGAAGAACGTGCAAATACAGCTACCCTATAATAGATATTATACATTTTTGATGTATGAAGGAGCCAATAATTTCCCTTTCTCCCAATATTTTAAGCATGTTGTTGTTTAAATTGTAACAATAAAAATGCAACAAAGATATTAGTTATGAAGATGTTATAATAACTGATACAGAACATTTTTAAACTTTGCAAAAATGCTTTTACATGCATTTCCCAAGTAAGCTAAGCAATAAAGTCCTGAGTTAGTTCTTCTCTATGTATGTTATTATCCCTATATTGCAGATGAAGAAACAGGATGAGAGAGGAAAAGTGACTGGCCCAGGGCCACACAGCTTAGGAATTATGAGCAGTGGGATTTGAGCCCAGGTTTCCAGATTCTAATGTCAGCATAAAATCCACCTCACACTGCCTCTGCTGTAAATTGTGTACATTCCACTTAAAGGAATTATATAAATTGTTACATAAAATATATTTACCCTTGTTCTCTCCTTTTGGGTTCTCAAGTAATTGTTAGAGTGAATGTTCCTTTTGTGAATGGGGTGGACTTGCTGGCCACTATGATGATTTCTGGGTCTCAAATTTCTGTGATTCTGCAGTTTGCTCTGTAAAACTACAATCTAAGTAATAGTTACAGAGCATGCCACACACCTAACCTAAGATTATAATTTGAAAACATTAGGTAAAGCAAAGGGCAAAAGCTTCCAGAGGAACAATGGTATGATTGGATACTGGTGAAACAAGCTTATTATTACATTGATTTTAGCATTGTAGAATATAATAATTAGTAATAATGATTACCATAGGTAGCATTTTATAGTGCTTGAAGGTTTGCCAATATTTTACATATGCTATCTCAGTTGATCTTCACAACAATCATAAGACCTTGGTGCAATAATTATCCCCAATTTATAGATGAGGAAACTGAGGATAAGAACCTCGTAGAATTAAGGCTAGAATAAACCTCAGAGGTCATTTTGTCCAACTATATAATTTTAAAGGTAAGGGAACCAAAGATGGGAGAAATTGAGTGGACATATTCTAGGTCATATTCATGATTGTAGAGATGGGATGTGAAGTCAATTCCTCTGACTCCTTCCACTGAACCATGCTACTTCCCTTAGTTACAATGCATTAACAATGTTATTACAAAATAATGTTGGCCAGCATGGCATTATGAGTTATGCCTTGGTGCTGGGGGAATTGCCTCCAAATAACACTTGGACATTGCTAAGAGAATGGCTCCCCACAAAAGAACACTCAAGGATCCTCCTTGTCAGTCCCAGTAGCTCATAGCCAAGATGAAAGAGGGAGTATCTACAGATGACAATGGTTTATTTATACTTAAAAGTAACACAAATATCAATATAAATGGATATGTTATAGACATCAACCTTGAAAAAGACAATGTCAAGATGTAGCTTAGAAGCGCTAAGGACATTAGACGGTGAATGCTATTTTAGAAAAGGATGTATTGAAGGATCCCCAGGAAACAAATGATTCCAACAGCATTGGACTGTTGAGTCAGCAGGATGCTTTGCTTATCTTTGTTTAAAGTGACCTGAGGTTAGCCATTTACAAATTATATTGTCAAATACTATTAGAGCTGGATGAATTAATTAGAGAGCTATGTATTTATCTGAATTATAATGTAAACAACCCTAAAATGACTCCTTTTTTTAATAGCAAGAGGTCAATTAGAATCAATATGTCTTCATTTAGACCTAAATCATAACACTTGAAGACAGTTGAAGTGTACCTCTGCTCCACTTCCATAGCCTAAGTATTATTTTATCAGGGCACAGATCAGAGCCAAGCATAATTTCATTGAGACTCCCCCATAGACCTTTACGGCAGTCAGGTGGCACACTGGATACAGTGCTGGGTCTGAATCTGGAAGACTCATCTTTCTGAGTTCTAATCTAGCCTCAGACACTTACTAGCTATGTGATCCTGGGTAAGTCATTTAATCCTCTTTGCCTCAGTTATCTTATTTGTAAAATGAACTGGAGAAGGAAATGGCAAACCACTCTGGTATTCTTGTCAAGAAAACCTCAAATAGAATCATGGAGAGTTGAACACTACTGAAAAATGATTGAATAATACAAACCCTTTGAAAGTACTCTTGCCCTTAATTCTATCCTCCTACTCATATCTCTATTTTGTATACACAATCTTGCAATTTATGATAGAAATTTTGTTTTCATTTTGCAATGGTGTAAAACATTACTATTTTCTGACTTTTGAGTTATTAGTCATGATCACAGTATCTAGCTGATATTTTGATATTTTGTTTTTGTCTGTTGCACTAATGTACCAATGGTACCATAACTCTGTTTAAAGACTAATATACTTCATGAGCTTTTTTTCATCAATAGTCTGGATTTTTTCCTTAACAGAATCCATGATCATATTATGTCAGAAACTTGGGGTCTTTAAAGAAGCATGAGTGCAAGAACATAGAATTTTCATTACTCTCTTAAATTAGTTTTGAAGCTGCTTTTGCCAGTGGTCTCATGAGATGATTTTCTTTTAACAACAAAAGAATTAGATCTCTGGCATCAGCCTACACTTCATGTGGCAGCTTCTTACCTTCATCACCAGCCACCAGGGTCTTATCTAATTTGAGAAATGATCCTCCAGTGCCCTTTCCCTTACTTTTGTTTATTTTGTTTTACTCCTTTGCAAGTCTGGGTGTCTCAGTTGTGTACTTGTATCTAGACCTCATAACTAAAGTGTGGATGAAGGAGCACTGTTAAAATGTTTTGTTCACCTAGGCATGAATCTTACCACTGTTTTGTTTCAATTTTTCTCTGTATAGTACATAAATCAATGGACCCATTTAATTAATCAGTTTAGGGTGTGCAAATCATCCAAAAGAGATGGCAAAGTGTATTCTGCCACCTTTTCTGTAAATGTTTGATGTTTTTCCCCTTTCTTCTCCACGTACATAGATTCTTAGAGTTGTTGGAAGAACATATGATATAGAGAAGAATGCACCCTTCTGTCTCCTTCAAACTAGGAATAGATTTAGTTATATGACAAAAAGGAAACTAATAGATCTTGACTGAT
Organism: Bettongia penicillata ogilbyi; assembly: GCA_023548195.1. Classification (NCBI taxonomy): domain Eukaryota; kingdom Metazoa; phylum Chordata; class Mammalia; order Diprotodontia; family Potoroidae; genus Bettongia; species Bettongia penicillata. The sequence continues at coordinate 1,303,038 of JAJHZJ010000136.1, read as the reverse complement.
AATATTACATGAACTGTTTGAAACTGGCTTTATGCTTGTAAACCACAGATTTTTTTTTTTCTGTGTCACTGACCTGTAAGAAGACATGAATGGGACTCCAAAGTCTTGGGATGCCTACTTCCACCTGTCTCTTCCCAACCCTGACATCTCTGTCATCCTATGTCCTAATCAGTTGCCAATCAACACAGCATCCCTTCCTCCTCAGTGGTAGGAATCATCAGGACTAACTAGGAGTCCATGATCCTTGTATGTCTTTTGAGAAGGGCCTGAGCCATGGAGCTATTAAAAGAGTCCAGAGTTTTTATAGGGATATCATTTTGATCCTCTTTGAAAACCAATTCAACAACTAGGGTATCAACTTAGTTGAAGTCCTCCAAATATCAGATCAGGGGACTCCTCTAATTATCCCTGTTATCATTACACTGATAAAATCTTTTAATCAATAAATTAAGCCATCTCTGGGTTATGCAAATGGGAAAGTAAAGTGGCTCTAGTTGTCCATTGTTATCCATTCTCCAAGAGGACCAAATTACATCACTGTGTTAGAATCAAGTCACAGTGTCTGATTGAGGCTGATCAGACCAATATGAGCTCAGGATGCTCTACTGCATGTCAGACACAGGTAGTTCATGTGAATATTTGGGGTGGGTTCACTAAATTTGTGCATCTTGAATTTCTTTTGAGCTACTTCAATTCTGCTTTGCTCATAAAGCACAGCATTTTCTCTGATGAGGGCATGCCATGCTGGGCAGTCCTATGTCAGTGTCTCCCAGGTGATGCAATCAAAAGTGGCTCTACCTCAGGTATCAAAGTAAGGAGTCAGGGAAGGAGCCAGATAATTTTTACTTCTGTTACTGTATAACTATGATGAATCTCCAGGAGGTATTGCCAAAAGTGATCCTACTGGTCTTGCCAAGTGACCTAGGACTGAAAACTTTCACAGGTGACCATCACATTGCCACATAAGCCCACCTACACTCTGAAGTTTGTGTGAGTGACATAGGGCCTATGAAGCCTCCTTGGTCCAGGTCCATCTGAATAATGTTTCATATAACAAGTTTGAGGGACATAGTTTCTGGGTGATTAATCATTTTATTAATTATGCTAGCAGATAATTAATAAAAGGAGTCAATGCTACTATTGAATGCCAAAGACCCCTCATGAAACCCACTCAACACTTATATGCCTTTGAAAGAGTGGGCATCCCTGAGGTGGACAATCAGCTCTGATTGTTTAATAATTAATGAGAAGAAATAATATTATAATGAAAGGTGGACCTAGTCTGATGAGGGACAAGAGGAAGTGACTGATCACTCTCACGCCCAGAGAGCCTTGGGCAATCAGGACAAAAGATCTATCCCAATTCACCTTAGATTGAATTCTTCCTGTGGCTTTCTGGTTGGGTGGGGTTTCTCACCCAGGAGTAAAAACCATGTACTTTGGGGACTTGGGCTATCTCATCCATCAACAATATCCTCCAGTTCAATGTAATTCAGTAATTGATTATTAATATAAGAGAAATAATTATTTTTCTCAACAAGGGCTGAATCAATGATTTTGTTGATATAAGGAACTCCTAGATGAGGAAACTCTCTACCAGTGCAGTTTGACACCTGCTCTGTATCTTACATTCTTTTTTTTTTTTAATAAAAAATTATTTATTTAACTTTTTTACAGTCATTTTCACAAAATTTTGGATTCCAAATTTTCTCCCCTTTTATCCCCTCCCCCCACCCCAATACACCAAGCATTCTAATTTTCCCTATCACCAATCTGCCCTCTCTTCTATCATCCCTCCCTTCTCTTGTCTCCATCTTCTCTTTTCTCCTGTAGGGCCAGATGACTTTCTATTCCCCATTAACTGTATGTCTTATTTCCTAGTTGCAACAGCAATACTAAACAGTTGTTCCTAAGACTTTGAGTTCCAAATTCTCCCCATCCCTCCCTCCCCACCCATTCCCTTTGGGACAGCAGGCAATTCAATATAGGCCTTATCTGTGTAGTTTTGCAAATGACTTTGATAATAGTCATGTTGTGTAAGACTAACTGTATTTCCCTCCATCCTGTCCTGCCCCCCATTGTTTCTATTCTGTCTTTTGATCCTGTCCCTCCCCTAGTGTTGACTTCAAATTGCTCCCTCTTCCCATTGCCCTCCTTTCCATCATCACCCCCCTTGCTTATCTCCTTCTCCCCCACTTTCCTGTATTGTAAGATAGGTTTTCATACCAAAATGAGTGTGCATTTTATTCCTTCCTTTAGTCGAATGTGATGAGGTTAAATTTCTTGCTTTTTTTTCAGCTCTCCTTTTTTTCCCTCCACTATAAAGTCTCCTGCTTGCCTCTTGAATGAGATATAATTTACCCCATTCCATTTCACCCTCTTTCCTCCCCCTACATTTCTCTCTCACCATTTACCTTAATTTCTTTTAAGATATGATCCCATCTTATTCAATTCACTCTGTGATCTCTGTCTCTGTATGTGCGTGCATGTGTGTATGTGTGTGTGTGTGCATGCATGTACGTGTGTGTGTATGTGTGTGTGTGATCCCACCAGCTACCCAGATACTGAAAAGTTTTAAGAGTTACAAATATTGTCTTTCCATGTAGGAATGTAAACAGTTCACTTTTGGTAAGTCCCTTATGACCTCTCTTTGCTTTTTACTTTTTCATGCTTCTTCTCATTCTTGTGTTTGAAAGTCAAATTTTCTTTTCAGCTCTGGTCTTTTCATCAAGAATGATTGAAAGTCCTGTGTTTTATTGAAAGACAATATTTTCCCCTGAAGTATTGTACTCAGTTTTGCTGGGTAGGTGATTCTTAGTTTGAGTCCTAGTTCCTTTGACTTCTGGAATATCCTATTCCACGCCCTTCGATCCCTTAATGTAGAAGCTGCTAGATCTTGAGTTATCCTGATGTATTTCCACAATACTGGAATTGTTTCTTTCTAGCTGCTTGCAAGATTTTCTCCTTGACCTGGGAATTCTGGAATTTGGCCACAATGTTCCTAGGAGTTTCTCTTTTTGGATCTCTTTCAGGCAGTGATCGATGGATTCTTTCAATACTTATTTTGCTCTCTGGTTCTAGAATATCACGGCAGTTTTCCTCAATAATTTCATGGAAGATGATGTCTAGGCTCTTTTTCTGATCATGACTTTCAGGTAGTCCCATAATTTTTAAATTGTCTCTCCTGGATCTATTTTCCAGGTCAGTTGTTTTTCCAATGAGATATTTCCATTTTTTCATTCTTTTGGTTTTGTTTTGTGATTTCTTGGTTTCTCAGAAAGTCATTAGACTCCATCTGTTCCATTCTAATTTTGAGAGAACTATTCTCTTCAGTGAGTTTTTGAACCTCTTTTTCCATTTGTCCAATTCTGCTTTTGAAAGCATTCTTCTCCTCATTCACTTTTTGAACCTCTTTTGCCAATTGAGTGAGCCTATTTTTCAAGGTGTTATTTTCTTCAGCATTTTTTTGGGTCTCCTTTAACAAGGTATTGACCTGTTTTTCACGCTTTTCTTGCATCTCTCTCATTTCTCTTCCCAGTTTTTCCTCTACCTGTCTAACTTGATTTTCAAAATCCTTTTTGAGCTCTTGCAAGGCCTGAGCCCACCAGACATCCACCTCGGATGTCTGGGATACAGAGGCCCCGAACTCCATGTCTTTCCCTGATGGTAAGAAGAGTTCCTTGTCATCAGAACTGAAAGCCGGGAACATTTGCACCCACTCAAAGAAACTCTCTATAGTCTTATTTTTCTTCCCTTTTCTGGGCATTTTCCCAGCCAGTTACTTGACTTCTGAGATTTCTCTGCACCCCCACCTAGATCCGCCCAATTAGTGCTTGGGGTCTGAGATTCAAATGGGCTTTCCACAGCAGGCACGGCTGCTATTCAATGTGAGCTTAAGTTCTGGTGCTTGGGTGGGGGCAGGGCTGCCTCCCAGGCTCAATTCCCTCAGGGGCTTTATGCAGAGACCTGAACTTCTGCCTGCCTGCTTGGGGAGTCCAGGGCTGCCACTGCTGCCTCCGCCGCTGCCTCTGCTGCTTCCTGCCCCTGCCTCTGTCTCTGCAGCTTCCTCCTGAGGGGCCCTGAGCCACGGAGACACCCTGCTCCCCTCTCGGCCAGCCCAGAAGTCTCTCTCACTGACCTGTAGCGTCTGTGGGTGGAGGGACCTTCCCAGTCGCCAGAGGTTCCATCCCTGAAGCCTGCTTGGATCTGCTCCTCTGGGGCCATGTGGCCAGGACAGCACAGGGGTGGACTCCGCTTTCCAGGGCGCGATGGACCCTGGGGATGCCTCTCCAATGCTCTCTGGAATGGAAATCTTTTCCACTGTGTTTCTGTGCACCTTGTAGTGATCCAGAATTTGTGGGGAGTTCTTCTTGCAGGAAATATATGGGCTGTGGGTTTGGAGCTAGCATATGTGAGTCTTTCTACTCTGCCATCTTGGCTCCACCCCACTGTATCTTACATTCTTAAAGAGGCAGCTAGGTGGTGCAGTGGATAGAGCAAGAGTCAGGAAGACCTGAGTTCAAATCTCACCTCAGACACTTGACATTCACTAGCTGTGTGACCTTGGGCAAGTCACTTAACCCCAATTTCCTCATCCTGGGTCATCTCCAGTCATCCTGATGAATGTTTGGTCACTGGATTCAGATGGCTCTGGAGGAGAAGCGAGGCTGCTGACCTGCACAGCCCTCCCTCACTCAAAACAAAGTCAAGTGCAAGTCACATCATTATTTCTCTGATGGCATGGTCTTCTTCAGCAACAATGGATGAACACATACACTCACACATGCGCGTGTGCACGCACACGCGCACACACACACACACACACACGCACATTCTTAAAAGTTGCCCAGAACATTGAGAGATTAAGTGACTTGCCCTGTGTTACTCAGCATGAGATAGAAGTTGGAGTTGAATTGAGGTGTTCTTTGCTCTAAGGCCAGCTCTCAATCCCCCTGCTCCGTGGAAGATTCTTATCCCACAATTCCTTGTAAATGCTAATAGAAAGCATCATCACAGTAGTAGGGAGGACACCAAATTTGGAACCAGAGAGTGGCTCTGCACCTTGCTGCTTTTGCTTCACAAAGAGGAATAATTCTGATAAAGGAGAAAAAAAAAGCATGTCTGAAGTGACAGATATGGGTGTAAAGAGAACTCATTAAACAATACAGATTTCTACATACATATCTATACACACATAGATACACATGTGCATACATTCATGTATATATACACATATATTAAATCTATACCGATATATACATGTATATAAAATTCTGTCTATATATAGTTTACAATCCTCATGTACATGTGCACATGTATACACATACTTATATACATATACCACACACAGACACACACATTCATATGTGTGTGATTCTATATCTATATATCTATAGACATCAGTAGTACTAAAGCTCAGAATGCACTGAGTTGGCAAGAAAGCCACAGAAAGATGGTGGGTTGTTTTGATTATATTGAGGGAATGAGGAAGATCAAAGAGGGTACGGGCCCATTGTGTGAGGCCCATGGGGCAATAACTGACATTAGAAATAAAGCAGAGCTGCTCAATTCTTATTTGGCTTTGGTTTTCTTTGCCAAGAAGAATGACCTTTGGACTGGAAAGTATTGAACAAAAATGTTACAAGGGAGACAGTTCTCAAGGTAAGGAAGGAGATAGCAAGTCCTCGATAACTTCAAGTCACCAAGCATGGATGAACTGTATCCTTGGCTACTGAAAGAGCTGATAGAGGCAACTGCTGTGCCACTGTCAATTATATTTGAAAGATCATAGAGGCTGAGAAAGTGAATGCAGAATGACAGAAGGGTGGATGTTGTATCATTTTTCAAAAAAGGAAAGAAAACAGAGTCTATAAAGGAAAGGTCCTTGACTGACATACCTGCAAATTTTCTAGACCTGGTTTGTGAATTTCCAGCAGCTCAGGCCTTTCTTAAAATATGTACAAGATCATAAGCTCTGGGTCAATCCTGATGGTTCCTATCACTGGGGGGGAAGGGGCACTGTATTGATTGGCAACTGATTGGACATAGGACAGCAGAGATGTCAGTGTTGGGAAGAGACAGATAGAAGTAGGCATCCTAAGACTTTGGAGTCCCATTCATATCCTCTTACAGATCAATGATGCAGAAAAAAAATCTGTGGTCTACAAGCATAAAGCCAGTTTCAAACAGATCACATAATATTATCAACCAGGTTATGCAGTGGATGGAGTGCTGGGTCTGGAAGAAGAAGGACCCGAGTTCATATTTGGCCTCAAATGCTTACTAGCTGTATGATCCTGAGCAAGTCACTTCATAGCTATTTGCCTCAGTTTCCTCATCTGTAAAATGAGGATAATTATTATACCTCCCAGAGTTGTTGTAGAATCAAACAAGAGAATAATTGTAAAGCACCTAACAGTGCCTGGCACATAGTAGGCACTCTATCAATGTTAGCCTATATTTATTATTGTTATTGTTAAGAAAAGGAAGGTATGATCCCAAAGAGTTATTATGGTTTCATCAAGAACAAGCACTATTAGTCTAACTGCTTTTTTGTTTTTTGACAGGCTGACTCAATTAATAGATCAGGGAAATGCTATGGACTTTGTTTACATATATTTTAGTAAATCATTCGATTAAGTATGTCATGCTAATCTTGTGAAAAATAAGGAGAGATGTTAGCTAGACAATAGTACTATTAGATGTATTTGAAACTGATTAAATGGCCAGATGCAATTTTCAGGCATAAGGAGATGCTGCTGGGACCACTGTATCATGTCATGGCCAGACCTATGGAGTGAGATGTATAATTCTAAGTACCAGAGCTCAGGAAGGATGTTGGGTAGTCACTTCATTCTTTGAGTCGCAGTCTCTTCATCTGTAAAATGAAGGAGTTGGAGCACATGACTTCTAAGGACTCTTTCAGCTGTAAATTTAAGATTTTAAGCTGGAGGAAAAATGAGCACAGTAAATATGGGTGGACACAAAATTTGCTTCTATATCTGGATAGAAATGGAAGCATCTGGAGGCATCACTTCATTAGTAATTCAGAGATAGCAATTCCTGAGGTTGAACGAGCATAAATTGATGAACACAGGAATTGATTCATTCCAATCTTACTCAACAAATATTTATAAAGCACCTACCATGTGTAAGTCATTATCCTTGATGCTGGAGATACAAAGACTAAACTGAAACAGTTCATGCCCTCCAGGGTCTTACAGTCTAGTAGGCAGAAGGGGAGATACAAACAGACAAGAAAAGGTAATTTGAAAAGGTAGGGAAGACTAGCAACTGGGGAGGGTACAACAAAGGCTTCATGTAAGAGGAAGAACATAGGTCAGGCACTGATACTACCCCATGAGAAAGCCTATTGGCTTGGACACTTTGGGGTAGGTTAAGGAATTAGGCTTGAGAAATGGAATTGCCAGGGATAAGAGGAGGGATGAATTGTAGAGGAAATATGCAAGAAGTGGTAAGGGTCCACATTTGCAGGAGAGTTAAGGTTTATGACCTGCCCACTCAGCTTCTAAAATTCCTTAGGACTAAACATTGTCCTCTCTCTGAGGTCTTCTTTTAAAATATTCCTTCATTTTAAAATATATCTTCATTTGCATGAGTTTGTCACATGGCTTTTCTCAGTCACCAGAGAGGCGAGGCAACATCACACTCCTGGTCACCTGGAAGGGGAGTGGAAAAGGACCTGAGAGAGGAAGGAGGAGATGAACTTCACATGCTTGAGAGACAGTGGGGCAAAGGAGAACCAGTACTAGCTTGATAGTCAGGAAATCTTTTTCTGCCACTAAAGATCTATATGACCTTGGACAAGTCATTTCTTGACTTGAATCTTAATTTTCTCTTCCACATGATGCAAGAGTTGGACAAGTTTTAATATACTGTTATTCTCAGCTGTGTCTCGAGGCAGATATGATGGCATACTTCAGTGAAAAAAGGCTTGGACAGATCTATGCCAGTAAGGGAAAAAAGAAAAGAAAATTTCTCTTGAAGTAGGTGTCAATCACAATGATGGAATATCCTCATTCAGAGACCTCTGTATTTGATGCTTTGGCAAGGAAAAGAATATTAAATACACACACACATCCTACAATTTTCAGTGTAATTAAATCTCTCTTAGCACATTGAAGACATGGGTATCATCAAAGTTTGACTCCAGAGCTTACTTGTAAGTCTGAATTCTTATACAAAAATAGATCCTCTAATGCCTCATAATATATACAGAAAATTTATTTTAAAATATGACATAAAAACATGTAAAACTATTTAACAAAAATTTAAACAACCAGGGGATATGCATCTTGAATGTTTAACTTGGTTGCTTCATCTTAGTTCAATCAACAAGCATTTATCAAGTGGATACAAATACAGAGAATGAAACAATCCATTCTTGCAAGGACCTCACATTCCATTGGCGAAGACAACAAGTACACATATAAGCATTTGCAGAATGATTATAAAAAGAATAAATAACAAAAAGGAACATAGTCATTAAATATCAAATAGTTTGGGAAGGAGGGCACTAACAATTGGAGGGATAAGGAAGACTTCATGAAGAAGATGATTCCTGAGCTGTGTCTGGAAGGAACAGAGGGTTTCATGAGAGAGACAAAAGGAGGGAGTGCATTCCAGACATGGGGGATAGCCAACGCAAAGGCAAACATATAGGAAATACAGTGCTGTGTGAGGAGGAGAGAGGTAAGTTTGGCTGTAATTTATGAAAAATGAATTTAGAAAGCAGTTTAGGCCAGTTGTAAACAAGGGAATTTATGTTTTATTATGGGGGCAGTAGGGAGCCATTGGAATTGTTTGAGCAGGAGAGTTGTGAAGTCAGAACACTGCTTAAGGAATCTTTGATATCAGCATGTAGGATGGACTGGAGTGGTAAGAGGCATGAAGTATGAAGTCCAATCACAGGCTGGAATTATCCAGATGAGAGGTAATGAGGTCCTATACAAAGGCAATAGTTGTGCTTTACTTATGACCCTCCATGCCTTTGAACTGGCTATTCCCCTTACTTGGAATATCTCTCTCCTCACTTGAACTATACTTAAGCATTACCCTCTACATGAAATATTTCCTGATCCGTCCCTGTCCCAATTTACTTTGCTCTCTCTCCTTAAATATTCTCTCTTTATTTGGTGAAAGGCAATGTGGGGTAGTAGACAGAAAGTGGTCCTTGGAGCCAAGAAGATCAGAGATTAAGTCATGCTTCTGAAACATAGCCTATGTGATCCTGGGCAAGTGTCATCTCTCAGTACCCCGGGAACTCTTAAAGACTGTGAATCACAGAGAGGTACTGACCTCCATTGGTAAAGACAGTTCCTCAGTGGGAGCTCCCTAAAACTAATTAAAACACAGTTTCAGTCTCTATCTCTGCCCTGTCTGCCAATTCTATATTTGTGTATTGGAAAAGCAACCATTGTGGATGTCCCACGTTAGAACTGTTGCCAGGGTTGGAGCAGGCAGTCAATCCTTGCACTTATAGGGCCATTTATGGTGAGTGGGGCAATAGTGACCTCCCTATCTAGAATTGTTAAAACAGTAACCAGTAAAACAGCATCATCTAGGTTATTTATGCTGGGTTGGGGTGAATAGGGAGGCAGGATTACTAAGAAGGAACTGAATGATGGTATCTGAGGTTGAGCCAAGAAAATCTGTATTCAGAAAAGCCAGACCTAATCTAATATGGAACACTGCAGGCCCTGTTAGACTTTGGTTTTCCCTGAAGATATGGTATCCACAACCCCTCTTTATGCATGTGTCACAAAACATAACTGCACCATTTAAAGATTAAGTGGGAATCTGATACTATGGTTGGTCAGGGAGCCCTGGCTCTAGTCACCTCCAGGAGGTGCTATATCACTGATAAAGTTCTTAGCAACCACAGCCACTCAGCAAGAGCAATACCAACAAAACAGGTGACAAATATTTATTCTTTGGGTCAAATTTCATGATGATTAGAATGGAAGATAAAGCAGATTCAATGGGGCTGATTTGTTGGGGGTAGTAATGCAGACCTTTTCCACTCATAATGATTATAGAAATAAATTAGACTGACTGACTTGCTAGAAGTTATGTAGCGATGGTTATATAAGTGCCAATACTGTTGCAGATTCAGACTTTGCTAAAAAGAATTTCCTAAGTACTATCTTTATAAAGCCATGCTTGAGCTTCAGACCCACATTAAATGAATAAATAAATGGAAGAAGACAAAGCACTGGGCTAAGTCCTAGGGATATAAGTAGAAAAGAAAATGTCTTTTCTTAAGTTTACATTTCCTTTTTGAAAATGTTTGCATTTCCAGATGACATTAGTATAGATGTAATCTATGGCTATTCCTAAATGTCGTCCCCAAAATAGACCATGGCATGGCTAAAATAACTAGGACCCAACACACCTGAGCCCAGTCCACTTGGCTAGTCAATGTTGGTTTTAAAAGACAGATACAGATTACTATCCAAACAATGGCCACAAGGATGGAGATCTATTGTGATGAATGGTGGCAAAGAAATACACATGAACTAGGCAGCTGTCAACTAACCATGTTCAAGTTCACCTTGTCCAACTTGAAAGAACCAGAAAAAGATACTGTTTGTTGGTTCTCTTTTGCTGTATGGACAGTATACATACTAGCCTTGGAATTAAAAAAGCCTGGGTTCAAATCCTACTTCTGACACCAGCTATGTGATTCTAGACAAATCCCTTAGTTTTTATATCTTTTAGGCAATTCCCTAAAACTTATCTACCAAGTCAGAGAGAAGTGTTATCTGATATTCTTGGGGTAAGGTGGAGGAAGTTTCCACACTGGAGTTACCTCATGTTGTGATGTTGGAATAATAGACCTTCCATCCTCATGTGCCGTATACTTTAATTAATTACAATCATGTCACTCTAGTACTAAAAATTCTCAATAGTGTCCCAATGCCTTTGCATCTAATAGAAGGTTATCCATAGTTTAACTCTAATGGATACTTCTGGTCTTTCTCACATTATATTTCGTGTCACTCATCCTTTGACTTGGCAGTTCCCAAACTTTTTGGCTTCGGGACCCTTTTACACTCTTCAAAATTATAGAGGACCCAAAAGAGCTTTTATTTAAGTGGGTTATATTTGTAGATGCTTGTTACAACAAATTAAAATATCTTAGTACTTTTGTGAAAATAGTTTTGACCTCTCAGATTCCTTGAAAGGGTCTCAGGGATCTCCAGGGATCCCTCAGTCATATGTTGAGAACCACTGCTCTAGACAGATTTGTGTAACAACCATTTTTCAAACATGTCTTATACTTTCCTACCTCTGTATTTTTACCCATACCATTCCTTATAATTGGCTCATCCTCTTTCCCTTGACCCCATCTCTGTTGAAATCTATATATTTTTAAAGATGGCTAAAATGCCTCTTATTTAAGGTGGAAATGATCCTCCCCTACCCCAGTTGATATGCTTACAGACTTTTCATATTTATCTTCGGATAAAAAGGTTATTTATCTGGAGCTAGAAGGAAACTTAAAGGTCATCAGAAATCACCCCTTCATTTCAGAGAGAAGAAAACTGAGGCCTATTAAAATTGTGTGACTTTTCTAGGGTCACAGAACAAGTGAGTGTCTGAGGTAGGATTTAAATTCGTCTTCCTGATTTCAAATTATGTGCTCTATCTATTATACTATGCAGCCTGTAATCTTTGCTCCTCGTTTTTACAAATTACGGAAATGATGCTCAGAGAGTTAAGTAAGAAAGTTTACACTTATTTATTTCTGAAATTCTCTTCCATGAACAGTAGCACTATTTACCCCAAAACATAAAAGAAATAAATATTAAACTGAAGTACAAAGAATAAAAGCAAACTGTCCTCAGAAGGTTAAAATTATAGTTTCATCACAACCAAAACTGTACTTTATTTAAAAGTGGAAATTATATTTAGCAGACTCAATTTTACTTTTTTATTCAAAATTTCAGGTCAAGTGGGCAAAGTGTTCTTCATAGAAGAAAGAATGGGTGCATTACTATTCAAGTTCTGAACGATAGAAATTGTCCTAGAGTCACAGTTACAAATAGGTGCAGTTGTGAGCCATTAACAAGGTGACCTACTCTCCTGTTCATCAGAGATAATCAGCTTTATGCCTTAAATAAACTATTGACACATTGATTTCCAACAGTAACAAAAATAGAACATTTTTGGTAGGCTTCACATTTTTTTCCAGTCAATTTCCATATCCTGTTAGTTTCCGTTTTACCAGCTTCTACATTTTCTCTCTCTCATCTCATTTTTTGAAAGTCAACCCCCTCATCAGGTCATCTACATTTCTCAGAATATGTCCTACCATGTCATTCTACTACTTAAGAAGCTCATATGACTGTCTATTGCCTTTATAATTAAATGCAAACTTTTCAGGTTGGCCTTTAAAGTACTTCATGCTATTCCTCCAATATATATTTCTTTCTTTATTTCAAATGACTTTCCTTCAGTCTCTCCTCCAGCTAACTGGACTGTTTGAGAGCCCACAATCTGACTTTCCATCTCTTGCTTCTATATCTTTGACCAGATTATATTATATGCCTGGAATATAACACTGTCTCACTTTTATCTCTTAGAGTTGTAAGCTTCCTTCAAGATTTGATCACTTGTCATCTACTATAGTTGGACTTTCCTAATGCCTCTAGCTATTAGTGTTCTCCTTCTCAAAGTATTTTATACTTACTTCTCTGATACTTTTAATATTGTATTTTTCCAAGAGAATATGAGCTACTTGAGGACAAAGACTATTATTTTTATTTTTCCCAGTGCCTATCAAAGTACCTGGCACATAGTAGGTACTCAACAGAAGAAAGACTGAGTTCATTGTTATTCAAACTGTGAATGATAGAAATTGCCCTAAAATCACAGTCCCAAACAGGCACAATTGGGACCTTATTGAATTGAATTGAATGACTTACTAACTTCTATAAACAATAACTTATTTCTTAGGCACTCCACTTTGTATCTGTTGCTGTGCCTGAACAAGATGTTCCTCCCAAGATAAGCTCATCACCAGCTCATCATCTAAACTCACCACTATGCTACTAACTCAGACTTTGATTGCCATCACCTTCCTTAGACTCTTCTCTGCTCTGATTGGAGGGTGGACTATCAAACTTCTACCAATGTCTTCCTTTATACAGGGTAGAGATTGGACTCCCAGCTCACTTAACTTTGAATGTGCTATTCTGCCTGGATTCAACTCCATGAAACAAGATGGTGCCACACTGGATATCCTCCCATTGTTCCGTTCTCTCCACCCCTGCTTTCTTGCCTCCTTTAGTGGGTTGTGTCCCTTTTTAGATTGGAAGCTCTTTGAGGGCAGAAGCTTTCTTTATTAATTGTATCCTCAGCACTTAGCACAGTTGCTGGTACATAGTAGACACTTAATAAATGTTTATTGGATTAGAAATGTTTACTATGGGGCAGCTAGGTGGTGCAGTGAATAAAACACTGGCCCTGGAATCAGGAGGGCCTGAGTTCAAATTTAACCTCAGATACTTGACATTTATTAGCTGTGTGACCTTGGGCAAGTCACTTAACCTTGATTCCCTTGCCTCCCTCCTCTAAAAAATGTTTACTATATTGGATCAATAGCTTACAAAATACATTCCTCCAAACAACTCTGTGAAATAGGAAACTGAAGGCAACCTGGGACAGTCTATAACTTGCAGGGATGAGGTACTTAATGGAAATTATGTTTTCTTCCAAATACGGTTCCGTTGGTCTGGGTGTGTCATTTATTTGACCCAATATGGTAATTCTAACTTATGTTCTCTTAAAATATAACCTCTTCCTTATGCTACCCATGTATTTCAAGAGCCTTCTCCCCAGGATACTAAGCACAATTGCTACCAAAATTGTCTTCTCTACCCATAATTTTGTCTGGGTCCCTTCACTCTCTAAGGCTATGGAATAACTTCATATTAGATGTTACATCACATCTTTTCTCTATACCTTCCTTTTTCTTGTAACTTATTCAGTAACCTGTCCTTTTGTACTCTTTTACTTACTGTTTCCATACTTCCATCATTCTCCATATCACTTTTTGCATATATATTACCATTGCTATAAAAAGTACCATTCCAATAAAAGTGCTATCTCCTGTGAGCTTGTCAGTGCCTTGTTCCAAACTTTTGGTTGGAATGGGTTCTGCCCCATTAAGAGGGAAAGCTGATATATCAATCCAGTCACTTGACTCAATGGAGTTCACTTTTTTGGAAACTTATTGCCCTAGCTAGAGTTAAGTGAAGAAGGAACAAGTTCTATTGTGCCAGTTCTAAATGGGCAGATGTAACTCATTGTCACTTTTAGTTATGATATTACCAAGAATGGCAGGCAGGTGGAGTTTCTTCTACCATCACAAATAAGGGGTATATTCATCCCTATCCCCTCCTACTTTAGTACTGGGTATAGGACAGGGAGAGAAAACAGAAGATACACTTAGGCCAGGAAATGGGGTAAATGAGGGCAACTAGGTGGCACAGAGGATAGAGTGCTGGACCAAGAGTTAGGAACACCTGATTTCAAATCTGGCCTCAGACACTTGCTAGCTGTGTGACCCTGGGCAAGTCAGTCAACCCTGTTTGTCTCAATTTCCTCATCTGTAAAATGAGTTGTGAGAGAAATGATTATTAATAATTGATATGTTGGGGAGATTCAGAGCTCTCCCTTTCTTCCAAAATCCTGTGTTCTATTCAAGCTCAGGTGCAGACAGATCTTTTTGTCTATATAGCCCAAGGCTGGGGGTGGTCTGAGTATAGAGATAGCTTCTCTGTTCAAGGGTGACATGATATCACTCTCAGCCCTTCACTGAACACCTGCTCTTGGAAGATTTGGGGCAGCTAGATGATGCAGTGGATAGAGTACCAGTGCAGGAGTCAAAAGGACCTGAGTTCAAATCTCACCTCAAACAGTTGACACTGGCTAGCTGTGCGACCATGGGCAAGTCACTTAATCCCAATTGCCTCATCCTGGGTCATCTCCAGTCATCCTGATGAATATCTGGTCACTAGATTCAGATGGTTCTGGAGGAGAAGTAAGGCTGGTGACCTTCACAGCCCTCCCTCACTCAAAACAAAGTCAAGTGCAAGTCATGTCATCATTTCTCGGATAGAATGGTCAGCACCAAAGGATGAACAAATTCTTTGAAGATCATATAAACTATAAACCCCTCTGGGCATGATTGTCTTTGGTATAAGAGAGATGGCAAAATGACCATCTTTGTTAATAAAATGATTAGATTACCCAGAAAGTATGGCCGTAATCATGGCTGGAGAAGGTAATGGCAAACCACTCCAGTATCTTTGGCAAGAAAACCCCAGATAGGTTCATGAATAGCTGGACATGACTCAACAGCAACAACACAACGGGGCAACTAAAATGATTTGCTAACACACAGTGTGGGAAACAAGAGCTTATGCCATCAAGTAACACAGAAAGCTTACAAAAACTTTTAAGGATGCTTGGAATGGTAAATAGTAAAATGGAAGACTGAAGGTCTGAATTATTCCCATAACAATGCTCCTCCTTAAACAAACAAAAATCAATCCTACCTAATTAACTAATATAGAAAAATTCTGTTTATAAAATTAATTCATCCTTGGCAGCATTTTGTGAAAGTTCACATCCCTTAGAAGCAGAAGATGATGTCTTAATGTTACCACTTAATATCTATGTGAGTTAAAGTTTTTGGCGCTCAACTGTCTCATCTGTAAAACAAGTATAATAATCTACCTTCTAAATCATGGAGCTTGAAACAGATGGCAGGTTGAGATATCTTTCAGATTCAAGTTTCCCAGCTATTAGATTTTTTTAAAAAATATATTTTTTCCTAAATTCTATGAGGCACCATTTTCATTTCTTTTCTTTGTGGTTTAGAATCATTCATTCATAGTATCATAGTTATAGAGGTGGAAAAAACCTTATATATTATCTACTCCAAATATATTGTTTCCTCATTTTATACATGAGGAAACAAACTCAGAGGTCTTCAATGCCCTAGAGAATCTATTCTTCAAGACTCCAAGTCCACCAAACTCTCTACTACACCATGCTGTCATTTTCCCATCTTAAACCTTCATCTATTCTCTTTAAGGACTCAATGTAAAGATTTGACCTTTGAAAAGTCTGTTGGCTTTACTTTTAATCAGTTACATTTGGTTCCAAAGTTACTCTGTATGTCTCATATGTCTCATACCCTATTAAACTGTAAGCTCTTGGATCATAAGCAAGGATGGACTTCTGTAAGCAAGAGCCATCACTTATCTAAATTTTGGATATATAGGCTCTGCATACGGAAGGCCTTTAATAATAAATAAAGATAAATAAGATGCTTTCTTCTCTTAAGGGGTTCACAATTTAGCAGGAGAGACAAGATAAAAAAATAATAACTAACACTTATGTAGAATTTATGTGCCATGCACTGTGCTAAATGCCTTACTGAAGTTTTTATCTCATTTGATTCTCATAATAACTCTGAGAGATAGGTATTATTATCATCTTCATTTTACAGATGAGAAAATTGAGGTGAACTGACTTGTTCAAGGTCATACAGCTAGCAAGGGTCTCAGACTGGGTTTGAACTCAGGTATTCCTGATTTTCAAGTCCAGTGAGCTATAAACTACACCACGTAGATGTATGCACAGATATCATATAAATATAATTATGATCATTGAATGAGCATGCATCAGTAGAAGTTCAAGAAAATCATCCAGTTTCTCCAATACATACACAGTAGGGACCAGACAGGAAGTCTGAAAGCACATACATGATATTGACTGTACATAAGTGTATTGGCTGGTGACTCATGGGAGTGTGACTGGATATGGACTGATTACTTTGAGGAGCTACGTGAGAGAAATGGAGCGCCTGTGGAGTAGGCGGAGAGATGTGCCAAGAGAGTACATCAGTGAGGCTGACTGCAGACCGGGGCAAGAGCACTGGGACAGAGGCTCAGAGAGCCTTGGATCCCATATTTTCATGAGAAGTGCTCCACTTGTACTTTCATTGAAGCTGTGATTTCCTTTATAAGGCAGGGACATCGTTAGATAAAACATTAAAACCCTTAAAGGGTAAGATATTGAGAGAGAGAGGTATTGGCACACACACAGACAGAGACACACACAGAGGAAAGGTATGATATTTCTTAAATTTTAGAGTGCACAAATCCTTCTTGTATCCCAGACCCAAAGGAAAATAAGCTGGACAACATTCAGGGTGTTATGATGAGAGTCAGAACGATTTCTTCAGCCTGAAGATCCTGAAGCTAGTTGACTTTGAGCATCTCTACAGATGGCCATTTGACCTCAAGGGTAGAGCCTACTGAGTCTCTGGTTCTGTTGTTAGTCTGGACTGGTGTTAGAGGGCTTCTTGTGCAAAACATAGAAACACAGATACTAGTGCTCCACCAAGGAGGCTATACAACATTTACTACCACAATTTCATTTACCTTTGATTTGGGCCACAGTAATTGCATGTGATGGCAATTTCAGAAAGAAATGTAAAAAAAAAATCTCTATATTATAATCCTCAACAAGAAGTGAAGTATTGCCTTCATGCACTTAAAATTTTAGCAGCTCTAAAATAAACAGAATGCATTTAATGAGCCTGGACTGTATCAGAATTTATGGCAACAAAACTTAGCACAATGCTTTTATTATCTAACAGTGTCTTTGTTTAATATGCTACTTGAGCAGCCAAAATTTTGTCATCCATGGGCTGTGTTAACTAATGTTGACACTGAGAAGACATTTGTTCAAGAATGTCCTGATACATCAATGGCTGCTAAATTATAAAAACATCTGTTAAACTTGGATTTTGCCTCCCAACTTCTCAAATACTTTTTTGTGTTTAACTACTGCTGTCTAATTCATTCAACTGTTTGCCTGAACAAAAACCTTACTCAAATCAAAGAGTTTTCAAGTATAGATTTTGTTCTTTTACTTAGTATCCAGCAAATAATATGCAGAAGCTCATGGTATGATTTGACAAATTTCACAGCAATCCTCAACTCTGGAGGTTAGGGTACAGTAAGAGTGCTGTACCAATAGGCAGGAAGACCTGGATTTAAATATCACTATTGAAATACCTCATTTAAAAGAATTGTAGATGATATAAAACACTTGGGATATATCTGGCAAGATAAACACAGAAAATACATAAATGTAATTATAAAACACTTTTTACACAAATAAAGTCAGATTTAATCATTGGAGAAATACTAATCATTCATAGGTGGGTGGAGCCAATATAATAAAAATGACAATTCTACCTAACCTACTTATTCAAAGCCATCCCAATTAAACTACCATAAACTATTTTATTGAGCTAGAAAAAATAATAATAAAATTCATCTGGAAGTACAAAAGTTCAAGAATATCAAAGGACTTAATGAAAAAAATATAAAGGAAGGAAACTTAGCAGTACCAGATCTTTGGATACACAATCAAAATAGCAAATTATTATAATAACCTTGTGTTTCACAAAAAATAAAGATTTTAGCTTTTGGAATAACCATACACTATTTGGTCAAAGATGTTGGAAAAACTACAAAGCAGTCTGGCAGAAATTCGATATAGATCAACACCTTATACCATATACCAAGATTAGGTCAAAATGGATATATGATTTACATATAAAGAGAGATATCATAAGAAAACTAGAAGAACATGGGACACATTACCTATAAAATTGATGGATAGGAAAATTTGTGAATAAACAAGAGATAGAGTGCATTTCAAGATGTAAAATGGATGATTTTGACTACATTAGATTGAAAAGTTTTGTACAAATAAAACCCATATAGCCCAAATTAGAAAGAAAGTAGAACTTGGAGGGGGGGTAATTTTATCAAGTTTCTTGGATAAAGGTCTCATATCTCAAATATATAGAAAACTTTGTCAAATATATAAGAATATGCATTATTTACCAATTGATAAATGGCCAAAGGATGTGAATAGGCAGTTCTTTTATGAAGAAATCAAAACTATATATAGTCATATAAAATGCTCTAACTCATTCATGATTCAAGAAATGCAAATTAGAACAGCTCTGAGGTACCATCTCATACCTATCAGACTGGCTAAAATAATATAAGGGGTAAATGATAAATGCTGGAGGGAATATGGAAAAACTGGGACATTAGTACACTACTAGCAGAACTGTGAACTGATCCATCAGATTCTGAGAGCAATCTGGAATTAAACCCAAAGAGTTATAAAACTGTATGTACTCTTTGACCCAACAATACTACTATTAGATCTGCTTCCTGAGGTGATCAGGGAAAAAGAAAAATAACCTATATGTTCTAAAATATTTATAGCAGGTCTCTTTGTAGTTGCGAAGAACTGGAAATTGAGGAGATGGTCATCAATTGGGGAATGAGTAAGGTTGTGGCATATAATAGAATACCACTGTGCTCTAAGAAATGATGAGCTGGTTGATTTCAGAAAAACATGGAAAATTTTGTATGAAACAATTAAAAGTGAAGTGAGGAGAGTAAGGAGAATGTTGAAAACAGTAACAGCAATATTAACCAAATTATTGTGAGTACTACTAATACTCAGATCAACCATGAAGAGCCTATTAAGGAAGATGCTATCTACTTCCAGAGAAAGAACTGATAAATAGAACTATGCATACTATGATTCTACATATATTTATAAATCTGTGTCAGATGGTAGCCTTCTCTAGTATAGAATGGGGAGGGAGGGAGGAAGACAACTCAGAACTTAAAATGTAACCAAAATAAATAAATGACCTAAATCTACTTGTATGGCACCGACCAAATCATTTAACCTCTTTGCTCCTCAATTTCTTTGTGTGTAAATCAAAGATAATTATATCTGTAGTACCTATTTCACAGTGTTCTTGTGTACCTCAAATTAGGTGAATGATATATGATTGGAAAAGGAAGTGAGTCAGTTATGAAGTGAGAATGAAGAATAATAGATGAAGTGACCGTGTGTTCCATACATAGCTGCATTACATTAAGGAAACTGGAGAAAATGTATAGCATATTGGGTGAACTCCCTCCTTTGGGAAATTAATGGAAGAAAATGGATAGGAGTCCTACAGGATGATCAATATCCTGGCGACAGTTGAAGTACTGAAGCATGAACCATAGAAACTCAAACTGTATAGACTACAAAGAAGTCAAAAAGAATAATGCCTCGGTATTTTGTCACCCTGTTCTTTAGTACCATCTTTTCCAAAAACTGTTCAATGGATAGGGAATAGATAATGGCACATTTTTACTAGTCTGAAAATGTTTTTCTTCTGGAAATTTTGTGAAAATTACTAGAAATCTACAATTAAAGAGGTAGAAAGGAGATCAAATCTAGCCTTTCAGGTCGAGAACCATGATTCATACCTCAAAATCTTCTGAACGGGGGGAGGAGGGTTGGTAGAATCTTGAAGGAATAACAAAATTTGGTTTAAGGTTATGGGCACATTTTAGCTCAAAGGCATCTCTGTGTGTTTCAAAATGAATAAAATCACCCAGTCCTGAAGGAAAGAATAGCAACTTTAGTTTCAAATAGGAAAGTATTTTCTCAACGTTATGAACAAAACATCTAGAAGATTTTACTAGAATTGGCATTAAGGGATATAAAGAGTTTCTTCTTAAGATCCACATCTGAAAACTTACATCCTTAAAAAAAGTCCTCAACTAACATACCTCCCCCTTGTGCCCTGCTCCCTTCCTCCTTCATAATTTCTTTTCCTTGGCTCTGCATCCCAATCTGAGAGTCTTCAGAAATCATGGTGCTGATGGTATAAATGGTAGACCAATCCCAGTTAAAGAGTTATGACATTTTACTAACTTGCAACGTAGTGTGAGCTACAAAGCACTGCAGGACATACATAATGATACTGCTGTCTAGGGAGTCATATTTAAGACAAAAATGAAGACAAAATTTTGCAAATACTGTTTCAATTTCCTCTTTGCTACAATTCTACAAATGAGCATTACAATATAAATGAGTAAATTAAGAGTTCTAGTCAATCTTGTACAACATTCCCAATTGTCACATTGATTAGGAGAGCAAAACATTTTTTTTTCAGCAGCAGTGGGCACACATACCACTCATAAGGAAGAATAACTTTTGTTTAGCGGCATGAACCAATTTTTAAAACATTATTACATTGCCACTACTATGGTGAAGTGGTGGTTACTGTAGTGCTGTGTGATGTTAAAAATTATTTTGAAGGCACTTGAAGTAGTTGAAAATATAAATACCACATATAAAGCCATTATTTGAAGAGGGTGGTATTTTTTCAGAAATAGTGCTCTCTGATGGAAGGAACAGTGCATTTCCCCAATAACTGCAGGATAGTTTGATGGGAATCATAAAATATTTTGTAGCAGTTTTTCTTCTTTTAATGACTTTAAATGGGGTGAGTGGAGAAGAGTACCTGTTAATCTGTACACAGAGATTTAGTTCTGCTAGTTATCCTTTTCTCAAAAAAAATATGACCACATAAACTGTGATTGAAGGACCACATAATAAATACTTATTGAGCTGAATCAAACGGAGCTGACCACAATGGATTGGGTTAGACCACATAGGCAAGGGAGTTAGTACAAGCAAAGCCTGTTTCAGTAATACATGTGGACAGTCACAATGCAGATACATTATTGTGGACTGACTCAACAAAGAGAGACTGGAACCTGGACAAGAATGTGGCTTGTCATCGTGTGAAGAAGCTTCCCAGACAGGAAGATGGTACTTCTTTTGTGGCTGAAGCAGAACACAGAAAAGCTTCTCTCATCAATGAGAAATCTTGAATTGGTAAGATTATGGAGCAGAGTGGATAGAATGCCTGACCTGGACTGGGGAAAAGCTAGGCTCAAATCTGGCCTCAAGATCTTAAGAGCTGTGTGACCCTGGGCAAGTCCCTTACTCCTATTTGCCTCAGTTTCCTCATCTGAAAATGAGTTGAAGAAGAAAATGGAAAACCACTCCAGTATCATTGCCAAGAAAATCCTGAATGGGGTCATGAAGAGTCGAACATGACTGGAAAAACTACTGAACATGCATGTAAAATATAAGATATGGGAACCTATGCTAAAACATTTTATATTCTAGTTGAAAAGACAACACCAGCACATGTAACAATAGCAGAACAATAAATGCTAATCAGTAAGTGTTGGCTGTTAGTGCAATGGGACATTCAGAGAAATCAGAGTTCACTGTGGGCTGGACCAGTTGGAAAAAGTGTTGTGAGGGAAAGACTTGAAGTAAGCTTGGAAGGAGAAATGGGATTTGGGTAGGGGAAAGGAGGGCATTCCAGATAAGGGAGTCTGAAAAATGATTGGTGGTCGGAATGAGCATGTGGCATAATAAGACTAAACAGGAAGGTGATTGAATTAGGAAAAGGATTCATTGGATCAAAGATATGTATCTCATTTTATAGATGAAGAAATTAAAACACAGGAAGGTCAAGGGATTTAATCAAAGTCACACAAGTATTAAGTAGCATTCAATAGGACTCAAAGGCAGGTCCTCTGAATCCAAACTTAGTATGCTTTATAATAATATACCACAGCAGGAAAGAAGTAAAACTCTTGCTCAGAAACTCTAATGATCGACCTGTGTACCTTTCTAGAGTTTTCTCAAATTTCTTGGCTTATCTTCCTCCACCCAGGAAACATGAAGAAATATTTGCATGGTACCATCCAGAGACTAATCACCAGTGATGAGCACATCAATTGTAATATTTCTTATAAAAAATTATTGATTCCTTTTACTTTTACATCCCTGTCAATTCTGGATGTTAATATTTTCCCTCCTCCTTACTATAATAGGACCTACCCTGGTAGTAAAGAAAAACTATGAAGAAAAATGATGGGATAGAGTGACCAGCTAAGTAGCTAGTGACTCAGAGGAAAGACCACTGGTCCCAGAGTTAGGAAGACCTGCATTCAAATTTGACCTCAGGCACTTACTAGCTCTGTGATCTTGGATGAGACACTTAACTGCTTCTTTCCTCAGTTTACTCAACTTGAAAATGGGGATAATAACACCCTCTGTAAAGCTAAAGATATTTCCCTGATATATATATATATATACTCTAAGCTGAGGTTTTGCTTTGGAGGCTTACTCTTTGGAAGAAGGTTCATGTGCCAGAGGAGACTCTGGGTAGCCCTTAAGGAACCTCCCACCCCTCACCTTTGAAAACCCAGATACTAGTGCTTCTCTCTCTGGTAACTCTGTATGTATGGAATGGTCAGACAGTTGGATCTGTCTGTTGATCTGTGATGCATATATTACTTATGATCAGACAGAAACCCTGTCTGTTGATCTTTATTTCTCTGCTTGTATTTTCTCTGTTGGTGAATGTAATCTAAAAATAAATAAGTAAATAAATTAAAAAAAAAAAGTTTTTTCTGCATCTATTGAGATAATCCTGTGGTTTCTGTTAGGCTTGTTGTTGATATGATCCATAATGCTAATAGTTTTCCTATTACTGAACCAGCCCTGCCTTCCTGATTCATTCCAGGATCATACCTGATCATAATGGATTATTCACATGATAATGTGCTGTATTCTTTTTGCTAAAATCTTATTTAAAATTTTAACATCTTTATGAATTAGAAAATTGGTCTATAATTTTCTTTCTCCCTGGTTAGGTATCAAAACCATATTTGTATCATAAAAAGAATTTGGGAAGACTCCTTCCCCAATTTTCCCAAATAGTCTCTACAGTATTGGAATTAACTGTTCTTTAAATGTTTGATAGAATTCTCTTGTAAATCCATCCGGCCCTGGAAACTGAGTTCATTGATGGCTTGTTCAATTTCTTTTTCTGAGATGGGGTTGTTTAAGTATTCAACTTCCTCTTCTGTTAATCTGGGCAATTTATATTTTAAAAAATAAAACTGCCTCATTTAGATTGTCGAATTTATGGGCATACTGTTGGGCAAAGTAATTTCTAATTATTGTTTTAATTTCCTCCTCACTGGAGATGAGTTTACCCCTTTCATTTTTGATATTGGTAATTTGGTTTTCTTCTTTCTTTTTTTTAATCAAATTGTCCAAAGCTTTATCGATTTTATTGATTTTTTCATAAAACCAGCCTTTTGCTTTATTTATTAGTTCAACAGTCTCCTTAATTTCAATTTTATTAATCTCTCCTATGGTTTTCAGTATTTCTAATTTGGTATTTACTTGGGGATTTACAATTTGTTCTTTTTCAAGCTTTTTCAGCTGTATGCCCAGTTTATTGATCTTATGTTATTCTTCCTTTGATCCAATTCTGATGAGAGGAAGGTTCACTCACTCCCTGTCACTTCCCCCCTTTACTCTCCACTGTACAAGCTCTTTCTTGCCTCTTTTGTGAGAGATAATTTACATTCTACCTCTCTCTTTCCCTTTCTTCCAGTACATTCCTTTCTCACCCATTAATTTTATTTTTTCAACATCATTCCTTCATATATGCCTTCTGTATATATATGCTCCTTCTAACTACCCTAATAATGAGAAAAGTCTTTATTTATTGCAAATATCATCTTCCCATTTAAACAACTTATTAATTCTCTTATGATTTCCCTTTCCCATTTACTTTTTTATGCTTCTCTTGAATCTTGTATTTGAAAGTCAGATTTTTTATTCAGCTCTGATCTTTTCATCAAGAATGCTGAAAACCTTCCATTTCATTGAATATTGTATTTTTTTCCTTGAAGTATTACACTCAGTTTTGCTGGTAGGTGATTCTTGGTTGCAATCCTAGCTCCTTTGCCCTCCAGAATATCATTTTCCAAGCCTTCCAATCTTTTAATATAGAAGCTGCTGAATCTTGTGTTATTCTGACTGTGACTCCATGATACTTGAATTGTTTTCTTCTGACAGCTTTCAGTATTCTCTCCTTTGACCTCGGAGCTCTGGAATTTGGCTATAAAATCCTGTAATTTTTCATTTTGGAACCTATTTCTGGAGGTGATCAGTAGATTCTTTCAATTTCTATTTTACCCTCTGGTTCTAGAATATCAGGGCAGTGTTCCTTGATAATTTCATGAAAAAAAGATGTCTAAGCTCTGTGTTTAATCATGGCTTTCAATAATTTTCAAATTGGCCAAATGGAAAAGGAGGTCCAAAAGTTCATTGAAGAAAACAATTCCTTAAAAATTAGAATTGAGCAAATGGAAGCTAATGACTTTGAGAAATCAAGAAACATAAAACAAAATCAAAAGAATGAAAAAAATAGAAGAGAATGTAAAATATCTCATTGGGAAAACAACTGACCTGGAAAATAGATCCAAGAGAGTCAATTTTAAAATTATTGAAAGCCAAGTATCATGGAGTCACAGTCAGAATAACACAAGATTCAGCAGCTTCTATATTAAAAGATTGGAGGTAGGTTTTTGTGCATCTTTTTCCATTTGAACAATTCTGTTTTTTAAGGCATTCTTTTCCTTATCCATTTTTTGTGCCTCTTTTAACATTTGCTTAGTCTGTTTTTCAAGG
This sequence comes from Bettongia penicillata ogilbyi, assembly GCA_023548195.1. Classification (NCBI taxonomy): domain Eukaryota; kingdom Metazoa; phylum Chordata; class Mammalia; order Diprotodontia; family Potoroidae; genus Bettongia; species Bettongia penicillata. Next base: position 1,277,538 of record JAJHZJ010000136.1, on the reverse strand, counting down.
TGTTATTCTCTTCAGTATTTTTTGTGTCTCCTTTGCCAAATTGCTGACTCATTTTTCACAATTTTCTTGCACTTCTCTCATTTATCTTCCCAATTTTTCCTCTACCTCTCTTACTTGATTTTCAAAATCTTTCTTGAGCTCTTCCATGGCCCAAGACCAATTCACATTTTTCTTGGAGGCTTTGAATGTAGGAGCTTTGACTTTATTATCTTGTTCTGAGAGTACATTTTAACCTTCCTTGTCACCATAGTAACTTTCTGTGGTCAGAATTTTTTCTGTTGTTGCACTTTTTCCCCAAACTATTTCCTGATTTTTAACTTTATGTTAAAGTAGGGCTCTACTTCCAGAATGGAGAGTGCATTGTCCCAAGCATCAGGGATTTTGTGCAACTGTTTATAGAGATACTTCTAGGGTTATTTTCAATTCTTCCATGTAGTATGATCCAAATAAAGGTATGTTTACTGCTTTCCTGGTCTGGGCTCTGGTCTATGAGTGACCACAACCATCTTTTCTACCCTGCAACTGTGAGGAGGGTTCCTGCCTCACTGTGGTCACAAGCTCTGCTGAATTAGTTCTCCTCCTTTCCTTGGGATTGCAAACCAGGTCTATGACCCAATCTGAGTGTGTGCAAAGCAAGAGTCCTGCCTTGGTGTTAGCAAAGAGATCCCTGTAATCTTCTTCTGACCAATTGTTTGACTCTCTTACCATCTGTGTGTGGGCTGAGAGCTCTGGAAGCAGCTACTGCTCATTCAGTGGCTCAGCCTGCTAAAGGTTTGCCAAAGCCTGCTACTGGTTTGCTGTGACCAGTCTGTGCTGGTGCAGCCTACAGTGGATGGTGTTCCACTCTCACTCAGGTGCAACAGACTTTTCCTGCTGACCCTTTAAGTTGCCTTTGGATGGAAAATTATCCCACTCCCTCCTTTTGTGGGTTCTGCTGCTCCAGGAATTGTTTTATGGCATTATTTATAGGTCTTTAGAGGGGTTTTGAGGAGAGCTTAAGCAAATCCCTGCCTTTTCTCTTCCATCTTGGTTCTGCCTCTTCCAGTGTAACCTTTCTGGAATGTAATTAGAAACTATGCAAACAAAATGATTAAAATGTCCATACTCTTCAGAGATTCTATTTTTAGGTTTATACCTCAAGGAAGTCACTGATGAGTGCCTATACACTCCAAAATGTTTATCTCAGAACCATAGCAAAGAATTGGAAATAGTATAGATGCCCATAAAATGGAGAACTCCTAAACATATCATTTTATATGACTATAATGGGATGTTACTGTGCTATAAGAAATGATGAATGAGATGAATACAAAAAAGAATGGAAAATCTACTTGAACTGATGAGGAATGCAGAGCCAAGAAAGCAATATACACAATGACTACAACAATGTAAACAGAACCACACACAAAAATAAAAAAATGAATATTTTATATATAATATTATATAAAGAACAAGTATAGATTAAGAGAAGAGCTTTGAGACAATGTTACAGATCAGAGATTCAAGGCTGTGGTATATTATACATAATTACAGACATTTTTGATGTATTGATCAGCTATGCTGAATTTTCCTCTTTTTCTATTTTGTGTTTAAAAATACTATTTGCTATATGAGATGGCACACTGGGAGATATGGAAGAGGAATACTGAGAGAAACAATTGTAATGTACAAAAAAGACAAATGAAAATTCATTTAAACTATGAACATATTAGAAAATTCACAGACTCATGATTAAATAAGGAAATGTGATATATATGTGTGTATATGTATATATGAATGTGTATATATATATATATATATATATATATATATATAGAGAGAGAGAGAGAGAGAGAGAGAGAGGAGAGAGAGAGATTGATTTACCTCATGTTTGTTTAGGGGCTATCAGTATGAAGAAGTGATGGGTTGGGTTGGGTATATTTCTAATTTGGGATCACCTGTAGAACCTTCTCACCCCAAAAGTTCATGCTATCTTTGTGATCCCTTCCTCTGATTGGTTGGTTACTCCCAGAAGCACTATTTTAAGGAAGGTGCTCTGGGCAATCATGTTTTCATTCTTTTCCAGGCTTAACTCTTGATCCTCCTGATCTTTTCCATCTTTCCCCCTTGACTGCACCCCTCAGCTTCTTTTTATGTGTTGTTTTATCCCATTAGAATGTAAGTTCCTTGAGAGTAGGAATTGTTTTCCTTCCTATATATATTTGTATTTCCAGATCTTAGCATAATACTTGACATATAGTAAGTACAATTATCCCTTCCACGTTGGTAGAATTAGGGGTGCAGTGTCCAGGTGATCTGGAAAATCCACCTAAAATTTTTTGGGCCTCCTTTCATACCAGAGAAGAAGTTTGATTTTTTTTCTTTTTCTTTTGTGGGGTGTATACAGTACCTTATTATAAATTATTATACATTTTGGGTTGACATTATATCATACAATACATATATTTTATGCATTTCTGAGTTTCCTAACTTTTCCTATGTTGTTTGCTGGTCTTCATGTGCCATTGGCAGCTTCTACATAAATCCTTCAAACTTCCCATTTAATTTCTTATACCTACCTGTGATATGATGAAACTGTGATGGGGAAAGTCAAGATGTGGGAGAGATAACTGTCCTTGATAAATACCAGTTGCTAGTGGCTGAAATACAAACTTCTTGAGAGTAGAGATTTTCTTTTTGCTTATATAAGTATTTTCAGCACAGCACAGTGCCTGACACAGAGTATGTGCCTAATAAATGCTTATTGATTTGACTTGACTGCAAGTAACTAAATTTTCAGGGATGTAATGTCAGGCAATATACTAAAAAGCCGTACTAGAAGCCCACAAGTGCCAATGACTTGCAAGCTAGGCACAAAGTCATTCTGAAGAAACATAATGGGTTAGATAATCATTTCAGTGTTATTTCAAGGGTCCTGTGATATGACATGAATTTATAGCCACAGTCTCTGATGGCATAAGGTTCCGTGCCCATAATGTTCTTCCATGTGAATTGTGACACTTCATGTGGATTCTGTTCTTAGTGTTGGAACACCTGGCACAGGATAAAAGATTGCAGTCTGTAAAAATCTCAGGGTGGAGAGAGGGGTTCATGAGACCTTCTATAGTATTGTTGGTCTGTGAGTTGTGGCAATAGACTAGGTTAGGAAAGATGACTGGTTACCTTTCAGAGAACTGATAATAATAATATTGAGTTGATCTTGGGGGCAAGTCCTGAGTCTCTACTGATAAATCCAGCCCCAGGCACTTACTAGCTATGTGACTCCAGGCAAGTAACAACTTCTGTTCACCTCAGTTTCTTCATCTATAGAATGGGGATAATAATAGCACCAGCTTCTCTGGGTTGTTGTGAGGATCAAATGAGATGATAATTATAGAGCTCTTAGCACAGTGCCTGGTACATAATGTGTGCTATATTAATGTTAGCTACAGTGGTGATGATGATGATAACTGGGTACCACTAAAAGAGAATCTAAGAGTAAATTCTGTAATGACCTAGGTGTTTTTAGAATAGCATTACAGTTTGGCCAATAAAGCTATTTATATTTGTTATCTGTCCATACAAATCTTAGCTATCAATCTAGCTGCTATTTTTATTGTACACATGGATTTTTCTTTTCCATAGGGATAATTTATGAGTTCAAGGGGGAATATAAATTTTAAGAGACAGGAATGATTTAGTCATGCATAAAGAATACTTTTTTTAACCGTATTTTTCCCCAATTCACATCAAGAAAATTTTTAGCATTCATTTTTACAAGATTTTAAGTTCCGAATTTTCCTCTCTCTCTCTCTCCCCTTCCCTCTTTTGAAAATGGTAGGTAATTTGATGTAAGTTATACATGTGCTATCATGTAAAACATATTTCTGTATTATTCACAATTGTAAAAGAAGACACATATCAAAAGGGAAAGCCATGAAAAAGAATAAAGTGAAAAAAGTATGCTTTAATCTGCAGTTGGAATCCATCAATTCTTTAAAGGATGTGGATAGCATTTTCCTTTGAGTCCTTTGTGATGATCTTGTATTATTGTGTTACTGAAAAGAGCAGATTCATTCATAGTTGATTACCTCTTAATGTTGCTGATACTATGTACAATGTTTTCCTGGTTCTGCTCATTTCACTTTGTGTCAGTTCATACAGGTCTCTCCAGGTTTTTCTGAAATCTGCTTGTTGATTATTTCTTATTGTACAATAGTATTCCATTACATTTATATACCTCAGCTTGTTCAGCCATTATTTTATTAATGGGCATTCCCTCAGTTTCCAATATTTTGGCACCACAAAAAGGGATGATATACATATTTTTGCACATGTAGGTCCTTTTCCCTTTTTTATTTCTTTAGGATACAAACCTAGCAGTGGTATTGCTGAATCAAAGGGTAATACATAAAGAATACTTGAAACTATACAAGATCGTCATAACTAGACTTTATAGTATCTAATTAAAATAGTATTTATATACTTCTTCTTATGAAACCACTTTGCATTCCTGTAGCATCTTTCATAAAAAAATTTCCAAGCTCATTATAAGCATTTTCTTTTTTTTTAAATATAAATTTATTTATTTAACTTTTTACATTCATTTTCCCAAAATTTTGGCTTCCAAATTTTCTCCCCATTTATCTCCTCCCCCCCACCCCAATACACCGAGCATTCTAATTTTCCCTATCACCAATCTGCCCTCTCTTTTATCATCCCTCCCTTCTCTTGTCCCCATCTTCTCTTTTGGCCTGTAGGGCCTGATGACTTTCTATTCCCCATTAACTATATTTCTTATCTCCTAGTAGCAAAGAACAATACTCAACAGTTGTTCCTAAAACTTTGAGTTCCAAATTCTCCCCATCCCTCCCTCCCCACCAATTCCCTTTGGGAAGGCAGGCAATTCAATATAGGCCATATCTGTGTAGTTTTGCAAATGACTTCGATAACAGTTGTGTTGTGTAAGACTAACTGTATTTCCCTCCATCCTATTCTGCCCCCCATTGTTTCTATTCTGTCTTTTGATCCTGTCCCTCCCCAAGTGTTGACTTCAAATTGCTCCCTTCTCCCATTGCCCTCCCTCCCTGCTTATCTCCTTCTCCCCCACTTTCCTGTACTGTAAGATAGGTTTTCATACCAAAATGAGTGTGCATTTTACTTCTTCCTTTAGTTGAATGTGATGAGGGTAAACTTCATGTTTTTTTCTCAGCTCTCCTCTTTTTCCCTCCACTAAAAAGTCTCCTGCTTGCCTCTTGAATGAGATATAATTTACCCCATTCCATTTCACCCTCTCTCCTCCCACTATATTTCTCTCTCACCATTTACCTTAATTTCTTTTAAGATATGGTCCCATCCTATTCAATTCACTCTGTGCTCTCTGTCTCTGTGTGTGCATGCATGTGTGTATATGTGTGTGCGTGCATGCATGTACATGTGTGAGCGTGCATGCATGTACATGTGTGTGTGCGTATGTGTGTGTACATCTGTGTGTGGTCCGACCAACTACCCAGATACTGAAAAGTTTTAAGAGTTACAAATATTGTCTTTCCATGTAGGAATGTAAACAGTTCACCTTTGGTAAGTCTCTTAAGACTTCTCTTTGCTGTTTACTTTTTCATGCTTCTTCTCATTCTTGTGTTTGAAAGTCAAATTTTCTTTTCAGCTCTGGTCTTTTCATCAAGAATGCTTGAAAGTCCTCTGTTTTATTGAAAGACAATATTTTCCCCTGAAGTATTGTACTCAGTTTTGCTGGGTAGGTGATTCTTGGTTTGAGTCCTAGTTCCTTTGACTTCTAGAATATCCTATTCCAGGCCCTTCGATCCCTTAATGTAGAAGCTGCTAGATCTTGAGTTATCCTGATTGTATTTCCACAATACTGGAATTTTTTCTTTCTAGCTGCTTGCAAGATTTTCTCCTTGACCTAGGAGTTCTGGAATTTGGCCACAATGTTCCTAGGAGTTTCTCTTTTTGGATCTCTTTCAGGCGGTGATCGATGGATTCCTTCAATACTTATTTTGCCCTCTGGTTCTAGAATCTCAAGGCAGTTTTCCTTGATAATTTCATGAAAGATGATGTCTAGGATTTTTTTTTTGATCCTGGCTTTCAGGTAGTCCCATAACTTTTAAATTGTCTCTCCTGGATCTATTTTCCAGGTCAGTTGTTTTTCCAATGAGATATTTGGCATTCTCTTCCATTTTTTCATTGTTTTGGTTTTGTTTTATGATTTCTTGGTTTCTCAGAAAGTCATTAGACTCCATCTGTTCCATTCTAATCTTGAGAGAACTATTTTCTTTAGTGAGCTTTTGAACCTCTTTTTCCATTTGGCTAATTTTGCTTTTGAAACCATTCTTCTCCTCATTGGCTTTTTGAACCTCCTTTGCCAATTGAGTGAGCCTATTTTTCAAGGTGTTATTTTCTTCACCATTTTTTTGGGTCTCCTTTAATAAGGTATTGACTTGTTTTTCATGCTTTTCTTGCATCTCTCTCATTTCTCTTCCCAGTTTTTCCTCCACCTGTCTAACTTGATTTTCAAAATTCTTTTTGAGCTCTTCCATGGCCTGAGCCCACCAGACATCCACCTTGGATGTCTGGGATAGAGAGGCCCTGACCTCCACGTCCTTCCCTGATGGCAAGCATTGTACTTCTTCATCAGAAATGAAAGGAGGAAGGAACATCTCTTCCCCAAGAAAGTAGCTCTCTATGGTCTTATTTTACTTCCTTTTTCTGGGCATTTTCCCAACCAGTTATTTGACTTCTGAGATTTCTCTCCACCCCCACCTAGATCTGCCCAGCTAGTGCTTGGGGTCTGAGATTCAAATGTTGCTGGCCAGTCTCAGGGCTATCCATGGAGGGAGTGGCTGCTATTCAATGTGAGCTTAAGTTCTGGTGCTCAGGTGGGGGCAGGGCCGCCTCCCAGGCTCAGTTCCCCCAGGGGGTTTATGCAGAGACCTTCGGTAATGGAGCTCCTGTCTGCTCCGGGAGTCCCGGACCGCCACCAGCACTGCCTGTGCCTCTGGCTCTTCCACTGCCTCCTGAGGGGGCCCAAGCCTCGGAGACACCCCACTCCCCTCTCGGCCAGCCCAGAAGTCTCTCTCACTAACCTGTAGTGCCTGTGGGTGGAGGGACCTTCACAGTGCCAGAGGTTCTGTTCCTGAAGCCTTCTTGGATCTGCTCCTCTGGGGCCATGTGGCCAGGGCAGCTCAGGGGTGGGCTCCACTGTCCGCAGTGTGATGGACCCCTGTGGACAGGTTTCCAGGGCTCTCTGGAATGGAAATCTCTTCCACTGCAGTACTCTAGAATTTGTGGGGAGTTCTTTTTACAGGAAATTTATGGGCTGTGGATTCGGAGCTAGCATATGTGAGTCTTTCTACTCCTCCATCTTGGCTCCTCCCCCTTCAGCATTTTCTTACAACATCCCTTTATGAAAAATAAGTATGACTGTTGCAAAATATAGATGAAGAAACAGAAGAAGAAGGACTTATTTCTTCAGTGCTGCTGTGAGTCAGCAAGAGGTAGCAGCACAATGATGACTGAACCTCAAGAGTGTCTCCAATGTTAAGGGAGGTAGCATGAGTAGAAAGAATGCTAGATTTGGAATCAGGGGCTAAGGGTTTTATTTTTTATAATAGTATTTTATTGTTCCCCCAATTACATATCAAGACAATTTTTAGCCTTCATTTTTACAAGATGGGCTCAGGGTTTTTAATCTTGCCTTGCTCTTTGCAAGCTATGTACACATGAGCAAATTGCTTCATTCTCTGGACTTCTTTTTTCAAATGAAAATTGTGTTTCAACATATATTTTAAAGTACCTGCTATGTATAGAGCAATATGATTGGGGCTGAGAAGAATTTCCTCATATGGCTTATAGTCTAGACAGGGATTCTTAACATAGGGTCTATGAACTCACTTTTTTAAAAAATATTTTGATAACATTCAAAATAATGTTTCCTTTGTAATCCTATATAGTTTATGCATTTAAAAACATAATTCTTAAAAGGGATTTGTAGCCTTTACCAGTACCTCTTTACCACCAAGTTTAAAAATCTTTGTCTAGTAATAATATTTTATTACCTACTGTAGGATGCTTGTAAGACTTAAATGAGATATTATATTTTAATTATTTTACATATTATAAAGGACCATAGAAATGCAAATTCCCATTATTATTGCTGTTCTTCATGCCTAGACTATGTAACAGTCTTCTAACTACCTGGATTGATTTCTCTATCTTCCCCCTGCTCCCTGCCCCATATCTCTATCTGTTAAAATTTCCCCCTTCCCTCTGTAACACCAATCATGGCAGCAAACCTGAGGACTGCTGATGTGAATAATTTCAAGGGTCTAACCGCATAGTATAATGAACTCTCTATTTACCCAGCAATAAACTAAACAGTGTTCAATAAAGTATAGCATAATATTCATAGCAACATCCTTTATCAATAGCAAGAGCCCAAGTAAGGTCCACACCATCCACCCCTAGGTCATAGTAAGAATAATTTCCTTAATCTATACTGAGTGTCCAAGTAAAGTCCTCTTTCATCTTAACTCAAGGTTGACTTCCAAGTCCCATGGCTCTTGCTCTGTGGGTTGACCACACCTGACTGTTGCCTGGATTCATAGGTAGGCAGCTCTCTGCTCTTGCTTCTTGTTTCAGCTCAGGTGGACTGCTCCATTCCACAGCTTCTGTCTCTGGGAAAACAAAGCTCAACAGGCCAACAACAATATTAATGCCCACCACCAGTACCATCATCTCAATTCACCTCCAAAGTCCAGAAGCTGTGTGAACGGCTCAGTTCATTTTAATAGCTCTGAAAAGGGGCTGAGTCTCATGGGTGAGTTCCTGGCCCATGGCTCTATTTGCTTTCAAAGTTTGGAGGCTCTTTCAGCAAGTCTCTGCCATCAGAGGTCTCCTCTCTCAACCCTCCCGGCTCTCTTCTTTCAAAGCTGGCTCACCCCTTCATTGCTGGCTCTCTTCAGGTCTGCGTTCTCTTTCTTTATACACAGTTCTACTCAGTATCTGATTGGCTAGATCCCACATGCACATATCTGATTGGTTAAAACTCAACCCAGAAAAACAACAAAGATTCTATTTTGCTTGTTGTTATACCCTCAAGGTCCAGCTCAAATGATACTTCATCTTGAATCTTTTCCTGATCCCATAACCATAAGTATCTCCCTCCTCCCCAATTTTTACACTGCATTGTTAGACTTCTATGTATTTATCATATCTCAACTTTATTACACTGATTTGTTTATCTTATCTTTTCTACTGGATTTTAAGCTCCTTGAACTATTTTCCTTCTATCTTTATCTACATCAACACCTAACACTGTGTTTGGCACATAACAGAAACCTTACATGCCAATGTTTGTTTAACTGATTGCCTCTAGTCTCTCTCCATATCCATCAGACAGTCATAAGACTGTCATCCTGCCAGAAGTCTTTCATCCTGAAAGACTACTTTCATCACATTGGTCTTTTACTCTATTGGAATATAAACCTCTATTGATGTCCAATGTCTATAGGATAGAGTACAACCTTCTTGATATGGTAGATACTCAGAAGTTTAACTACATCTGTATAGGGAAGTGGGGAGTAAGGAGGACAACAGGAAGGGTGAACACAGATCAAAAAAAGATCTAGAAGATCAGAAATTTCTTCTCCTATGACAGAATATTGCTCATGGAGGCGCAATACTCTCTTGGAGAAGGTTGTCTTCCATAAGTCTTCCACATAAAAACCTGTCATGAGACCTTCATGTCCTCATAGGCATTTATTTCTGCATGTATCCTTTCCCCAGTCATTCAGCAAGAATTTGAATGTTTATCATATTCTAGGAATTGTGCTAAGCACTGAGAGAACACAGAGAGGCAACAAGCATGTATTCTTTTACCATCATTGCTTCTCTTCTCTCAGATTTCCCTTCACTTCATTATTTTTGCATTTCAAACCTTTTTATTTCTTTTCCTTAGAGAAACTTTTTGTCATATATTCCTTTTTCCCTATTCTGCTATTGGGTGTTTGGGGGATTGTTTTCTTTGAATTGAGAACTATTACTTTTTGGGGGGAGACCTTTTAATGAATTTAATATTTTATTTTACCTCCAATTACATGTGTAAATAATTTTTAACATTCATTTAACATTCTCCATCACATTCACCACTTAATGACTATATTTTGGTCCCTCCTGACTCAGAGTGAAAGTCAATAGGAACTGTTTCTCTTTTGACCAGCAACCCTGAGGGTCTTCCCTTCTCAGTTTCATTTTTTTTATTTAAATGAGACCATCCCTTGACTCACTTCTTAAAGAGGCCTATTTACTGAATTGGCATTAACTCACGGAAAGTGAGAACCTAAAAAGGCCTTAGCCTCAAAGCGCCAGGGTCTCCCATTGCATCTTGAATCATCTCCAGTCCTGATAAATATCTGATCACTGGATCCAGATGGCTCAGGAGGAGAAAGTGAGGTTGGTGACTTTACACAGCCCTCCCTCACTCAAATCAAAGTCAACTATAAGTTGTGTCATCATTTCCCTGAGGTCATGGTCCTCTTCAAAAATGAAGGACAAACACACAATGATATGGTAGCATTCATGGTCTTCAATAATCCAGTACTATTCTAATTCATTCAGTCCTCTGACAGATATTTATGGAACCCTCCCTATCGTCTTCCCCAATATATATCCTCCCCTTCAGGCAGGCTGCTTTCGTCAGTTTTGTCTTAAATATACCATGTGCATCTCTATTTTCCAGCCTTTGATCAGGCTATTTCTTTGCTATGTAGAATGATCTTTTCCACCTCCTCCACTCCATAAACATCCTTCTTATCCTGGAAGGCTCAGCTCAAGTCTCACTTCTTTTATGAAGATAACTGTACTGTTCAGGTGCATACTGATCACTAACCTCTACCTTCTCTGCTGTCCTACAGCATTTATCTTTTTTTCATACCATCCATACGGATGTTTAAACACACTCAAATACTGATAATCATTACTCCTCAGTTGTTTCAAGTGTGTGCATTATCATCATAGATTTAGAACTCAAATCAACCTGCACCTAGCCTAACATTTTCAATTTATAGATGAGGAACTGGAGGATCACAGACATAAATTTATGATTCACCAAAGGCTACACAGTGACAGAGTCAAGATTTGAACCCAGCTCCTACTCCCAACTAGAATTCAAGTTCCTATAGGAAATGGGCCATACCTAGCTTTCATTTCTGTTGTAACTCTCACCAATAACACAGCGTTGGTCAAAGAGAAGATGCTCAAGCAATATGTTCCCCAAAAATGCTTGAACGAGCTAGCAATCCTTGCAAGGGTTGTTATTTAGTCAACTATGTCTGATGCTTTGTGACCTCAGTTGGGGTTTCTTTTTCTTTTTAAGTTCATTTATTTATTTTAAGTTTTCAACATTCATTTCAACAAAATTGTGCGTTCTAAATTTTCTCCCCATCTCTCTCCTCCTCCCACCCCAAAATGCCGAGCATTCAGATTACCCGTTCCACCAATCTGCCCTCCATTCTAAGACCACTCCCTTCCCTTATCCCCAACTTCTCTCTTGTCCTGTAGGGCAAGATAAATTTCTATACCTCATTACCTGTATTTCTTATTGCCCAGTTGTATGCAAAAACAATTCTCAGCATTCATTCCAAAACTTTGAGCTCCAACTTCTCTTCCTTCCTCCCTCCCCACCCATCCCCACTGAAAAGGCAAGCAATTCGATATAGGGTATATATGTGTAGTTTTTCAAAAGACTTCCATAATAGTCATATTGTAAAAAAGTAACTATATTTTCCTCCATCTTATCTTGTCCCCCATTTATTCTATTCTCTCTTTTGACCTTGTCCCTCGCCAAGAGTGTTTACTTCTAGTTGCTCCCTTCTCCCATTTGCCCTCTCTTCCATCATTCCTTGTACCCCACTTGTCCCCTTCTCCCCTACTTTCCTGTAGTGTAAGATAGCTTTTAATATCAAATTGAGTGTTCATGTTATTCCTTCCTTGAGCCAAATGTGATGAGAGTAAGCTTCACTTTTTCCCTCTCACTTCCCCCCTTTTCCCCTCCAATGAAAAAGCTTTTTCTTGCCTCTTTTATGAGAGATAATTTACCCCATTCCATTTCTCCCTTTCTCTCCTCAATATATTTTTCTCTCACTCCTTAATTTTATTTTTTTAGATATGATCCCTTCCTGTTCAACTCACCCTGTGCTCTCTCTCTCTTTCTGTGTGTATGTGTGTGTGTGTGTCTGTGTATGTAATCCCTCCAACTACCCAGACATTGAGAAAAGTTTCAAGAGTTAAAAATATTACCTTTCCACATAGGAATGTAAACTATTCAACTTTAGCAAGTCCCTTGTGATTTCTCCTTCTTGTTTACCTTTTCATGTTCCTCTTGGTTCTTGAATTTAGAAGTCAAATTTTCTTTTCAGCTCTGGTCTTTTCATCAAGAATGCTTGAAAGTCCTGTATTTCATTAAATGAACATTTTTTCTCCTGAAGTATTATACTCAGTTTTGCTGGGCAGATGATTCTTTGTTTTAATCCTTGTTACTTTGACTTCTGGAATATCATATTCCAAGCCCTTCAATCCCTTAATATAGAAGCTGCTAGATCTTGTGTTATCCTGACTGTATTTCCACAATACTCAAATTGTTTCTTTCTAGCTACTTACAATATTTTCTCTTTGACCAGGGAACTCTGGAATTTGGCTACAATATTCCTAGGAGTTTCTTTTTTTGTATCTCTTTCAGGAGGTAATCCATGGATTCTTTCAATATTTATTTTGCCCTCTGATTCTAGAATATCAGGGCAGTTTTCTTTGATAATTTTATGAAAGACAATGTCTAGGCTCTATTTTTGATCACAGCTTTCAAGTAGTCCCATACTTTTTAAATTGTTTCTCCTGGATGTATTTTCCAGGTCAGTTGTTTTTCAAATGAGATATTTCACATTATCTTCTATTTTTTCATTCTTTTGATTTTGTTTTACAATTTTTTGGTTTCTCATAAAGTCGTTAGCTTCCTTTTGTTCCATTCTAATTTTTAAAAACTATTTTCTTCAATGAGCTTTTGAAGCTCCTTTTCCATTTGGCTAATTCTGCTTTTTGAAACATTCTTCTCATTGTCGTTTTAGACTTCTTTTGCCAATTGAGTTAACCTATTTTTAAAGGTATTATTTTCTTCAGCATTTTTTTGGGTTTCCTTTAGCAAGGTAATCACTTTTCATGATTTTCTTGTATTGCACTCATTTCTCTTCCCAATTTTTCCTCCACCTCTCTTACTTGATTTTCAAAATCCTTTTTGAGATCTTCCATGGCCTGAGACCATTGCATTATTTGGGATGTTTGGGATGCAGAAGCCTTGACTTTTATGTCTTTCCTTGATGGTAAGCATTGTTACCCTCATGAAATAAGATGGGAGAAAATACCTGTTCACTAAGAAAGTAACCTTGTATAGTCCTATTTTTTTCCCTTTTTGGGCATTTTCCCAACCAGCTATTTGATGTTTGGGTCCTTTGTCAAGAGAAGGGTATACTCTGAGGACCTGTAAGTTCTCAGTTCCTCCAAAGTGACACAATCAAGGGAGAGGAGTTTACTCCTCAAGGGCCTCCAGCTCTGCCATGCCAGCACTCCTCCTTACCCCAGGACTAAGCTCACAGCTGTCATTAAGATTAGCTGCTCCATTCTTCCAGGGGCTTTAAGCTGAGGGCTCCAACAATGGAAGCTGGCTGCTGCCTGGGACCAGAGCTGGGGGGGAGGGGAATTTTGCTCCCTTCTCGCTCAACCAAAAAAGGTCTTTTACTGACCTTTGAAGCTGACTTTGGCCCCTGTTGCTTGGGGAATGTGAGAACCACCTCTGCTCCTGGATTTTCCACCCCCAAGGCCTGCTCTGGTCCTACTCCTCCTGGTGCTGCTCAGTCAAGGCTGGGATGTGCTCTGCTCTGTACCTGATGTGACAGACATTTCCTGTCAGCCTTCCATGTCATCTTGGGCTGGAAATCTCCTCCACTCCATTGTTCTGTTGCTTCTACTGCTCTAGAATTTGTTAAGAGTCATCATTTACAGGTATTTTGTGGGCTGTGAGGGAAGAGCTAGAGAATATGCATTTTTCTACTCTGCCATCTTGGCTTTGCCCTCGACTGAATGGCTTTTAAGGTCCATTCTCATTTGGCTTTTCTTTGAGAAGATACTGGAATGATTTTCCATTTCCTTCTCTAGCTCATTCTATAGATGAGAGGACTGAGGCTAACAGGGTTAAGTAACTCTCCCAGGATCACATAGCTAATAAATATCAGAAGCCAGATTTGAAGTCAGGTTGTTCTGACTCCAGGGCTACCTAACTGAGACACGTAACTGCCCCACTGGTAGAGGTACTCTTTGATAAAGGAGTCTCCAGTTATGCTATATCTGAGTTGGTGGATTAGAGATATCTAACTTTTAAAAAAATGCAAAATTGTAGAGTGGGGAAAGTGAAACAATCATTTTGCTAGTGTGAAGTTTTAGGTGACCATTAAGAATGCCCAAACTCTCCTTAGCACCTACATGATGCAAAGACATTCTCTACAACTAGGGTTTGAAGTGGAAAAAAAAAGAGACTAAAACAATTCCCTCCAGCAGTCTTATTAGAATGATCTCCTTCCTCTGCAACCCTAATGAAATAATCCCTTCCATCCCAACCAACCACAGTGGAATTTTCCTGGTCACCAAGGCTCATCATAGTTATAATTCTAGAAGAAGCTTCAAAGACCATTTAATTCAACTCCCTCATTTTATATGTGTGTATCTTCATCCTTTGTTGCAGAAGAAGACCATATCACCAGAGAAATAAGGACATGACTTGCACTTGACTTTGTTTTGAGTGAGGGAGGACTGTTCAGGTCACCAGCCTCACTTCTCCTCCAGAGTCATCTGAATCCAGTGACCAGATTTTCATCAGGGTGACTGAAGATGACCCAGGATGAGGCAATTGGAGTTAATTGACTTGCCCAAGGTCACAGAGCTAGTGAGTGTCAAGTGTCTGAGGTGAGATTGAACACAGGTCCTCCTGACTCCTGCACTGGGACTCAATCCACTGTACCACCTAGCTGCCCCCATTTTACATATAAGGAAACAATCAAGGAGGTCACATCCTAGTATACACAAGTAGTTTCATAGGTAGAATTTGAAGTCATATCCTCTGCTGACAGTCAATTCTCTTTCCATTGTGCCATAATCATTTATATATTATCACATATATCTTATCAACTCTGCCTTCTTTTCCCACCATGCCAACCTATTCACCTTGGGTTTTAGTGGAGAAAATAGGAGGAGAGGTGAGAAAAATGAGGCAGCTAGGTTGCATACTAAGTGGTATTTTATACTTGGAATCAAAAAGACGAGTTCAAATCCTGCCTTTGACACTTCTGACATTGTTAACCTAATCATAGAATTGTTATGAGGACCAAAGGAGATTATAGAAGCAAGGGGTTTAGCAAACCTTACAGTTCTGTGAATTCTAGGTATTATCAAAAGAAGAAGAATGATGGAGAACAGAAGGGAAATGTAAGACATTCACCATAGAATAGTGTTTATCTTCTCAGTAATGAGAAAGTAGACTATCACAATAAGAACGTACCCAAAGTACTCATAAGTAATTTGCCATTATATTCTGAAAATAGGCTGGTGTGGAGGCACGGAAAAGAAGGGATATTTCATACACACACACATGCACACACACATATATATCCCTTCTAACATTGTGAAGTAAGGATACTGACTTCTCAGGAAAAATGTTCGATTTCACTTTTGCGTGCACTTTAGTTTTCTCTTTCAATAATGGCAGTTATCAAGACTTCTGAGAAAACCAAACCAAACAATGTAAATCAAAGATGAATACAATCTAAAGCTCTCAACCAGCACCAATCTACAGATTAAGGCATACTAAAGGAGATATGGAAGGAGAGAAGTAGCTAAAGGAGATGGACTGGAGGTAGGGAAGAAAGTTCAGGTAATCCAGGAGATAATTTTTAGATTCTGTCAATAAAAAAAAAAAAGAATAAAGGCCACCCTCCCTTGCCTTAGCCAATGCCCAAGGATAAACAAGGGTGGCAACCCTGAATGCATTTAAAGTTTTAAAAGCTGAAATAATGATCTGGTATCTGACTTACAAAGTTTCAATGAGTTTTCATTATAGGACATCTCTGTGAGGTATTTTAAGATGCAGATTAGCACAATAGCCATGGGGATTTCTATTTTATACACATACACACATATCTATACACACATGTGTGTATGTACAACTGCAGCTTTGTGGGGCGTAATAAATGTGT
Source organism: Bettongia penicillata ogilbyi (assembly GCA_023548195.1). NCBI lineage: Eukaryota > Metazoa > Chordata > Mammalia > Diprotodontia > Potoroidae > Bettongia > Bettongia penicillata. The sequence continues at coordinate 1,261,249 of JAJHZJ010000136.1, read as the reverse complement.
TACTGAAAATTTATGAATAAAATTAATTTTTGGAACTTGAATCTTTTTTTAATTGATTCAATAATTGTATTAATTTTATTTTTATTAATCTCTCCTTTGGCTTTCAGTATTTCTAATTTGATATTTTAATTGGAAATTTTCCATTAGTTCTTATTTTTATTTTTAATGTTCTACAATCACTATCATAAAACTTAGATTTTTTCCCCCCTACCTACTCCCCACCACCCCCCTCCCTCCCCAAAATGGCATACAATTCTATATAGAATCTACACATACTTTCCTAATGAATATGTTTTCACTATAGTCATGCTGTGTAGATGAACTAAAATAAATGGAAGAAATCATATAACAAATCAAAATGCAATACGCGCGCGTGCACACACACACACACACACACAAATGATCTGCTACATTCTGTGACTGAATTCCATAGGTCTTTCTCTGAGTGTGGAAGGAATTTTGCCTTAAAAGACCATTGGGAATTTTTTTTTTTACATTCTTGTGTTGTTATGAAGTTCCAAGTCTACCAGAAAAAACTCTCACACACTGTGATCGTTGCTGTGCACAAAGATCTCCTGGTTCTGCTCCTTTCACTCAGCATCAGATCATATAAGTCCTTCCAGGCCTCTCTGAAGTCTTCTTGTTCATCATTTCTTGTGGCGCAATAGTAGTCCATTACATTCATATATCATAATTTATTCAGTCATTTCCCAATTGATGGGCATCCCCTTGAGGATACAGTCCTAGAAGCGATATTGCTGAGTCAAATGGTATGCACATTTTTGTAGCCCTTTAGGCTTAGTGGAACTTGAATCTTAATTGCTATTGAATGGAAAACAATAGTCCATTCTTTTGTAAGATGGCTGAACATCCAGGAATTTATAAGTTTAAGACCTCGGAGTATTTATATCTCAAGTTTTCTTAGATGTGTGTGAGGGATACAACTATATAATAAAAATATTAGCTGACAGCAAGGATCCTGAGGGGCAAAGAGAATAGAGCTGGGAAAGCTGTCCATTCTGAAGAGTCAGTCCCCTGAGGAGGACACTGGAGCGAAGTTTGGGGCTGAGAACCAGTCATCTCAGGGGTCAGGGCATCTCTTGATCCCCTAGGAAACTATCCCCTAGAGACTTACTTGTCTTGGAGATGTCTGGAAGAAACCTAGGACATGGTCATGTGCTGAGAGCACTGGGGTGAAGTTCAGAAAAGAAACACAGACTGTTTAAAGCAGTTGTTTTCAAGTCCACATGAGAGATAGTGAAGGGGAGAAGCTGGGGAACTGCTAAGCGCTCTCCACCAAATGGGCATTTGATTAATGCGCATCCTCAGCATGAGCTGTCTGGAGCATGCCCTCTAGTGACAATATGGCAGCTGTTTTTGAAGTCCTAAAGCCAAGAAATGCACAAATTAGTGAGATGAACAGGAGCAAAACTAACGTTAGTTATTGAATCTGACTCATGGGAATCAAGAAGGAAAATATTTATATCATGTGAGAAGAAAAGTGAGGCAAATGAAATGGAGAACTGAATCAAACGTTTCTGTAAGACCCACTCAATGCTAGCAAAGTAAGAACATGGTTAATTTGGCTAATTTAGACCAAACAAATTAATTATCTGAAACCTCAAGAAAATGGAAAAGTTTTATTTTATGTAATTCAGATAAATAATGGCTTTGCTTTTCCATTACATTTTAATGGTATAAATTTGGTCTCATGTATTATAAAACTTTGGACAAGTATTCCAAAGCTTAGCTGAAAGGGGTTTGCACATAGTTTATACATATATACATACATACATACATACATACATACATACATACACACACGTAAATTAAGTCTACAAGGGAAGTTGACAAGCATTTACTAAGCACCTACCATATGCCAGAGACACGAAATGCTGGAATACAAATATAGGCAGAAGAAAAAGACAATTACATGATGAAAAGACGTTCTCTACAACTAAGGTTTGAAGTGGATAAAGAAGAAACTAAAAGAATTCTAAAAGAATGGGAGAAGACATCTCAAAACCAGAAGGTGAAAATCAGGGAAGTGGAGAAGGTATATTTAATAAAGCATGGTGGAGAGTCTAGAGAATCTGGAGTAGAGGCTAAAGAAGAATGAAGACATGGCTAGCTTGGATACTTTCCTGAAAGTAGAAGTTCTGAGAGAAATCAATAAATCAGAAGAAAAGATGAAGAAGTGAAGTGAACTTTCAGGGTAAGGAGATTCCCACAACATGTGAAATTTTGTTTTAATTTAGTATTTTTCTTATAGGGAATATTCATATTTTATCAATGGTAAACTGTAGGTGGAAGGAAAAAAATATGCAATGAAGAATATTAGAGAGAGTAAAAAAGTTGGCCTCATAGGGACATAAACTTCATAATAAATCCTACCAAAGCTCAAAGGGACTCACTTTTAAAAATACTGGTATACTTCACCCTTGGAATTGAAATGTTTTGCAACATTGACAGAAAATCATTAATGCTATTTTTATGAAAAATGTTAATAAAGTCAATTTATGATCAATCATTTAAGCATCATTTACAAAATAAGTCAGTGGAGTTATAAATGAGGTGAGAGTTGGGGTTTAGAAAGTATATCAAAATGGCACAGCAGTCTGGTCTAAGCTACCCATAGAGATAATGGGTCCAGTAGTGAGGACTCTGATGTAAATAAAGTAAAATCACATGATTTGTTCATCACAATGAAAATGTCAGTATAAATTTAAGCCCTTGCATCTGAGTTTAACCTTACCTCTCATCCCTCCCTCAGCTTCATCCACCTCTGAAGGAGCATCAATTATTGACAGTTACCTACTAAGATTAGTACTTCCCATGACTTTTCACAGTTATAGGCAAGATAGGATTAAAGGACTTTCACATCACTATGGCCCACCATTATCCCAAATTCAGCATGTGTTCACGTGCAGTGGAAAGAAAGTTGGATTTACAGTCACAGAGATGGAGTTTGAATCAGTTTTTCTCTTATCTACCTGTACTACCTGTGTGGATAAAATACTTAATCTTTCTGAGCCTGTTTCTTCATTTGTAAAATGAAGGGTTTGGATTAGACCTCAGAAGTGTGAAATAGATTGACTGGGGCCACACAACACTTTCAAATATAGAAGAAACCAGATTAAAATGTAATTAGGAAATATTTAACAAAATAAGTAAAAATACAATAAAACATAGATAACGTCTTTTAAAACTTAGTCAACATGTAAGCCCATAGGGATCCTTATTAATGAATATGTAGTACCCATTTCTATTTGTGTTTGACACCCCTGAACTGAATGATCTTTCCTTTTTATTATTTTTATTTATTTATTTTTAGTTTTCAGTATTCATTTCCATAAAATTTTGAGACTCCATCTCTCCCTTTGTCCCACTCCATAATGCCTTGCATTCTGATTACCACTTCCCTCAAAATGCCCTCCCTTCTATCACACCTCTCCCTTCCCTTATCCCCATCTTCTCTCTTTTCTTGTAGGGCAAGACATATTTCTGTATCCCATTACCTGTATTTCTTATTTCCCAGTCGCATGCAAAAATAATTCTCAACATTTGTTCCTACAACTTTGAGTTCCAACTTCTCTCCCTTCCTCCCTCCCCACCCATTCCCACTGAGAAGGCAAGCAATTTAATATAGGGCATATATGTGTAGTTTTGAGAAAGACTTCCATAATAGTCATGTTGTGTAAGACTAACTATATTTCCCTCCAACTTATCCTGCCCCCCATTTATTCTATTCTCTCTTTTCACCTTGTCCCTCCCCAAAAGTGTTTATTTCTAATTACTCTCACCTCCCATTTGCCCTCCCTTCTATCATCCCCTGCACCCCACTTGTCCCCTTCTCCCCTACTTTCCTGTAATGTAAGATAGCTTTTCATACCAAATTGAGTGAGCTTGTTATTCCCTCCTTAAGCTAAATATGAAGAGAGTAAGCTTCACTTTTTCTCTCTCATTTCCTCCCTTTTCTCCTCCACTGAAAAAACTTTTTCTTGCCTCTTTTATGAGAGATACTTGCCCCATTCCATTTCTCCCTTTCTACTCCCAATATATTCCACTGTCACCTCTTAATTTTATTTGTTTTCGATATCATTCCTTCTTATTCAACTCATCCTGTGTTCTCTGTGTGTGTGTGTGTGTGTGTGCGTGTGTGTAACTCCTCCAACTACCCAAATATTGAGAAAAGTCTCAAGACCTACAAAAATTATCTTTCCATGTAGGAACATAAACAGTTCATACTTCTCTTGATTCTTCTGCTTGAAAGTCAAATTTTCTATTCATTTCTGGTCTTTTTATCAAGAACATTTGAAAGTCCTCTATTTCACTGAATGCCCATTTTTCCTCCTGAAGTATTATACTCAGTTTTGCTGGGTAGGTGATTCTTGGTTTTAATCCTAGTTCCTTTGATTTCTGGAATATCATATACCAAGCCCTGCAATCACTTAATGTAAAAGCTGCTAGATCTTGTGTTATCTTGATTTTATTTCCACAATATTCAAATTGTTTCTTTCTAGCTGCTTGCAATATTTTCTCCTTGAACTGGGAATTTTGGAAATTGGCTACAATATTCCTAGGACTTTCTCTTTTTGGATCTCTTTTAGGAGGTGATTGGTGGATTCTTTCAATATTTATTTTACCCTCTGGTTCTAGAATATCAGGGCAGTTTTCCTTGATAATTTCATGAAAGATGATGTCTAGGCTCTTTTTTTGATCATGGCTTTCAGGTAGCCCCATAAATTTTAAATTGTGTCTCCTGGATCTATCTTCTAGGTCAGTTGTTTTTCCAATGAGGTATTTCACATTATCTTCCATTTTTTCATTCTTTTGGTTTTTTTTTGTAATTTCTTGGTTTCTTATAAAGCCATTAGCTTCCATCTGCTCCATTCTAATTTTTAAAGAACTATTTTCTTCAGTGAGAACCATTTTAAACCTCTTTTTCCATTTGGCTAATTCCACTTTTTAAAGCATTCTTCTCCTCATTGTCTTTTTGGACCTCTTTTGCCAATTGAGTTAGCCTATTTTTAAAGGTATTATTTTCTTCAGCATTTTTTGGGTCTCCTTTAGCAAACTGTTGACCTGCTTTTCAAGATTTTCTTGCATTGCTCTCATTTCTCTTCCCATTTTTTTCCTCCACCTCTCTTACTTGATTTTCAAAATCCTTTTTGAGATCTTCCATGGCCTGAGACCATTGCAAATTTATTTTGAAAGTTTTGGAAGTCTTGACTTCCTCTGATGGTATGCATTGTTCTTCCTCATCTGAAAGGATGGAAGAAAATATCTGTTAACAATAAAGTAACCTATAATCTTATTTTTTCTCCCTTTTTTGGGGGGAAAGTGACTTGACTTTTGAGTCCTTTGTTAAGAGGAGGGTATACTCTGGGTAACTGTAAGTTCTCAGTTCCTCCAGGGTGGCACAATCAAGGGAGAGGACTTTACTCCTCTCCTGGCCTGCACACTTGTCTGGGAGAAACCAAAAGCTTTTCTGTTTGGAATCTGAGTAGAATTCCCTCTCCACAACCACCTACAGCTCCATCACACCAGAGCGCCTCCTCCTCAACCGAGGGTTGAGCTGAGGGGTGAGATTCAGATCAGCTGCTCAATTCCCCCAGGGACTTTAGGGGAAAGACTCCAAAAATGGATGCTGCTGCTGCAGTGGCTGCTGCTGGTGGTCCTGCCTGCATTCCATTCACCTGGGTGAAGGAACTTTCTCACTGACCTTTGAAGCTGCCTTTAGCATTTGTGGGTTGAGCAATCTGGGAACTTCTGCTGCTGCTGGTGCCCTGAAGCCTGTTCCAGGTCCTGTCCCTGCTGTACCACATGACATGGTGCACTCTTCTCCACGCCCAGTGTGATAAACCCTTCCTTTCGGCCTTCCAGGCTGTCTTGGACTGGACATCTCTTTCACTGTCATTTTTTGGCTTCTGCTGCTCTGCAATTTGTTTAGAGTCATTTTTTAATAGGTATTTTATGGGCTATGTGGGAGAGTTTCTACAGGTCTGTCTTTCTACTCTGCTATCTTGGTTCTGCCTTCTAGATAATCTTTTCTAAGTTTCATTCATGTGATTATGTCCCATGTTCCATTGATCCTATGTCCTATGAATCCCATGTCCAAAATAGAAAAAGTCATATTTGTTACTCAACCTATCCTTTTCCCCAAACTCCTGTATTTCTCTTATATACCTCATTCTCCTAGTGTCCCAGATCCATAACTTTGGAGACATCTCTGACTCTTCCCTTTCTCTCACCTCCATATCCAAATAGTTCCTGACTCTTAGTGATTATCTCTCATAGTACTTATTGTATCTGTCTCCTTCTCTCCACTGACACTGATTAGATCAGAACTTCATCACCACTCCCTTGTACTCTACTAGTGATAGGGAGAGCAAAAAGGAGAACTGGATCTAGGATTTCATTGAGAACCCCTGGGTTATAGAATTCTATCAATACAGGTCAGCACATTCTCTACAATGTAGTCTTCAAGAGCTGATTTAAATTATAGCATGGAGGATTTGAATGACTTGCCCAGGATCACACAAAATCAGAGTCAACAAACATATATTAATCATGTATTATATACCAGGCATGTGCTAAACTTTAGGGATACAACGAAAGGCGCAAAAATAGGCTTTGTCTTCAAGGAGCTTACAGCCTGATGGGGAAGACAATATATCCATGGGGGTATAATGAAGATTTCCAGCCCAGATGGGAAATCATCTATGGAGGTGTGAATTAGAGTTGAATTCATCTCACAGAATTATGACTTTCTGGAGATCATGAAGTCCAGGAGAGCAGCTGGGTCAGAAATGATGAAGGGAAATTCTGAGTAGAGGATCTAGAAGGAGCTCTCCAATTTCTACCATCCATTCTCTTCTATCAGAGTGAGAGAGGGGCTGTGGAGGCAAGAGATGCCGAAGAGGTGTGATTTTCAGAGCTGATTTCAACTTGCAGAATGATGAGCTTTCAGAAATAATGAAATCCAGGAGAGTAGTTGGGAAATGCTGGGTGGCAAATACTGATACATAGGCAATATTTGGCAGAGGCAGGACATGAGCTTGTATTATGGAGGTCAGTTTTCAGGCTACTATTTATGCTACTTGTCCTAGACTGCTATAATGGTTTTTTAATTGGTCTCCTTGCTTCTAATTAATTTTTCCCAGTATCTACTCTGTCCCTAAAACAGTTGTTAATATAATCCTCCTTATCATAGCCCTGTTAATAAAACTTACCACAGGAATAATATATAGACTTTTTATACTAATATCAAAGACTCTTCACAGTCTGACTCCAGTTAATGTTCTCCATCTTATTTTGTTCCATCACCTTCATGGAATCTATATTTTATCCAGATTAAGTGTTCAGGTACTACTTTTTCCTCAGACACATCACAACCTCTCCTGTCTCTCCCTGGTGACCATTTAAATGGCAACTCTGACTATTTAAAACCTGTACTTTAAGGCCCAATTCAAATCCTACCTGCTGCATGAAGTTTACCTTGATTTCCCCTAACTGACCAACCAACCTTTCTAAGTATATATTTACTTGATAATGAATTTAATGCTATTCTGGAAACACTTTTAAAGCTAAAACAAGTGGCTACCACATGGTGAAGGCATAAATAGTAGGTATTGTACCAACTTGAATATTCTACTGGTGTTGCAATATGACAGAGACACTGAATGCAATAATCTTTGAAGTATTAAAAGTAATATCATAGTGAGAGCAATGGAGAGGAACATGGCAGGTATGAGTTGATGGCATTGAGGAACACTGAACCACCAGAGATCTTAAAGTGGTTGAACAGGTTGAGATATATGATTATGATGGAATACTACTGTGCTATAAGAAATGATGAACTCGATGATCTTAGAAAAACATGGATAGACTTTAATAAAATAATGAAGAATAGAACGAACAGAACCAAGAGAAAATTAAAAACAATAACAACAATATTGTTTTAATAAAAAACTTTGAGCAGCTAAGTCATTTTGACTATTATAAATATCCAAATTAACTACAAAGGACATAGGAAGGAAGATGCTATCTGCATCCAGAGAAAGAACTGATAGATAGAAATATGTATAGAATTATATGTATATATGTGTGTGTGTGTGTGTGTGTGTGTGTGTGTGTGTGTAATGGTAGCCATCTCGAGGGTGAGAGGGGATGGGAAGAGATAAAGGGAAAAAAGAAATTTCTATGATAACTATTATGTATTTAAAGGAAATAGCAAGCTGTACATAATAGATATTTATTTTTATGTGCCATCATTTTTTAAAATTATATTGTTAGGGAAATGCTTGTTTTATTCCATAAATTATAAATAAAATAAATTTTAAAAAGAACAAGAATGGAATATATCATCAAGGAATTATAAGATCAGAAAATGGGCTGTTCTTGTGATAAGGGTGAAAGTGAACAGCCAGAGTGTTCCGCTGGTGTCCTCTCAATGTCAGGAGAACTCAAGGAAAGCTTCTAGAATATTGGGTTGATTCTCTCATCAACTTATAGGAATATATAGAGAAGAATCTCATGGGGTGGGCAGGCAACTGATGGGTCAGAGTGTGTATCTTTGGAGGGAAATCCAAAATGATGACTGTGTACATCCATTTGTATATTGAATGGAATTTCTATAGGGATTCCCAGGAAGAAGATATTACATCCCTTTAAGTATTAAGTAAGACTTCATGTTTGAAGATGTGCTTGAGCTTGGTCTTGAAAGATAGGATTCCGACACATGAAATAGATAATATGTAGTTCTTATATTCAGGGAGCTTATTATTGAATCAATGAACACATGAAATAATCAGAAAAATTCATACAACGGTAGGTGTTTTCTTCCCCAGTTTCTATCTCATGTGCTCAGTGTACTCTGTTTAACAGTGGTCAGCAAATACATGAAGAGGATTCTGAGGATGCTAAACAATGGTGGAAACTTTCACCAACGACAAACCAATGCACAATTCACTAAACAACAAGTTTTGTTTTCATGCAAATTTTTTAAATCCTGATGATCAGACAACAAAATTTGTTTCCATGAGCGGCTCTGTGCACTCTCTTTGTTAGAGGAGTTTAAGAATAAGGAAAAGACATCTATACTAGCTAGCTGAAGGGATAGGGAAAAGCATGGTGATCTTTTGGGGTGTTTTATGATCTTGATTTATTGAGAGTAGTAGTTGAGAAAATATGTGGCTATAAATAACACAATTCAGGAGTTGCTTCTAAAAGTCAGGGGGTAGGAAAATGCTCCAAAATGAAATTAAAAAAAAAAAACAAACTTCATAAATATTCAAAACATAGGGCAGAATTATTCGTTGTTTAAGATTTAAATACTTCAAGCATAGAGATAGCACTGAGGAAAAACTGATCCTTCTGAAGCATGGTGTTAGGAAATTATCTGTGCTTCCCTGTTTTCTCTTTAGGCATGGGTGAAAAGTTCAGTGATTCACTGAAGCTCTTTCACAGGCATTTCCACAGACAGCGTTAGTTCTTCCCCTCAGATCCATTTTTTTTCTCTATTTTCCTCCTATTTTAAAAATAAATGCATTATTTATTTATTTATAACATTTTTTTCTTTTTAAATTGTGAGTTCCAAATTCTCCCTCTCTGCCACCCCTCCCCCACCCACTGAGAAGTCAGGCAAAATGTCAATTACACATGCAGAATCATATAAACTATGGAAAAATATTTCCATATTATCCATATTGCAAAAAAAAAAGAAATCAAGAAGCTTCTACTTCAACTTGCACTTAGAGTTTATCAGTTTTCTCTTTGGATGTGGATAGCATACGTGTATACATACATATATGTATGTATGCCTATATGTGTTTATATATATGTATAGTGTGTATTTATATATACAGAGAGATGTGTGTATATATTGGTATATGATATGTATACATGTATAGGTATATACATACACACATATGCAGACATCTCTCTGTACATACATATGTGTATATGTATACACATATATTTATACGTGTGTGTGTGTGTGTACACAGATACAGAGGGACAAAAAGAGAGAAGGGATAGTTTGTACAACTTTATCTGTACTCATCACGGCCTGGGCTCAAGTCCTTCCTCGGATATTGTGAGACACTGGGCAAGACGTCTAGCTGCTAATTACCTCAGTTTTCTTATCAGTAAAATGGGCATAATTATAGCTTTACCCCTCAAGATTTTTGGAAAACTAAAACGAGATAGAATTTGTGAAAGAAGTTTTGTAAACTTAGAAGTGCTATAGAAATGCAGTTATAGTATTTTCATGGTCTAGTCATGAGCACTGAATATTTCCTCGATTATTTAAGTCATTCTGTCTTTAAGGCTTACTTTTAAAATTAAGCCTATATAATATTTTGTGAGTTTTGGCAGATTTTACATACTTTGTAGGTGTTTGGAATGGAATTTCCCTTTCTATTATTGCTCTTGGATTTTGCTGTAGTAGAGTAGAAATGCTGCTGATTTTTTGTAAGTTTATTTTGAGTCTATTAATTGTCTTAATCAGTATCATTGCTGATTCTTTGGGATTTTTTAAATAAGCCATGATAGCATTTGCAAATAAAGATAGCTATATATCCTTTTTGTTTCTCTTTACAATTATCTTATTGCTTTCATTAGCATTTTGTGAACTCTGTCCAATAATGGGAGGAAGAGTGGGCTTCTTCATTTGCCTTTTGCTTTTGACAGTAGATGTTGTTTTTATTACTTTTTATTTTGTTGAACTATTATTGTGCATGATGATGAATTCTGAAAAAGTAGATATAGGCTTCACACTTTTAGTTATCTTGTAGGTCTTTTCCAGCATTTAAATGCTGTAAAATTAATTATCTGCAGTCTTTTTAATTTTGCAGCATTATAATGGTGGAAATGTTTTATTTTTTAGGAAGTATTAATTGAAAACAGTCAGAATATCTATGGGAGAAAGTATATAAAATTTCACAGGATGAGAAAGCATGGATGGCTTGTCCACCTGCATGAATGGAGGGGATGTTTACACTGACAAGTATGCAGTCTTGCCCAGCAGACAACTATATAAAAATGAGGAGCTCTCTGTCTCCCTTATTAGAGACAAACTGGTCATGTGTCTAGAGAATAAAAACACTTAGGAATGAGATAACTAGGTTAGGGAAAATGAGAAGGAAGGGTAAGGAAGAAAAAGAGAGAGACAGACACAGAGAGTCAGAGACAGTTATAGAGACAGAAAAAGAGAAACAAAGAGAGACATTTTAAATATAGAAGAAAATTGGAAAGGGGATTAATTTCTAAAACGGTTGGATCAGTCAGAGCTCTGCCAAAAATGCGTAAGTGTACCTGTCTTCCCAGTAACAAAAGGATAAGAAAGAAGAGAGTGTAATACAGACCATCCTATAGGAATTATGGATAAAAAACTGGCCTCAGCAAAGCATGCAAAAATATCTAGAGCAAGAAAAATAAGTCGAATGTGGCTCTCTCTCTCTCTCTCTCTCTCTCTCTCTCTCTCCTCTTTACCTAATCTCACTAACCAAAATAAGGTATTGTTGTATATAGAGAACTGAGTGCTATTATGCTGATTTATTGTAAAAGAGGATACAGCACAGAAGAGATGATGATATTTGCGGGGGGTGTAGCTATAAGAAGGAACACCTAAATCTTCAGGTGGTGGCAGCAAAGGAAGGAAACCAGCAGTTGGCCAGCTGCTCTACAGCTACATCTGGGGAATGAATCAGAGCATTATTCGTAAAGGTTTTCTTTCAGGACATTTTGGCCTTTGAGGACTTTATGGGTGAGCATCATAATCTTCCAAAGTAGTTAACCAGCCCTGGCATGGGGCCCAGGCATTCGAGCATAAAGCAGCTAACTTTCCACCTGCTAGACCCTTTATCTTCTTTCTGTGACTAACAAAAACTGAGTTATCTTTAGAACATGAAACCTCATTAAATACCTTTCAGGACTGACTCAGTATCATTCAGCTTGGGAAAAAAACAAACCTTCACTATCCCGTATTTTTCTCTAATTCCCAAGAGCCCAACTGGGCAGAGGCACAGCCTAAAATTATCTCAGGCTAAGTTGGTCTGGGTTAGGTTTTTACACTAAACTTCAAGCCATAGTGAATGTAGGCCATTTTTCCCTAGTATCTAAGAACATTCTTATGAAAAATTTCATTTACTTCTAGTCATTTTATTAAGTTACTATGAGAACACCCATGGATATATCCAGGACGTCTTTCTAGTTACAATACATATAAAAGATTTTGTAAATAGCATATCAAGTACAAGTCAATATATACTGTATACACCTAATAAAAGTAATGTGTTATAATGGATAGAAATCTGGTATAGAGCCAGGAAGACATATATCCAAGTCCCACTTCTAATATTCATTTGCTCTCGATCTTGGACAAGTTACTTAACATTCTAGTGTTATAAACAAGTTACAAAGAAGGTGCTTGCATTGGTAAACGGGGTTTCTTCATCTCCAAGTTCTGTATATCAATGGAATCTCAGGTTTAATCTCTATTTTTATGTATTGTTTTCATTATTCCATTACTTAATTCCCCCACTGAGTGATTTTATTTCATACAAATTATTTTATTCAAATCACATTTTAGTAATAGATATTTTATATTATGTTAGCATATACACACATGTATATACACACATGTATATTAGCGTTTATGTTTTCAGTGTAAAAATAAACATACTTTTCTCATCTTCTGTATGATGACATATACTATTCAACTTGCTCAACAAGTTGTTCCTAGAATCTAAAAATTAGGGATAGGATTAAAAGAGAGCTGGTCACGCTGTCTCTGACTTTCCTTTGGATTTGGGTTTTCTGGGAAGTCTTTGTGCTGATAAAATCATTGCAATGAAATGATCACGTTTCAGAGTTCTTTCCTTTATTCCAGCAAGGCTGCTCTTTTCATGCCATTTCCTATATATATCCACCACACATACACACATACCACACACGCATACACACATACACACTCATTTCTTTTATCATGCTACTTCCCCTACACAAACTATCCTTTCCCTCACTTCCATTTAATGCTTCTTGTGCTTCAAGTCCCTGACCCTCCACGATTCCTTCATGACCCTTCCTTGATTTCTCTAGAACTCACTTTACACTTTGTCAGTACATTATGGTCGAGCAGTTATTTATTCTCTCATCGTTCCTTTTAGGTTGGTTTTGTTTCTTTGTAACTAGACCCAGAGCAGGGCCCGTGCTTTGCACTTTTCTGTGAATCTCACAGTCCCTGCTACTGTGCTTCTCACACATTTAATACGCTTAATTGCTTGCTTGTGTTATGAGATTACATTTTCTCCCTTAGTATGTATTTATTTACTATTAATTGATTAATTTATTTTTAGTTTTCAACATTCACTTCCACCAGTTTTAAATTTTTCCCCCTCCTTCCCCAAGACAGCCTGCAATCTGATGTAGGCTTTACGTATACATTCCCATTAAACGTATTCTCACATCAGTCATGTTGTATAGAAGAATTATAATAAATGGGAGAAACCCTGAGAAAGGAAAAACAAAATAAAACAAAAAAGAAAATAGTCTGCTTCACTCTACGTTCAGACTCCATAGTTCTTTCTCTGGATGTGGATGGCATTTTCCATCATGAGTCCTTTGGAATTGTTTTAGGTTCTTGCATTGCTGAGAAGGGCTAAGTCTACAAAAAGAGTCATCAAAGACTGTGGCTGTTACTGTGTACAATGTTCTCCTGGTTATGCTCCTTTCACTAAGCATCAGTTCATATAAATCTTTCCAGGTTTTTCTGAAGTCTGTCTGTCCATCATTTCTTATAGAACAATAGTATTCCGTTACATTCATGTACCACAACTTGTTTGTCCATTACTCAATGGATGGGCATCCCTCAATTTCAAGTTTTTGGTCACCATAAAGAGCTGTTATGAGTGTTTTTGTACATGTAGAGCCTTTTCCAGTTTTATGTTCTCTTTGGGATACAGCCCTAGAAGCGGTGTTGCTGGGTCAAAGAGTATGCACATTTTTATTGCCCTTTGGCCATAGCTCCAAATTGCTCTCCAGAATGGTTACATCAGCTCACAGTTCCACTAACAATGAATTAGTGTTTGCTCTTTCCCACATCTTCCCCAACATTTATCATTTTCCTGTTTTGTCGAGTTAGTCAATTTGATAGATATAATGTGGTACCTCAGAGTTGTTGAGATTTGCACCTCTCTAATCAATAGTGATTTAGAGCATTTTTTCATATGACTATAGATAGCTTTAATTTTGTCCTCTAAAACTGCCTAATTATATCCTTTGGCCATTTATCAATTGGGAAATGACTCATATTTTGTAAATTTGATTCTGTTCTCTATATATTTTAGAAAATTTCCCCCTTTTTAAAAGTTAACTTTCTCTAACCAGTAAAAATGCACCTTTGACTCCTCTGCTATCCCCATTTCTTCCAGATAAGAACAAAAGAACAAAACCCTTCTTATAAATATACCTACCTAGTCAACCAAAAGAAATTTCTGCATTGTCCCTGTCCAAAAAATAATCCGTCTCCATTTGCCCTGAGTTCATCACTCCTCTATCAGGAGGTGGGGAGCAAGCTTCATCAATAGTCCTGTGGATTCATAGGTATTGATTATGCTGATCAGAGTTCCTAAGTCTTTCAAAGTTTTGTCTCTACAACAGTACTGTAATTGAGTAAATTTTTCTCTGGGTTCAGTTCACCTCACTCAATAGCAATCTTTACAAGTCTTTCCAGGTTTCTCTGAAACCATCCCCTTCATCATTTCTTGTAGCACAATTATATCCCACCATTTTATATATTATAATTTGTTCATCTATTCCCCAGTTTATGGACACTCCTTTAAATTTAATTCTTTGCCACTTCAAAAGGCACTATAAACATTTGCATATCTTTATTTATTTTTTTGCTTGGGATTAATGCCTCTCTTAATTTATTCTTCCTCTAGTTCTCCCTTTTCCTTTTTTCTTCCTATTCTCCTGATGAGTGTGTATATGTTATTCTCTCTTTTGACCAGTTCAGATGAGAATGAGGTTCAAATGTCAGCCACTTCTCCTACCCCATTTCCCCTGTTTGCATAGATTTCTACTTGCACATCCTGATAATGTGAGATAATTTTCCCTAATTTTCCTTTCCCCTCCCTTCACTTAGAGTAATCTTACTCTTACTTTCCATTCTTCTTTTTAAGATCAAGACATAATAGAAACTTTCAAAGTATTCTGTCTAATTGCATTCCCTCTATGAATCCTGATGATGATACAGTTCATAGGTGACATATGTATCTTATCTCCAGATTAGAGTATAAGTAGTTCATCTTTATTTAGTCCTTTATGGTTGTTCATGTTTACCTTTTATGTTTCTCTTAATTTCTGTGCTTGAATGTTAAAGTTTCAATGGAACTCTGGTCATTTTATTTATTTATTTTTATCAAGAATGCTTGGAAACCCTCTATTTCCTCTAAAGTTTATTCTCCTGTCTGTAGGATTATATTCAGTTTTGTTGCCTAAGTCATTTGACTAGAAGCCTACATCTTTTGCCTTCTAAAATAGTGTACTTTAATATCTTCACTCCTTTATGATGAAATTCTGACTGTAGCTTTGTGGTACTTGAATTCTTTCTTTTTGGATGCCTTCTGTATTTTTTGATTGATTGGAAGTCTTCGAGTTTAGCTATAACATTCTCTAGAGTTTTCATTTTGGGCTTTGTTTCAGGTGGTGATTGGTGAATTCTTCCTGTTTCTATTTTGTCTTCTACTTCTAAGATATTTGGGGAGGTTTTTTAAGTCATATTGAAATATGATTAAATATATTGAAATACCTTCTTTTGGTTATGGTTTTCAGATAGTCCAATCATTTCTAATATTTTTCTGTTTTGTTTTTTTTCCAAGTCAGTTGTTTTTGCAACAAAATAACTTTCATTTTTTTCATTTTTTAGGTTTTGTTTTTGATTCAATATTTTTTGTTTGTCTCATGGATCCATTCTATTTGATCCATTCTAATTTTCAGAAAGTTTGTTTGGGCAGATAGGGTTTTGTACCCCTTTTACCAATCTCTTAATTTTCTTTTTTAATTTTTTCTTCCATTGTTTTCTATTCTTTTCCAAAATTTTCCTCTAGCACTCACATTTCATTATTACGAACATTCTTAACTCTTAATAAACACAATCTCTTGCTTCATGTCTTCCAAGAATTCTAATTGAATTTTTCCACAATATTTTTCTTTGATGCTTTGCTTGTAGATATTTTGGGGGTAATTTTATTCTTCTGGATTTGTGTCTTGAGTATTGTGGTCACTATAACAGCTTTTAATGGTGTGATTCCTTTTTATTTTATTTACGTATTCTCCCATCTTACACTCTGATTTTGGACTTTGTTTTTACATTTCTGTAGGGAAGGTCTGAGCTGCTCTGTTGCTGCTTTCTTGGGGTATTGGGAACTATGTTACTCTAGGATCTTGGGGAAATCTTAGAATGGGAACCTGAAAGTGTTAAGCGTTCCCAAGGTGGTCTGATTCAGGGCAAATTCATATCACTGCCCTCCCTGGTCTGAACTCTGCAAGTTTCCGAACTTGGTTTTGAGCAACAGGAAACTAACAGCCACAATCAACCATCTGGAAAGCTCTGCTGGTTCAGAGCAACAGAACTCAATGCTTCTATGTGATCTGGGATTCCGGCCCTGGCTTTTCCTGTGGGGGCTTCAGACTGGGCTAGCAACTGGAACTGAGATCTCAGTCTGATTGTCTGCTTGTTTCTGAACTTGGTCCTTGCTGGATACGCAAGGTAGGATCCATACTCACTCCTCACCCTGGACTGCCACCCTTAAGAGCAGCTCTCCTTCTCTGCCTGTTTTAGTTCTATATCCCAGAAATGGGTAACAAACAACAGAGCTGCTAGCTGGCACCTGTTCTTGCACCTTACATAGGTTTAGACTTCTCTGTACTGGATGTGAGACGCCTTCCTGTATGTTCTATGAACAAGCTAACACATTTTTTGGCTCTGGGCATTGTTTTCTGATTGATGCCTATGCCTGGAACATTTCCTCCTCACTTTGTTCCAACTACTGATCTCCTTTAAGTTCCAACTAAAATGCCACTTTCTACAGGAAGCCATCCCAAGTAACACTTAATTCTAATGACTTCCTCTCATTATTTCCTATTTATCCTATTTATAACTTGCTTTGTATATATTTGGTTGCATATTGTCTCCCCCTTTAGATTATAAACTCCTTGAGGGCAAGGACTATATTTTGCCTCTTTTGCATCCCCAGCACTTAGCACAACTCCTGGCACATAGTAGGAACTTAATAAATGTTTAGTGATCGAATGGGTGAGTAAATGAGTATATAGTCTCTCTCTGCACTAGAATGCTCCATGTAGTACACTCCTAGATGCAACCCATCCCTAATGTTCATAGACCACTCTGTTTCCCTATGTCTATCTGGGCTGGAAAAACTACTGATTATTTTCTTGGGTTTCCCAATCAAGATTTAGTCTGTAGATTTTCTAGATCTATTTGGAAGAGTTTTCTTTCTTTTTCAAAAATTTGATGGGAGATGTTCATTATATTTCTTCTTGCCAATCTACTATCTTGGCTCCACTTTACAGGTCTACATGCCCCTTAAAAATGACCAGGGAAGCAACTTTTTTTCTGAACCAGACTTGTAGCCAAGGAAAGCAATATTTGAGGAGGCAGATTGCTAAAACTCTAGTCTTATATGCCTCTTGGAGATATGTGAGGGAAAGAGCAAATGATAAATGGCAGCATTTTCCTGCTTCTCTTAAAATGGAAACCAAAATCTGCCTTAGAGATAGGCAGGTCAGCTTCCAAGGTATCTGTCCATGTCATCTACTAGCTGCACTTGTATATTTAGATAGCCCAAGTGGACTTTTGGGTCCATGCTTACATGGAATGATACATATCATATACTTAATTAAGAAAAGGCATGAATAACCATTTCAACTCTCTGCCACTCTGAAGTTCATAAGATGAAAATATTTGGGTAAATTTTATACTGTTGCAGTAGAAGAAACAAGTGGAGAAAACAAGTATTCTTTAAAGCTTATTTTCCTAAGTGTCTATTTCTCTACCAAAGTTCTACTAATGCTTCATGGTGGTTGAGGCTAGGTTCTTGAAGGCTATGATAGTAAACTAGATGACAGAGCTGAACCTGGAGTCAAGAAGACTCATCTTCCTGAGTTCAGATGTGAAATCATACACTCGTGGTGAGGCCCTGGACAACTCACTTCAACCTGCTTGCTTTAATTTCCTCATTTGTAAAATGATCTAGAGAAGGAAATGGCAAAGTACTCCAGAACTTTTGCTAAGAAAACCCCATATGGGGTCATAAAAAGTTGGATACAAATGAGAATGACGCAACAACAGATTATAAAAGGAAGGCTCTGGCAAAACTTATGAAGCCAGAGAGACTTAGAGATGAAGGGACTAGATGTGAATCCTGTCAGTCTAGCTAAGTATGAAGAGACTCATCACTAGGTTTCCCATAGGGTGGCGAGTTATTAGTGAATATAACTCTTGTAACATCCTTTGAACAGTGCCTGGCACATAGTAGGTGCTATAGAAATACTTATTCCCTCCTCTTCTTTCCACCCCCACCCCCAATAAAATCATCTCACTTCCCGGACTTGCCCTATTTCCATTCTGTTCTGGCACTGTTCTTCTAGGCACCAAGGCTAGAAATCCAGGAGTTATGTTTAATTTCTTCCTCTCCTTGTCTTTCCTATTAGTAGTACTCACTGGAATAATCTAGTCTGTTGTCAAGCCTTGTCTTGTATTTGTAACATCTCTTGTATATACTGCCTTTTTTCCACTCACACAGGCCCATACCCTGGGGCAGGCTCTCATTACTTCACACCTCAACTGTTGTAACAGCCTCCTGTTTGTTCTCCCTGACGTAAATCTATCCCCACTCCAGCCCATTCTCCAATCAGCTGCCAAACTGATCTTCCTATAACACAATTTAACCATGCCTCCTCTACTTAATAAACTAATGAATCCTCAGTGCCCCCAAAATCAAATATAAAATCTTCTGTTTGGCTTTGAAAGCTTTTCCTAACCTGGCCCTTTTCTATCTTTCCAATTTTCTTACGTTACTGCCCTCAACACCTTATACAATCTATTGATGCTGACCTTCTTCCTATTTCTCACATGCAAGACTCCATCTCCGAATTATAGGTGTTGTTATCTCCATTTTTATAATTGAAGAAACTGAGGCAAACAGAGGTTAAGTGACTTGCCTATAGTCACATGGCTAGTGTCTGAAGCTAGATTTGAACTTAGGTCTTTTTGACTTCAGGCTCAGTCTATCTCTCTTAGAAAACTCTTCCCCCTCGACATGCTCGCTGTTTCTGTCTGCTAATGTGCCATCTGATAGCCCTTTCCTGACTAATGCTGGCTGACCAGAATGGATTAACAAGAAGTAACATGACTCTCTTAGTTGGACCTATGAATTGGGAGGACAGGAAGGAGTGGTGCCTTCTAGAGATAACTGCAGGTAAAGTAGTATCATCATATGAAACTGTTTTCAGTGATGAAGTAGAAGGAATTTAAGAAAAGGCTTAAAATGTAGGAGAATTTGTTCATAATATAAAAGGCATCCCAAAGATCACTGACCTTCCCTAGAACTGCCTAACTGATATGCTTAAAATACAGGTCTCACTGTCTCACTGTCACACTGTTGCTTAAAAATATTCAATGGCTCCCTATTGCCCAATGGTAAGATAAAATACAAACCATCTACCTGGCATTTAAAGCCCCCTGTAGTCCAACTCCCACATACCTCTCTAGTAGAATTCTGTATTATTTCCCTTTATGTACTCTATGATCCAGTCAAAGTGACATACCATACCCCATCTTCTGCTATAGCCCCTATGACTGTGCAGGTTCCTTTCTTCCTCTCCTAATGTATGGAATACACCCCACCTCACTTCCAACTCATAGGATCCTGAACTTTTTGCAAAGCTCAGCTCAGGTGCCACTTCCTACATGAGGTCTTTCTGATCTCTGTCCTCTCTCTGCCTCTGGCTTTGTCTCTATCTCTATCCCTGACCACTTCTCTGCCTTTTTGTCTCTGTTTATCTGTGTCTCTTTGTTTCTGTCTTTTCCTGTCTCTACTGCTGTCTCCCTGTCTTTTTTCTTTCTCTTTGTTTCTTTCTGTCTCAGTCTGTCTCATACACCTCTTGTTCCACGCCCCAGCAATCTCCATTACTGTCAGCCAGTTTTCCCAGTTGGATTCTCAATCTTATGTAGAAAGATGGTGAATGGACAAAGATGTATGTGTGACAAAGAAGCAGTTACTAGGCAATTCAAGAAAAAGGCAAAGGCAGAATATAAACTTGTTGAAGACAAGGATTGTTTCATTTTTAACCTTTGTATCTTTGTAGTGTCCCACATAGCATCAAGCACAGAGGCTTAGTAAAAGTTGAGGTGAATGGTGTGTGTGTGTGTGTGTGTGTGTGTGCACGTGTGCTGGAGAGAGACATGGAGATAGTCGTGTTGTAAATTAAGTAGTGTGACAAAAGAAAGCAACAAAGGTGTTAATGAGTTGCATCTGCAGTCATGAACACTCCTCACTAATTTATTTTCCTCCTGCTTCCTTTTGACTTTCTACTGTGCCATGTTGCTTCTCTCAAAGAATAATCTAGTCTGTTATCAAGCCTTGTCTTGTATTTGTAACATCTCTTGTATACACTGCCTTTTTTCCACTCACACAGGCCCATACCCTGGGGCAGGCTCTCATTACTTCACACCTCAACTGTTGTAACAGCCTCCTGTTTGTTCTCCCTGACGTAAATCTATCCCCACTCCAGCCCATTCTCCAATCAGCTGCCAAACTGATCTTCCTATAACACAATTTAACCATGCCTCCTCTACTTAATAAACTAATGAATCCTCAGTGCCCCCAAAATCAAATATAAAATCTTCTGTTTGGCTTTGAAAGCTTTTCCTAACCTGGCCCTTTTCTATCTTTCCAATTCAAGCTCCTTTAGTGAAGCAAGTATTTTTTTTTTTAACATGAGTGGCAACTAAATGGTACAGTGGCTAGAGCATTGGGCTTGGAATCAGAAAGACTCATCTTCTTAAGTTTAAATCTGACCTTAGACATATACTATCTGTGTGACCCTAGGCAAGTCACTTAACCCTGTTTGCCTCAGCTTCCTCAATCTGCAAAATGATCTGGAGAAGGAAATAGCAAACCACTCTAGGATCTACAGTATCTTTGCCAAGAAAACCCCAAATGATGTCATGAGGAGTCAGATGAGACTAAAATCTACTATGAAAACAACTGAACAGCAATAAACCTGACATGGGTATGTGTGAAGGAGATAACTGTGGCCAATCAGTTCCCATGCCTGAGCCTCAGTGTCCTCATCTGAAAAATGAGAATGATAATACCCATTGTTCCTACCTTATGGGATTGTTAGGAGGGTCTTATGAAATAATACGTTTTAAAATGTTGGGCAATGATGAAATCCCTCATAGATATGCTGTGACTAGGGGAGAAGCCCAGGGAGAATACAAGAATTAGAGGATGATATAAGACATTGTAACTAGCCCTTGGCTTTCTCTGGGAACTTCAACTATCTGAAATACAACCAAGAAGCAGGAAGTAAGCAGATAAGACAATGAAGGCAAAAATAGGTAAGCAGATGTTTATGAACTTGATTCTGAATCTATTGACTGTATTTTTTTATATACAGCTCTAACATATGTAGGTATCTATCCACAATGGATTACAAGTCCATAAAACAAAAAAAAAATGGTTGTGGAATGATAAGTGGGGAGAAGATATTAACCACAATAACGAGACAGAAAAACTATGCAAAGTGAACGCATGAACTCAGAAAACATAGCAGTCTTGGGCAGAGTGAACTGAAATGGTGGACTCTACAAATCTCAGTGGAATCTATGGGTATTAGACCATTCTACAGCACTGTGATCCAGACCTGGCTCGGCTACTTATTCATTGCAGACCAGTCACTTAACTAAACACCCTTGTTACATTCTTCAGTCTCTTTGGACCTCAGTTTCTTCCTTTGTAGAATGAAGGCATTCTAGATATTATATGTCTAGTCCTTTCTGGCTCCAAATCCTGTTAGCCCAGATGTTCACAACCATGATGCTGATTCATCAAGAAAGGTTTCAATTAAGCACAAGCTCCATGTAAGGAGGTAGAAAACCCTACAATCCATTATAGAAAGATTTTCATCTCAGATGTTTAAACTAAAATTAGTTTTGATACCAAAAAGGGCAAGTTTCACTTATCCATCATCTGGACCAGATAAATGAGTTGCTACTGTTGATAATCAAATGCTTAATTGTATGCTTCTGACTATAATCACTCAAGTGGATCAAAGAAGGGAAAGATGACAATATGGAAATTATGAATTTCTGTATGTGGCCATGAATAGCACTGAATATTCTTTTTCCCCCTCCATTAACTCTGCTTGTAATTATTATACCACTGTGCTAGCCTTTCTTCCCATTGGTTAAAACTCAATCCAGAAAAACAGCAAAGATCCTATTTTGCTTGCTTTTACAAGGTCATAGATCCAGGGTTGTAAAGGGACCTTTGCCCAGTGGTGGCATTTTGGGTAATGAGAAGTCTCAGGCCCTATCCTGTCCTATATAGAAACATAAAAACAACATTAACAATGATGACAATAATGATAATGATAACTAGTATTTATATAGTATTTTATGGCTCACAAAGCAACATGCTATACCACTTGGTTTTTTAAATAACCTTATAAGATAGGTACTATTATTATCTCCATTTCACTGATGGAGAGCCCAAGACTGAGAGAAGTAGGCGACTTGCTCAGGGTCAGATAGCTACTAAATATCTGAAGAAGAATTTGAATCGAGATCTTCCTAACAGTAAGTCCAGCACTGTTACCTACTGAATTACTGAACTGTGTGTTAAGTAATTAACTTAATGAATTAGATTTGTATCATCTCCAGCAGGGTTTCTTAACCTTCTTATTGCTGTTATAGAGTTATTTATCAGACTGGTAAAATGTTGATCTCCTCAGAATAATGTTTTTAAATTCATGGCACAAAATACATAAGATTATAAAGGAAATGAATAATATTGTAATACAGCTACCAACTTAAAAAATAAACTCTTGGACCCTAGGTTAAAAAATTCTGAAATACAGGAATATCTCACATTTATAAATTTTTATTATAGTTTAGGAAACTAGGAGGTAGAGATGGGGTGGGAGACCTTTCTAGCTATGAAGGACAGCCAGGGAAAATACTGTCAGGAGATGGCATGTCATGGGTGAGGAACAGCAAGCATGTAACTGGACTGCAGAGTGGGGAGTAAAGTATTATAAGGTTGATAAGGTAGGAAGGGACTAGATTATGAAGGCTTTAAACAGCTAAGCAGAGGATTTTAGATTTGATCTTGGAGGTAGTAAGAAATGATTGGAGTTTATTGAAGGGAGGTGGAATTCTATGATTAAGCCTGTACTTTAGAAAGATCTTCCTGACAGCTGAGTGGAGGATGTATTGGAGTAGGAGAGCCTTGAGGCAGAGAGACTAATCAGCAGGTTAGTGGAATAATCTATATGTGAATTGGTGGGACAGCTAGGTGGTGCAGTGGGTAGAGCACCAGTGCAGGAGTCAGGAGGACCTGAGTTCATATCTTACCTCAGATACTTGACACTCACTAGCTCTGTGACCTTGGATAAGTCACTTAACCCCAATTGCCTCATCCTGGGTCATCTCCGGTCACTGGATTCAGATGGCTGTGGAGGAGAAATGAGGCTGGTGACTTGCACAGCATTCCCTCACTCAAAACAAAGTCAAGTGCAAGTCATGTCATCATTTCTCTGATGGCATGGACAAACACACATGTGAACTGGTGAAGGGAGAGAACAAACATTTATTAAGTGCCTGCTGTACACCAGGCAATATGCTAAGTGCTTTATGAATATGTTTTCTGATCTTCACAATAGCCTGAAGAGGTACTGCGTCAGGGTGGTGGCAGTGTTAGAGGAAAGGGAAGGGCCTATGTAAGACCTATTATGGAGGAACAAGTGAAAGAGCCTGAGAAGTGATTGGATAAGTAGGGAAAGGGAGAGAGGGTAAACGTTGAGGATGCTACCTAGTCAGCTCAGAGCTCTCCTCCCAGCTCTCAGGTCTCTTCTTGCCTGTCTTCTCAATACTACCTCACCCCTTCAGTGTTGGCTCTCTTTATGTCTGCTTTCTCAACACTAGCTCTCTCTTTATATACAGTTCTACTCAGTATCTGATTGGCTAGAACCTGCATGTATGTATCTGATTGGCTAGGGCCCACATGCACATATCTGATTGGTTAAAACTCAATCCAGAAAAAGAGCAAAGATCCTATTTTGCTTGCAGTTACAAGGCATAGATCCAGGGTTAAAAAGGGACCTGTACACTGTGGTGGCATTATGAGTAATGGGTAGTCTCTGGTCCTATCCTGTGCACCAAGTAGGGATCAAGTTCATAAGAAAGCAACAATAGCTTTGGTGTAGCTCAGACCCTCAGTTCAGCCTATAGCACAATTTGAAGCCTGCATTAAGAGTAACCAGGGCAGAAGGAAAGCATATATTTCTTACTCTGAACCAACAGAGATTTCCAGCTGACTGATAGAGCCTGAGTCTAGCAGCAGTCAGTTTCCTGTTATTCATACCTAAATCTAGGTCAGGAACTTGCAGAGATCAACAGGATTGGCAATCAAATTTTGCCCTGGATCAGATCACTTTGGGAGCACTGAAAGCTTGCAGACCCTCAGCTTGACATAGTAATCAATATTCCAAGAGAGCAGAAATAGGATCAGCTCAGATATTCCCTCCAGAAATGCACAGAGCCTGACTTTAATATTGAGTCTAAAGTGTATAAGGAGGATGGAAAAATGAACAAACAAAAAAAGAATCCAATCATTAAAATCTATTATGATTACAGGGACACTTAACATACAAACATAGAAGAAGAGAATGACCCCAAAACATCTACAGGCAAAGTCTCAAAGGAAAACATAGCTCCAGCTCCAAATTTTTTTAAACTAAAATTTAACTAAAACTAATTTTAACTAAAATTTCTGAAAAAGATGAAACAAGAGTTTAAAGGTAATTTTTAAAATGTATTTGTAAATGAAATGACAATTCTAGAGGTAAAAAAAGGAAAAGAAATGTGAGCTAGGGAAAAAAAAGAATTAGAAAGGGACTTACCGGATTGGCATAAAAAATACATATCCTTACCCAAATAACAATTATGAAAATTATAATAGACCTACTAGAAAGCAATTACTCCATGAGACAATAGGAAGTGCTAAAACAAAATAAAAGACTGAAAAATTGAAGATAACATAAGATACCTAATAGCAAAACTAACCTGAGAAACAGATCAAAGAGAAAAAATTTTTTAAAAAACATTGGACCATCTGAATTTAAATATTGTGGAGCTACAGTCAGGATCACACACAACATAGTAGCTACTACTTTAAAGCAATGGAGATCTTAGAATACAAAATTCCATAAGGCAAAGGAGAGAGACTTACAACCAAGAATAACTTAGCCAGTAAGACTGAAATAATTTTACAAGGGGGGAAATGGAATTTGGATGAAATAAATGACTTCTAAGCATTCCTGATGAAAAGACCAGAGTTGCAAAGAAACTTTGAAGTTTAAACACAGGAATTAAGAGAAAGATTAAAAAAAAGTAAACACAAATGAATAATTATGAGTTGCTAAACAGGAATGAATTGCTCACATTCTAATATGGGAAAATCAATTTGTCCCTTCTGAACCCTATCATGATTTGGGGTAAGAAATGGAGTTTAATTAAACAAGGTCTGGGAGTGGCTCTGTCAGGTTGTGATGATCTTACGAGGAGAGATAGGAAGAGGAAAACATTGGGGATTGGGGGAGGGAAAGAAAGATTAGAGAAAATTACCTCATATAATAAGGGCATGCGAGTAGACATCTATACAAATAAGGAGGGAGGGGAGAGGGAATGACTAACACTGGAATTTCACTCTCATCTAAGAACACACAGACATAATTGAGTATAAACATACATTTCATTCAGTGCAGAAATGGAAGGGAAAGGGAGAAGGGAGAAAGAGGAGTTTGACAGCATAAATTAATGGAAGTATTAGTACTTCCTCAAGCTAAGGATACAAAAAAATATTTAAAGTTCTCTATGAAGTGGCATAGAATTAGAATCTAAGGGGGGTATTCATCAATTGGGGAATAGCTGGGGAACAAGTTATAGCATATAAATGTGATATAATATAAAAATATTATGAGGTGGAACCCTAGACAAAGTGTCAGGCAGGGAGTCAGGAAGACTTCATCTTCCTGAGTTCAAATCCATCCTCAGACTTTTACAAGATAGGCAACCTGGGGCAAGTCACTGAACTCTGTGTCAGTTTTCTCATCTGTAAAATGAGCTGGAGAAGAAGATGGCAAATCACTTCAGTATCTCTGCCAAATAAACTTCACTGGGGTCATGAAGAGTCAGACACATCTGAAAAATGACTGAACAATACTATTGTGCTGTAAAAAATGATCAATAGAATGATTTCAAAGAAACCTGGGAAGACTTGTATGAACTGATGCAGAGTGAAGTTTACAGAGCCAGGAGAACTAATTGTACATTGACAACAATATAGTAAAGCCAAACATCTTTGTAAGAAATGGGTACTCAGATCAGCCTAATGACCAAACAATTCTAGAGGATTTATGATGAAATGTGCTATGTATTTCCTCTTTGTTGTTGCTGTTTCTGCTACCTTTTTGAAGAGGATCACTGATATCACAGGGTGATTGATGTCTTGACTTGACCATGAATTGAGGTAAGGCAAAGTTGCACAGTCATCAGCCTCCCTCTCTCTCCTGGAGTCATCAAAGTGCATGGTCCAGGATGCAGTGGATAACCTTGGCTTCTTCTTTGTCTGACTAAGCTCTGTGTTCTCTGCTCCAGCTGCCTTCATGGCCTTTGGAACAAATGGTTCTTAGCCACCTATTCTATTGGGGGCGGTCTTCACAGGCTTGGGGTAGGCATCCCCCTAATCTACCAATGGGTTTGAGGCCTTTTGGTTACCCTCAGTCTGGTTTAGCCCATCTGCTAAGACAGTTTTACCTGTGTGGTCACTGTGAACACTATTTCTTCTTGGAGCCACAGGTAAGAGCTGAGTGACTGGTGAATACCAAAGGTAGAGGAGCAACCCTGAAAAGGGCTTGGGTGCTAGTCCTCCTTGAACACCTCATATACTCTACATACTTCCTAATAGAGAATAGAAGAGTACATAATGGCATATGTTTTGTGGACATGACCAATGTTGAAATTTGTTTTCTTGATTCTGTATATAACCGGGATTTTGTTTCTCTCTCATTCTCATTGGTGTGGTAAGGAGTTGAGATGGAAAGGAGAGAAGATAGATTTTT
Source organism: Bettongia penicillata ogilbyi (assembly GCA_023548195.1). Taxonomy (NCBI): domain Eukaryota; kingdom Metazoa; phylum Chordata; class Mammalia; order Diprotodontia; family Potoroidae; genus Bettongia; species Bettongia penicillata. The sequence continues at coordinate 1,233,811 of JAJHZJ010000136.1, read as the reverse complement.
GCTGATTGAGAAAAAAAAGATAAAATTTTTTTGTGGGGGGAGGTTCCTATTACTTACAACTCCTATTACCCTTGGGATCAAATACAAATTTGATTTGACTTTTAATGGTCTTCATAACCTGGTCCCTTCTTACCTTCCCAGTCTTCTTATATCTTACTCCCTTCTGTGTCCCCTGTAATCCAATGACTCTGGAGTCCTTGCTGTCCATTGCAAAGGATATTATAAGTATATATCTTGTTTCTAGACAGTTGTTTACATGTTGTCTTCATTATTCTGTGAGCTCCTTGTAAGGACTGCCTTTCTTTCCTTCATATTCCTAGTGCTTTTCACAATGTCTGGCACATAGTGGGCACTTTTTAGACTAGACAATACCTCTCTGGTCTTTGGTTTCTTTACTAAAGAGGTGAGAGAATCAGATTAAAGTGTCTAAAGTCTTTCCCAGCATGCCTGTGTGATAAGCACTTGATATACATTTGTTAGATTCACTTTTTCCCTAACTAGTTTTCAAATGCAACATTACAGGATGACAGGTCGTGTCTTATGAAATAATAAATTAGTTTCACACCATATGTTTAAAAGGATTAGTTTGTCCAGTGCCAAAGATGTTACATGAGAATGAAATACAGTGTTATGATGAGATCCACCAACAGCTAAGTCTGCAACAGTAAACAATATTTGATTTTCTCTTTGAAGCTAAATCTGAAGTGGCACCACTGATGTTTGCTAACTTTTTTCTAATGCACAGTGTGTCACAATGTGAGTAGAAAATAAACTAAAATCTGTTTCTATGCCACAATTTTTTTCTCTATATTTGGTGCCAGCAAACAAATTAGCTTGTTATTGTTGTAATGAAGTATTTATTTTGTTGTCTTTTCAAATATTGTATATGTTGTGGTTTTAAATGTAATAGCTGTAACAAACCGGCAACTCATTTAGAGTCTAATGAAAGCCAATTAAGTTTTAATTGATCTGTGATTTCTTCAGTGTGGATCAACTTTTTCCACCTATGTAGATCACAGCTTCTACGTTAGAGGTAACTGGTGGCACAGTAGATGGAGTACTCAACCTGCAGTCAGAAAGATTTGAGTTCAGATCCAGCCTCAGATGTCTTCTATAATACAACAAACAATTATCAAGTGCCTACTATGTGTTGGGCACTGTTCTCAGGCAAATACTAGCTGAATAATCTTGGGCAAATCTCTTAACCACAGTTTCCTCAAGTGTAAAAATGGTGATAATAACAGAGTTGTTGTGAGGGATGAAATGAGATAATATTTGTAAAGGATTTAGTACAATGCCTGACACATAGTAGGTGCTGTATAAATACTTATTCCCTCCTAATCTACAAAGAGATCAGTTGGTCCTTAATTTATAATTTTTAGAGAGTTTCTGGGGAAGATTGAGAGATTAAGTAATAGGATAATAGATACAGAGTTGGAAGAAACTTTAATGGTCATTTAGTCTTCAGTCTCATTTTACAGATGAGGACACTGACCAAAGTCATATAGGTAGTAAGTGGAACAGTCCAGATTTGAACTCAGATTCATGTGAATCCGAACTCAGTTATCTTTCTACTGTACCACATTGCCAATTGTCACACAACTGGTAGGTGTCAGTGGCAATATTGGAACCCAGATCTTCTGACTACAAGGTTGATTTTCCACCACAAGGAGGGCATTGTGGATAGTGTACCAGATCTTGAGTTAGATAGACTTTGATTCAAATCTGGCCTCAGACATATAACCGCTGTGTGACTCTGGGCAAGTCATTTCACCTCCATCTGCCTCAGTTTCCTTATTTGCAAAGTGGGATTAATAATAGCATCTATCTCCCAGAATTGTTCTCAAAATAAAATGACACAATATTTATAAAGTACTCTCTAAACTTTAAAGGGCTATGCTGTGCTACCCTCTCCATTAGTTATTAGATAGCAACAAACATGCCTTAGACATGACTCCACATGTCTCAGGATGAAGAAACATAAAAGCAGCCTTCTGTTATTTGGTTGGTAAGCACTCCAATTACCATGGATAATTTTTTTTAGTACAGTTGTGAAAAACTTTGTATTACTGCTGGCTGAAGGTCTGACCTTCATTTCTTTTTCCCACACTGAGGGAAAATAAGCTTCATAAATCTATAAATAGCAAAGACTTTTGCTTCCTCCCCCCCTTTTTATTGGTGTTATGTGTTTTCCCAATAGTGATAGCTACACTAACATATTTTTTAGCAGCAATAAGACATTATAGGCAGGTAGTAATATCTCAGGTAGTTCTCAAGGCAGGAGAGAATGAGTTTAATGGTATGGATAGAAAAAAGAGCCTTAGAGAAAAATAGCTATACATCTGTGACCACCAAGGGAAAAAATCCTAGAAATGTTAGGAGTTGGAAGGAAGTTTTGTGGTTATTTTGTCCACCTCTTTCAAACTAAAGGTTCAGACAATGTTCAAGAAATCACTAAACACCAATGTACCTTATGACTTTTTATAGTCATAAGCACTGATCATAACTTGCTATTCTACCACTTAGTTTTAGTTGAAAAATAATCCTCAGTGTGAGTGAACCTTTACTCAAGATGCCTTACTGAAACAGCATGCCTGGGAAATGTATTTACTTCTTAAAGAATTGCATTCTAATTAAATATGCTGTGGTCCACTTTTCCTAAAAATAGGAAACCCTCGCTCAACAGGTGTGCCCTTTAGTTTGGGTCTTTCAAAAAAGCTGAGAAGTGGAAAATGGAGATAATCATCTGGATAATGTGACCATAGAATATTTTAGATGGAAATGTTTCTGGCAGATGGATCTTGGTTTGTTTCCCAAATTTTGTGTTTTTTTTTGTGTGTATAGGCCCAATCAAAATGTGAAATCTGTGTGTATAGACCCAATCAGAGTGTGTAATTTATCCCTGCTTCTCTTCTACACCTTGGTTTTGTCTATAGACACAGTATGTGGGTGGGGAGATTAGTAATTAATCTCATCTTATTATTTACTTATTTGGTTACACTTGTCATTCTTCTTTCCCACTCAGAGTATAAGTGGTCCCTAGGAAGAGGCAGTTTTCTGATTTTCTCTTTGTATCCCCAGAACCTAGCACAGTTTTTTGGCATGTAATATATAGTTAAATATCAGATTGCATTGAATTGAACAAACATAACATTTAAATAGCACATTTCCAAAGATGCAATCTATGATGACATTTCAGTATCATTTGATACTGACTATTGTGTCATCTTCCTATTTAGATCATCAGTAATGTTATTTGCCTTGCTCTTGTGGAAGTGTTTGCTACTTGTGCATAGCTGGCTCAAAGATTTTAAAACAAATTCCTCCAAATAAAATGTAAGAAACACTCAGCAAATAAGGAATATAGACATCTACAGTTATTTCATTGGATTGTGAAGAAATTATTTTATAAACTTAAAGAAATATAAAGAGCTTAAGTACAGTTCCTGGCATATAGTAGGCATTTAATAAATGCTTATTAAGTGACTATATAAGGGTTATATTATTTATATTATTATTATATATAAATTATGCATAAATATATAATTATCATATTTAATATTATATTATTATTTTCAACCATTCAAATATTATATTCATTTCTGTATGTGTTGCAATCTCCTGAGGATAGGGTATTTCTGTCTCCTCTAGCCCCTAGCACATTACTCATCACACAGTAGGTATGCAATAAATGTTTAATTTGAAGAATTCTGTTCCAAAGATGTTTCATATGCAATTGTTGAATTTTAAAAGAAAGTTTAGTGAACGCTTGCTATGTGCTAGGCGCTGTTTTAGGTTTGGGGTCTACAGAAACTTAAAAAAGGGAGAGCAGCAATCCTTGCCGTCTAGGAGCTTACCTTCTGAAATAGTTTATAGTCTCCTGAATATAACTTGTTTGTCTGAGACAGCAGCGATACAGCAGAGATAATATTCCAATGTAAAGATCGCCATTCTTGCTCATCCTTTCTGTTTTCTAGCTGGTTGATCTTTGACAAATCACTTAATTTCACTGGTCTTTTGTCTCTTCATCTGTAAAATTAAAATAGTAATACCTAAGAAATGAGATAACATAAAATAATAATGTACTTACTCCAGTGCCTTGCACATAGCAGTACTTACTTCTCCACTACCCTTGAGAGGCAAACTTGACCAGAGTGAAAAGTGCCTGAGGCTGATAGCCTGGCTTCAAACCTTGACTGGTTTTAATCTTAGCCCTGTGACTTTGAGCTGGCCATTTAAATTAATCCCCCAATTCTCTTGTCTGCACTCACATCAGCTCACTGCGTTATAGTGAGAACCCAAGAGAACTAGAATTAGGTCTTAAGGGGAAAGGAATATAGGTGCAAGCCCTCGAGTTCTGTAAGCTTAGAAGCATTATTATCATTTGAAAAGAAATTATTATTAGAATGCGGTGCATTTTGTTTTGTTTCTCCCTCCCTCCCTTTCTCCCTCTCTCCCTCCCTTCCTCTCTCTCTCTCTCTCTCTCTCTCTCTCTCTCTCTCTCTCTCTCTCTCTCTCTCTTCTGGTCTCCCTTCTTTGCAGAGGCGGGGCGCCTATGGGAGTATGTGCTGTGTATTTCGGAGGAGGGTCGTGACACTTGCAAGGATGGGGGTAGGGAGGCAAGGAAATTGCCAAAAGAACATAACGGGAAGACGAAGCTTAGCAACCTTGTGGCAGACCGCACAGAACCTTTGGGACGCGTGGACTTCCTTCTTCGAGTTGTGCACGGATGATAACCACTGGGAGAGAGCGCCTGATTCGACGGGTTATCGAAATACCTGATCTGGCAGAGCCTGGGCCTCAGGAACACTCCTTGCTTTGATCCTTTCGAATTCGCCCCATCCCAGGAAGCCGCAACCAGAGCGAAGAAGCGCAAACTTCACCCTAGTCCTTCCAGGGACCCGTGTGGCTCCCTTTGAAGGTGGGACAGACAGCCGGAGCATGACGCGGGCTGCGGGGGAAGAAGGGGGGGAAGCGGGGGGCGGACAGTTTTGGTTGACATAGTAACTCTTCATCACTCCCGCTCCCTCTGGTTTTCTCTGGCGAGCTAGCGACAGAGCGCTCGGCTGTCTCAGTGACCCCTCTCCTGCCCGCCTGCTCTCTGCTCTGCCTCGGGGAGCTGGGGAGCGCACACTTGCTTCCCGCGGGGCTCCGGAGATCCATTCTGTTGGGACAGAAGCTTGGGCCCCTTTCCTGTCTGCTCTTCAAAGTGCTTTGCTGGGCAGGAGCGACGGCGGCGGCGTGCGCCTTTCCGCTCATCAGCACTGTCAGCCCTTCTCTCCAAGAAGTGTCTGTTCTGCGTCCCGCTGGGCCCCAGGGCCAGCCCTTCCTCCGGCACAGGAGACTAAGACTCCATTTGGAGGCACCTTCACCTTGGGTTCTGGCCTGAGGACTCTGGGCTGTAGCTAGGTCCGGGGCTGAGCTGTCCCCAGGGTGCCCTCTGACCGTCCGGGCTCAGCGCGGGCCATGAATCAGAACTCTCCTTATGGCCCTCGGAGGGTCTGTACTCCTGGAACCGGGGCCCGGAGAAATGAGAGCCAGGACTACCTACTCATCGACTCGGAGCTTGGCGAGGACAACTCCCTACAGCAGCCCTCAGCTCTGCCTCCTTATGGCTACTATCCCTGCATGTGAGTTGTGGGTGCTGCCCAGGGGAGCTCGAGAGGTGCGGATGTGTGTGTGTGTGTGTGTGTGTGTGTGTGTGTGTGTGTCCATGTGTAGAGGCAGAGGCAGAGGTGGGGGGTACAGAGACACAGAGACAGATGGAGAGACAGAGACAGGCTGAGAGAGAGTGAGAAACAGGCAGAGATAACGTATATGCAGAGAAAGGCAAAAGCGCACGCCGGAGAGTGTAACTGCCAGCCCATTGGTGGATGCGTGTACCTGTGTATGTTTTGGATGTTTGTGGCTGCATGTTTATCTGCATGTGTTCATCCCTACTTGAATGTGCTAACTTTCCTCCAACCCTGATTTGCCACATAACCTGCATTCTGCTGAGCAACAAGGGGGCCAGATACTGCTCTCTTTTCGAATTTTCCTTTCCATGTGGGTTTAGGAGCAGTGGAGGAAGGAAGTATGAGGAGGCGAGCTTCTGTAGTCTTTATGGGCAGACTGGGAAACCTGAAACAGTGCTAGCAGACCCCTCTCTCTTTAGGGCTGGAACTCTCATCGCCGCTCTACTATCCTCCCTGTTCTCCCGTACCTTCCATTTCCTATCTCTTCTTCTGGCTTGGTCTCTTGCCCTTCATCCGGTCAGTTGGAGCTGACCAGAATGGGTGCCCCCAAGAATCTTAAGCATTGATGTATGTTTGTGGGTGAAGCCATTGAATCACATCATTAATACTCCTAAATATCCTTCCCACAATACTCCTTGGGACGAAAGAGTCATATTTACAGCATCTATTTCCAGTATAAACAAAAAACATTCTGTTAGTGTTGGAAACATTTTTCAAAGGTCCACATCTCTTTTCTACAGCTGTGAGGTACCATGATGGGCAGAGAGCAGCGTTGGTAGTTGGAACATTAATAAATAAAACTAAAATCTTTGTTTTCCAGGATCTGGGCAAAAGATTTCAGTGGGTATAGAAAAAGTCTTTCGGGCTGGTGCCAACATGAAGTCAAGAAGACTGGAAAGGGTAGTAGCCTTAATCTAGGGATGAATAGTCAGAGGTTATTTAAGGATTTGCCTTTGGGAGAAATAAAACTAGAAAAGAGTCTACCTCTTCCTCACACTCTCGACTCTGACATAATTATGTCTGTCCCCTAGAGACTGGTTTTTTTTTCTTTACCCTAACTTTACCCCCTTTTTTTATTGGAAATGTTTTCTGACCCTTACACTGTAGTTTACTAATAGAAGAGTATTGCACTATTGCAGGAGACCTTGGTGTTTCTCACAAACCCTTGACAGTTAATGTGAAGGCACCCAAATTGACTATACATCCCTGGAAAGGCTGTTTATACATGCAGAGAATAGTAGACTAGGCCTCCAATCAGTGAAAGTGCCTGAATACAGTACTTTTACTTATGATGAAAGTTGATCTTTCTTTTCTATTTTCTAAAGAAACTCCTCCCTAAAACCCAGAGTGAGCTGGCATATCTAAAACTGTGTTCCTGGGGTAACAGTTAGGTACTGATCTGGGAATGCTGCCTGAAGATATAGGATATCAAAGAGGAGTTCTTTTTCTAATGTATTTATTGATATCTTATGAGAATTTAATGTGTTTTCTATCGCTAGTTGATGACTATTTTGATTTTTAAAAGATCCTTATCTATATTGTGAAGCCAACAAATTGTATGTGCTCTCTAAGGTTACCTTCCATTTACCATGTATGTATCTTTGATGTCCCTATTTATTTACATACTGTTGTCCCCTTGAAGATAGATACTCTGTGTTTTTGCCTTTCTTTGTATCCTCAGTACTTAGCATGGTGCCTGCCACAAGTCTCTCTCCACTCCAGTTAAGCTGCCAAAATGATTTTCCTAAAGCAAGATCTGACCATGTCACTCTCATACTCAATAAACTTCAGGGTTCTTGATTATCCCCAGGATCAAATATATTTTCTGTTTGACAATCAAAGCCTTCATTATATAGCTCCCCTTCTCCCACTTTACTTTTCTAATCTTCTTACATGTTACACACACTGACACTGGCTTCCTTCTTGTTGCTCACAAGACACTCCATCTCTCAGCTCTGGGCATTTTCTCAGGCTGTCTCCTGTTCCTAGAATGTTTTCCCTCCTCATTCTCCCTCTTGCCTTCCTTCAAGTGCCAACTAGAAACTTTTTCTGCTACAGGAATACTTTCCCAGTCCCTGTTAGTTCTAGTACCTTCCCTCTGTTAATTATTTTGTTTTTATCCTATATATAACTTGTTTGTACCTATTTCTGTGCTTGTTGCCTTTCCCATTGGATTGTCAGCTACTTGAGGACAAAACTGTCTTTTACTTCTCAATGTATCCTTGCTGCTTAGCATAGCACCTGGCACCTAGTGAGCATTTTATAAATGCTTGTCTACTGACTGGTACATTGTAACTGTTTAATGACATTGACTGAGTGAGTTATATCCATTTTTGCATTCACTTTACAAAGTGGTGTAGATTTCCATCTGGGAACTATCTTGCAGGTTATTTAATAGAAGTCATTTAGGCTACAGATGGAGAAACTGAGGCACATAGAAGTCAAATAATTGCCTGAAGTCTCACAGGAAACTAAGTAGCAGAGTCAGGGTTCCAAATCAGATCCGTTTACTTATTGCAACATTCTTTCTTCTGTACCACTACACATTGGCTCTCCAGGCAATTCTTTGAGGTATATATAGGTGAACCTTGATTTGGACATAAAACATTTATTGGACATCGTCTACATATAATATATTCAGCTAAGTTTGGGAGGATGTACTAAGATGAATAAAAAACAATCTTTGATTTCAAGGAGCTTACACTCTAATACTTAAATCCATTGATATTAATAATGATTTGCTCACATTTAGATAGCACTTTGAAGCTTACGAAGTATACTTTCTTTACAACTTCCCATTGTGATAGGTAGTGCAACAACTGTTATGCCCATTTTACAGGTAAAAAAATTAGTGCTCAGGGAGGTTAAATGATTTGTTCATGGCCATATAACTGGTAACTTGTATAAACTGGGCCTGAAACCAAGTTTTCTGACCCCAAATCCAATATTTTCCATAACTAAAAAAAATGAGACTTAAAAAAAAGAATGTTGCTTTCTTTGCATTAGGTTTCAAATTCAATACAATCTTTGCTAGTTATTTATTATCATCTTGGCCATTCTGATTATCACTTTTCCTGTGCTTATGGATAAAGCCATTTTGGGGAGAAGTAGATGATTAGAGTAAATGTTTGTAGGAAATTTCAAGGGGGTGATTTGAGAGGAAATGATTCAAAGACATTAGGTAATTTCCTCAACCACAAGTATATATTTTTCCTTTTGCTTTCTCCAGTTGTATATAGTGGCCTAACTGGCTTATCTGATTCTGTCTTACTTAACTATATTCTGCTTACATTGTCCCCACTGGCCCATCCCTGCTCCCAACTCCCAGCCTCTCACACGTACAGTAGAATATAAACTGTTTGAAGGCAAGGCATGCTTTGTTTTTATCATTGCATCTGAAACATTCAGCGCAGGACTTGGTTTGTAATTGACTCAATCAATCCTGATCAAACCGAATTGAAAGGAACAATTAGGGAACCCTTATAAGGCTGTGTTTCTGTGTTTTTATGTTTAATCCTAGAATTCCAAAGTATCATAATATTAATATCAGAGACTTTCTCATCACTAGAAGGGTCCAGGGATGTTTTTTTGGTCCCACACTCTTAAATTGGAAAATCTGAGATGACCCCTGCATGGAGCCTCTCCATTCCCAATACAATATCCCCCAAACCCTGCATACTGAAGCTAATTACCTGCTTGAATGTTCACTGTTCACAATATCATGACAAAAGGTTTTATTAAATGGAGGGAAACAAAGTCAATACTTGATTAAACAACCTTAACCCCTCATCCCCCCCACTAACCCTCTACATTTATTTTTCTGCTCAAGTTACAAGGGCTTCTCTGAAAAGTTCCTGCCCCACCAGTCCTATCTGGACCTGGGTCACTGCTGTCCAAAAGGGGTTGAGTCAGGGAATGAGGGCATCTGTGTTACTCTTTCTTATTTCACCTTTCTAAAAATCTTCATGGCTTCACAGCATGTGCAACCTTCCTAGGCATGGCACACAAATGTCTATAGTTCCCTCTAGTCCTTGAATAACATTTCCCTGGTACAAACTGAAGGCACTTTTTTAGTCAGTCTCTCTCTCTCTCTCTCTCTCTCTCTCTCTCTCTCTCTCTCTCTCTCTCTCTCTCTCTCTCTCTCTCCCCTCCCTTCCTTCTCCCCTCCCTCCCCTTCTTTACCAATGATATCTACAGGCAATGCAGATCAGGGAAGGTGGTTCTGAATTTTTTGCAGGACATGTCACTCCTTAGGGAAAGGAAGGAAGAGATATAATTCACATATTGCTATACTCTGGCTAATAGGTTGAGCTGAACAGCAGAGAGATAACAGAAATTACTTATGAATTCATAGAGCATGAGCGCATATTGTATGGAAAGCAAGTTGAACATTTACAAATGCATGTTACTTTTTCAGAGCCTCTACTTTCTACAGATTTCATTAGTTTATCTTCTATTGTTAATCTTACATCAAAATTGTCATATTAGTTTGTATCTTGGACTCTTTTGGTGATATTTAAAAAAGTTTTTTTTTTCTTCTGACAAATACCTTGAGTTTTCCTAACACCAGTATTCTTTTCCTATCAGTCCCCTCCTTGGTCTGTATTGTTAGCTCATCATCTGTGTCTCATGTCCTATCCATTGTTTTTCCCAAAAATTCTCTCAAACCTCTTTTCTTCTATCAACGAACTCTTAGTATCTCATCTCCCCTTTCCGCCTCCCATGGGTTCAAGTATTATTTCTATGAATGTGATTCCCAAATCTACATATCCAGCCCTCTCTTCTCTCTTAAACTCCAGTCCTACATTAACTAACTATCTGTTGCGCATCTCTGCTTGAACAATTTTAGGTGTCTCACACTCGATATATCCAAACTAGAATTAACTACCTTTTCCTCTAAGCCTACCCTTCTTCCTGATTTCCCTGTTTCTGTTAAAGGCAATGCCATTTTTCTAGTCGCCTATGGTCATAATCATAAAGTATTACTCAATTCCTCACTGTCCCTAAATTATTATCTCCAATCAATCCCCAAATCTTGTGGCTATCCGCAACATCTCTCATGTCTCTATGCAAGTATTTTTTGTCTGTTTTAGTTTCTTATCACTTCTTGCCCTGACTATTGTAATAGCGTGCTAACTGATTTCTTTATTTCCAATTTTGCCTTTCTCCAATCCATCCTCTAATTTAAATGCCAAATGAATAATCCGAAAGCACAGATATAACCATGCCACTCCTGTGCTCAAGAAGTTTTGATGGCTTTCTATTTTTTTCCATGTTAAAGTACATGCTCTTCTTTCGTTTTTAAAATCCTTCATATTTGGTGTGCAGTCCTTCTTTCCACAATGATTTCTCAGTACTCCTTCTCACACATCTCTGTTCCAACCAAACAGGTCTAGTACACAACATGTCATATCCCACCTCTGTGCCTGCAATTAACTCTTTTGCCTTCATCTTTTGGAATGCTTGGTCCTTTTCAAGGCTAAGTTTAAGTGCCACCTGCTGCATGAGGCATCCTTACTTGTTTCCCCCAGATAAAAGTACTCACTATTCCCATAGCTCCCATACAAATGAGCTCTTTGCAGGACTAGGCTTATCTGTGAAAATAGAACAGGAGAGTAATTTAGAGGACCTTTATTCTATCTTTTAAAGATAAGAATCTGCTTATTCCTTGTAAAGAAACCCAGAAAGGTTAAGTGATTTTTCCCATTGACAAGCAAGTAGTAATTGATGGGGAGGAGATTTAAACCTAAGTCCAACAATACTAAATCTAGCCCTTCTGCTGTATCTAAATTGTTTGGTTATTCTCTTTCTCTTGAGTACAAGAACTATTTCAGTTTGCTTTTACACGCCTAGTGTCTGGCCCATAGCAGGTGCTTCATAAATGCTTGTTGAGTTTGAATGGCACATAGAGATTTCATAAATCTTTTTTTCCTAGTAGTTAAAACTCATTTCTGGGTTGTGATGATGCCATATAGCACACTTCATCTTTCATTCACATCCTTTTTTACAAAGAGTCAGAAAAACATTGGTTTCATTCCTTTCATCAGCTCTTTCATAAAAATGCTAAGCATTGTTGGAGCTTATCAGAGATAATTGCTATTTGTGATTACCAATTGTTGAAGTGAATGGAAATCATAGATCTGAACGGACAAAAAAAGATATTATTGAAATGAAGTGTGCACCTCATTTTAAGTAAACATAAGAGGTCTTATACTTTATAAAATGTTCTTTGCTTTATATATCCCTTTAAAGTCATTCTCCCTAAAAGAGTTAAAATATCTTATATGGGTTTGTATACACACACATACATATACACACATCTCATCAACAAGGTGTACCAAAATTTCACTAAGATTTTGGGGACAATCTCTCTATCTTTCTCCTTTTCTCTCTTTTAGTGATTATGCATTGACAAAATTTGTGTGTACATGCAAAAATTTCAAGAATAACTAGCCTGATATTTTTCTATGCTTTGAGGATACAACAATAAAGATACAACCCAAGATCCCTACCCTAGAGGAGTCTGTAATCTAATTGATAAGAAGGAATATGAATATAAAGGGAAATAATGAAAAAACATATGTGTAACGTATATAACACAAGTAGAACTGCCATAAGCCAGAGAACTCTGGCTGTCTGGATATTGTTGATTGCTACATTTTGTCAATATAGAGATCTACATTCCAAAAGCTGCCTATATCAATGGTACCCTAATACAGGTAATAAGGATCATGTTTGGATCACTCTAGTCTACTCCACTGATGAATTCAGCAATTCACAAGCCTTTGTGTAGGGGAGAGGAGAGGAAAGGGGTACGAGAGTGAGGGTGGGTCACCTATCCATGAGATAATAGACCATTTTGGTAGCCGAGCTAAGAGGTCTTTTTTCTTCTTGAAGGATCCTTCACTGCAAGATATAGTTTCAGTGATATGCAAGTTGCATTATTATTCATCTGACAGTGTCTCAGCTGGCCAAGCTAATCTACTTCTGAGTTAGCTCAATCAGGTCACTTGGTGATTGTGCTGGCTTTTTAATCAGACTCTGATGCTGCTGGACTGGGTTTCTTTGCTGCTGAAAAAGTGCTGCCTGACAATGCCAAACAGACCATTCTGCTGTTTGGACAAAGGCTGCCAGGCACATTTCTTAGCCAATGGAGTCTTCTCAGAACATGGGTTTCTGTTGGATAGGTTGATCCAGTGGGGTCCCACCCTTGTTCTTTGATGAGTAGACTGCTGCTTTTTGTCTCTTCAGACACTAACTTGGCTGGATGGTACTGTGAATTCTTCAGCTGTAGTGTTACAGAGCTTTTTTATTCAGGGCAACAACCCTTATCTTAAGACAGTCAAAAACTTCGCTTGACTTCCTCAGGAGATGTTAGGAGATTCATCTGTCCTTGCAATTGATAAATTCTCCCCAACTCAAAAATCTAACAAGTGACCCCATATTATCTTAGGCTGATTGGTTTCAATTGACTTATTTTCTGTCTCTAACGTTCATTTGAAAATCTTATACATATAAGCCACTTATATGTGGCTAAAGATAAAGGCATGATTACAGTTTATGCCCTGGAAAGCAGTACATTTCCTTGCTACCTTCATCATGTGTTATTGAGGTATTTAAGCCTCTTACCCTTTCTAGAGTAGGGAATATCAATTTCATATCTCCAGGCTTCCCCTTAACATTGGAATATTTCTGTTTAGATCCCTGAAAATGTTCAACTTTGTCTAAACTCTTTTTATACCTGTATCTTGAGAGTTTAGCACAATGAGTGGCATATACTATGTAACAAATTCTTATTTATGGATCAATAGAGGTTTTACATGAGTATATGTTCAACACTAATCAGTACTAATGGTAGCTCCCCCTACCACCCAAAAAAGATAGAAAAAAGAATGTATTGGACTTTCAGATCCTATGAGCCACAAAATGGAGGACTAGATATTTTCTCTGATCCCCATAACCTCTAAAACTTCTCCAAAATAGAAATTACTCATCAAAGATAAAGTAACTTCAACTGTCTCCATGACCAAAACCACCTAAAATTCAAAAAAAGGTTAAAAACCCCCACATGAATTGATGCTCACTAACCTTAAGCTTACTCAGCACCTCTTCCCCATATTCCACACTGCCGGTGGAAAGGATACAGTAAACCCATGGATCAGACATAGGCTTACAACAAAACTCATCCTCATACCCTGGTCTTTTTAGTGTTGTGGAGATTCTATTTCCAGACTGTGGATATTTATTCAGATTTCAAAAGATAGCCACCATGACTGGGTACCAGCATTGCAAAGCTCTAAAGTGCCTGTGTCAGAGTAGTAAAGACCATAGCACCAGTTTAGCAGTCCTCTGTAACTATTGGTGTTGGCCCAGATAACTATGAACTAAGAAGCAATGGGAACGGGATAGGATATCAGGATGGGACACTATGTGTTATAGGAAGTGGGGAGAAGAGGAGTAGGGAGGAAAGGAAGCCATGTAGCCCTCCACCAAGCTTGAGGGAAAGAGCATAGCAGATAGCTGGAGCTGGTTATGACCATCCAAAAGAAGCAGAGACCTAGGCTGGCAAACCATGAACTGCTCAGCATAGGGGGCTGAGATACTTTGAGATCCAGTTCCCAAGGAAACCACCATCAGAGGAAACAAAGTCAGAAAGGGAATAGAGGAAAATCAGGAGGGAGGGGAGGATTCTGAAATTATTAAAGATCTTAGAAGAAAGAAAATTCAAAGACCTTTAATATAAGTAGGTAAGTCAAGAGAGAAAATAGCAAGAATGAAATGTGACCTCTAGATCTAGTAAACCAGTTCAGGCATCTGCGAATAAATACAGCAAAACAAAGAAAACTAATCCAACACCTGATGAGACAGAGATCCCTGTAGAATGTGAGTAGAACATAGAACCACAACAATATGTTTTGAGTGGTTCAAAAGAGAAGTGATAATTTGAGGTAGAATTTATGTCCTGCACAGAAAAAGTAATGGGTAAAATTTTTAAAAAGTGGAATCTGCGATGAGAAATCAAAGAAACAAAAGAGAGAACAAAAGATTGGGAATGAAAATATATAAAAATGGATAACAATCTAGGAGAAGCAAAAAGAAATAACTATGCAAGCAAAACATACTGATCTTGAAGACAGGATGATTAGAGACAACTTAAGGAGCACAGGTCCCCAAGAAGAACGTGGTAGGACCAAAAAAAAAACCAAACCCTTAGTGCTATAATGCATTAAGAAAAGAAATGCCCAGAACTTTTGAATATAGAAAATGAAATACCAACTGAAAATATTCACAGATCACCTCTAGAAAAAAACCCAACACTGCAAACTGCAAGACACATAGTGGTCAAATTAAATAATTCATTTCAGAAACAATGAGATCTGTGGCAATCGGGAGAAAGACCTTCAAATCTAAAGGAAAAGAAATTTAAATAAGAAAAGGCTATTCTTCACCCAGCAGAAAATGTAGGAGAGAATGGAATATTTTCTGAAAAGTAACAGAATGCATGATATAGGCGGACATGACCTGCCTTGCAAATCTGAGCTTAACCAGAAGTGCAAAACGATGGAGTTGAATAATAAAGAAGTGTTTGAAATATTTTTTAGAAAGAAAACCAAAACTGAAGAGATTATTTTCTTCTCAAGCATCCTAAATACTAGAAATGTAAAAGGAGTAAATCCAAGGATGGCAACAGCAACAGAGTGATGACAGAGAGACTAGTAAGAGACTTCTTTCAAAATATACACAAAGAAGGTTGAAAGTGGAAGTCTGATGGAAGTGATAGTGAAACAAACAGTAGACTTGGAGCATTATGGACAGAACCTGGTGACAGGTTCTCCTCCTCCTCCTTCTTTTCTCTCTCTTATTTTGTTTTCTCTCTTCTAAATGGTCTCTGATATTGCCTAATAGTCCCATGGCTCTTTTTTTCCATTTTTGCCTCACTTTTAGAAGTCCAAAATCCTCCAGGTAGTGGAGATGATATTACTCTATGGCAGGAATCTTCCACTGTCCCCGATGTTACAGTTCATTATTGGTTTTTACCCTCCCCTTGGTCATCCTCCCCTCATTTGCCTCAAAATGTCTTTCCTGAGTCCATTCCCTCCCATTCTTCTGTGTATCAATTGCCCCTAGGAGCTCTGGTTCCCCTTCTCTTGAGACAGTATGCATCAAATCCCTATAGATAATACCCATCATAGGGCCTTCATCTTCCTTTATGGAATATCTTTCTTCTTCTATAGGAGCTGATATCTCCTCCCAGTACTGAAATACCTTTCTTCCCTCCTCCTCCTTTGTAAAGCTCCTTCCTTTGCCTCCTCACCTATCCCCCCCTCCCTACAGGTTCTCCTCTTCCTGCGAGATTACAAGAGAAATTTTCCTTTCACTGTTAGCCTTTGATTTGATTAGGGGACATC
Organism: Bettongia penicillata ogilbyi; assembly: GCA_023548195.1. Lineage (NCBI taxonomy): Eukaryota > Metazoa > Chordata > Mammalia > Diprotodontia > Potoroidae > Bettongia > Bettongia penicillata. The sequence goes on along the minus strand of JAJHZJ010000136.1, from coordinate 1,217,667 downwards.
ACAATTTCCCTCTATCTTTTTCTTCCTTTCCCTTTTTACTACTCTCCCATTTTATAATTTAGTTCCACAAAAAACAATGATTCACCTATAGACAGGATGTAATCAGGCTCAGTCCCTGATGTTTCAGCCCTCTTTCTCCACCATCACTTCTGTTTGATTCTTGCTTTCAACCTAATATAATCTACATTTAGAAAGAAAGAAATCTGTTCATTGTCCTTTTGTTGTTCTTTTGTTGCTGTCCTTGGTGCTGTTATTTCGGTTGATCAGTCAATGACTATTATTTGTGAAACATCTGCTATGTGTCAGGCACTGTACCAAACACTGGCGACACAAATAAAAAGAAAGGAAAGAAGGAAGTTCTTGACCTTGAGGAGCTTACAGTCCAATGAGGGGAAACAACACACAAAAGGAAGTAGAAAAGCAGGACTCAGGAAAGTCCTGATATAGGGGCATGATGAAAAAATCCCAAAGCAGTGCAGCCAGATGAGACAAGAGGAGATGTCCTGAGCTGGGCTCCCTCTTTAAATGGAGGTTTTGGAGTTCATGGCTCTTCCCCCAAATCAGAGGGACAGAAGGTGGAGTACCACGGCTGATGGGATCTTGTAGGATGATGAGGTTCTTCCAATAAGTTTCCTGGGAAATGGGGGAAAAGTCAGAGAAGCCCAAAGTGGTGCATTTAGATGAGAAATTGAGAGGAATGAGTATTTGTTTATCCTTATATTTCTCTTGGCTGGGATGTCTGAAAAGCAAGTGATTCCTTTAGGACTAGTTTTCTTTCTAGGAATATTTTAAACAATCTTTTTTACTAAGCACCCACCTTTTTTTTTCTGCCCCATTTATGGTTAGGCTCAGATTAGGAAAGTAGGTTACCTTGGGCTGCTCATTGAGCTCCTTTGCTCTTTAGAACACAGTGTTTCCATTCTGTCTTATGTTTTCTTTTGGGTGTAGAATAATCTTGTGGGTTTTTTAAAAATTCTTTTATATTTGAAGTTTCCTTCTAACTACTAGCAAAATTTGTTATTTCTCAATGAAATTGTTAAATTTAACCACTATATGTCTTCTGGTGTGAAGCCTGAAGGTTTTTTTTCCTGGAAGTAATACATGGATTCTTAAGATTGACACTTTATTTTCTATGTTCAGAAGTTCTGGACATTTTTTTATGTTCTTTTTTTTATTGCTTTACAATGTTCAAATGGTACAATAGATAGAATGTAGGGCTGGAGTCAGGAAAACTTGAGTTAAAACTGGGCCTTAAACACTAACTACCTGTGTGACTCTGGGCAAGTCACTTAACTCTGCCTCAGTTTCCTTATCTGTAAAATGAGCTGGAGAAAAAAATGCAAACCACTCCAATATCTTTGCCAAGAAACCCAACTAAGGTCATAGAGAGTCTGAAATGACTAAACAAATGTTTTTCTGGATGACCTACAATTCTCAAATTGTCTCAGTGCATCCTGTCTTTGAGATCAATATGTTCCACTTGCATGGAGATCATGCATTCTTTTAATTTAATTGCTTTTTGCTTCTCTTGTTTTGTCCTTTAGGTCTATGTATTTGCATTCCTAACCAATTGTCTTCTCTTTTATTTCTTTGTTGATACTTGCCACTGGAGATGAAAATTTTTCTGTTCTGCCAATTATTTCTTCTGGGCAGGCCACAAATTCAACTTTCAAAATTCTTATTTCCCTTTAAAACCATTAAAGAACAATGTACTGTGTTTCATACTCTATGTAATTCACAGGTTTCTCTGTCTTATCATGTGTTGAATCATTTTCCTTTGTCTTGTAATATTTATTTATGGATGCTAGGACTATTTTACTTGATGTGGAGCCTATAATTCCTTCTGCTATTAATGTCTTCCTTCTCCATTTATCTGTTTATGCACAGGTTATCTACATTTTCTTCCTGTTGAAATCTTTGATAATGTCTGGTTGTTTTTTTTTTTTTTTACTTTTTATCTCTCCTGTATTGCTCACCTTCTGATTGCTTTTTTTTGTTTGTTTCCTTGGAGTTTCCTGCATCTCAAAGCCTCTCAGCTTCCTTCCATACAGGGCAACTCCAGGTTTACTAACCTTGGTCTCTGCCCCAAGTAACTTCAGGAGGGACAGAATTGGTCCCATCTTGATACTGGACTCTTTCTCTTAGGCTTAGAAGAGTGCCAGATAGCCTCATGCACAAGTGACCCACCTATGTCCCTAGCTTTGCTTACCCAGTAGCACCAGGCTATGGCAGCCTGAGCAAATTTCTGAATTTGAATCTCCTTGGACCTATGAGAAAGAAGAGGAGTCAAGTGTAGAGGTGAGTTCTATTATAACCTTATGGGTCACTTGTGTGGCCGGGAACATGATGGATGGTGAAGGTAGGAGTGTTGAGTGAGCTTTCATTAGAGGTTAGAATATATTGACCTTCTCGGTTGTAGTTTTTACTTAGTTTGGGCTCTTGGAGTCCTAGATTGTGGAGACAGCTTTTTACCTCTGCTTCATAATTGCTATTTTGGAGGGGTTTGAGAAGTCGTAAGTGTCAGAGAAAATGTTCAGTTAGCCATCTTTTTCTTCATGTGACTCAGAAGGTCATTGCTTAACCTACTTAATATCACCCAGCTCCACCCTCCCTTCCCTTCATTTTCAATCCCTTCCTCCTTCCAGTTTATCAACCCCTTGGTTAGTTTTGGAAATTTACTTAAATCATTAATATCTTTTTCTTCCTCCCCCCAATTTTTCTTCCCTTTCTTCCTCTTTATTCTCCTCCCCCAGCTAAAGTGGTTAATTCAACTCTTAATTCTCCTCATTAATTTTTGTTAGTTTCTTTGTTTCCTTTTAAAGTATTTTTTACCTCATTCTCTGTATAAATTCTTTCCCCTTTCTGTCAATTCTGAAACTTTATTCTTTGATTTAGAAATTGTTTATTCCTTATTTGTTCATTTTGTGTCTCTTATGGAATTCAAACTTTGAAGTATTATTTGAGTATCCTCTACTAGCTTATATTTCTGTCGATGCCTTTACAAGTCTTGTCTCACCACTCATTTTTACGGTTGTATATCACTCTTAGAAGTATCCATTTGTAAGAGAAATAATGAGGATAAACATTGCCCAAGGTAGAAAATTTCATGCGATTAATTGACAATTTGATTAATTGAGGCACAGTGTCTACCTGAACAAAGGGAAAGAAAGCATAGTTCAAGTGCAAAGCTAGAAGCATTTATTGGGTGAGTACAGCACATGCACATGCGGAGAATAGTGGAACAGAGTCTGCTGCTCTAAAGATTGGGGTTTTAGGGAGTGGTTTATAGGAGTATCACTCATTCTGTCTCTTGACTGGCCAATTCTGATTCCCAAATGATTAAGGCCTCTCCTGGATAATAAGGGAGCTTAAGCAAATGAAAGTGATTAGTAATTTCAGTATTCATTCTATTTCTACACCTATATTCCCAATCATTTGAATTGTAACTCCTGCCTTCCTCTTAATCACTGTCTTTCCCACTTACTCTCTAACCTCCTCTTTAGGTCTTTATCTTCCCATTTTTTTCAGCTCCAGGTACCTTAATGGGCTCTGATTTTCTTTCCCTTGAAGCAGGATTTTGTTAATGGAGGCAAAATACTATCAAAGAAGTATTCTTCCTATGCATCAAATCCCTGCAAATTAGACCTACTGTGTGTGGTCCCTTTCTCCCATTGCAAGACGTCTCCTCTCCCACTGTAATGCTCTTCAGTGCATCCCTCAATCCAGAATGGGTTAAGACTCGACAATTTCTTCCCAACCCCCCATTTTAATCCCTTCCTTTGCTATTATCCCAGTTCTCTAATAGACCCTCTTCTTGCTGAGACACTAGAAATTATCTTATTTTTGCTTTTTCTTAGGGTCTTGATTAGGGTAGATATCACTCATTCTCTCTCTCCTCCACCTTTTCTCTCCCCTTTTGTGTATTCTTCCACTTGGCAGTTTCATCCCACAGAATACCTGATTCATCTGCAAGGAGAGGAGCAGTTGTGGGGTTTAAGTACATGGTGTTCCAAGCCTACTCCTCCACCATCACTCTTTAAATTCCATTTGCATCTTTATCATCTTGTTATCTTTTTAAAGGAAATCTCTTAGTGGCCCCTCTGTTGTTCATGCTGTTTGCTGTTGACCTAATAGGTGTCTTTTTCTTTTTTTCCTCTGAGCAGTCTCTAGAGATGAAGTAATTTCATTACTGTTTGTTTCTTTCATACCTGTATTATTTATTTTTATTATATTTCTATTAATTGAGGTATTTTGCAAGTCAAGTAGTCCATTGACAACTGCCTTTTTTGTTCTTGTTGTTGTTTTGCAGGAATATTTCAAACTCATTTATTTTATTGAACATCAATATTTGTCACTGATAATTAGGCTCAAATTTTTATAGGGTATGTCCTTTTGTATTGCATTGAAAGTTCTTTTCCTTTTTGCAATATATTTTTCCATTTCCTCCAGGCGTTTCTAGAAGGTGTGTTCTTATGCTATTTGGATTTCCTTTCTTTTATATATGACAAATCTTCCAGCTACTTGCAGGATTTGTTGATTTTCATTGGAAGTGTTCAATTTAATCACTATATGTATTAAAGTTTGAAGCATAGTTTTTTTCTTTTTCTTTTCATATGAAGGTGATATATGAATTCTTTCAATTGGTGTTCTGCTTTTTTTTTTTATTGAAAAGATCTGAGCATTGTCCTTTTAGTATTTCCTGAATTGTGGTTTTAATTTTTTTGTTTTGTCTTTGATTTGTTATGTTTTTATGGGAAATCTGTGTTCCTTAAATTGTCTCTTTATTTCCTGTCTTTGACATAAAAGACTATTGTTTATATGGAAATCACATGCTATTTTCTTGTTATTTCCTTTTACTTCTCTTCCTCTAGATTGTCTTTCTCTTTAGTATATTTGTGTTTCCAAACCATTGTATGTTCTTTTGTCTTTTCCTTTTTTTTCTTTTTTAAATACTCTTTTCAGGGCTTTTTTTCCTATTATGCTTAGTATTTCAGCCTTGTGGGTCATGAATTCCATTATTTGTTGTCCTCTAACTTCTCTCTTTTGAATCAATCTGGAACTGCCTATTGTGGTTCCATGTTCTCTTAGGAAATTACAGGCTTCAATGTTCTGTAAGTTGTTTGTTTAATTTCCTTTGTCTTATAACATTTATTTACAAAGGGGAGAAAGAATGAGGAGAGGGGGAATAGGAGAGGGGAAGGGTTGTAAGAAAGAGATCAGGTTGAACTTGTGGGGATGTTATCAGTCCCAAAGGGTCAGGGTCAGAGTCAGTTTCAGTTGGGGAGAAAGGAGCCTTAAATGGGGCCTTTATGCTTGGATTAAGTCTGGAAGTAGTTTGAATTTGGATTGAGGACAGGAAAGAATAACTAGCCTGTAATGATTCCAGTGGAAAGGCTATATTTGGGGGTGAGGGAAATGGTTTGTAAATTTGGGATGGGGGGGAAATAGGGTATATGGGAATTATGGGTAGTGAGAAAGAATCTATGGTCTGACTTATCTTATGGAGAATATTAGACGATGGACAGGACAGCTTGTTGAGCAGCATCCATATGAGTGGGCACAGAAGTTGAATTTGGCATTAGGGACACTATGGATGCAGGATAGGCTGAAGACTGAACTTGAAAAGGAGTGAGATGGTACTATAAATCCTAGTTAGCGCTTAGGTTATATTTGGAGAGAGGTGAGGATCAGGGGGCTGGCTGGGATTTGGTGTGATAATCACTTATACTTTGAATTTAGAGTCACGGAAAAGTTAGTTTGAGAGGGCAGTAAGTGGATCTTCTCAGCTTGGGTTGGGTCAGTTGAATTTGGGAGTACATAGTGGTCAGAAGACACATTGAATTTAATTGAGGAAGTAGTAATGGTAGGATTAAAGCTGAGTAGCTGGTTGAATTTGAATATGAAGAGAGCTCTTTGGAGCCCTCATGGGGCACATAGTTATGCTCTAGGGGGATATATAATACCAGTTCTCTTAAAGGATCCCTGAAGATTCTGCTTTCTATACAGCTTTATGCAGCAAGGTTGTCTGGGACTTAAGTTCCTTTAAATGAGTGTTTTCTCCATCCCTTTCCATTAACCCTTGTACCGCCTCTACAAACAACTCCTATCTACTCCCCTGCTCCCTCAGTCTACATATTTTCCTCAACTACAAGTCAAAAGGGTTGGAATAGATGGACTCTGAGGTCTATTCCAGCTCTATATTCACGATTCTTTTTAGGAACTGAATTTTCATTGGCACTTTGATGTATATGTTTTCTTTGTAATCCAATTCCATCCCTCATCTCCATGCTTTTTCAGTGACTGCCCTCCATACTTGTGATGCCTGTCCTCTTCATTTTCGCTTCTTGACTTGCCTGGCTTCCTTTGAAATTCGACTCAGATACCTTTTTCTACGAGTGGCCTTACCAGGTCTCTCATCCCAATTCTTCTTCCTCCCTCCTCCCCCATTTTTAGTGTCTTACCTCTAAGATTACATCTTATTTGCACTGTGTATGTCTTCTATATGCATAGTTATTTGCATGTTGTCTCCTTTCTTAAATCATGAGCTCTGTGAGGGCAAGGACTGTTTTTGCCTCTCTTTGGATTGGTCACCAGCCCTTAATACAGAGTCTGTAATGTAGCAGTCACTTAATGCTTATTGCCTGACTAACTGGGAGCAGAAGTTCTTAAGCTGTGATCTATAGATCCCTGGAAGGGACTGATTTCAGGGAATCTAGGAGCTTGGGTGGGAATAATACACCTTAATTTTAATTAACCTATAATTGAAAATTTGCATTTCCTTCAGTTGTGAATTTAAAAAAAAAATATTCTGATAAGTAGTCCATAATCTTCACTAGACAGACAAAAACCATTAAGAATCCCTGGGCTAGAGGAGCCTATAATTTTACAAGTGTAATGTTATGAATCAGGACAACAGGGTGAATCCCACGTGTTTATAGTACTCTCACAAACCATTTACTGAGAGTTTGTTACATGTAAATACTATTCTGGGCCCTGAGGAAAAAAAAAGATATGACCCTTGCCCTCACAAGCCTTGCCTTCTACCACTGGGGCTTTGGCACAAGCACATATGTGCAGTATTATAAGATGATCATACAATTATCTTAAAATAATCATAAAATGATCATCACAGATTTAGAGATGAAAGGAAACTTAGAGGCTTTCTGGTTCAATTATTTTATAGATGAAGAAACTGAGGTATAGAACAGTTAAATGACTTGCCCTGGGTCATTCTTCAGGCAAGTTGACTGCAGGAGATCCACCTAACTGGAGAGGGGGAAGGGGACATCGGGATGCTCCCGACATGTAAAGTATACCAATGGAGCACATAGACTGTCTATCAATTAGCCTTTACTCTCAACCAATCCCTCTTTTTATCATAAATTTGTTGACAATGTGTTGATTGATTGTACTGATTTTTATCTTCCTCTTTTTTCTTCAAAGAAAATACTCTTTGATATATGACATTAACAGGAGGAAAGACAAAAGAGGGCAATAGAGAAATTTTGGAAATATAAGAACAAAGAGATGAATAAAAATAATAAATTTATCGATGATATTCTTTCTTCCAAATTCCTTATTTGTTTGTGTTGCCCTAATATCATTCTCCATGATCCTCTCCCTTTCTCTTCTAAAGGAAGTCTTCTTGAATCCATCTCTGATCCTCCCAGCTAAGTGCTTCAAAATTTCTTATAGCATTTTGGAAATTTTTATCTTCTATTATGATTATTTATGTGTCAGGGTACCCTACCACATTCAATTTTACGCACTTGAGTTCAGAGTCTGGGTAATTTTTTCATTTTTTTATCTATTACCCAGCAAAATGATTATATGTGCTTGCTAAATAGCTGTCAAATTTAAATTCATTGGAAGGGAAAGAGAATTCCTATTGCTGTTCACAAATTTCATTCATTCAATGGAATGGATATTTCATTCATATGTAACAGATTTATTTAAATTGGTCATTTTATACCTGTATACATAAGGAAGAAGAATAGTAAGACAATAGGCTCATAGATTTAGAGAGAAAAGGGGAAGCTTAATGGGCATTAAGTCCAATCCTCTTAATTTATGGGTGAAGAACTGAGGCCCCAAAAGGTCGTGTCTTGCCTAAAAAAGAATAGTTAGTGTCAGAGGTAGGGTTTGAACTGAGGTTTCCTGACGTTGAGTTCAGCACTCTACCCATCGTGCCCTGAAATAGGGGTCTGCAATACTCATTATATTTAATAGATTTTGGCACAATTTGGAACATTGTAACAGCTGTAGCTGGTATGCTTCAGATATTGTTAGATGGCTTTGAATTACAGAAACACATTGTCTCAGAATAATAAAAATTGCAGGTGACTCAAAAGATAATGGAAAGACTTATTGTGGGTGTGAGTAGGCTGCAGGTTGGAGGACTTGCGGTGTTCAGTGATGAAAGGAGTGGCTACCCAGTGAGATCCTAGAACCATCAAAGGGTCACAGTTATAAAAAGTTATAAAAACAAAAACAAAACTCTTTGAATTGTTTGGAGCACAAAGAAAGCCTGAGTTTCAGCTTGTCCCTGCTAAATAGCTGGCAAAGTGTAAAGGAGGCCATATGTCATCTGAAAAATGGTATGTTAATAGTAGGGTGTTTTCTTAAAACTGATGCATTTGGGCTTTACGGAAGGTGAGGGGTTCTGGCTAACTATTTTATTCTCCATTCTGTAAGAAGAGAGCCAAAACGGCCTGGTTGGGTTGCTATCATTTGGTGCCAGTGTTACAGTGCTTCCTGTTCCATTCTTGTTCTTGACATGTGGATATGGATAGATGACATAGGGACATCGAGAAACAAATAAGGTAGTGTAGTTGGAAATGACTGTCTGGTACTACCTTCATTGCTAGTGTTTTTTTTCCAACTTCACTATAAGGAACATAAAGGTATGTGGCCTTGTAAATCCCTCAAAGGGGTTTGTCTTTTCAGAACAGATAACAAAATGTGTTTTATTTTTAGTTCATTGTGCAAAATAAGTCTGTGAAAGTTTATTTTCTCTTGTATTAATTGTCTAAGAACATCAAGTCATAGCTCTGGAACTGGACAGGACGTTAAAGGTCATTTAATCCAACTCCATTTTACAGAAGAGACACTGAGACCCAGAGTGACTGACTTGGCTAAAGTCACCTGGGTAAATATTAGGCTGAGTTTGGAGTTAGATCTTCTGACTGTCTGATGATTATTCATTGGCGCAAAATGGTGGCGTTTTGTTAAGCATACTGACAAAGTTACAGATGTAGTTGTGATTATAAAAGGAAATATAAAGACTAAAACAAGCCTGAGATTGAAAAGTCATCCTTCATTTTTAAAAATATAATTTCTCAGCATTACTTAAAGAAAATTATCTGGAAGTTTATATCATGACAGTAAAAAAATCATGTCAAAATCAAAATAATGAAAAATTTTCATTTAAACTTACAGTAAGTATATCAGTTTATCATGGCTCTATTATTGGTTTAATAGACCTTTAAGGATTACTTCAAAAATATTCAATTATTAGTAGTTTTAATCTAAGTCATAAAGTTTATAACTTTATATTATAAAGCATATAGTCATATTTATGAGTATACAATACAGAATGCCATTTTATTTAGTTATGAGATTGGGTGATTGTGTGTACTGATAAAATTTTAAATATCCCTTTCCAGTCTGATTTTAAACAGTTTATTTATAGTTGAACAGCAGGCTTGAAAAATATGTGCTTTTATGGAGAAGGTTTCTCTGATTACTAAAGGACAGAACCTCTGTAAGTTAGAAAGTGTATACTTAACAGTTGACATCTTCAGTTGTTCATGTGTCTACAGTGTCTTATAATTGAGATAATTAATTTAGATAGGATTGTACTTCCAGGCTCTTTTCTCCAGATCATTGTTTTTCACTTAGGATTATAAATTTAGAGCAGGAAGTTACTTTAGATGTAGTTTAGTCCAACTCCTCAGTTTTATAAATACATTTTACTTCAATGCTTCGTGTACTCAAAAAACTACCATTATTATACATGTAGTTCATTTTATTACATGCCCCTGGCACTGTCACAAATCATATGTGACCAGGCTACACCGGAGGAGACAGTCTTTATTCTCAACATTAGAATTTGATGAAATGCAAAGGTCTTGTATGTCTCAAAAAGTTGTTTTAACTAAAGTATATAAAAATTGAATTATTGTATAATTAGGCAGTCATATTATACATGCATATATATATATGTATGAGAACTGAAATGAAAGTCAATATGGAATATAAGAAGAAGCAGTGTTTATTCTTCCAGATAAGGCAGATAAGGACAGAGCTTCCCAAGGAGGATGGCCACAAGATCCATCTTTTCCAGTCATCTCATATCTGCCTTTCATGCGCTTTATTTTTCAAGTCAAATTGTACTGTTTTCCATCTCCTGAACACCTACTTGTAGTAAAACCTTTACTTTGGCACCAATAAGTCCGCACTGTTTTATCATTCAAGGTGCCTCCACACTTTGAGGTAACAATGAAGGAAACTGGGGCTGAAAGCCTGTTATTAAAGCTAAAATTTTATCAGTGCTTTGCAAGCAGGATATTTAAAGAGTCAAGCTTGTGACATCTCTAGCCCTGTCCTTTCTTTCAGTCTGCAGACTTGTTTCTCCGCCTGGCTATAGGATATCTCCATCTAGATGTTCCACCAGCAGCTCAAAAATCAGCATATCACAAAACAAACTCATAATCTTTCCCTCCACACCTGCTTCTTCTGACTTCTCTGTGACATCAACATTCATTCAGTCATATGTTCAAACCCTTGGTGTTATCTTTGACATTTTTCTCTACCTCACTTCACCTCTGCAGTTAGTTATCAAGTTCTCTTAATATCTCTTACCTGCATCCCTTACTGTCTCTGCCATGGATCAGGCAAATGAATGCCCTGACTACTTACTGCCTGCGTTAATGATTGCAGTGACTCTTCCTTCTCTGCTCATCTCCTCCCTATAAGTTCTTTGGACCTTCTCTAGACTGATTTTCTTTATGCTTTGACTTTGTTAAGTCAATCTTCTACTCAAAAATCTTCTTCTTGCTCCTTATTTTGTACCAAGTAAAGCTCAAATTCTTTTAACTGTGATTTCATTCCCTGTGTAATCTGGCATTACTCATTATAAGGAAGCATCAGTGGTTTAAAAGAACACAACAAACTCAGTCAAGTATAGAAATCTAACTACCTCTATAGGCAATAGTAGGGGAAAGAGGAAAGAAAACAGAGGGGAGGCTAACAGGGAGGGAAGAAGTAGTAAGGGAAAAGGGGAGTAAAAGGGAGGGGGGCTGAAAGAAGGGAGGGAAGACTGAGGGAGGGGAAGAGAGAAGGGAGAACTAAAAGCATGAATGGCAGAAAAAAGGATGGAGGGAAAGACACAGATAATAATCGTAACTATGAATGTGAATGGGAAGAGCTCTCCCATAAAATGGAGATGAATAGCAGAATGGATTAAAAACCATAACCCAATAATACATTGTTTACAAGAAACACATTTGAAATGGGGGATACGCACAAGATAAAGGTAAAAGGTTGGAGCAGAATATTTTGTGCTTCAGCTGATGTAAAAATAAAAAAAGCAGGGGTAACAATCCTAATCTCAGACAAAGTAACAGCAGAAATAGATCTAATCAAAATGGATAAGGATGGAAACTATATCCTGCTAAATGGCACCATAGACAATGAAGCAATATCATTACAAAAACACATATGCTTCAAGTGGTATAGCATCCAAATTCTTAGAGGCTATGTTAAGGGAGAAAATAGATAGCAAAGCTGTGCTAGTGGGGGACCTCAACCTCCCTGTCTCTGAACTTGATAAATCTAACCTCAAAATAAACAAGGAAGAAGTTAAGGATGCGAATAAAACTCTGGAGAAAATTCATTGGGGATAGAAAGGAATATACTTTTTTCCCAGTGGTACATGGCACATATACAAAATTTGACTATGTACTAGGGCATAAAAACCTCACAAACCAGTAAGATAGAGATAGTCAATGCATCCTTCTTGGATCATAATGCAATAAAAATTATATGTAATAAAAGACCATGGAAAGATAAACCAAAAAAAAAAAAGGAAGCTAAATAATCCAATCTTGAAGAATGAGTGGGTTAAACAAGTGATAGAAACAATGAACAACTTCATTCAAGAGAATGACAATAATGAGACAACTTACTAAAACTTATAGGATACGGAAAAAGGAGTTCTTAAGGGAAGTTTTATATCTTTGAATGCCTGAATAAACAAAATAGAAAAAGAGGAGATCAACGAATTGGGCCCATAGCTGAAAAAGCTAGAAAAAGAACAAATTGAAAATCCCCAAATAAATACCAAATTACAAATACTAAAAATAAAGTAGATATTAATAAAATTGAAATTAAGAACACTATTGAACTAATAAATAAAACTAAGATTTGTTTTTTATGAAAAACAACAAAATTGATAAACTTTTGGTCAATTTGATTAAAAAAAGAAGAAATTCAAATTACCAATATCAAAAATGAAAAGGGTGAACTTACCACCAATGAGGAGGAAATTAAAACAATAATTAGAAATTACTTTGTCCAATTGTATGCCCATAAGTGTGACAATATAAATGAGATGAATGAATATTTAGAGAAATATAAATTGCTGAGATTAACACAAGAGAAAGTTGAACACTTAAATAACCTCATCACAGAAAAAAAATTGCCCAAGCCATCAATGAACTCCCTAGGAAAAAATCTCCAGGGTCCAATGTATTTACAATATTCTATCAAACATTTGGGGAAGCTAGGTGGTGCAGTGGATAGAGCACAAGAGCAAGAGTCAGGAGGACCTGAGTTCAAATTTCACCTCAGACACTTGATACTCACTAGCTCTGTGACCTTGGGCAAGTCACTTAACCCTAATTGCCTCATCCTGGATCATCTCCAGTGATCCTGATGAATATCTGGTCACTGAATTCAGATGTCTCTGGAGGAGAAATGAGTCTGGTGAACTTCACAGCCCTCCCTCATTCAAAACAAAGTCAAGTGCAAGTCATGTTATTATTTCTCTGATGGCATGGTCTTCTTTGGCAAGGAAGGACAAACACACATCAAACATTTAAAGTACAGTTAATTCTAATACTATATAGACTACTTGGGAAAATTGGTGAAGGAGTCCTACCAAATTCATTTATGATACAAATATGGTTCTGATGCCTAAAACAGGAAGAGCTAAAATGGAGAAAGAAAACTACAGAACAATTTATTTAATGAATATAGATGCAAAAATTTTAAATAAGATATTAGCGAAAAGAATATGGCAACTTATCGTGAGAATAATACATTAAGATCAGTTAGAATTTATACCAGGAATTAAGGGCTGGTTCAATATTATAAAAACTGTCAGCCTCATTGATCATATGAACAACAAAATTAACAGGAATCATATGATTATCCCAATAGATGCAGAAAAAGCTATTGACAAAATATAACACCCATTCCTATTGAAAACCCTGGAGAGCATAGGAATAAATGGAGCCTTCCATAAAATAATAAGCATTATCTATCTAAAACCATCAGCAAGCATTATATGTAACAGGGATAAGCTGGAAGCATTTCCAATAAGATCAGGGGTGAACAAGGATGTCCATTATCGCCACTGTTATTCAATGTAGTACTAGAAATGTTAGCTTTAGCTCTGAGAAGAGAAATAAATTGAAGGAACTAGACTAGGCAAAGAAGAAACTAAGTTATCAGTCTTTGCAGATGATATGATGGTATACTTTGAGAATCCCAGAGAATCAAGTAAAAAACTACTTGAAGTCATAAACAACTTTGGCAAAGTTGCAGGTTACATAAACTCACATAAGTCATCTGCATTTCTATATATTAATAACAAAGTCCAACAGCAAGGAAAAGAAAGAAAAATTCCGTTTAAAGCTTCAGTAAACACTATAAAATATTTGAGAGTCTATCTGCCAAAATAAACCCAGGGACTATATGAATCCAATTTCAAAACACTTTTCACACAAATAAAGTCAGATCTAAGTAAGTGGAAAACATCAGTTGCTCTTAGGTAGGCCAAGCTAATATAATAAAAATGACAATCCTACCCAAATTAATTTATCTGTTCACTCCCACACCAATAAAACTACCAGATAATTACTTTTTAGAGTTAGAAAAAGAATTTCAAAATTTGTCTGGAAGAATAAAAGGTCCAGAATATCAAGGGAACTAATGAGAAGAAATGGTCGGTAAGTGGCCCAGCCTTACCAAATCTCAAATTGTATTATAAAGAAGCAGTCATCAAAACCACTAGGCACTGGCTGAGAAACAGAGGTTTAGACCAGTGGAATAGGATAGGTACTCAAGACACAGCAGTCGATGAATATAGCAATCCACTGTTTGATAAACCCAAGGATCTTAGCTTCTGGGAAAAGAACTCACTGTTTAACAAAAATTGCTGGGAAAACTGGATAACAGTGTGGCAGAAACTGGTCATAGACCAATGCCTGACACTATACACAAGAATAAATTCCAAATGGATACATGATCTGGGTATAAATATTGATACTATAAACAAATTAGGGAAGCAAGAAATAGTGTATTTGTCAGATTTATGGAGAATAGAGGAATTTTTGAACTAAGAGATAGAGAACATTATGAAGTACAAAATAGATAATTTTGATTACATTAAATTGAAAAGTTTTTGCACAAACAAACTCAATGCAACCAAGATTGGGAAGGAAGCAGAAAAATGGGAAAGAATTTTTATAACTAGTATTTCTGATAAAGATCTCATTTCTAATATATATATATATATATATATATATATATATATATATATATATATATATATATATATATATAGAGAGAGAGAGAGAGAGAGAGAGAGAGAGAGAGAGAGTGTGTGTGTGTGTGTATGTTTATCCTTCGTTGCCTAGGAAGACCATGCCATCAGAGAAATAATGACATGACTTGCACTTGATTTTGTTTTGAGTGAGAGAGGGCTGTGCAGGTCATCAGCCTCACTTCTCTTTCAGAGCCATCTGAATCCAGTGTGGTGTCGTGGATAGTAAACTAGTGCAGGAGTCAGGAGGACATGGGTTCAAATCTCACCTCAGATCCTTGACACTCACTAGCTCTGTGACCTTGGGCAAGTCATTTAACCCTAATTGACTCATCCTGGGTCATCTCCAGTCATCCTGAAAATATATAGAGAACTAAGTCAAATTACAAAAATAAAAGGTGTTCCCCAGTTGATGTATGGTCAAAGGATATGAACAGGCAGTTTTCAGAGGAAGAAAGTAAAGGTATCTATAGTCATATGAAAAAATGCTCTAAATCACTATTGATTAGAGAGATGCAAATAAAAACAACTCTGAGGTACCACATCACACCTATCAGATTGCCTAACATGACAAAACAGGAAGACGTTAAATATTGGAGAAGATGTGAGAGAGTTGGAACACTAATTCATTTTTGGTGGAGCTGTGAGCTGATACAATCATTCTGGAAAGCAATTTGAAACTATGCCCAAAGGCTACAAAAATGTGCATACCCTTTGACCCAGCAAAATCACTTCTAGGACTGTATCCCAAAGAGATCATAAAAATGGGAAAGTGTCCTACATGTACAAAAAATATTTATGACAGCTCTCTTTGTGATGTCCAAGAACTGGAAATTGAGGGATGCTCATCGGTTGGGGAAAGATTGAACAAGTTGTGGTGTATGAATGTAATGGAATACTATTGTGCATAAGAAATGATGAAAAGGAAGACTTCAGAGAGGCGTGGAAAGATTTATATGAACTGATGCTGAGTGAAAGGAGCAGAACCTGGAGAACTTTGTACACAGCAACAACCACAGTGTGAGAGGAATTTTACTGGTAGACTTATACTTTCACAGCAATGCAAGGACTTAAAAACATTCCCAGTGGATCCTTGAGGCAAAATGCCTTCCACATCCAGAGAAAGAACTACAGAATTGGATTGCAGAATGAAGCAGACCATTTTATCTTGTGTTTTGCTTTGTTTTCATTGTTTTTCCCACTTGTTTTAATTCTTCTATGCAACACGACTAGGGTGAAAATGTATTTAATAAGAATGTATGTGTAGAACCTATATAAGATTGCATGCTGTCTTGAGGAGAGACTGGGGAGGGTGGTGGAAAGTTCGGAGGGAGGGGGAAAAAATCTAAGATATATGGAAGTGATCGTAGAAAACTGAAAAATAATTAATTAATTAATTAAAGAAAGTAAAAATAGTATGACTTCTATTTGGGAGAGTTTTAAGCAAATCTTACTTGAAGGGATAAAAACAGACCAGGTAACACTCAGACTCTGTTACCAAATAGAGAGAGAAATAATATTGATATTTTGGTCAAATCTCTAAAAACAGCAGTATGGCCACCCACTATTACAATTATATACACAATAACACTCCATCCTCTCACTCCCACCCAGCTTTATTTCAATAAAAATGAACCCCTGATTGTTTTATTGATCAGACAATAAAAAGCATGCTGTAGTCTAGAGTAGACAATTCACTCCCGGAAGACAGTTGCTATTATTACCTCCATCTTAGAATTGAGGAAATGGAGGTTAACAGGTTAATTGACTTCCTCAGGGTCACATGGAGTAAGGAGTCTTAGGAGTCTGAGTCCAGAGTCTAGTCATGGAGTCTGAGGCTAGATATGAACCCAGGTTTTCCTAACTCCAGGTCCAGCATTTCATTCACTTAGCAACCAAGTTGCCTAGTAGATAAACTGGTGGGTATCAATAAACATAGAGAAACTGTGATTTCATTGGCATAAGGAATTCCCAGAAGGGAAAAATCCCTCTGCTAATGCAGCTTGGCCCTTTTTTTAGAGCTACTTTTAGCATTGAGAATTTACGTGACTTGCTCATAGACCCAACCAAGATCCTGCCTTCTATAGGAAACTTTTCTCAACGCTTCTTAATTCCAGTGCCTTTCCTCTGTTAATTATCTCCTATTTATTCTGTGTAAGTTTTCTCTGTACATATTTGTTTGCATGTTGTCTCTCCCATTAGCTTATAAACTCTTTGAGCACAGGGACTGTCTTTTGCCTTTTTTTTTGTTTGTCCAGCACTTAGCACAGTGTGACACATAGTAGTAAAGTGCTTAATAAATATCGATTGAGTTTTTCTCTAATTTCATTTTGTTTCCCTTTTGGAATACACCAGCACAAAGTATAAGTCTCTTTTTTATTTAGTGTCCACAAGATGTAGTCTCAGCTGCAGTTAGGGAATAGGGACACTCACTTTACTGAGATGTCAAGGACAAATGAACAGCATGCAGATAATAATGAAGTAAGCTAAAGCTCTCACTCTGTCTAAGTCTAGTTGGTTTCTTTCTTTTTATTTTAGAGTTGAATCAGTTGTGGCCAACTGACAAGTCTATTTAAACCTATGATGACTTGTCTAATTGCTCTGCAAATAACAGAATATTACATAGAATTTTACTAATGGAAAGGACTTTTGATTTCAACCTCATTTGATAGAACAAGAGGCTTGAATATGAGGGAGGTAAAATACCTGGCCTGAGGTCTCAAGGCTAGTTCTAGAACTGTTATGATCACTCTCTGTCCCTATCTCTCTGTCCCTCTCTAGTCCTCATGCTATGTATCTTCACAAAGCAGTATGCAAGTTCATCCATTAGTATGCTGCTGGAGCCCTGAAGAGGTCTGGGAAAGAATGCCTTTAGCCCTGTGACCTGTAAAGAAAGGAAGTTTGGGTTAAGGAGATTCTTGCAGGCAGAGAACAAATTCCTTTCTTTTCCTCCTATCCATTTCTCTTGTTCATGATCTGAAAGTCATTTCTGTATTTCATCACTGGCTCATCTTCTCTGCATCCTGTCTGGATCTTTTTCCTCTTCTCATCTCATAAATTTACATCCAAAGTGAATTGATGAAATTATAAAATATTTAAAAGTGAATTGATGAAATTATAAAATATTTCATATTTTTGATTAGGAAAATGCAAATGTAAACAACTCTGAGGTACCCCGTCACATTTATTGTGGGATTGTGAGAAAATAGGTACACTAATGATCTGTTGGAGTTATGAATTGGTCCAAAAATTCTGGAGAAAAATTTGGAACTATGCCCAAAGGGCTATAAAACTGTGATATAAAAAGGTATAAAACATATCCTTTGATAGAGCAATACCACTACTAGGTCTGTACACCAACGAGATCAAATAAAAAAGAAAAGGACTTCTATGTACAAAAATGTTTACAGAGGCTGTTTTTGGTGGTGGAAAAGAATTAAAAACTGAGGGGATATAGATCAATTGGAGAATGACTGAACAAATTGTGGTATATGATTATGATGGAACCCTATTGTGCTTTAAGAATATGAGGAGAATGGTTTCAGAAAAATCTGGGAAGATCTATATGAACTGATACAAAAAGAAGTGAACAGAACCAGGAGATCATTGTACGCTGTAATAGCAATATTGCAATGATGATTGACTGTGAAAGACTTAGGTATTTTGATCAATGCAATAATTGAAGACAATTCAGAAGGAATGATGAAAATTGCTATCCACCTCCAAAGAGAGAACTGGTGAACTCAGTGCAAATTGAAGTACAATTTTCTCTATTTATTTTTGGAGTTTTTGTAACATGTGCAAATATGTTTTGCATAATTTTACATATGTAATAAATATCATATTGCTTGCATTCTCAGTGGGGAGAGGAGTTAGAGAAAGAGAGAGGATTTGGAACTAATTTTTAAAACGTTAAAATAAAAAAAATGGAATGAAACAAGCAAAACCAAAAGAATAAAATACACAGTGACAACAAAAAGTGAAAATATTATGACTCGGTGACCTGGACTTTGCTGATGTATACTGAATTATCCACTTAATTGCTTCAGTTACCATTAGACATATTTCATGTAATTCCCTGGAAGATGAAAATTGTTTTGGAGGAGTTTTAATTATTTAGATAATTATCTCATATTTATACCACATACTATAAGTACAAATTGGATTAAATTACTACCTAAGAAATGGAAAAAGTATCAGAACTTCATCTATAGCATATATGAATTTCACAGGCTTACCTTCAATACAATAGGGGCATGGACAAATCCTTGAGATTGAAGATCTGTTTATTTGTTTTTTTAGTTTTATTGTGAGAAATTAATGTGGCATCTTTGTTTTTTAAAGAATTTCAACAATTCATGAATTTTTTAAAATTTCTTTGTGTCTTTGGAGAGGCAGCATGGTGGGGTGGATATAGTGTTGGCCTCAGAACCAAGTCAAGACCTGCTTCTAACATATAATGCATGTAAGGACCCTAGGCAAATCACATAACGTCATACTGCTCTAGGGATGCCAATCTACACTGGGATAGGGAGTTTCCTCAACTGGAAATTCCCTATTTCAATGAAATCATAATTCTAATCTCTATTGATACATCTCATTTTTATATCACTATCCAAAATATAATCCTGTCCCCATGAACCAAGTGAACCCTGCATATTCTGAAAATTATATTCAGTGAATAACTTGACTATTATAAATATCCAAATTCACTGTAAAGGACATATGAAAAGGTACACTATCTGCATGTAGAGAAAGAACTAATAAGTAGAAGAATGAATTGAATAATTATATATAATATATATATATATTTATTTATTTTTGCCTGATGGTAACCATCTTTAGGGTGGAAAATAGGGAAGAAAAGAAAAAAATAAATTTACATGACAATTTTATTGTATATTTGAAAGGAATATCAAATTGTGCATAGTAGATTTGCACTTTCATGTGCAATCATCTTTTTCATTATGCTTTGTTATGGAAATGCTTTCTTAACAGCATAAATGAATCATAAGATAAGTTTTAAAAAAGAAAAACTATTCCTATGCTCCGAGTATGAGAGTTCACCAATCTTTTTCAAATTACTCCTTAGTAATATATGCCCATGTGCATATGGTCTGTCTGTTTCTTCATGTCAGTCAATGACTCAACAATCATTTCTTAAGCATCCATTACATGCCAGGCAATGTACCTAATTCTGGGGATATACAAAAAAGACAAAAACATTTCCTTCCCTTACACAGTTCACTTCGTTTAAATCTTGAAGTTGGCACCAATGAGCATGTTCCTCATAGGTAACAATTTGACAAGAGCTGCTATGGTCAGTTTTGGGGAGATCTTTGAACCCTTGAAATTGCTTCCTCTTCCTCTTCCTCTTTGTAGGGCAGTTTCAGCATCTCTAGCAACAGGGAAGTTTCGCCCACAGCAATTGCTCAGCGATAAGACCCAGAATACTGGTGAGCAACTTTCTCATCTCCATATATGACTCACAAGTTCCCTTAGTGCTTTATGACATATCTGTAAGTCTGAGATGTTTTCCCATTTCAAATCTATAATCATGGCAGAGTGTGGATAAGTCATTTAATTGAAACTTCCAAAATTGACCTCATTTGAACACTCTTTCATATATCAGCTCCTCAGCACTATATGTAGTCATTTTGTAAAATACGAATGACTTTCTTCAAGAACACCTAGTATACCCCCATCCAAAATTCAAAACAGATAGAGAATAGCATAATTATTTATAGATCACAGATTTTGACACTGGAAGGCACCATAAAGGTCTTTGAGAGCAACCTTCTTATTTTATAGATAAGGTAGCTGGGCTCAAATAAAGTAAATAACTTACTCAAGGTTGTAGAGATGATAAATAACCTACCGGGATTTGAAGCCATTGGGTGCTATAGCAACTAGCTATTTTCCTACCTTCTCCCATATCCTTTACTCTCACTGAGGAATATGTTTATGTCCTGAAAGGTTTGAGCCCTTAGTCTTCCTTGTTCCAGACCCATCCGCCAAGTTAGAATGCAAGGAAAGACCCTGAGTCCAATTTCTATAATCTTCCTCCTATAATCCAGAGGCAGACTGGGGGCTTGGGCAGTCACTGAGTTATAGCTTGGGTGTTGCTCCCTCTCCTCTCCCCTACCTCCCACCTTGGCTGTTACCTGGGATAAGCCACATTATGACTGTGGACTTTGTGTATGTTATCTTTAAAAGATTTGTCTGTTGACAAAAAGGATTTACCACAGAGTTTCTTTAAATATGGAGCTATATTTAGAGCATTTAGAATATAATTTGACTTATTCCTGTCTGATCTGTTGCTCCCATGCCATCGCGCTCTCCGGGTCTTTCTCCTACATTTCTGATTTCTTGTTCTTTTTAAACAGATGTTCCCCAAGGGTGTCCAGTTCTTTTGTTTCCCTCGACTCTTCTCTGACATTTCGCTCAGTCCCACAGCTTAGATTTTATTTCTATGATAGAAGATCCACAGATCCCTATCTCCATCTCAGGTTTCTTGTCTGAGCTATAGACCTGCATTTCCAACTGTCTGCAAGATATCCCCATCCTAATGTTCTCCTGGCAGTTCAAACTCAACATCTCAAGAATTAAAATGATCTTCTACTATAAACCCTTTAGTGTCTTCTAACTTGCTTTATTTGAACCAAGGGCACCATCATTTTCTCTGTTACCTATAGACACCTCATCCTGTACATCCAGTTAATTACAAAGTTCTTTTAATTCTAATCTGCAACGCCTTTTGCAGATTCTGTATTAGAAGCTGCTGGGAAAGCATCTGGAGCTTAGTCTAAGGAATATCTGTCTCTTCATTCCTACTGAAAATACTCTGGTTTATTACGTCTTTACCTCCCACCTAGACTACTGCAATAGTTGTCTAACTGATTTCCCTGCTTCTAGGCTCGCACTCTTTAATATTTGTTTATATCTGCCTAGCCCAATTCTTCTTCCTCAGAATTAATATTCTTAAAAATTAACATCATTAATATCATCACCCTGTTCAAAATCCTTCAATTATCGTATATTGCCTCCTGAAAAATGTCTAAACTTAGCCTGACGTTCAAGACCATTCATAACTTGGGTCCAAACTACCTTTCTTGGTCTGTAATATTTCTGCATACTGGACCCCATTCAAACTACAATAATTGCTGTTTTTCAGATATAGCCCATATATTCCCATCTCTTTGTTTTTATTGGGGGAGGGGTGAGTGTGGAAAAGAGAGCTTTGCTCTTTTCCTCGTAGGGGAAATTCTTTTTCCTCCATTCTATCCGTGCAACTCCAGCTCCAGCTCAAATGCCTTCTCTTCCAAGAAGTTTTATCTTCTCTCCCTACATGGAATAACTCTTCTTATCTAATTTGAAGCCATTCAATGATTTGTTTGAATCTCTTTACTGAACTTTTTACTTTATCTAGGTCCCCACCAAAGTCCCTCCTGATGTATCATTGTAATGTGAAGATGATCGTGGATTCTTAAAGTCCATTTCTATGGAGCATAAGCTCTAGCACTTCCTATCAAGCTAGTCTGGTCTTGAATTTGGATGTGGTGACAGCTCATTTGACTCTCAGTAAAAGATCAGTCTAGCTAAATTTGACTGCTCATCACTACATTGGCTTTAAGATGATATTTTTGGCCACAACTCTCAAAATTAAGTCATAGAAATCTGTATTAGTGAAGGGAGAACTCATGCTGATAAAATACTGATAAGATCCTTGAAGTAGTTAAGTGTATATACATTTGCACGTATGTGTATGTGTGTGTGTGCAGTAGAGACAATGTCAAAACCACAACCTGAAGATATATGGCCCCCAAAACTTATATGTATGTCAAACCAGATTAAAATGTAATTGGGAAATATTTTACAAAATAAATAAAAATATAATAAGACATAGATAACATTAACTTGTGGTTTCCCAAGTCAATGATTTATTTCTGTTTGAGTTTGACCCCACTTGCATAAATAAATGGATTTCTTCTACTGTATTATAAACTCAAGGATACTATGTGTATTTGTTTTTGTTTTCTTGAAGTATTTTACAACGTGCTTTGCCAATGTGTGTTGAATGTTGTTGTTGCTCAGTAGGTCAGTTATGTCTGATTCTTTGTGACCCAATGGAGCATCATGTCTATGGGGTATTCTTGGCAAAGATATTGGAGTGGTTTGCCTTTTTCTTCTCCTGTGGATTAAGGCAAATAGAGGTTAAGTGACTTGCCCAGGGTCAGATAGCTACTGAATGCCTGAAACTGGATTTGATCTCAGGTCTCCCTGACTCCAAGTCCAGCACTTTATCCACTGAGTCATATAGCTGCCTCTATCAGTTGTATATAGTTGTTGCTCAAAAAAAAGGCAGAAGCTTGAGTCTCTACTGTGGCCATTCCTGAGAGGAAAGGAATCAGATTCAGAGGCAAATATAAAACAGACAATAACTAGTTATGCCTGTGAGCCTATGAATAATCATTCATATTGATGTTCCTTGGCTCCAAAGTCCTGAGCTACTTACTAATACAAATATGGACAACTCAGGCTTGCTGTACTTGTTTCCTTTCTGTCCCTACTCAAATGTTTACTCTGGGTATACAGAATGATAGGGGCTAAGATTTCTGCTGGAAGCTGCTCTTGCTTCTTCCACAGGATTCAACCCCAGCTGCTTTCCCAGTACACATTGACCTAGAATTGCTATTAGCCTCCTGTTTGATACCCTTTGGAAGTTTGATACCCTGGCATCCATGTCTGAATTTTGAATTCTTTGAAACATGGGAGAATTGAGTACATAATAATGCTTTAAACAAAGGTATCCTTATATCCTACCCACTCTACACCTACAAACATTTCTCACAATTCTCCACACAAATCTTTCTCTTCCACTTAGCTTAGGTGTAATTATTATCTCTCCTCTACTTTCTTACCAACATATCTAAATTTTGCCAGTCTCTATGCTTTTCTCATGTCCTCCCATCCTCCTACTTGGCATTCCATCTTACCCACTCCCCAACAACAAGAAGTTACAGAATTCTGCCACATCCATCACCCGCTAGTGTAGGTTTTAAATGTTATTATCCCTATTTTCCTAGTGGGAAAAAATAGGATAGCATATCTAAGTGACTTACTTATGATCATATGGCAAGCAAGTCATACAGCTGAGATCCCAACCTAAGTCTTTTGATTCTTTCCCCGATATTGCCTCTCCTTAATCAAAAGTGTCACCTATGAAAACTAGAAATTATAAGCAAGTTTTGTGTTGGCAAGAGTTTCATAGTGTTTTCTACACCAACAAAATATTGACTACCACCAAAATACCAAAGGCACGGAGGATAAATCATTTTTCACATCTTGTCTCTGCTTTCTGGTGATGCCAAAATTTACTGGTCAAAAGACACAAATGAATGGGGTAGTAGTTAAGGGTTCTATTTTGAGCAAATTGTTTGTCACAGGGAAAGAGTTAGATGGGGTTCAACAGCATTAAAATGAGGAAGGAAATAGTAAGGCACACACTATCACCAGATAAACTAGAGCAACAAGAAATACAAATTTAATGTTTCCAGAAGAGACCTGAGGAACAGTTGAACTCTAAAATATTCATTTACCTAGCTACTTGGAGTTATATGATCAATATATTCAAACAGTCCACATGCACATGTGCATGCACATGCATGTGTATGTGCATGCACATACACACACACACACCAATTATTGTCCTCTTCTTTAATGTGAGAATATACTCCTTAACTGCCTTGATTGACTAAACCATTTATGAGTCTGCTTATTTTCTTATATACATTTAGCTTTGCTTAGTAGAACTTCCAAGGCTCCTAGTATGCCAGTCAGGAATGGCCTACCAAGTCATCCTCTTTAATTTTGGAAAGTTCATGTTAGAAAATCATACTGCATGAAAAGATGTGAAATGTGTGTCTCCAAATGACTTAATACTTCCCAGTGAATATGAGTGACCTTTTCAGCTTCCCTTTAATTAGATTAGAAATATGTTGAGTTGTGGGTCTCTTACCAGCAGTATTGCTTAACTAATTGGATTTCTATTACTTTCTCAGCATTGAAATATACCTGTTAACTTGTTTGTTTTAGGATAGTGTGCTTCAACAACTTATGTACTGGAGTGTCATTGAAACATATTGGTCATGTATACAGGTTAGACCTCATCCAATAAATATTAATAACTCTCCTTAGGGTATATAAAGCACTTTCTTTACAATGGTCCTGTGAGGAGGCAGTACGATTGTCTTCAAATTAAGATGAGCAAAGTGTAGTTCAGAGAATTCAAGGGATACCTTAGATATTTTATATCTATAATGTAGCATTATTCCCTGAATCTTAAATAACATCTGAGGGAAATTCTTATACTGAAAACTTTTTAGTTAGCTTTGGCAAAATGTAAAAGCCCACTTATTCCTAATCTCCTCAAAATAGCAAGAAAAGCCCCACATAAAGTGGAAGATTAAGAATAAATAAGAGAGGGATGGAAAATAATTGGAGAGCACCAAGGATTTTGTTGGCAAGAAAATTCTTTGGTGGTCTTCAATAGTTATGGTTTTTAGCACCTGCAGAGACAGCTTACATCTCCATAAGGCTTGCTTACCAGGAGGATGGCTACAGGCAGTGGCCTGGAAGCAATGCTGTTCTAAAGGTTCTTGGGTCCAGGGTCCTGGGCTGTCACCATAAGGGTCTAAGAGGAGAGGGTAAAGGTGGTAGCGGTGGTTCAACTTGCCTGGTGCATGTTACCTACTGCTTCCACTAGTTTAGCTTACCTGCCCTATGAGTTACAGTTGGTTGGTAGTTGTTGAGGATGGCTGATGCCTTATCCACAGGAGTTGCTTCCTCTGATAATAGTTACAAAGGCTAGACTGGAAGTAGGATTGGTATTCTTTTAGGCGCTGCCATTCCGATGTTACTTGTTCCTGTCTTCCCACTGGTGGCAGCCAGTTGGCAGCTATTGCTAGTGACAATGCAAGATACCGGCCCTTTCTGTACAATGATTACTCCCCATAATTATAGATGAAGGAGATGGGCTGGAGGCAGGACTGGTATTTTGGGGGACACTGCAATTCCCAAGACTCTTAGGTTTCGAATCCTGAGATGTCTCCATCAGGGTCGGAGGGAGATGGTGGTCAATGTGGTGGTTCAATTGTCTTGGTATATGCTGCCCCCTATCTCTGCCTCAGGGAGTCCTGCATATTGTTTGCTTTCTCCTTTACATGGGCTCAAAACCCTTTACCATTTTGGTTGCCTTCCATTGGATTTTCTCTAACTTATCAATGTTCTTAAAATGTGACATCCAGAACTGAGTCATAATACTTCAGACTTTATCTAACTAGGGCAGAGTACAAGGTAATCATTATTTTCATACTGCTGGAAGTTATACTTCTCAATGAAACCCACAATAGAAATAGCTTCCTTGGCAGCCACATCACACTACTGACTCATATTGAACTTGCTGTCCCATAAGACCCCCAGGTCTTTTTTCAAACTGCTCTCTATAACTAGGCCTCCCTCATTCTGCATTAGCGTAGTTGATATTGTTTTTAAACCCAAGTGTAAGTCTTCATGTCTATCCCCACTGAGTTCTATCTTATTACATTTACCCCAATGCCCAGCAAGTTGAGAAAATCAATGAAAACAAAAATTAAAAGTAATTCTGCCATAGACAAGTGGAAAAAATATTTTCTTTGTTTTCACAAGAAGAAATGAGAGATCTCAACAATCATCTGAAAATTATTCAAAAACATTAATAGAAATGTAAGTTTAAAAAATTAAGTTATCACTTCACACTTGTCAAATTAATAAGCATCAATCAGCACTTCAAACCAGATTGCTTTGAATCCCTTCAAAGCTCAACTCAAATTCTACTGCCGATGTGAAACTTTTTCTGATCACTCCAGCCAATTTTGCCTGTCCTTAGAAATGACTTTTCTACTGTTTTTTTTGTTTACTATATATATAGTTTTACCATGTTTTATTTATATATGTATGTATACATACATGCATATGTATATACATATATACACATAACCTATATACATATATAATTTTCCTTGATTGAATATGTGTTTTTAGAGATGGGCTTGATTTCCCTTTATCTTTTATATATCCAGTACAATACCTGGCACGTAAATGAATAAATGAAGCAAGCATTTATTAAGTATTTACCATGTTCCAGGCATTGACCTAGGCATTGAGAATACATAAATAAAAGCAAAATAGTCCCTTTCTTAAGCGAGTCCTACCAGAAGAGAAGATGGAGAAATTAAATGCTAGTGGGGCAGTGAGAAGATAGATATAGCCTTTTCTTTGCTAGTGGAACTTTGAATTGTATTAAATGTTCAATGCTTCTAGAAAAAATAATTTGAATTTATACGAGAAGTTATTAAATTGTTCATGCCAACTGACCCAGCAGAGATCTCAGTCCTGGGTTTATACCCCAAGAAGGTTCATGATTTCAAGAAAAATAAAGTCTAAACATACAAAAACATTTATGATATCATTATTTATAATAACAAAAATCTGAAACAAAATACTTGCTCAGTAAATGGGCACAGCTAGTTGGCACAGTAGATAGAGAGCTGGGACTGGAATCAGGACAACTTGAGTTCTAATATGACCTCAGATACTTTCTGGTTGTGTAAGCAAGTCACTTCACCTCCATTTGCCTCAGTTTCCTCATCTGTAAAATGGGGATAATAATAGCACCTACTTCCCAAGTTGTGAGAATAAAATGCACTCACACTGCCCAGCACATAGTAGGCTCTATATCAATGTTAGCTATTGTTAATATTATTTTTAATGGGTCTGCTTTCATTGAAGAAACTAGGGTATGCAAATATTAAGAAATAATATGAAGATTTCATAGAACCATGGAAAGATTTTGTAATGAAATGTAGAACATAGAAAATGGTTGATATAAATAAAGAAGGCAGTAAAAGGAACAGAGTTCAGATCAGATATAATAATTGATGTTGGTAGCATACATCAATATCAAATTACTCTTCTTTTCTTTTAACATACTGCAAACCAAAGAGAGTTGCCATAAATATTTTAGAACATATAGGTTCTTTTCCTTTTCCCCTGGTCATTTTGGGAAACAGACAACAATAGTGGTATTGCTGGATCAAAAATTATATATAAAAATTTGATAATTTCTGAAATAGTTTGATCAGTTCACAGTTCTACAGTGTATTAGTGTCCCAGTTTTTCCACACCCTCTTCAACAGTTGTCATTTTTCTCTTCTACCACTTTAGCCAATCTTATAAGTGTGAAATATCTCAGTTGTTTTAATTTGCACTTCTGTAATCAATAATGATTGAGAGCATGTTTTTATATGATTATGTAACTTTGATTTCTTCATCCAAAAACTGCCTATTCAAATCCTTTGATCATTTATCAAGTGGAGAATGACATATTATTATAAATTTGGCAAAATTCTCTCTACATTTGAATTATGAGACTTTTGTTTGAGAAACCATCTATAATCTTCCCTCTACCCATGCTCGGCAATTTCCTGCTCTCTTTCTGATCTTGGTCAAATATTGACATCTTAGTTGTCAGTGAATGGAAATGGGTGAATTTAGTTCAGGTGATCATTACATGTACTACTGTGGGCAAGAATTCCTTAGAAGAAATAGTCAATAAAAGGGTGAGAAAAAGCAATATTGCAGTATAATTTCAAAATGACTGAATGATGTCTATTCAAATGCAAGGCAAACCATTTAACATTACAGCAATACAAGTCTATGCCCCAACCACTGAGGCTGAGGAGGCCAAAGATGACCAATTTTATGAAGACCAACAACATTTTCTAGAAATAACACTAAAAATGATGTCACATTAATCAGAGGGAATTGGAATGCCAAAGTAGGAAGTCAAAAGAAAAATGGAATTACAGGCAAATTTGGTCTTGGAGTACAAAATGAAACAAGGTAGAGACTAATAGCGTTTTATTAAGATAACTTGCTAGTCATAGAAAACACTGTTTTCAACAACCCAAAAGGTGACTCTACACATGGACATCACCAGACGTTCAATATCAAAATCAGATCAATTATATACTTTGTAGCCAATAGTGGATGAATTCTATACCATCAGTTAAAACAAGACCTGGAGCTGGCTGTTTCACAGGTCATCAATGTCATATTGCAAAAATCAGACAAATTGAAGAAAGTATGGAAAACCATCAGACCATATAGTATGACCTAAATAGCATCCCTTATGAATATGAGGTGGAAGGAAAGAGTAGATTTAAGGAATTAGGTCTGATAGATAGAGTGCCTGAAGAACTATGGACAGACGTCTGTAATATTGTACAGGATGCAGCAACAAAAAACTTTCCAAAGAAAAAGAAAAGCAAGAAGGCAAAATGGCTGTCTGATGAGACTTTACAAATAGCTGAGGAAAGAAGGGAAGTGAAAATGAAAGGAGAAAAGGAAAGATAGACTTATCTGAATGCAGAATCCTAGAGAATAGTAAGGAGAGAGGAAAATGTTTTCTTAAAGGGGCAATGTAAAGAAATAGAAGAAAACAACAGAATGGGAAAGACAATAGATCTCTTCAAGAAAATTAGATATATCAAGAGAATGTTTTATGCAAAAACAGGCACGATAAAAGACAAAATGGTAGGGACATAACAGAAGGAGAACAGATAGAAAGAATATACAGAAGAACTATACAAGAACGTTCTTAACATCACTGATAGCCACAATGGTGAGGTTATTGATCTAGAGCCATACATCTTGGAGAAAGAAGTCAAGTGGGCTTTAGGAAGCATTGCTAACAATATGGCTGGTGGAAGTAGTAGAATCCTAGCTGAACTATTTAAAATCCTAAAAGATGTTGTTGTTAAAGTGTTGAACTTAATGTGCCAGCCAATTTGGAAAACTTAAAAGTGGCCATCGGACTCCAAAAAATCAGTTTATGTCCCAGACTTAAAAAAGGGCAATGCAAAAAAAAAATGTTCAAATTACTGAACAGCTGCACTCATTTCACATGCCAGCAAGGTTATGCTTGACATTCTGCAAGTTGGCTTCAGCAATATCTGAACCAAGAGTTACCAGAAGAACAGGGTGGTTTTTGAAGAGGGAGATGAACTAGAGACCAAATTGCCAACATTTGCTGGATCATGGAAAAAGCAAGAGAGTTCCAGAAAAACATCTACTTCTGCTTCATTGAGTACACGAAAGTCTTAGACTGTGGATCATGACAAAATGTGATAAATCCTCAAAGAGATGGGAGTATCAGATCATCTTAATTGTCTCTCAAGGAACCTGTATGCAGGCTAAGAAGCAATATTTAGAACTGAACAGGCAACAACAGATTAGTTTAAGATTGGGAAATGAGTATTACAAAGTTGTATATTGTCACCTTATTAATTGTACTGATATGCAGAGTACCTGACATAAAATGCTAGACTGGATGAATCAAAAGTTGGAATTAAGGTTGCCAGGGTAAATATCAACAATCTCAATTATACAGTTGACACCACTCTGATGGTAGAAAGTGAAGAATTAAGAAGCCTTGGGGAGGGAGTGGAGAAGGAGGACAGCGTAAAAGCTGATTTGAAGCTTAACATTAAACACACACACACTCACACACACACACACACACACTCACACATACACTCACACAAAACTAGGATGCCGGCAACCCAACTGGTTCCTGGCAAATAGGAAGATAAGAAATGGAAGTAGTGCCACATTTTAGATTCTTGGACTCTGTGATCACTGAAGATGGTGAGTATAGCCATGAAATTAAAAGATACTCCTTGGAAGGAGAGTTAAGCAAATCTGAACAGCATACTGAAAAGGAAAAATATTACCTTGCTAACACAGGTTTGTATTATCAAAGCTATTGTTTTTTTCCAGTAGCAATGTATAGCTATGAGAGTTGGACTATAAGGAAAGCTGAGTGCCCCAGAATTGGTGTTTCATACTGTAATGTTGGAAAAAAACTTTTGAGAGTCCTTTGGACAGCAAGGAGAACAAGTCAGCTAATACTTAAAGAAATTAATTCAAGCTATTCACTGGAA
Source organism: Bettongia penicillata ogilbyi (assembly GCA_023548195.1). NCBI lineage: Eukaryota > Metazoa > Chordata > Mammalia > Diprotodontia > Potoroidae > Bettongia > Bettongia penicillata. The sequence continues at coordinate 1,186,794 of JAJHZJ010000136.1, read as the reverse complement.
GGTCAAATGCTGAAGCTGAAGTTTAAATATTTTGCCCACATAATGAGAAGACAGAGCCCACTGGAAAAAAAAAAACTGATGTTGGGAAAGATTGAAGGCAAAAGGAAAAGAGGATGACAGAGGATGTGATGGATAGAGTCATAGAAGCACAAATATGAGCTTGGAGAGACTTTAGGAGATAGTGAAGGATAGAAAGCTGTGTTTATGGTTCAGTAGGTCATGAAAAGTCAGATACAACTGAATAACTGATCAAGTAGTGACTTTTCAGGATACCAGTAACTGCAAACAAAATTTAATGATGACTAAAAATGACTCAAACCACTGTGGTTATAAAGCACTTAGCATATTGCCCAGCACACAGCAGATACTATGTCAATGTTAGCTATTACTAGGACTCAAACTTCTAAATGGTTGGATGTTGAAAATATGAATAAACAGAAAATAATCATGGATTCTGAGAGTTGAACAGGATATGATTGTGCATTCTATTCAAATCATATGTGAAAGCGATTCTTGTTGTTGTGGCTGTCCTTTGTCCTTGAGGACCATGGCGTCAGGAAAGTAATTCTCACTATGAATGTGAAGGTAAAGAAGAATTATCATGCCATTAGGATAAAGGTTTCAGAGAAATATGGGAAGACTTTTATGAAGCCATATAGATTAAGGAAAGCAGAGGCAAAGGGAAATATGGATTATTCCTGACTGGGTAATGAAATGCTTGCTCTGGATAACTAGATAAAAACAGTGATAGAAAAATGTCTGCCTAAATCTCTTGAATGATAAATATATTTGGTGTTACTTTGACTCACTTTCTGGTGTTGTTAACTTTACCCGAAGAATTCCTAGATAGGGTGACTGCGACCTGAGCAAGGGTATGTTGAACCAGTTCTGAGGACCACTTATTAAATTTTCATTATGAGCATTAACAGCTTGGAAATGTCCAAACCAAGGCAGTAATTTATTGTTTTGTTTAGACTGAATTGTCTCGACTGAAGAAAATGGTAGAGAATATTTTGTAATGCAAATTAAGCCCTGAAGTGGTGTGCATGCATGTGTGTGTTTCAGAGAACAGGTCATAAACATTTACCAGCACTCCATTTCCTCAGGGTTTCAGTGACAGGAGCTGTTTTGAGAATGCACTACCTCGACAAAAGATTTGTGCTCTAATCTCAGCTCTGGGCCTATCAAGCTGAGAGATCCTGGAGATATCATCCAAGTTACCTGGGCCTTGACTATGGATATTGGGTTGGAATGGACGCCAGGGATCATGTAGTCTAGTCCCACCTCTGAAATGATAAAACAAAAGTAGATGATCCCGGAAGTCCTTCTCAACCCAAAACTTACGTTCTAGCAAGTATGCTGTGGCCTCACTCACCCAGAATAAGGGTGGCTATACCTCTCGCTCAGGGTTCTAAGAGTACTCTTTGACTGCTTGGGGTCTTTATCTAATGCTAATTGCTCAGGCTCCCAATTTGGCTAAGTCCCCCCACTGTTAGGTAGTAGTGCCTAATACACTAGTTCCTATTAAGCAATTAAAATCAAATAGCTTTTGCAAAGCAATATTTATTTAGAAGATTAAGCAAAAACAGAAGTACAAATATTTTCCTCCAACTCATCAGGAACACACTCCTGTATATGTCAGTGTCCTGAGAGACTAAGTTCAGACTTGGCGCTGTTTCTACATAGTTTTTGTGCCACCAAGTTTATGTCCCAATGGGGTATCTGTCAGTTAATTTCTCATCTTAACTACTGCTGGGCTGGGTCCCAAAAGTTGTTTCTTACTCTTCTCACATTCTTGGATTCCTTGAGTCTTAGTTTATTCTGTTGACCTTTTAAAACGCATAAGGCTTTAAACTCTAACTTCCTTTACTAATACAAAATGAGGCAATGAGTTAAGGAGGCTGATATTTCCAGGGCCACATGTTGGTCTCAGAGGGAGAGGGTCCAAGGTCTCTCCCCTATAGCATTATTTCTCAGTGGATGTAAAGGAATCCAACCAAGAGAGAGGATGATGGCTGACTAATGAGTGGCCTTTGGAATGCCTCTGAAGGCAACCAGAGTCTCCTATTCATCATGTAGTTAATTGACCAGAACTAGATATAGGATATCAACAGTTAACATGTGTTGAAAGTCTGTCCAAAAAGTTTCTATCACCACAACTCCCCAGGATTCAGGCTTCCCAGCCTCTTCTTGGTAAGGAATCATATCAGCCAAATATGTTGTGTAGGTTCCTAAGGACTGATTAATCTCTCATTACACTATGAGACAGCCTGGGGGAGAGGTCTCAATGAGTCACAGTAAAGTTCACTCTTTCCTACTCCTCCCAGACCCTTGGGTTGGGGGAAGGGGAGCAAAGGATGTTATCCAAACCAATAAAGCTGTGGTTTCTGAGTACAACCCAGATGACAGACATGACAGTTATCTTCAAAAGTTTAAAGGGCTGATCTATGGGAAAGGGAATTAGACTATGGCAATAAAAAGCAAGTGTGGTTTAAGTGGCATAGAAAATAAATTCCAAGCCTTAGTTTCCTCATGTGCAAAACAGTGACAATATTACTTGATAGGCATGTTACAAGAAAACATTTGAGATAAGAGAATCATAATTATCTGTCTATGGGAAGGACAGATTAATTCACATGATCTCATGTATTTTGTCAGGGCACTAAGTAATAGAGTTGGCCTTGTTTTTTTTTCTCTCATTGAGATATAATTTCAAAATGCAATAATTTTTACAGACCGGAAGTTTTCCTGGAATTCAGTCTAGATTTCCACTTTTCTCATTTCATTGTCTTTTTCCTAGTTATGAATATGTGCATGCATTATTATATTCTTCGACTAATCACCATTTAGCCAGACTCTGAACTTAATCTTCCACCAGTATATGCCCCTTCTATTCCCTTAGTGAAGTTCTAATGCTTTTTGTAAACTCCTTTATTTAATTTTGGAAAACTTGTGTCTCAGGCTGAGACAAATCCAGCTGACATCATGAGCTGTCTGAAAACACACAGGAACTGAGTGAGTGGCTTAGTGCTTGCCTGGCAAGTCTGCTATCATCCCCTATGTGTGACGTGCTCATTTCCTTATCAGGTACAATGGAGAACACAGCACATTCTTCCCTTTCCTGCTAATGTGTCTGACCAACCCACCACTAATATGATACTAAAAAGGGCTGAGAGGAAAGAGGCTTATTATGGTTTTAGATAAGAACTCTTCTGTAACATTTTATAGTCTTTTTCCTATTACTTTAGATTTTTTTCAATCCTCCAAATAACTTTCAAAAACCATCATTTCTCAAACTTCTATTCAGTCAGTCAAATTTTTATAGCTACCAAGCACAGCCACCATTGTCGTTCAGCTCCTAGCCAATGACATATCATCCTAATCCTTAGGATATTTCTTCATTCCACTGGATAACTCTCCACTATCAAAAGTATTACTCTCAGTGGAAATGACCCTTTCTTTCTAGCAGTAACCAAAATAAAATAAATGTAACAATTTTAAGGTAAAAAGAAACTTAGAAGTGAGAATCCTAGTGTGAAAGGCATTGTATTAGGTTTTTCTTTTATTCTTACTTATTCAAGATGAAAGTCCATATGTTCTTTCTTTTTAAAAAAATATTTCATTGATACCTTTTTATATTACTAAAATTCTTCTAGCACCTATCTCCCACCCTCTCTAAGAAACCATCTCATGTAACAAATATTTTAAAGAAAAAAGAAAAACAAGATAAAAAATCAACAAAATTGAACAATACATTGAAAAATTCTGAACATATGTGCAATAAAAGTTGGAGTCATTATTTTTCATTAGTAACCTCTTGGCATTATGCTGTGTAGACCACAGCAATGAAATTTTCTAAACATTATGCACACACAGCAAAGTAAGCAGGACCAAGGATCCAATATCCATAATGACTACAGGAAGGAAACTATAAGGAAGAGTCAAATGAAACTGAACTCTGTGAAATTATAGTGACCAACCGTGGATCTGAAGAAAAGATACGGAAATGCACCCATTGCTGTCCCCTCCTTTCATTGATGTGACAATGTGGCTGTGGAACGTTGCATGTGCTATTGGATGTGGCCCTTTTGGGTCATGTTTTTTTTGTTTGTTTTGCTTGATTGTTTCTCTATGCCACAATGGAAAGCTGAAAGTTGGACAAGGGGAGAGTGATCACAAATCGTAGTCCTACAGCTGGATGGACTTCAGAGGTCATCCACTCCACCTCCTCCATTTTACATATGAAAAGCAGGAGGGTTACAGAGTTTGGGTGACTTGCTCAATATCACACAAGCAGCATCATAAGCAGATCCTCTGGTAGCAAACCCAGCTGTCTAATGATGCTGCCATCCTCACTGAGTAGAGAATGAGTCAAGAAGACATGCCCATACCTATAGGGAGGTGTCCTCAAAGTTCCCAGTCAAGGCTCCTGTTAGGTCACCAAGTTGATCATGGACTTGACAGAGGCTTATAGATTTAATGGTAGCTAACATTTATCTAGCACCTACTACGTCCCAGGCATTGTGCCAATTACTGTCTCATTTAATCATCACAACCATCTTGAGAGGCAACTGCTACTATTATCCTCATTTTACACATGAGAAAACTGAGGCAAACAGAAATTAAGTGACTTTCTCAGGGTCACTGAGGCCAGATTTTTTTAACTCAAGTCTTCCTGACTCCAGGCCTTAAGATGTATCCACTTTAGCACCTAACTCCCCTGGCTGGGAGAAAATTTTGAGGCCATCACTTTCCGCCTTTTTATTTTATGAGTGAGAAAACTCAGGCCTTGAGAAGTTAAATGACTTCTTTGGGGCTACACAATTAGCTAGTTAAATCTGAGGTCTTCTTGATTCCAAGTCCAATGCCCTGACCACTATACCATGCTACCCCTCAGATCAAATCCCTAAATCCCAACCCACAGGACAATATATATCACTGACAGGATAATATTAGCATAAATTTAGAGCTTGAAAGAACCTTATGGGACATCTCGTCCAACCCCCTCATTTTACAGATGAGGGAGATCCAAGATATTAAGTGACTTGCCCAAGGTCACATAAGCAGTGAGCAGCAGAGGCAGGTTTTCATTCTAGGTCCTCTACTTCCAAAGTTGTTAATATTTCCATTGTGCCAAAAAGATCACCATCTAAAAGGAAAAGGCTTCTATAACACTTCTGTAAACAAGTAAAAAAAAAAGTAAAGTATTTAGAGATCAGTTTCACATACCTTTTTGGCCTTCATTTTGGGGAAAGCTTCATTTCTCTCGTAAATATTGAGAACTCACTGAATCTGAGGGCCCCTAATATTGTTCTTTACTTCGGCAGCATTAACTTTTGACCTTAGTCACTTCAGACAGCAGCAGGGTCTGTAAACTGAATACAATACAAGGAACAAATGTAAATAATGCTAGGTTAATATAGAGGATGATGACTGGCTCTTCAAGTGTGTAAACTGGGAAAACTCTATTTCCCCTTAAGATTTCATAAGAGTACTTGTTTGCCTTGGTCATTATGGCTACAAATACTCAGGAGAAATAACCTGTCCTCAGGAATTAATCAAAATCCCTGGAAGATTCCCTCCCCCTACTCCCCACCAAACCTAGCAATTACAGCTGTTATTTTTATTTTAAAGTTTAACAGGAATATGGAGAAAACTTAATTATCAAGGAAGATTTAGAGGAAATAAGTCATTGGAAAAATAAAATTCACAAACAGTATACCCCATTTTAAACAGAAGTATGAATTTCAGAGGAGAATTAACTCCTACATGAAGTACAATCCTTTCCAAGTTTAAATCTATGAGCCCATAAAAGGTACCAAGCAGATTTTTTTTTTCCTTTTAGGAAGAATTGTAAATAACTAAAACTTCACTTTTATGGCCAGTTTTCTTTTCTTTCAAGGTCAGCAACAATTATATGAAAAGCTACAAAGTGTTCCAACCATACATCAACTTCTAAATATGTTACCTTCATCATCCCTTTGATGTTTCTATGCTAATAATGGTAGTTAACTTTTATAAAGCTCTTACTAAATGGATGGCTCAGGGGGAGAAAGAGAGGCTGGTGACTTTGCACAGCCGTCCCTCACTCAAGACAAAGTCCAGTGCAAGTCATGTAATCACATCTCATGTCAAAAATGAAGGACAAACACAACTAAATGCCAAGAATGTGCAAAGTGCTTTACAATTATTATTTCGTTTGACCCTTATAATAACCTTGGGAGATAGCTCCTATTATTAGACCCATTTTACAGATGAGAAAATAGTAAGACAGAAAGGAACTTAGGTCTTCCTGGCTCCAGGGCCAGTGTTCTATCTACTGCACCACCTAAACCTTCGGTTATTTTACAAGGTCAGGGAGTGAAATACTGTGGCTAGTCAAATGTTTCATAGAATAAAATTTCAATAAAGCATACATAACACTGAAACTATGTTGGTCTTAATTTAATATTTCTTTCATGATTTTTTCTGTGCTGGCTGATCCTGATTTGAGGGATGAAGAGATATTTCTTCATGGAGAAATGGAGGGACATGATGGCAAACAACTTTCCAAATAAAAATTTTGATTAAAAATTTCCATAAATTATATAAAATAGTAAAAAAATCACATCTTGGCATTGCAAATATAACTTTGGTATTCAAGGTTCCCCAAAATTATCATCATGAACATTAATAAAACAAACTTTTATTATTGCAGTAAGTAAACATACGTGGACCTTTGCTCTTCAGTGTACCAAGAACTAGATTAAAATTTAATTGAATTTAGCAAAGTGAAGAAAATACAATATTGATACTTAATTTGTGGCTTTTTAAATCAATATTTGGCTTGCAGGGATCCATTCATATTTGAATTTGAGACTACTATACTAGATGACCTGTCAGTCCTTTACATGTATATATGTGTATATGCACATGTATGTTTATACATACATACATACATATATATATTGATTTTTAGCACTCAGCATAGTGCCTGGCACGTAGTAGTCACTTAATAGATGCTTGTTAATGATTAATAATAATGATAATAATTTATATTTACATAGTTTTAAAGTTTATTACTTTCCTTACAAAATCTTGTGAAGCTGGCAGTATAACTCCCTTTAACAAGAATGAAAATTTATCAATAGTTTGCCCAAATTAACAGAACTACATATTATAACAATTTCTAAAACTTTTGTGAATACTACATTTAGAATGCTAAGCCATCTCCTGTCTCTGTGCATTTTCATGATCTATCACCCACATCTGGAAGGTACTTCACCTGTCTTTTGTGGAATGTCTGGCTTTCTTGGAGGTTCAGCTCCGGTAGCATCCCCTGCATGCCTTGCCCTACATTTGTTACTGCCTTCTCTCTATTTCCTACCTAGCTGTTCTATTTCCCCATGAGAATCTAATTTTCTTGAGAGTAGAAGTGGTTTCAGTTTTGCTTTTGTATCTCTAATTCCTACTTCAGTAGATGCTTGACAAATGTGTTATATGTTGAGTCACATGTTAAAATTTATCAATAATTCTCAAAATCTGTTGATTCATTATCTCAAGAAGCTCAGCTGTCACTCTTAGGTGACAATATATTTGATAAGAAGATGTTACTTCTCCAGGTATGAAGCTCACCTCAGAATTTATCTCCAGATCCATATTACTTCAGGCCACATGAATTTGGCCCTCCTATGAGACAACAACTAGGAATTACTTTTAAATTGTGTTACACTATGGAAGAAATATGTTGTGTTTGTCCTTTGTTCTCGAAGAGGACATGACATCAGGGAGATGATGACATGACTTACAGTTGACTTTGATTTGAGTGAGGGAGGACTGTGCAAAGTCACCAGCCTCACTTTAAGAGCAGCTAAGTGGCTCAGTGGATAAAGCACAGAGCCTGGAATCAGGAAGATTCATCTTTCTGAGTTCAAATCCAGCCTTGGACATTTACTAGTTACCCTTAGCAAGTCACTTCACTTTGTTTGCCTCAGTTTCCTCATTTATAAAATGAGCTGAAAAAGGAAATGGTAAACCACTCCATTATCTTTGCCAAGAAAATCCCAGAAGGGGTCACAAAGCGTCAAACATGACTGGAAAAAAATTACTAAAGATTAAAATAACATATTATCTAAACTAAAAACTGACAGTCTTAGAAAGTTATCCAGGACAACAAGAGATTAAGACCTGTAGGAAATAGAGCACCCAATGACACACAGGGGATAAACCAACCAACCAAACTAAAGGCAGAGTGGTTCACATACATAAGTTCAGGTATTCTTAAAATCCTGACTTTTTTCATGGGAAGGGTAGGGTAGTTGGAATAGGAGACTGACATTTCTAGAGACTATGGACTCTATTTTAAAACTCAGGTTAATTTATTGGGAAGCCATTTTCACTTTTGGAGTTTTTAGTTTATTACCACTGTTGCTGTTGAAATTAAGGTAAACTGAGGCACAAAGTTCTGAGCACATCCAATTTATTGGTAAGGCTGGCATGCAATAAAAGGGGTCTCTCAATTCCTCAGTAAGTTCAAAGCCCATAAGGCGGGGCTTCACATAGTTTTGGGAAGCACAAGAGACCAAAGAATAGGAAACAAAAGAATATGATTGGTGACAAAGTCTGAATAAACAATGGAAAACAACATGATTGGATGGAAGTCAGGACTAGCAATGCCTCTACCTTCCATCTTGTTGCTATGGCAAGCTCATTAATGGTGTTCACTTGCATCAATAACAGTCCAAACTTCTCTTGAAGGACAGTTAGTGTTGCAGAGATAACAGACTTCCTGGGGTCCACCTGCACCTTGGTAGGCATGTTAGTGAGGATAATAATTCTCCCTTAATTGTACGTGGACAATGAGATGTGTACAGACAATATATTCTTCTGAATTAAAGTGATTCGTGGAACAAGTTAGCTCAGAGAGAAAAGTTGAACTTCCAAACTTAACTCAGAAACAGAGAGACATAGGTTAGGCAATTTTACAACCTATTAGGGATGATATAGAATTGCATCAATTACAAAAGGGAATGAAAATCAATTTGATTTTCTCACCACTAGACATTTTTTGTGATCATAGGTGTAACTGAAATTTCAGTTCATATATGATTCGATTTGATAAGATGCCAGTTGAGAGTATTTAGATGTTTAATAAAGGCTTATTGAATTATTTATGAAATGAGATGGCTGTACTTCAATCACACAGGAGCAACAAACAGTCCACAAAACCCCTTAGTGCAGCAGGAGCCAGATTAAAAAGTAATTGGGTTTAACAAAATGAATAAAAATAAAATGCAACATTTATCATGTTAATTTATGGTTTTACAAGTCAATATATGGCATTCAGGGATCGATTTTTCTTGAATTTGCCATTATTGTGTATTGGATGATCTCTCAGGTCCTTTCTAGTTCTAAAACTCTGAAATGATCAATTTCTCTTCACAATGTACATATCAGATGTAAATCATTGCCATTGTTTTTTTCTGTCATTGGATCATCATTGCCTAACACCAGCCTTGCCATATCATGCCAGATACCCAAGTATTCAATTGAAAGTAGCTCCCTGCTCCTTCACATGCTTCTGTTATACACAGATATACATATATACCATATGTCATATACATATATGGCATGCATATATGTATATCTACACATATACACACATACACACAGAACATCACACACACACGTATATATATATATACACATACACCCACATACATATAAACATACATATACATATATATTCCCCTCCAAACGTTTCAGAACAGTAAAGTAGATTAATAGAAGCAAGGGCCATTAAACCATACATAAGGGTCCCTGTAGGCCACATATTGACTTAGAAAAAAACAGTATGAATCTTACAACTATGTTTTATTGTATTTTTATTTATCTGATTCAATATTTCCCAATTACATTTTAATCTGGTTCTGGATGCACTTGGGAGTATTGGGGGCTGTGTATTTCATACCTGTGAAATAGATGATGACTAGACTGGTTTTTCATTTATGAAATCCCAGTGGAGAAGATGAAGTATGTTTCAATAACATGGACTGGCCACTCAAAGAATATTGAGGTGGATGTTTCATGGAGTTTGGAGCTGATTCAGTTGATTAGAAACATTTCATGAGAGAGGCAATGGAATGAACTTTGGGCATTTTTGTCTTCAAGGTTATCAAGGACTGCCAGTTTCAAGGACCAGGGCGCAGGTATTCCACTTTCTGGACAGAGGGTCTGGTAAATGTTGTTGCCTGAGGACTGGGTAGTAGTGCAAATCACAACACAATCTCTTTATGATGTTCCTTTGTCAGCATAGGCTTCTGAAAAGTGTAGTAAAGTCTGAACACTACTTTAACATCATGGGGAAGAAATTGTCATATGCTGCAGATAAAAATGGAGACACATATAGTTCTGTGAAATGGAATCATTCAATTCCTATTTTTTTCATGGGATCCAACTTGAGATACCAGAATAGTGAGTCATCAATCAGTAAGTGTCTTTAAGTATCTAATAAGTGCTGGGTACACAAATACAAAAAGGGGATAGTTCCTACTTTCAAGGAGTTTACACCAAGGGGGTGAGACAACAGGCAAATGAAAAAATAGATTCAAATATGATATGAAATAAATTCAAGGTAATTTTTGGGTATACTGATGGCTGGAGGATTGAGAAAAAGTTTTGCAGAAGGTGACTATTGAGTTGTTTTGAAAGAAATGAGAGAATCTCTTAAAAACAAAAAAAGGGATATATTCCATTGAGTGCAAAGGCCCAGAGTGGAAGAGGAAATGACCTCCAAGGAGAAAGACAGTGTGCAATATGGCAGGAAAGGCAGTCTGGGTCAAATTGTGAAAATCCCCAAATGGCAAACAGAGAACTTTATACTTAATCCTAGAGGCACTAGGGAGCCATTGCAGGTTTTTCAGAAGAGGAATTGAGATGGTCACATCCCCTTGAGTATGATAAATATAGCAGGAAATGTTGAGTAATTTCTGTGTTGTTTTAGCAATTGTACAGGTCATTCCTATATATTTATGTCACTTATTGGTATCAGTTATTTGCTTTTGTCTCCCATCAGATTGTTTATGGTGTTTCTAATGTTTTTCCTTTCGAGTTTCCTAGACAGCAATGTCTGTTTACATATATGTGTGTGTATGGATGTATGTATATGGATGTATATATGTAACTCGTACATATAAACACACATATATACACATGCACATAAATATGCAAATATACATATATGTATGCTTACATATTTAAAGAGAGAGGGAGAAAGTGAGACAGAGAGAGACAGCAAGACAGAGAGGGATAGAGAGAGAGAGAGAGAAAGAGAAGGGGGTGGCAGCATGGAAGAATAAATGGGGTTCATCTTTCCTATGAAATATATTATGTGATATTGCACAAGTCGCTCAGTTTCTCAAGCCCCTCTTAGACAATTCTCTAAGACTATAAGTTGCAGAGATGGTACACACCTGAATGAATAGAGGGAATTTTCTTCATCTAAGTTTTCCATATACCAGTGAAAGTATGGTATGCATGTCCCACCCCATATACACAAACACATTAAACAATGGTATATAGCACAGTGTCTCACAAAGAAGGAGCATGATTAATGTATGCTGAATAAATATCTAGTGTGAAACTCACTGAAAAAGGTGGAAAGATATGTTGAGGTCAGTTTGTGGAAGGTCTAAAATACCAGATTAAGATATTTATATCATATATGTTTATATGTACATACATATACATGTAACATACACATGTATATGTGTGTATATGTGGGTGTGTATGTAGGCAACATGATGCCCTAGAAGTTAGTCTGAATGAATGAGCCTCAGCCTAATGTCTTCTGGACTTCTCTCGATACTCTAGTTTCAGTGAGTAAGACCTAGAACATGAGGATAGAAACTTTGAGTTGTACACCTTTTCATCCCCTCCCTGTAGTATCTGGCTCAGTGTTATGCATGTAATATGTGCTCAAGATATAGTTTGTTGAATGAGTAACTGAACATGTTGTAGGCTTTTTTATAAAAGTTGATACCATTAACATGGTTCCTAATTCTCTCTCTCTCTGTCTCTCTCCCTTCCTCCTGTGTATATGTACATATATGTGTGTATATGTGGTGTATGTGGTGTGTGTGTGGTGTGCATATATATATATATATACATATATATATAATAGATTTTTCAAAATTCAGGTGAATCATTCCTTTCCACAGTGATTATGTTAAGATTATTTCATTGACACAAGTCAATGTTTCCTTTATTATGTTTCCTTGCTGTGTGGCCTTATTAGATAAGGGGTTCTTACTCTGGAATCTGTTAACCTCATACATAACTTTGAGGATCTGAGTCAAGTTCCAATTTGTTTTTCAGAATGGTTTTTCAGAATACATAACTATTAAGAATGTATTAGCTTATCATTTTGTCTAAAAACCAGTTTAAGATTTTGGTGGACCGTAAGCTTAATATGAGTCAAATAGTGTGATATGGCAGCAAAACCAGGAATAAGGCAGGGATAGTTCCACTGTCCTCTGTCCTGATCAGACCACATCTAGAGTGTTTTGTTCATTTCTGAGTGCTACTGTTTGGAAATGACATTGTTAACCTGGAGAAGGTTAAGAGGGGAACAACAGGGATGGCGGGTTCTTTGAGCAAATGTCATATAGTAAAGCAAGTAGGGATTCTTAGCCCAGAGAAGAGAACACTTGGGAGCCTGTGATTTCAATTATTTGATGAGCTGTGATGTAGAAGGGGAATTTAAATTTTTCTGTTTAGCTCCAGTGGGCAAAAATAGGAACAATGGGTAGAGTTTGCAGAAAAGCACATTTAAGCTTGATGTAAAGAAGAATTTCTTAACAATTTTGTTATTAGGTTGTTTTTGAGTCTTGTCTGAGTCATTGTGACCCAGTTTGGCATTTTCTTGGCAAAGATCCTGGAGTGGTTTGCAATTTCATTCTCCAATTCATTGGAAAGATGAGGAACCTAGGCAAACAGGGTTAAGTGACTTGCCCAGGATCACAACCAGTAAATATCTGAGGCTGCATTTGAATTCAGAAAGATGACTCTTCCTGACTCCAGGCCCAGCACTGTAGTACTGTCCAAAAATAGAATGACCTGTCTCAGGTGAGTGAAGTTCCTCTCATTGTACTGAAAGACCACTGAATGGCTAGATTTGTTATAATAGGGATTTTTTTTTCTTAACTACATGATATAATTTCTTAAGTCTCTTCCAACTCTGAAATTCTGATTTTTTGATATAAAAAATGCAGCTAGAAAGAGTCCAGTTCTCCCTTTTAGCAGAAAGAATGAACAGAAAGAACAAAATCTGAAAATAGTAAAATGTAAAGATGAGAATTTCTTCTTCATCCATGTTTCTTTTGTGGTTTTGCCAAACAGCTTGGAGCCATAGAATGGGCAGAGGGAGTGTGTCCATTTAAGGATGTCATGTTAAAGGCTCATAGATTTTCAGTTGGAAGGGAAATGAAAGACGATCTAACCCATTTTCCTAATTTTACAAATGAGGCAACTGAGGCCCTGAGAAATGAAATAAGTTACTTAAGACACATACAGTAACTATTAGAGCTACCATTATAATCCCTTAGTTATGGCTCTAAATACAATCTTCTTTCCATTGCATCATGATGAAAAGTCTATGAACAAGTCAGAATGTTCAATGTCCATGGCAGAGGTTCAATCGAGGATGAGAGATTCAGAGAGGAAGGGATTGCATGTATTTAGCTTCCAAGTTCTCCTTTACAAGCGTAAAAATGAGAAACATGGAATGAATAGCACATTTTCAAATCAGAGTGATTTAAACAATAGTATTTTTGTAATTCATAGAAGTTCTATGCTTGAATGAATTCCGCAGGACTTAAAAAGTAGTTCCACTGTTCATAATATATGAATCAGTGAACAAGCATTTTTTGCATAGGCAAGTACATATGTAGAACACCAGCCTTGGAGTCAGGAGGATCTGAGTTCAAATCTAGCCTCAAATACTTACTAGCTGTATGGCCCTGAGCAAGTCACTTAACTCTCTTTGTCTCAGGTTCCTCATCTGTAAAATGAACTGGAGAAAAAAATGGCAAACTACTCTAATATCTTTGCCAAGGAAACTTCAAATGGGGTCACAGAGAGTCAGATACAATAGAACAACATCTGTGCTAGGCACTGTGCTAATAATTAGTGCTGGGATACATAGAAAGCCTAAAATATAGCCCCATCCTCCAGGAAGTCACATTCTAATGGGAAAGACAATATGCAAACAACTGTGTATATATAAGATCTATACAGGGGAGAAGGCACTAGAAATGAGGTATTTGAGCTGAGTTTGAAAGAAACCAGGGAAGAAAGGTGGCAAAAGTAAGGAAGAAAAGTGTTCCACGTATGGAGGACAAACAATGTGGCAAACAGCAGCTAGTAAGCCAATATTACTGGGTCATAAAGTAAATGGTTAAGTGAAAGAAGACTGGAAAGGCAGCAAGGAGACAAGTAAAGAAGGATTTTAAAAGTCATAGAATTCTATATTTCATCCTGGAGTCAATGATGAGCCCCTGGAGTTTACTGATTAGGACAGTGAAATGGTCATATGGCCACATATGAAGAGAAATTGTTACATCTATGGGATGTTATAGAATATAAAATATATTCTCAACAATGTACATATGAAAATATTTGCTAATATATTTTATTCACATAAATTTATATAATTTTATATTATCCAAAATATATCATTTACATATTTATATACTTTATATCATTAGTAACAATATAGGGACATATTATATGGAGAATTCTACTTTATTTCCACCAATATGTGAGAGAAATGCATATTTTTCATTGTGTTAAAGTTATTATTTCTTTCCATTTGAATCCATTATCACTTTGTACAATGAGATCATGGGTCCACTGAATAACAAAACAGATGTGTTATTATGTTTTTTTACTCATAGTCCTCTGTGTGTATGCTTGTTTCACCTGAAGACCATTCTACGTTTTAGCCTACTTTGTAGAAGGAATCCTTAGAAGGGAGGTGGCTAAACTTACTAATACATCAGGTTCCAAAGGCATCTGGTCAGCTTAAATGTCATTGGTCCACTCTAAGAAGAAGGGTGATAACTAGCTGTTACCTTTTTTTCTTACAGTAGTCTTTTAGGTGAATTTCTAAACATTAACAATTTCAAAATTTTTCTAATTATGTATGTCTATATATATAAAACATATGTATATTTACACCACCAAATATTTATGCTTTCTATCACTTTCTCACTTTTTAAAAACTATACAAAGTGGGCAGGAGCAGCTAGGTGGTGCAGTGGACAGAGCACCAGTACAGGAGTCAGGAGGATCTGAATTCAAATCTCACCTCAGACACTGGACACTCACTAGCTGTGTGACCTTGGGCAAGTTACTTAACCCCAGTTGCCTCATCCTGGGTCATCTCTAGTCATCCTGATGAATATCTGGTCACTGGATTCAGATGGCTCTGGAGGAGAAATGAGGCTGGTGACCTGCACAGCCCTCCCTCACTCAAAACAAAGTCAAGTGAAAGTCATGTCATTATTTCTCTGATTGCATGGTCTTCTTCAGCAACAAAGGATGAACACACACACACACAGACACTAAGTGGGCAGCATTTCCTCCTCAATGGCAAGCCTCTGAGACAATTTCTTTCCTCTAATTGCCTTCTGGGGGCTAAGGGAAAAATAAGAGGATTGCTTCATCATCTCACAGTACAAGTTTGTGGAAATTAATTGAAGATTGATGCATCATCCCAAAGTGAAAGCCCTTCAGGGCTAATAGATGTGTTACCAGAAATAATCAGAGCCACTCAAATCAACTTCACATGTTCCATGAGTTATGCCACAATCCACCCATTCATGACACTAGAAAAGCATGTACAAGACAGTAATCTCAAGAAGTGGAGAACATGACCAATAGGGAACATCATGATAGACTTCATGTGGTAGGAGGCATTCAAGCTGTGATTTGAAAGGAACCAGAGATTCAAAAAGTAGAAATGAAAAGGGAACACATTCAAGACCTCATCACTACTATTTGGATCAAGTCAGTCAAGTAATACCAAGCCTTCCTACCGGCACCATTCTCTAGAGATCTCTCTTCATCTTGCCCATACGGATATCATGAAGGACGATAATCAAATGTTTTACTCAAATCCAGGTGTTTATTTTTGTTGTTCAGTTGATTTTAAGTCATGCCCAACTCCTTGTGATGCTATTTAGAGTTTTCTTGGCAAGGAAGTTTGCCATTTTCTTCTACGGCTCATTTTATAGATGAGAAAATGGAAAAAACAGGTTAAGTGACTTAGCCAGAGTCACAGAGTTAGTAAATGTCTGAGGCTGAGATTGAAGCCAGGCCTTCTTGATTTCAGGCCCAGCAATCTATTCACTGCACCACCTAGCTTTCCATGTGTATTATGTGATGTCATTCTTCAGATCCACCAGTCTAGTAGCTATCCCAAAAGGAGAGGAGACTATTCTGGCAGCTGTTCTTCATGAAGCCAAGTTTGGCTCTTAGAGGAACTTACCTTTCTCAGTGCTAACAAAAATTCTCTTTAAAATAATATTTTTAGAATTTTTCCAGGAATCAATCAAAGTATGAATAATTTACTCCACCCTCACTTTTTTTTTGAAAATTAGAATCACATTTGTCTATCTCCTGTTTCTAACAATTTTTTAAAGCTCACTAACAATGGCCCACTTGTTACATCTCAAAATTATTTCATACTGCTAGGATACAGTTTACCTGGTGCTGGAGCTCCTTGAGAGCAGCCAAGTTTTCTAGGACCACTGGAATCTACTAGACTTCATGAGCATTTTGTCTTGAGATCTAGAATTCTTTAATTGTCACAGGTCCATTAGCTAAGAATGGCCAGGATATTAATTAGATTACATACTTCTGGTAGATGAAATCATAAATGAATTGACTGTCATTTATCTGGAAAGTGAAATAAATATGGCTTAATCTGCAGTGCACAGTCTGTCTACATTGCTGTCTTGACGCCTGATTAATGCAATGATCATTATGAAAAGCAAAGCTCTTTTGATAAATATAGAAATGCACATCATACCCAAAGTTTAACTCTCTGATGACCAAGCTTACATGTGTAGCACACTGTATCTCTGTCATCTGCATAGTAAACTGTGTTAGACTCATTCCAACTGATTCTTTTGCTTAAGTACTATTATCTTCAACACTTGTCTGCCAGTCATTTAAAATACTATGACTGCATTTTCAGTCAATCTGTTATGAAAATTATACCCATATTTTCCATCAGTTCTTTTTTTAATAAACACTACTCTGAGAATGTATTTGGAGGCCTAATGGCTAGCCTTTCAATCCAGCCACTTTTAGGATATTCAAGAAATAGGCCAAATCTTAATCAATAAAATAGAAACAAATTTCTTTAAAGAAAGAAGGGAAACTTCTAAAGACAGGAATTTCTGGAGAAATGTCTATCCCAATACAAACATGCAAATTTTTCCAAAAGGACTTATTGCCATTTGATAATGTGCTTTTAGCAATAACCCTAAATTTTCAGACCCACAAATATTCCTGCAAAGAGAATGAAATTAAATGATGATCTCTCTGTCTGAAATCCCTACTGGATTTACTTGATATAAAGTCATATAATATGTCAGTTCCAAATGAAGAGCATGGGTAGGATGATGGGGGTTGGGGAAATAGCAGTTTGAGAAAAACTATGGCTGTACCACTGTCGTAATGGTCAGAAAAGACATGAGGGAAAAAAAGCAATATAACCTCTTTCCTACTCACAAGAAGAGAAAGCTTCGAAGATAAAGGAGATTTTATGGATCTCTGCATAATATACTTCCTAGTACTTCAAATATACTCAGGACATATATACTTACTTTCTATCTAATTAAAGGTTCTATAGCCTACTTCTCTGCTGCCTCTGAACATTAAGACAATACCTCACCCTCTGAATTCCATGTTATATGCTAGGTATGAGGACCCTCAATCTGAGTTATATTCCTCTTAAGGAGCAGCTCTATTTTGAGAATATGGAGGAAGCAGTGGCACAGAAGCCAAGAGAGCATTTATCAGAAAGTCAATGATGGCAAATGCTCCAGAAAGTTCAAGGAGAATGAATGAGAGGATAAACCATTGAATCTGGATTTCTGTAACTCCAGGAGAAGAATTTCAAAGTTGGAGAATTTAGAGGTCAAGCGTCCCAAGGGCTGACTAGGTCTAGAATGTGGTTATGTTGGTGAGGAGCTAAAACAGGGTGGGAGTGAACTTACTAGTTGGGTAATTGTGGGCAAATCACTCAGTCACAGTATGCCTCAACTTCCTCATCTACCTAATTTTGGACTTATTGTAATGTAGCCCCTAAATGACAGGATTGCAGTAAAGATCAAAATAGCTAATACATGTAAAGTACTTGGTAAACCTTGAGGTGAAATGGAATTAACTAAACTAGAAATTAATTGAAGAGGCTAGATAAGGAACCACTGACCCATTGCGTGAGATGAGGAGGTAAAGGAATAAGCATTTATATAGCACCTGCTCTGTTCCAGGTACTGAGTTAAGTGCTTTTTACAAATATTATTTCATTTAGTCCTCACAACAACCCTGTGAAATTAGTATAATATTTAACTGTAGCAATAAGATAAGAAAAAGAAACTGAAGGAATTAGATGAGGCAAAGAAGAAACTAAGTTATCAGTCTTTGCAGATGATATGATATTCTTAGAGAATCGCAGAGAATCAAGTAAAAAACTACTTGAAACTAACAAAGGCTAACAGCAAGAGATAGAAAGAGAAATTCCATGTAAAGGTATGGTAGACACTATAAAATATCTGTGAGTCTACCTGCCAAAACAAACCCAGGGACTATAGGAACACAATTACAAAACACTTTTCACAAAAATAAAGTCAGATGTAAGTAAGTGGCAAAACATCAGCTACTCGTGGGTAGGTCAAGATAATACAATAAAAATGACAATCCTACTTAAATTAATTTACCTATTCAGTGCCATACCAATTAAACTACCAGAAAATTATTTTAGAGCTAGAAAAAATATTAAAATTCATCTAGAAGAACAAAAGGTCCAGAATATCAAAGAAACTAATGAAAATAAATGCTAGGGAAGGTGGCCTAATCCTACAAGATCTCAAATTGCATTATAAAGCAGCACTCATCAAAACCACTTGGTACTGGCTAAGAAATAGAGGAGTAGACCAGTGGACAACAAACAGTCATCAATGAACATAGCAATCTACTGTTTGATAAACCCAAGGACCCCACATTCTGGGATAAGAACTCACTGTTTGACAAAAATTGCTGGGAAAACTGGATAACAGTATAGCAAAAACTGGGAATAGACCAATGCCTGACACTGCACACAAGAACAAAGTCCAAATGGATATATGGTCTAGGTATAAAGAATGATACTATAAACAAATTAGGGGAGCAAGGAATAATGTATTTGTCAGATTTATGGAGAATGTAGAAAGTTTTGATCCAACAAGAGATAAAGAACATTATAAAGTGCAAAATGGATAACTCTGATTACATTAAATTGAAAAGTTTTTGCACAAACAAACCCAATGCAACCAAGATTAAGAGGGAAACAGAAAACTGGGAAAGAATTTTTGCAGCTAGTGTCTGTGATAAAGGCCTCATTTCTAAAATATATAGAGGACTGAGTCAAATTTACAAGAACACAAGTCATTTCCCAGTTGATAAATGGTCAAAGGATATGAACAGGCAGTTTTCAGAGGAAGAAATTAAAGCTAATTATAGACATATGAAAAAATGCTCTAAATCACTATTAATTAGAGAGATGCAAATCAAAACAACTCTAAGGTACCATATCACACCTATCACATTGGCTAATATGACAAAACGGGAAGAAGAAAAATGCTGGAGAGGATGTGGGAAAGTTGGAACACTAATTCATTGTTGGTGGAGCTATGAGCTGATCCAGCCATTCTGGAGAGCAATTTGGAACTATGCCCAAAGGGCTACAAAAATGTGCATAATATCCTTTGACCCAGCAATACCACTTCTAGGACTGTATCCCAAAGGGATCATAAAAATGGGAAAGCACATGTACAAAAATATTTATAGCAGCTCTCTTTGTATTGGCCAAAAACTGGAAATCAAGGAGATGCCCATCAATTGGGGAATAGCTGAACAAGTTGTGATATATGAATGGAATGGAATACTATTGTGCTGTAAGAAATGATGAACAGGAAGACTTCAAAGAGGCCTGGAAAGACTTATATGACCTGATGCTGAGCAAAAGGAGCAGAACCAGGAGAACTTTGTACACAGCAACAACCACAGTGTGCAAGGAATTCTTCTGGTAGAATTAGTCCTTCATAGCAATGCAAGGACCTAAAAAATTCCCAGTGGACTTGAGGCAAAATGCCTTCCACATCCAGAGGAAGAACTACAGAATTGGATTGCAGAATGAAGCAGACCATTCATTATCTTTTGGATTATGTTTGGTTTTGTTTTATGGTTTCTCCCATTCATTTTAATTCTTCTATTTAACATGACTAAGGTGCAAATGTATGTAATAGGAATATATGTGTAGAACTTATACAAGATTGTAGGTTGTCTTGGGGAGGGAGGGGGAAGGAGGAAGGAAGGAGGCAGAGGGAAGGGAAAAAAAATCTAAGCTATATGGAAGTGATTGTAGAACACTGAAAACAAACAAAATAATTAAAAAAATAAATTAGTGTAGTGTGCATTGTACGGTTTAGGAAAACTGAGCAAAGAGATTAAATGACTTGCCTAGGATCACACAGCTACTAAGTGTCTGAGGCTGGATTTGAACTCAGGTCTTCCTGACTCCTGGCTCAGGACTCTATCCAGTACACCTTCAGCTGTCTGTGTTATTAAAGGATCCTAATAGGAAATGTGCTGAATATGTTGATATTTTAGAATGCCCATCAACATGTGTAGGAGGAGAAAATAGTATATATAGTCTTTGTTCATCGAAGGGCCAGAGGCTGGGCTCCCTGACTCCACTGAGGGAGTGAGGCTTAGTTTAGCAGAAAGAAAGAGATAGGACATAGGTACAAAAGAAACAACAAATCAGACTGAAATTTAGATTTATCTAATGAGATCTACATACCTCCCTAGGGCCCACTTGGATATGGGGGAGGAAGCTTAATTTACATAGCTGATAGAAGTGGACAAAACATAAGCATACAAGATGTACAAATTCACAAGATGAAATGCAGCTACTTAATGAGGTCTGTACACCTTTTTTACCTTGTTTCACCTTTTCAGTACTTTTAGAAAGTTCCTTCTAATATCCTGAATTTTCTTTTACTAATCTCCTTTTCCCCTCCTTAATTCCCTTCTATTTCCTTTCTTCTCCCCCTTTTTTACTGTAGCCTTTCAGTTTTAATCTTTAAAGGAATTTTTCATCCATTAAAAAATGAAGCAATATATACAATTTAGGTATGTTCATCAGGTAATTACATTACTTCGGTTAAGTTATTATTACTTATTATGAAGCTTAAGCCTTAGACATATTTTGTCCATGATTTAGATAGGGCCTCCTACTTAACAAAAAGAGATTTATAAAATTTCTTAGATAAATAGTTAATTTAAAAAAATTAGTAGGTAATTTTTATAGACTCTACTCTTTAGAGAAGTAAATACCTATGGTTCCTTCTGGCATATTGATTTTTTTTAATTTTTAAAATAATTCTAATCACAATATTGCAAAAACAAAACAAAAACCCATTAGAATATTCTGTTTTATTATTTTCTTCTTATGTTATAGTCAAAAGTCATTTTCTATTTTTGACTCTAGTTTCTGATTACTAAACAAGTAAATTCTGATTAATAAATGGTAAATGACCTTTTATTAGACATTTTCTATATTCCAGGTACTATGCTAAACTCCAACATAAAGAGAGGTTAAAAACTCAAGGAATTCACATTCAAATGAGATAGACAACATGTAAATAATTATTTTTGTTGTTCAGTTGTGTCTGACTGTGATGTATGGTTTTCTTGGCAAAGATACTGGAGTAGTTTGACATTTCCTTCTCTCGCTCATTCTGTATATGGGGAAACTGAGGTAAACAGGGTTAAATGACTTAGATGGCATTACACAACTAATAAGTATCTGAGCCCACATTTGAACTCAGATCCTCCCAACTCTAGGTCCCATACTCTATCCACTGAGCCACCTAGCTGCTCATGCAAACATTTATGTACATACATATGAGTAGATACCAGTAGATAATGTTAGAGGGGACAGACAAGGGTTGGGGCATGAGTAGGGTGAGGAGAAGGCTAGTGAAGCCTCTTACAGGAGAGAGGATTCGAGCAGAGTCTTGAAAAAAGTCAATATATTCCAGGTATGAGGGACATAGCCAATGCAAATGCTCAGGGTTGAGAGATGGGATGTTGGGTATGAGGAATAGCAAACAGGCTGTATCATTAGGTTGTGAAGTGTACTGAGTGGAGTTAAGTATAGCAAGACACGACAGGTAGGAAGGAATCAGGTTGCGAATGACATTAAAAACCAAACCAGAAGATTTCATACAAGGTGTCCCAAAAGTCCTCATGGAGTTTTCAACTTTGAATAACTTAAAACCAAATACCTTGTATTTAATCCTGAGGCTAACAGGAAGTCACTGGAGTTTATTGAATGGGGTGGTCTGATCTGATCTGAACTTTAGAAAAATTACTTTCATGTCTAAGTAGAGAGTAGACTAAAATGAGGAGACTTGAGTCAAGGAAACCAACCAGAAGTTTATTTCAAAATCTAGCAGAGAGGTGATAAGGGCCTGCACCAGAAGGATAGGTGTGTGAATGGTAATAAGGGGACTCTGGGAGAGTTGTAAAGATTCACTGACAGATTAGATATGAGGAGGTGAGTTTGAGTGAGGAATCAAGGATGATACTGAGGTTGAGAACCTGGGTGCTTGGAAGGATGATGATGCCCTTGAAAGGGATAGGAAGATTGGGTAAAAGGGTGGGTTTTTAGGGAAAGTGCTCTGTTGTTCATGTCTTGAATGAGATGATTATGGGATACCCAATAAGATATCTAAAAGATATGGCCCTGGAACTCAAGAGACTAGGGCAGGATATGTAAATCAAAGAATCATCTACATAGGGATGACAATCTAATCCATGGGAGCTGATGCAACCACCAAGGGAAAAAATAGAGTGGTAGAATAGGAGAGGATACAGGAGAGAGTCTTGGGAGAGATCCTCATGAGTGGGCATGACATGGATGAAGATCTCACAAGGGAGACTGAGAAGGAATAGTCAGAAAGGTAGTAGGGAACAATGTTATGAAAACTTAGAAGAGAGTCCAGAAAAGGGGGATCCCTGGTGTCAAAGCATGCAAGAAAGGTAAAGTAGGATGCAAACTGAGAGAGGATGCAGATTTAAAAAGGCTATTAGACCTGGCAATTTAAAGATCTTTGGTAGCTTTGGACAAAGCTATTTTAGTGGAATGATGACATCAGAAGCCAGATTGCAGGGGACTTGGAAGAGAGTGAGAGGAGAGGAAATCATAATGAAACCATTGATTGTAGAAGACTTTCTCAAGAAGTTTATCCACAAAAAGGAGGAGAGATAGATACAGGATGATAACCAGCAGAGATGGATGAATCAAGTGAAGATTTTTTTTTAAAGGATCAGGAGACATGAGCATATTTGTAGGCAGCAGAGAAAGAAATAGTGGATAGGGAGAGGTTGAAGATTAGCGAGAGTAGTGATGAGAGTGGGGGCATATGTTGGAGAAAATGGGATGGAATAGGATCATTTATTCATGCAGAAGGATTTGCCTTGTCAAGGAGAAGGGATTCCTCTTCATGTGGGATAGCAATAAAGGAGGAAATAATGGGAAAGGCTTTTGATAGGGGAGAGATGAGGAGAAAAAGAGAGCTCTTATCAAATGGCCTTAGGTGGTTTATTTTTTTCAGTGAACTATGGGGAAGGTTCTCAGCTAAGAGAGTAGGGGAGGGGGAACCCTGGGAGATGTGATCACACTTAGTTCCCCTAGCTTCAACTGGCACTTTCTTACTGAACCAGTAATCATGTCAAATGTTTCCATGACACAGTTATACCTTCCTTGAAGATTTTTTTAGATTATCTATAATTGTCTGTCATAAGATGGATATGAATATTAACTTGCAATGCAAATTGATAGATTTTACTTAGACATTAAAAAAGGGTGGTTGCATAAGATTGAATGTGGATGTATTTCACAAAATGTTACCATTTATAAAAAGAAGAAAACCTAACCAAATAGGTTAAAAACTGATCATGTGTTATTCAGAGAGAAATTAAATAATCCAGTGTCATTTATTTCATCAGGTGACTTTAGAAAGAACTACTGAAAGCAAAGTATATCTGTCTTCTAGAGGAGGCTTGCAGAATTAAAGAGGAAATAATTTGTGCAATCCACAGAATTGTGGCAGTTCTTGTTAAAGAAAAACAATCTTTTGTGCATAGTTTTGGTGAGATAATTGAAATTAGTTTTGTTTCTATCATATAAACTTGAATCAGTCTGCTTTAAGAAGCTTTGGGAGGTCAATGAAGAGTTTTAAGGATGGGCACTTTTTTTTTTTGTTAATACTATTTTTTTCCAATTGCATGTAAAGATAGTTTTCAATATTCATCATTTATAAGATTTTGAGTTTCAATTTTTTTCTCCCTCCTTCCTTCACTCCCATTGCCCCTCCCCAAGATGGTAAGCAATCTGATATAGGTTATACATGTGCAATCGTGGAAACATATTTCTACACTAGTGATGTTGTGAAAGAAAAAACAGAGCAAAAGGGAACAGGCACTTATCTTGATAAAGAGTTCAAAGGAAAAAAAAAAGAAATATTTTCATTTTCACTGAGTTAGGATACCAGAGAAAAATAGAGGCAAGAATTAGAGAAAAGAATGAGATATATTCTAAAAGAATATATGACTATATCTGAAAGTTTAGAATTCTCTATCTGCTTAATTATATATTCATTCTTTTTTCACCTCTGTATCACAGGCTTTTTTTCTGATTCTGATTTTCTGAGATTTATAGGAAATGCCAGAGGTCATTAATTCCAAGTTATTTACCCTATCTAGAAATTGCCTTTATAATATCAAATTGGCAAAGAAGGCAAAAGAGGAAAATGGCAGATGTTGGAGGGGCTGTAGGAAAACAGGCACATTAATGCATTGTTGAAGACAATTTAGAGATATTTCACAAAAGTCACTAAATTGTTCATATCCCTGAAACTGACACTGTTGTTATTCGGTCTATGCACCAAAGTATACAGGCCTAATATGCAAATATACTAATATATAAAAAAGAAAATTCATATGTACAAAAATATTTATAAGAAATCTTTCTGTAGCAGCAAAAAACTGAAAACTAAGCGATCTCTACCTACCTGTGGGATGGCTAAACACGTTATGGCATAAAAGTTTTACTGGAATGTTATTACACCATAAGAAATTAAGAAATGGTTAGTTTCAAAGGAAATGGGGAAGTCACCTATGAAACTGTTGCAGACTTAAGTGGGCAAAACTAGAGGAACAATTTATACAGTGACAACAATATTGTAAAGACGTATTTCTTCAGGCAGGGAGTTAAAGAATTAGTCTAATTTGTATTTTCAGAGAGATCTGCTTATTCTTAAAAAGAGGCTTATGCAGTTATACTGAGCTAAGCTGCAAAGGCATAATGACATGTAAGTCATGTATCTTAAGAACAGCCTAGTTCGAAGAGGCTTATCACCAGATTGATGAGCCTTCCTCACTGATGCAAAGAGATCAATTTGTTG
This sequence comes from Bettongia penicillata ogilbyi, assembly GCA_023548195.1. Taxonomy (NCBI): domain Eukaryota; kingdom Metazoa; phylum Chordata; class Mammalia; order Diprotodontia; family Potoroidae; genus Bettongia; species Bettongia penicillata. The sequence continues at coordinate 1,161,010 of JAJHZJ010000136.1, read as the reverse complement.
GTCATAGTACAGACCACCTGCTAATTTACTAAGGAGTTATAACATGCATCAGTGGAGGAGGTACCAAGGATGAAATTACAGATTCTTGAAGCATTGAAGTGTGATGAACCAAACTTTGCGCCCTTGTAACTTTTGCCTGTGAATGGGAAGATGGTGTGGTACATAGTGGAAAGAGCAGTGTTTCTGTAAAGTTAGGACCTCAGGTCAAATTCTGTTTCTGATGCTTACTACCTATATGACCCTTGAAAAGTCATTTAACTGCCCTGGGACTTAGGCATAAGGACTTATTATAAAACAAGTTTTGATGAGATGATTTCTAAGGTCCCTTCCAGCTCCTCACTCTCTCTAGAGCTTAGTCCTTTGTCCACAGGACAATGATAGTGGAAAACATCTATTTTAACTACTTTTTTTGTGGCAAACACTCCAATTTCTTCTACCACTACTCATATGATGTGATTTTTAAGCTTGTCACCATCCTAATCACCCTCTTCTTTATGAACAAAAGTTTGCAAATGCATCCCTTTAAATGTATGCCTTGAACTAGACACATTATGCCAGATGGAGTCTAATCAGGACAGAGTATACTAAGACCATTATTTCCATATATATGTATACATATATATATATATTTATAATATACATACATATGCACACATATATACACATATATGCATATAAAGTTATCAAATATATACTATATATAGCAATTATATAGTGTATTTCCTTTCATATATGTGTATGCATATTTGTATATATGCATATATGTGTGTGTATACATACACATACACATATAAAATCCTACAATTATTGTGGAAAGAGTTAGACTTCAAGTCAGAGAACTGGATTTGAATTCTGGCTTTGGCCTTTGCTTACTACTTGTATGGTTGTGAACAAATCACTTAACTTCCCAAGAATTCATCTGTAAAATAAGACAGTTGAATCAGACAACTTCTAAGGTCTCTTTAAGTTCTAAATATATGATCTTATAATCCCATTAGTGTAGTAAAAAATACTTACTTTTTTGGCAGCCACATCACATTTGACTTATTTTGGGTTCTATGTGTGTGTGTGTGTGTATGTGTGTGTGTGTGTGTGTGTAATGTGTTCAATCAAGTTCAATTCTTTGTGACCTCATTTCGTTTTGTTTTGTTCTTTCGGTAAAGACAATGAAGTGATTTGTTGTTTCCTCCTCCAGCTCCTTTCATAGATGAGGAAACTGAGGCAAACAGAGGTTAAGTGACTTGCTCAGGGTCACACAGCAAGCAAATGTCTGAGGCCAGATTTGAACTCATTTCTAAGCCCAGTGCTCCATCCACTGTGTCACCAAACCCCAGGTCATTCTCACAAGTATTGCTCTCTACCACTCTATACCTCTGAAGCTATGTTGTTGTTTTTTTATTATGTCCTAAACTTCTCCTTTTTGCCTGTTCAATTTAATTCCATTAGATTCAATCCATCATTCCAGCCCACTAAGACTTTTTGGGATTCTGATCCTTTCATTCTAAGTATTAACAGTCTCTCCCAGTTTAAATGTCATCCACAAATTCTGTTCCATACAATTTACTTTTTATTTGACAATTATTAGCATTAGTAATAAAAATGAATTCTAGAGAATTTTTCAGTATTATTTTCTCATTTTTCTTCTATGCTCTAACATAAAAATTTGACTGAAACATTACCATGTCTCAAAGGGGCTGCTTTTAGTTATACTTATGAAACATTTTCTGAGGCTCTCATTTTGTTTTGAAATTCAGGATTGTAGTAACATCATCCATTTTCCTTACATAGGGGGTTCCTTGAATTATGAAATCAAATATCAGAGAGCAAAATAAAAATAATAAGGATGGCCAAGAACAAGTAGAAACATCTCAGGTAAAGCATCCAAAGCATATATGCTGAAGCAGCCTATAGAAAGCAAGTCTAGAGATCCTAAGTTCCATAAGACAGTATCGTTTGCCTGTTACAGACAATGTGCTGTAAAAGATCAGAAAAGAATGTCCTTGAGGCAAACTAAATGCAATTCATTAAGTTTTATTGTAAAAACATACAACTTAGAAACAAAATTTGGAATTAAAGGGAGTTCTTTTTTTTTAGATGTGTCAAATATGGGAATTTTAGATTGCTTGATTATACATATTTCTTTTTTTAATGTTTTAGTTTTTGACATTCATTTTAACAAAATTTTGAGTTCCAAATTTTTCCCTATCTCTCCCCTCCCCTCACCCCCAAACACTGTGCATTCTGATTAACCCTTGCACCAATCTGCCCTCCCTTCTATCACACCCCTCCTTTCTCTTACCCCATCTTTTCTCTTTTCTTGTAGGCCAAGATAGATTTCTATACCCAATTACCTGTATTTCTTATTTCCCAGTTGCATGCAAAAACAATTGTCAACATTCCTGCCTAAAACTTTGAGTTCCAACTTCTCTATCTTCCTTCCTCCTCTCCCCTCCCATCCCCACTGAGAAGGCAAGCAATTCAACATAGGCTATATATGTGTAGTTTGGCAAAAGACTTCCATAATAGTCATGTTGTGGAAGACTATATTTCCCTCCATCCTATCCTGCCCCCATTTATTCTATTCTCTCTTTTGACTTTGTCCATCCCCAAAAGTGTTTACTCCTAATTACTCCTTCCTCCCATTTGCCCTCCCTTCTATCATTACCCCCACCCCACTTATCCTCTTCTCCTGTACTCTCCTGTAGTGTAAAATACGTTCATACAAAATTGAGTGTGCATGTTATTCCCTCTTTAAGCCAAATGTGATGACAGTAAGTGTCACTTTTTCCCTTTCACCTCTCCCCTTTTCCCCTCCATTGAAAAATCTTTTTCTTGCCTCTTTTATGAGAGATAATTTGCCCCATTCCATTTCTCCCTTTCTCTTTCCAATATATTCCTCTCTCCTTAATTTTAATTTTTTTAGATATCATCCCTTTCTATTCAACTCACCTTGTGCTCTCTGTCTATATCTGTCTGTCTATCTATCTATCTATCTATCTATCTATCTATCTATCTATCTATCTATCATCTATCTATCTATCCATCCATCATCTATCTATCTATCTATCTATCTATCTATCTATCTATCTATCTATCTATCTATCTATCTATATTTGCATAATCCCTCCAATTATCCAGATACTGACAAAAGTTTCAAGAGTTACAAATATTGTCTTTCCATGTAGGAATGTAAACAGTTAGTAAGTCCCATATCATTTCTCTTTCCTGTTTATCTTTTCATGATTCTCTGGATTCTTGTGTTTGAAAGTCAAATTTTCTATTCATCTCTGGTCTTTTCATCAAAAATGCTTGAAAGTCCTCTATTTCATTGAATGACCATTTATTCCCCTGAAGTATTATACTCAGTTTTGCTGGGTAGGTGATTCTTAGTTTTAATTCCAGTTCTTTTGACTTCTGGAATATCATATTCCAAGCCCTTGGATCCCTAAATGTAGAAGCTACTAGGTCTTGTGTTATCCTGATTTTACTTCCAAAATACTTGAATTGTTTCTTTCTAGCTGCTTTCAATATTTTCTCCTTGACCTGGGAACTCTGGAATTTGGCAACTATATTCCTCTGGGAGTTTCTCTTTTCAGATCTCTTTCAGGAGGTGATTGGTGGATTCTTTCAATATTTACTTTCCCCTCTGGTTCTAGAATATCAGGGCAACTTTCCTTGATAATTTCATGAAAGTTGATGCGTAGGCTCTTTTTTTTGATCATGCCTTTCAGGTCTTCCCATAATTTTTAAATTGTCTCTCCTGGATCTATTTTCCAGGTCAGTTGTTTTTCCAATGGGATATTGCACATTATCTTCTGTTTTTTCATTCTTTTGGTTTTGTTTTGTAATTTCTTTTGCAATTTGTTTGTCCTTTGATTTCATAATTTTGTAATTTCTCATAAAGTCATTAGCTTTCCCTGCTCCACTCTAATTTTTAAAGAACTATTTACTTTAGTGAGCTTTTGAACCTCCTTTTTCCTTTGGCTATTTTCTGCTTTTCAAAGCATTCTTCTCCTCATTGACTTTTTGAACCTCTTTTGCCAATTGAATTAGCCTATTTTTAAAGTTGTTATTTTCTTCAGCATTTTTCTGGGTCTCCTTTAGCAAGCTGTTGACTCGATTTTCATGATTTTCTTGCATCTCTGTCATTTCTCTTCCCAGTTTTTCCTCCACCTATCTAACTTGATTTTCAAAATCCTTTTTGAGCTCTTCCATGGTCTGAGACAATTGCATATTTATTCTGGAGGTTTTGGATGCAGAAGCCTTGACTTTTATGTCTTTCTCTGATGGTATGCATTGTTCTTCCTCTTCTGAAAGGATGGAAGAAAATACCTGTTCACCAAGAAAGCAGCCTTCTGTAGTCTTATTTTTTTCCCTTTTCTGCACATTTTCCCAGTTAGTTACTTGACTTTTGAGTCCTTTCTTGAGAGGAGAGTATATATACTCTGTGGACCTGTATGTTCTCAGTTCTTCCAAGGTGGCACAATCAAGGGAGAGGATGTTACTCCTCTCCTGGCCTGTGCTGTGGTCTCAGAGCAACCACAAGCATTCTTTTCTGCTCAGAATCTGTGAACAGAATTCCCTCTCCAGAGCCTCCACCAGCTCGACCAGGCCAGTCAGCACTCCTCACCCCAGGGCAGCATTTAATGGTTGAGATCCATATCAGCTCTGTGATTCCCCTCGGGGCTTTAGGCTGAGGGCTTCTAAAATGGAAGCTGTGCAGCAGCAATAGCTGCTATCCTTGGGGGCTACAGGGGCCAGACCATGTTCCCTTTTCACACAGGTGAATGTGCTTTCTCACTGACCTTTCAAGTTGCTTTTGGCGGTTGTGGGTTGAGGGATTTGGAAACTGCAGCTGCTTCCAGGGATTCTTGGTGCCCTGAGTCCTGCTCCAGTCCTGTCCCTGCTGTGAGACCAAGGTGGCTGAGCATTGTGCCTGGCGCAATTGACCTTTCCTGTCAGCCTTCCACACTGCCTTGGGCTGGAAATCTCTTTCACTGTCATTTTGTGACTTTTGCTGCTCTAGAATTTGTTTAGTCATTTTTACAGGTATTTTATGGGCTATGGAGGGGAGCTTCTACAGGTCTGTCCTTCTATTCCACCATCTTGTCTCTGCCCCACTATAGGAAGTTCTTTGAAGATTTGGAATGAATCAGGTTGTAAGGGTAATATTAACATTGCCTCTAACATAAATTGTAGAGGAGAAGCATGGCTTAAAGGATTAGAGAACTTCCCTTGGTACCAGGAAGGTCTGTGTTCAAGACTCACCTCTGACACATACTGGCTGCGTGACCCTGGATAATTCAAGTAATCCCTTAATGATACAGGCAGCCCTTTAAGTTGCAGAGAAGGTACTGAGCTGTTTTGGTAGAGGGAGTTTCCTCAACAGGGAAATCACTCTGTCTGTATTCCTATCCTTATCACATAGAAGGGGCTTAATCAAATTGAGTCATATAGTAGGTGCTTAAACAAATGCTTATTGACAAGACTTGGTTTCCCTCTGGGCCAGGATGACATTCAGATTTACCCTCCCCTGTCACAAAATTAAACCCAATACACATGCAAAAAAGGTGGGAGGAGAGAAGAAAAAGAAATTCTGTTTGTTCCTTTATTTTATGCCTATAAAACATTGACTCAAACTGTTCTTGATGTTTCTTTAAATATGTTTTTAAGGCATTACCCCTCCCTTCCCCCTTCTAGTTATCTGAGACAGTTACTACAACTACAATAACCAAAGTCATTTCCACTTGTTACCATAATGTGCTAATATAACCATGTTTGAGCTGGATCATTTACATTTTTTTCAATGACAACTAAAGTTATACTGAGTATTTAATCATTTTGCTTAGTGTGTACATCTGCAATCACATTTCAAAGAATTTCATTTTTTTTCTTCCAAAAGGAAGTAGATAAAATTACAGCATGTGTTCTGGGCTCAAGTAATAGAGTACATCCAGTCTATCTTAGTCTCAAACTAATTTGCATTGTTGGTTTCCCAGACCGAAGTGGGTTTTTTCACTTTTGCTCTCTTAGTATATGGAGACATATCAGATCTTTTTCTCCAGCATGAAAAGGCTTGGGAAAAAATGAGGTAGGTAAAATCTCCTTTTTATTTTCTTAGTAGATCCAAGAAATTTCTGAGATCACCAGGATAATTCCTAGTTCTCCCATGCCCTGGGTATATCAACATATTTTTAAACTATTATGTCTATCGTGAAAAATATTTACCCAGACTGAATTGAGGAGAGAATGATTAGAGACCTTCATAACAGATGGAAATCTTCACCAAAGTGTACCTCTTTTTTTCTCCCACTGCCTGGCTACCTGTTGCAGGTATAATGTACAGGGACTGGGCTAGTTATTTTCTGTGAGGTTACTTCTGGACTACCACTGAAATGAATGTAATTTTATTTCAATATATGTTTTGATGTTTTTATATTGCAAATTTCAGTATAGATTTTTTGGAAATCTATTTTTATTAGAAATCTATCTTAGAAAGAAGGAAATCAGAAGAGAATGCATCCAACTAACAGTCTTTTGTATCAAACAATTGTTTTGGGAAACATTTAACACAGTTTATATCTCTTCCTTGGCTTCTCATTTTGGTACTTGATCTATTGTTTTTGAGCTTTTGTCTATGTGAAACATGATGATTGAACAACTCTACTCTCTGGTGCCAAGTAATGTGTTCTTGTTTATAAAGCACAATTGATCTGAGGTATTGAGAGCTAGCTTGGTATATAAAGATAGAGCTTTTGGTGTCAAGAAGAACTGGTTTTAAGCTCTAGAAGGTACTGACTCTGTGTGATAGATGAAAGATGAAATAACCAAAGAAACAAAGATTTTCTGAACATATAGATTTCTTAAGCAATGCTTGCTAATTTCCCAACAAATCAGGACCAGACCCCCTTCCACAGGGAGAGACTTTTATACATTAAAAATAATTAATGAAATAAGGCCAATTGATTAAAATGAAATAATATAAAACTGAGTAATATGATTTCTAATTGGATGAAAGATTAGGGACTTTCCAAGTTGGGCAGGGGAGAACAAACAGATGTGATTCCCTTAAATTCAGAAAAAGAAGTGTCCTATTCCCCCCAGGTGTGTGTAAACAAACAAAGACCAAGAAAACAGTAACTAATTAATCAGTATTGGGCTAGTTTTCAGATAAGACATATGGGTTGCATGAGATAAACAACTGTAAGACACTCCTTGCATCAATCTTTGGATCTAAATGAGTTTCTAGTCAGGATAAACCAGGTCCATAGTTAAGGGTCCCTAAACAGCAGAGAGAGGTTGTCTATTTTACTATGCACACAGAGCTAGGTTCAAATACTACAATATGATTTTCTCCCAATTCTCACAAATAAATAACGTTTTATCACAAGACAGAAGTTGGAGTAGACCCATAATTGAGTAAAAAGGTAACTAAGGTAGCTCCAGAATTCAGTCATAAGATAGAGTGAGCATGGTACACTCAATTCCCACAATTAACGCTTTGTTGTCTAATTCCCTCAATTCCTTCGTGTGACCGTGGGTAAGAAATTTAATTTCAAGTGCCCTGGGTAACTGAAAGTGTAAATGACAGTTGAGTTGCCAATCTGTATAGGTTGATAGAGTTATTAAGTCAAGAGCTCCCTTCAGTGCTGAAATCACAGGTTAGGACTGAGAGACAGAAAGAAATTAACTATTCTGTTAATATATAGCCATCATTGAGTCTTAGAATTGTCATAGCCCTCAGTTGCTGACTTCATAGCATAGATTTCATCCAATTGTTTGTTTTGGTGTTTTTAAATTTCTTGGAATAATAACTAATAATAACAATCTCACATGTATGTAGCAGTTTGCAGATTATAAAAATTTTATAAGTAATTTTTTTAAAAGATTTAATCTCACAGTTACACTTTGAAATAGATAGAATAGATATATTTAGTCTAATTTTACCTTTGAAGCTCAGTTTCCCTAGCTGTAAAATTAGGTTAAAAATACTCTCATTACCTATTTCACAGGGTAACAATCAAAGTGTAACTTTAAAAGAAGTAAAATTCCTTTTAACTTGTGAAGTATTTTAATCATATGAAAAAAGCTTGTTCTAAGTAATTTGTTCTAAGTCACACAGTTCGTAGTGGGAGAATTGAAATTTGAACCCATGACCATTGTTTGTCCCGCTATTTTTGTCCCATATTTTGCTTCTCCATTGACGTACCATTTTAATACCATTATAGGATAGTATAGAAATATACCAGATAGCACCATTTTAACATTATGTAACTACATCCTGAATTTATCCCACTGCATATGCTTACTATAAGTAATAGCAAAGATTCAGATATCAATATCTTTGAAATTAAAATTGTGACTTTTGCAGAGATGTAATGCCTTACTTATAAAGAGGTCAACACTATATGCAATATTAACAATAAAATAAAAGATATCTGTTTAGGATCAGTCACTTTTCTAATTGAACTAATTTCTTTGAGTTACTTTACTGAGTATTAATAATTTCTGGAAAGACTTCTGGGAGCCAAGATGGCCAAGTAAGTAGTAGATAGCTGAAACTCTCCCATATTCACCTCCAAACAACCATAAAATAGTCCCAAACAAGTACTAGAACAACAGAGCCAGCATAAAGATGGGGTGAAACAATCTTTGAGCCCAAGAAACTTGAAAGATCAACCCAAAACATTTTTCTCACTTGGGTAAAAGGAGAATTCAGTCCAGGACAGGGAGCATCCCAGGAAGCAAGCAGCAAGTCCCACCTCAGCTAATCAGCAGTAGATCCTGAGTCCCTGTGTGGTGGAGGAGACAAAAGTCAACACTGGTACCCGCTCACCATGTGGTGCTTCATGTGCCTCAACGTAGCCAGAGGAATGGGCAGATTTCAAACTCCATTCTGAGAACCACCACATACTTCAGTATAGCCCCTGCAAACAGGCAACCTCCATCAGTCAGACCTCCATGTACTTTTGTGTAGCCCTGGGGAAATGCAGAAACACTCCAGTAGCCTCAGGACCCAACATTAGGAGAACAGCTCAGCACTATGTAAGCAACCAGATCCCTGCAGCCTCCAGCAGCACCAGTCACCCACTGATCCCATCACTTCAGTGTAGCACCGGACGCTAAAGTCCCCTGTAGGCCCCAGGGCAACATTAGTGCAGCACTAAATAAACAGCCAGGGGTTCAAACTGCTGGCACGGAAGCCTGAGACAGTGTCCCTTCCACCCCTAGAGTGGAACTCAAATTTAAAAGAAATGGAAAAGGTTTAAAAAGATAAGCAAAACAACAACAAAAAAGAATCTGACCATAGAAAGTTATTATGGTAACAGGAAAAATCAAGACATAAACTCAGAGGAGGGCAACAGTGTCAAAATATCAGTAGGCAAAAGCCCAAAGTAAAATGGGAAGTTGTCTCAAGCCCAGAAAGAACTCATAGAAAAGCTCAAAAGAAGAGCTAAAAATCATGTAGGAGAAGTAGAAGAAAAAGTAGGAAAAGAAAAGAGAGGGATTCAAGAGAATTATGAAAGGAGTCAGTAACTCAGAAAAAGAAAATAATTGCTTAAAAAGTAGAATTAGAGAAATGGAAAAGGAGATACAAAATCCAATGAAGAAAACAACTCCTTAAAGAGTACAATTTGCCAAATGGAAAAGGAAATATAAAAGTTAACTGAGGAAAAGAATTTCTTAAATGTTATAATTAAGCAAGTAGAAGCAATATCTCTGAGTCATCAAGAATCAATCAAAAAAATTGGAAAATCATAGGAAAAACAACTGACTTGGAAAATAGAATCAGAAGAGACAATGATAGAATCATTGGAGTACATGAAAGGCATAACCAAAAGGAAGACCTAGACAGCATCTTCAAGAAATTATCAAGGAAAATTGCCCTAATGACCTGGAGGATAAAACAGGCAATGAAAGAATTCACTGAGTACCTTAGGAAAAAGATTCCAAAATAAAAACTCCAAGAAATTTTATAGCTAAAATTCAAAACTATCAAGATTAATGCAAACTCATTTTTTTAAATGAACATACTCCAGTGATTATGCCTAACTTAACTATGAGTTAGGGAAAAAAAAACAGATACAAAGGATAACACAAATGTCCACTTCCAAATCTGAGATTTTTTTAAAAAATCAGTTTAGTTTCACAAATGTAGAGTTGGAAGGAGCCTCAGAAGCTATCTAGGAATTCACTGATTCAGTTCCATGAGTTATCTAAGGTCACACAGGTACTAAGCATCAGAGGCAGGATGGGTTCTCTGGTACAGAAAGCCTTTCCTGACACTTCTTAATTTGAATGCCCTTTTCTCCGTTCATTATTGCCTATAGCTATTTGCATATTGTCTCTCTCATTGGATTGTAAGCTCCTCAAAAACAGGAACTGTCCTTTCCCTTCCTTTTTGTCCCCAGTGCTTAGCTAAATGCCTAGCACATAATAGGTAATTAACACCATGTTTAGTGACTGACAGACTGATCCCAGAATCCATGTTCTTTCCATTTTATCACACATGAGAAATTCCCCTGCATCCCTCTCACTCCTCATACTGGAAATTTTTCTTTTCTCTTGCCTTCAATTATTTTATTTTCTAGTTTCACCTTTCTTTTTCTCCTCCAGCCAAAGAAATGACCCCGCTTCATGTCATCACCCTCTCACTAAGGCTCCTTGTGTTTGCCACAGGATCTGAGAAAGGAAATGAATGCAGTATAAGAGAGGAACTGCAAGGCCAGATAAGTTATCCAAAGGTCAGTTAACTGAAAAAAAAAGGAAAGGGGAGAAGAAACTCAGAGGAAAAAGAACCTTTTAAGGAAATCTGAAGACTAAATAAGAGCTCAAATTATTAGCAATTCAGATCTATTGGAAGTTGGGATCTATTCAGAGACTACAGGCTTAATCAATCTGCCACACACACACACACACACACACACATATACACACATACACACACACACACACACACACACACGACAAGGCATGAGAGCTAAAACAAAGAGAGAATAGAGCAAGGAAAACAGAAAGTCCTGGGATGAGTGCCTTTGTTAATATGGTCTAAGCATATATCAAGTCATGCAAATTCTGTCTGAAGATGAATCTTGTTAAATGTGGCCATTCTGTTGTAGGCCAATAGAGACTTTCAATCATTCTTGTAACTTGCAAACCTGGCTTCTTAGTAAAACTGGTATGTACCAGCTGTTGCCTTTTCTGATATTATCTATGCAAAGATAAATGCTAGAGAGTTCCTAGCTTGTTAAAAGTCATTGCTAGCTAATATTGGCCTTTAAAAATCACGTACTAAGATGACAAGAAACTCCTTCAGGCCCCTATGTGTAAATTTAATGCGAAGTTTTGTGGAATTACAAGTTGCAGAAGCCAGCTATCAGTTGATGCATATCAGCATACTCCTGCAAATAATAGTTGGGGATTTGGGACAAATACAGCAAAGAACTACAGAGCAAAAATTGGAAGAATGAACATTTATTAACCACTTATTTATGTGCCAAGCATTATGCTAAAGACTTGAAGATATATACATACATATATATATATATATATATATATATATATATATATATATATATATATATGTATATATATACTATCCTCTCTAGTTGTCCTCTCTAGTAGGGAAAGATAGCAGCTAGATGGAAGGAGTATTTGGGTTTGAAGTCTCTGTTGACCCTAAGGTTTCTGAGCAAGCAGATACTGAGTTATAGTCAGTCAATAAACATTTATTAAGCACTATTATATGCTAGATACGATGCTAAGCAATGGCGATACAAAGAAAGTAAGAGAGTCTTTGCTCTAAGGAGCTTTCAATCTAATGGAAGAAAACAACATGCAAACAACTATTTAGAAAGATAAATGCAAGAAAAATGGAAAATAATCAACTGAGGGAAGACATCAGCATTAAGAAGGGTCAGGAAATGCTTCTTGCAGAAGGTAGAATTTTATTATATTTTTATTTATTTATAGCATAAATTTTTCAAAAATTTTGAGTTCTAAATGGTGTCCCTTCCTTCAGCCTCTCCCCCACCCACTGAGAAGGTATGTAATATGATGTCAATTACATATGCAAAGACATGCAAAATATATTCCTATTATTAGTCCTACTGCAACAATAATAACAAAAAAAAAAAAACCCAAGCACAATGAAGACAGTGAAAAAATTATGCTTCAGTCTCCGTAGAGTTGATCAACTCTTTCTGGAGGCCGATAGTATTTTTTATCATGAGTCCTTTGGAATTCTCTTGGATCATTGTGTTGATCAGAGTAGCTAAGGCTTTCAGAGTTGATTACTGTTGCAGTATTTCTGGTACTGTGTACAATGTTCTCCTGGTTCTCCTCACTTCACTCTGCATCAGTTCATATGAATCTTCCCAGGATTTTCTAGAACCATCCCATGCCTCATTTCTAACAGCACCATAATATTTCATCACAATCATATACTATAACTTGTTTTATCATTCAGTTGATAGGCACACCTCAGTTTCCAATTTTTGTCACCATATAAAGGGATGCTATAAATATTTTTTATACAAGTAAGTCCTTTCTCCTTTTCTTTGATCTCTTGGGAATGCAAATCTAGTAGTAGTACTGATAAATCAAAGGGTATGCATAGTTCTATAGGCCTTTGGGTATAGTTCCAAATTGTCCTTCTTAATGACTGGACCAGTTCCCAATTCCACCAATAGTGCATTAGTATCTCTATTTTTCCACATCCTCTCCAACATTTATTATTTTTGTTTTCTGTCATGTTGGCCAATGTGATAAGTGTGAGCTAATACTTCCAACTTGTTTTGATATTTCTCTAATCAATAGAGATTCAGAGTATTTTTCCTTGTAAATATTGATAGCTTTGATTTCTTCTTCAGAAAAATAACTGTATATTTTGGACCATTTACAAATTGAAGAATGGCTCTTGTTTTTATAAATTTTTCTCTATTTGAGAAATGAGGCTTTTATCAGAGAAACTTGCTATAAAATTTTTCCTCTAGAGAGGATTCTTGGACAATGGCAGAGTAGGTCGGGAAATTCCAAGCTCTCAAGATTTTTCCCCATAAAATAGTGCCTCAGAGTAAACAAAATGTGCGTGTGAAATAAATAAAAGACTAGGGGCACAAGGGTCCTCCTGTGACAATCTGTATTGTTAATGTATTTTTTGCATGATGTGCTCTTTCCCATCCATTAATAGACCCATGTGACCTCCTTGAGTCACATGGAAGCTGAGTCTCATGAGTCTGTGGTGGGAGGAACTTGCTGAACAGGTGGAGCAGGAAGGACTTGCTGAACAGGTGGAGCAGAGCTGAGAGGAAGTTGGATACAGCAGTCAGAGCTAAGGAAGAGAGAGGAACCAGGCAGTGAGCTGTGAGTGTTTGTTATGGGAAGGCCATAGCAGGAGGAAGGCTTGGGGACGATGGTGCCCCCTGCATTGTTATTGCGTATAGATTTCTTTGTTGGTATGATGAATTTGGCTTTCTGATGTTGGGGTTCTGCTTGCTGGTGTTTAAATAAATGTTTTGGTTCTGTCTTCCATGTGGAGAGTCTGTTATGTTTTGTGATTCAGAATTATGCTAGCATATTCATAACTGCCATAAATGCTATGAATATTATGTTGGTGCCACACAAGCCTAGAAAACCAGAAGAAAATTCCCAGGAGACATTTAGTCCCTGTGAAGAGTAAACACCTCCAGGGTAGGGTCTGCATTAACAACAAGATGCAAGCCCTGAGGTTAGTTGGGTTGGGAGGCTACCTTGGCCGCAGCCACTGAAACTTTAACTCCTGAGATAGTGAGAGGGGTTGGGTAGGTGTCTGAGCTGGGGAATACTGAGGGAACTTCTGCTGACAAGGAATGCCAGACCCAGCTGTGCTGCAGTGACTTGCACTGCAGCGAGTAGAAGAGGGGACAGAAGGAACCAGCACTGGTTGAGTGCAGAAGCAGTGGGGCAGGAAGCTGCTGGCTTTGAGCACTTACTGAAGACTTGAACTTTGACTCTGGTTCCAGGCTAGAGGGGAGAACTAGGGCAAGAGGCATCATTCCCCATATCCTAGGACTAAAGGTGATTACAAAAATTAAGCTATTACTACCAAAAAAAAAAATGCACAGGCAAAGGAGAAAGAATCCAATCATGGAAAGTTACTATGGGAACAGAGAAGACTGGGGTTCATCTTCAGAGGAGATATTGAAGCAAAGAAAGCCTCTTCTATCCCAAAGAATAATGTCAAATGGTCAGCTGTCCAAAAATAATTTATAGAATTTTTAAAAAAACTAAAAATCAAATGTGAAAGATTGAGGAAAAATTTTTTTTAAAATAAGAATAATCCAAGAAAAACAAGAAGATTATGATAAAAGGCAACCAATTAGAAAAGAGATCCAGAATCTTAAGGAAGAAAATGACACCTTGAAGAGCAAGAGGAAGCCAGTGAAGTTATAAGAGATAGAGAAATAATTAAACAAAATATAAAGAATGAAGAAGTAGAAGAGAAAGTGAAACATCTTATAAGAAAAAGAACTGATCTGGAGAACATGTTGATCAAGAAGAGAAAATGTAAGGTTAATTGAACTACTTGAAAGCTATGATAAAAAAAAAAGAATTTTGATACAATAATACAAGAAATAATTTTTTAAAATTGTCCTGAAGCATTAGAACAAGGGGAGAGGAAAGTAAAAATGGGAAAAAAAATCATCAGTCACCACTTGAAAGAGATCCTATGAGGAAAACACTTGGAATATGATAGCCAAATTCTTAAAACTCCAGCTCAAGGATAAACTATTAAGAGCAACAAGAAAAAAAAAATTTTAATTTGATGGTGCCACTATTAGAATCATCCAAAACTTGGCATTGGAGATGCTAAAATACTGCAGGTCTTGGAAATTTATATATTGAAGAACAAAAGAACTGGAGTTTCAGCTGAAAATATCATACCTAGCAAAGTTAAACATAATCTTGGAGGAAATTTGGTCAACTGTCAGAGTTTCAGGAATTTGTTTAAAACAACAACGACAAACCTGAACTTAGAAGATCTGACGTACAAGAGCCAAGAGAAGTATAAGAATCATTCTGAAGATTGATTACAAGGGATTTAATAAGGACAGATTGTTTACCTTTCATATAGGTAAAATGTAAAAATTTATGTAATTGTAAATGTAAAGTGTAAAAAAAATAATACACATACAATTTGACCACCTATGCAACTTGTGCAGAAACATACAGGCAGGAATTTACTAAAGTCAGATTAAACCAGTTTGAGAGAACTGGTTGCTAGATTTTCACTGGCAAATACCACATATCAGGGATTGTTTTATTGTTTTTTTGATTGTCTAGACTTAAGAAACTGATAGAGACAATATTTAAAGAGATTCAACTTAATGTACATCAAGGAACATTTTTCTTTCCAGGAGAGCCAGCTTGTTAAACATTTACCAGCACACCTCTACAAACAAGAGAATAGAATCTCTGTTGCAGTGACCATAATAAGAGCTGTGGCTCTTCAACCAACGAAGTGAGTCTGGAGATATTTGACTCTGGGGATTCGCTGGTACCATAGCAATGGAAGGAGCAAATGAGACAGAAGCTCAGCAGGAGGCTACTGCCTGAGTGGCATGTAGGTGACTAACTCACTCCTCTCTCTCCATCTGCTTCCAGTTCCAAATTTCATGGGCTCCTCTCAAAATTCCACATAGCCCAGACCAAACCTTGCTGTCCATCCTTTGCTAGAAAGAAAAGCAAAAATGTCAAATCTAAGATGTTTAAATATTGCTCAAAATATTTGTCCTATTAGGTTGAGCACTAACTGAAGTCCTAGGGTTGGGTGTGGAGTTGGTGTCACTTTTGTTCTTGATGGTTGTTTTCTGGACCTGCCTGCTTAAGAGATTATCAATAGTAACTGTTGCTCTTTCCCTCTCAGCTTTATTTACTTTTATGGTTTTTTTCTTTTGCTTATTAAAAGGGCCATTCTCTGATTACTTCTTAAAGAGGCCTATTCGTTGAATGGACGTCACCTCACTCTAACTGAGTACCTGAATAGGGCTTAGCCAAAAAAGGCCAAGGTCTCCAATTGCATCCTGGGTCATCTCCAGTCACCCTGATGAATATCTGGTCACTGGATCCAGATGGCTCAGGAGGAGAGAAGGTGAGGCTGGTGATCTTGCACAGCCCTCTCTCATTCAAAACAAAGTCAAGTGCAAGTCATGTCATCATTTCTCTAATGTCATGGTCTTCTTCAAAAACAGATGAGCACAAAAATGTAGAAAGTATGTCTAAGATTGTCATTAGTAACTTGGATAGTTCAAAAGAAAGATTGGAGGTAGACCTGAGTATGATATAAAAGTAAAATCATATAAGAACAGCTAAAATGAGTAATTATTTTATACAAATGAGGTGCAACAGGAAGAATCGAAATAGAGGAATTAGATGGGGAAGGAAAGCTGGTAGTTTTGGTAACCTACTTTTATTAGGAATGAATTTAAGAGGGAACAATACATATATCTCTAGAAGAGTATAAAAGTCTTCTAAATTTAGAAGAAATAAAATGGTAAGAGGATAGTGAGGGGGGAGAGGATAAGGAAGGGATCTCTAGAGAGGAGAGTGAGGGAATAGCTTATAGGGGGTTATACAAGGGGGTTTAGATTTATGGGAATGGGAGGATAGGGGAAGGATCCTTGGAGAGGGGTAGGCTAAATAATAGGAGGGCAAGATAGTGTTGGAAGTAAAGTAAGAAGAATCAGGAAGGATAGGAAATAAGAGATACACACAAACAAAAACAAAGACCAGGAGTAGAATTTGTTAGGGATAGTATATGTCTATATATGTACATATGTATGTATATGTGTATGCAAATATCTCTGCCTATATACAAATATATTTGCACTGAATTGTAGCCTTCTGAGGAGGGGGGAAAGAATAAAGTAAAACGTACAACAAAGAACAAAAGAAAACTTGAAGGAAGCAAAGAAAAGATAGATGCTTTCAATACAACATGTATTTGTCATTCAGGCTTTCTTGAAATGAAAATTTATTGCTACATATTTTGAATCCTCGTTCTGTTATGCCTATGACATGCTTTTTTCCTCTTCATATTTGTTTCAATATTTAAGTTTGTGATGTTTTTTTTCTTTATTCTGTATTTGAGTTCTGGTGTTTGAGTCTAAAATTAAAAAAAAAAAATCCTCTCATTTCCTTCCTTCTAATTTTGGCTGCAGTGTAAAAAACATTAATTTAGTGTAATTGAAATTATTCATTTTACTTCCCATGATCTTCTCTAACTCTTATTTGGTCATAAGCTGTTCTATTATCCATAGATCTGACAGATTTCCTTAATTTACTTGTAATATCACTCTTTATGCATAAGTCATGTATCCATTTTGACTTTATTTTGGTGTATGGTATAAGATATTGGTCTATGACCAGTTTTGATAATTACTGTTTTGTAATATACAAGGGATTAGCACTGCTAAGTTGCCTTCTTTCACGTTTTTCTCATTGTTTCTCTTAATATTCTTGACCTTTTGTTCTTTCAGGTTTATTTTTTTCCCTATCTTTTTAAAATAATTCTTTGGTAGTTTGCTTGGCATGGCAATGAAAACGTAAATTAACTTAGGTAGAATTGTCATTTTTATTTTATTGGCTCTAGTCAGAGCAATGAATAGTTTTCCAATTGCT
Organism: Bettongia penicillata ogilbyi; assembly: GCA_023548195.1. NCBI lineage: Eukaryota > Metazoa > Chordata > Mammalia > Diprotodontia > Potoroidae > Bettongia > Bettongia penicillata. Next base: position 1,143,349 of record JAJHZJ010000136.1, on the reverse strand, counting down.
TAGATGTGTTTGTGTGTGTGTGTGTGAAAAGTATTGTGTAATTGCTTTATAAAATTTTTGTCTTGGCAGGTAGACTCCCAAGCATTTTTTACTGTCTCCAATCATTTTAAATGGAATTTCTCTTCCTACTGCGTTTTTTTTTTTGGAAATATAGAGAAATACTGATGATTTGTGGGGGTTTATTTTATATCCTGCAACTGTGCTAAAGTTGTTAGCTGTTTCAAATAGTTTTTTTTAGTTGATTCTCTAAATATACCATCATATCATTGCTGAGTGATAATTTTATTTCCTCATTGTCTGTTCTTATTGCTTCAATTTCATTTTCCTTTTTATTGCTGTAGCTAGCATTTCTAATATAATATTGAATAATGTTCATCTTTGCTTCACTCTTGATCTTATAGGGAAGACTTCTAGATTATCCTCATTATAGATAAAGTTAGCTCTTGGCTTTAGATACATGCTATTTCTCAGTTTAAGAAAGTCTTCATTTATTTCTTTGCTTTCTAGTGTTTTTAATATGAATGGGTGTTGTATTTTTTTCTAAAGCTTTTTTGTATCTATCAATATAATCATATGATTTTTGTTGTTTTTATTATTGATATGGTCATCTTATTGTTTTCTTAATATTGAACCAGCCCTGCATTCCTGGCATACATTCCACCATGTCATAATGTATGATCTTTGTGACATATTACTTTAATCTCCTTGCTTGTATTCTATTTATATTTTTCTTTAATATTCACTAGGGAAAATTGGTCTATAGTTTTCTTTCTCTGTTTTTTTTTTCTTCGTGGTTTAGGTATTAGTGACATATTTGTGTCTTAGAAAAGATTTAGTGGAACTCCTTTATCTACTTTTTTTCAAATGGTGCACTTAGTATTGTGATTAATTTTTCCTTAAATGTTTGATAAAATTCACTTATACATCCATCTGATCTTGGGGCTTTTTTCCATGGGGAGTTTATTGATGACCATAGAGAAGCAACCAATAGATAGTGAGAAATTAAAGATAAGTGAGAGTAGGTTGATAAAAGAGGCAATTTGGAATGGAATCACTTATACATGTAGAGGGTTTCCTTGGTTAGAAGGGCAACCTCTTCATGTGAAACAAGGGGGAAGGAGAAAAACGGGGAAGAAAGTATTTTAGTGGTATAAGATGAGGAGGAGAGGTAAATAGGAAACTCACAATGAATGGCCCCAATTTTTTTCAGTAAAGTATGAACCATGGTTCTCAGCTGAAAGTATGAGGGCAGAGAGTCATGGGAGACTTGAAGTGGAATGAAAAGATATTGAAGAGTTATTCTGGTGAATGGGTGAGATTTGTCTTGCCAGAGTGATGACCCAGTTGAGGTTATGTAACATAAATTTGTAGTGGATCCAGTCAACATGCCTTTGTAATACAGAAGGAATGTGGAAGAGGAGTATACTTGTTTTTTTCCCATCTTCTCAAAAAGTCAGAACTAGGAAGAATGAATCACATGTATAAAGTAGTTAATTATAGTTTTATATAAAGAAAACTTTTTCCATTGATTAGAAGTATACAATAGTAAATTGGACTGCCTTCAAAGGAGGTTGTTTGTCCATCAATGGAGGTTTCCAAATAAAGGTTAGATCACCATGTGACAGATAATATTTTGGAAGGAAATCTTTTGCATATATGAGTTATACTAAATGTCTACTGAGATCCCTACCAGTGCTGAAATTCTAGTCATTTCTGGCACATTCTAGGGATTGCTATAATGTAAATCTTTGAATTACCTGGAGCAACCAAAGATGGCTACTTTCTAGGCTCTATACCAATTCTTCTTCCCAATCTACTGAAATTGAAGGGGTATAAAAGTAAAGCTCTTTGCAATATTTAAATCATGATATAAATGTGATTTTTCTAAATAGACACTAAAATGAATTTGTATATGATCATTTTGAGGGTTCTTCCTAAATGCATAGAATTTAAATGCTCGGGGGGCGGAGCCAAGATGGCAGAGTAGAAGGACGCACATTTACGAGCTCCGAAACCAAAGCCCATAGAATTAATGTAAAAGGAGTCCCCCATAGCGTCTGGGTGAATACAAGGTGTGCAGAAGCAGAGTGGAAGAGATTTCCATTCCAGGGAGCCCTGAAGACCCGTCCGCAGGGTCCGGTGTCCCCCGGAAAGTAAACCCGACCCCCAGCGCTGCCCTGGCCGAGGCCGCAGAGAAGCTGATCCGAGCAGGCTTCAGAGACAGAAGCTCCAGCTGCCGGGAAAGTCCCTCCGCCCACAGAAGCTACAGGTCAGTGAGAGAGAAGGCCGGGATGGAGGAGAGGGGAAGCCGGGCGTCTCCGTGACTCGGGCCCCCTCGGGAGGAAGCGGCAGTGGCGGGGACGGGGGCAGGAAGCGGCGGAGGCAGAGGTGTGGGCGGCGGCTGAGGCGGCAGCGGCCCAAGACTCAGGAATCCCCCAACAGCAGGCAGGATCTTCATTACGGAAGATTCCCGCATAAAACCGGACGGAGCTGAGCCTGGGAGACGGCCCTGCTCCCACCCCGCTCTGTTACTGAAGGCTCCTGCTTAAAGCCCCCAAAGGAGCGGGATTTAGGAGGCGGGCCCCCCACCCCACCCCCACCCGTTCCATTCCTGAAAGTCTCTGCATAAAGCCCCCGAGGGATCAGTCTCGGAGGCAGCCCTGGCCCCACCCCAGCACCTGAACTAAAGCTCACTGATTGACAGCCAACAGGAGGAAAGCCCATTTAAATCTCAGAGGCCAAGCACTAGCTGGGCGGATCCAGGCAGGGGTGGAAAGGAATCTCAGAAGTCAAGTAACTGGCTGGGAAAATGCCTAGAAAGGGGAAGAAAAATAAGACTTTAGAGAGTTTTTTCCAACAAATGCAAATGATCCCGACCTTCGGATCTGACGAAGATGAGGACGTATTCTTGCCATCAGGGAAAGACGTGGAGGGCGGGGCCTCAGTACCCCAGACACCCCAGGGGGGTGGTGGGTGGGCTCAGGCCCTGGAAGAGCTCAAAAAGGATTTTGAAAAGCAAGTTAGACAGGTGGAGGAAAAACTGGGAAGAGAAATGTCAGAGATGCAACAAAAGTATGAAAAACAGGTCAATACCTTGGTAAAGGAGACCCAAAAAAATGCTGAGGAAATTAACACCTTGAAAAATAGGCTCACCCAATTGGCAAAGGAGGTTCAAAAAGCCAATGAGGAGAAGAATGCTTTCAAAAGCAGAATGAGCCAAATGGAAAAAGAGGCTCAAAAGCTCACTGAATTTCATAGCTCTCTCAAAATTAGAATGGAACAGATGGAGTCTAATGACTTTATGAGAAACCAAGAAATCACTAAACAAAACCAAAAGAACGAAGAAATGGAAGAGAATGTGAAATATCTCATGGGAAAAACAACTGACCTGGAAAATAGATCCAGGAGAGACAATTTAAAAATTATGGGACTACCTGAAACTCATGATCAAAAAAAGAGCCTAGACATCATCTTCCATGAAATTATCAAGGAAAACTGCCCTGACATTCTAGAACCAGAGGACAAAATAAGTATTGAAAGAATCCATCGATCACCTGAAAGAGATCCAAAAAGAGAAACTCCTAGGAACATTGTGGCCAAATTCCAGAACTCCCAGCTCAAGGAAAAAATCTTACAAGCAGCTAGAAAGAAACAATTCCAGTACTGTGGAAATACAATCAGGATAACCCAAGATCTAGCAGCTTCTACATTAAGGGATCGAAGGGCGTGGAATAGGATATTCCAGAAGGCAAAGGAACTAGGACTCAAACCAAGAATCACCTACCCAGCTAAACTGAGTATAATACTTCAAGGGAAAATATGGTCTTTCAATGAAACAGAGGACTTTCAATCATTCTTGATGAAAAAACCAGAGCTGAAAAGAAAATTTGACTTTCAAACACAAGAATGAGAAGAAGCATGAAAAAGTAAACAGCAAAGAGAAGTCTTAAGGGACTTACCATAAGTGAACTGTTTACATTCCTACATTGAAAGACAATATTTGTAACTCTTAAAACTTTTCAGTATCTGGGTAGTTGGTGGGACCACACATACACATGTACACGCATGCACACACATACACACATGCACACACATACAGAGATAGAGAGCACAGATTGAACTGAATAGGATGGGACCATACCTTAAAAGAAACTAGGGTAAATGGTGAGAGAGAAATGTAGGGGGAGGGAAAGGAAAGGGGGTAACTATATGTCATTTAAGAGGCAGGTAGGAGTTTTTCTTAGTGGAGGGAAAAAGAGGAGAGCTGAGAAAAAAAAAAAAAAAACAAGAAGTTTACCCTCATCACATTTGACTAAACGAAGGAGTGAAATGCACACTCATTTTGGTATGAAAACCTATCTTACAGTATAAGAAAGTGGGGGAGAAAGAGATATTGCAAGGGGGGGATGATGGAAGGGAGGGCAAAGGGAGGAGGGAGCAATCTGAAGTCAACACTTGGGGAGGGACAGGATCAAAAGACAGAAGAGAAACAAGGAGGGGCAGGTTAGGAGGGATGGTAATCCAGTTAGTCTTACACAACACGACTATCAGGGAGGTCATTGGCAAAACTACACAGATATGGCCTATATTGAATTGCCTGCTGTCCCAAAGGGAATGGGTGGGGACGGAGGGATGAGGAGAATTTGGAACTTAAAATTTTAGGAACAACTGTTTAGTATTGTTGTTGCAACTAGGAAAGAAGACATACAGTTAAGGAGGAATAGAAAGTCATCTGGCCCTACAGGAGAAAAGAGAAGATGGAGACAAGAGAAGGGAGAGATGACAGAAGAGAGGGCAGATTGGAGATAGGGAAAATTAGATTGCTTGGGGTATTGGGGTGGGGGGAGGGGATAAAAGGGGAGAAAATTTGGAACCCAAAAATTTGTGAAAATGAATGTAAAAAATTTAAATAAATAAATAAACTTAAAAAAAAAAAAAAAAGAATTTGAATGCTCATTAATGCCTATTCATCCTGTGACTCCTGCCCTTGTCTTCTAAGTTCACCACAATTGCTTCATTCAGCATACTGGAGGCCCTTCTCCCTTTGTTCTGACATTATCAAGATACCAGTGAAGTAACAGACTCTCCATCCCTTTCACCATGAGATCATATGAGATCATTCTGTCCTCTTTTTCCATCATACATTTCTTTGATAATAGTCTTATTCTAGTTCTCTTTTGTAGGTCTGTATATGTTATGTGTTGCAAACTTCTTACACCCACAATGCCTCTCCTAAATGCCCCCATGATCTATAGGGGTGAGTTGTGATGGCATTTCCATTGGGAATGATATTCATTGTTTAATTATTTAGAAAATTCACATTAATTAAGTAATCATTTTGATAAAGAATACATTTTATATGCTGTTGCTTACAGCGCTAGGAGTAATATATAATATATATGATATTTAATGTGATGGTATATTATCATATATTTCCTATATAATATATATGTAATAATATGCATGTATATAAATATATGATATGTAATGGGTATATATGTTAGAATGGATCTATTTATTTCTAAGAATATCTGTTAATTAAATCTACCCTCCCTCCCATATGATTTATATAGGTGGGTTTTGATGGCATTTTCCATTTGGATGTTTTAAATCAACAAAGTGTTTCATATTCTTAAGGAAATTCTCTGTCAATCCATTAACAAATTAGTGCATTTTAATTTAATAATGTAGTTAGTCCAGATATAAAAATACGGCTGTCTAAAATACTTCAGGATTTCATTAGATGAGTTACAAGTCCTACAGCACACTAAAATGAACATAATTTGATTTGTTGCAATTTTTCTCTTTTGATGCAGTCGGGGCACTGACAACAGACTGGCACATCGTCGACAGACCATCCTCCGAGAGAAAGGGAGAAGGTTAGCAAATCGAGGACCAGCATATATGTTTAATGACCACTCAACAAGCCTATCTATTGAAGAGGAACGCTTTTTAGATGCAGCAGAGTATGGCAACATTCCTGTAGTGCGAAAGATGTTAGAAGAATGCGTCTCACTTAATGTGAACTGTGTGGATTATATGGGCCAGAACGCTTTGCAGCTGGCTGTGGCCAACGAGCATCTGGAAATTACTGAACTTTTGCTTAAGAAAGAAAATTTGTCCCGTGTTGGGGATGCTTTGCTCCTGGCCATTAGCAAAGGTTATGTTCGGATTGTTGAAGCAATCTTAAACCATCCTGCTTTTGCTGAGGGCAAGAGGCTGGCAACAAGCCCCAGCCAGTCAGAACTCCAGCATGATGACTTTTATGCCTATGACGAAGATGGAACTCGGTTCTCTCATGATGTTACCCCCATCATTCTGGCTGCCCACTGCCAGGAGTATGAAATTGTGCATACTCTTTTGAGGAAAGGAGCCAGAATTGAAAGGCCTCATGACTATTTCTGCAAGTGCAGTGAATGCAACCAGAAACAAAAACACGACTCTTTCAGTCACTCAAGATCCCGAATTAATGCCTACAGGGGTCTGGCAAGCCCTGCTTATTTGTCATTGTCTAGTGAAGATCCTGTCATGACAGCCTTAGAACTTAGCAACGAGCTGGCAGTGCTGGCAAACATTGAAAAGGAGTTTAAGGTATGTATGTCATCAACAGGTGATGGATGTGCTGAAAGAATCAAAACCAAAAGTACCTAATGAATCCCTACTGTGTCCTTCTCCCTTTGCTTGTAACTGTGGAGGATTAAGAGCTACTTCAGGTTCTTACTGAGTGGGCCCTTAGTTCATCTCAGGATGATATTTATTATGCTAATATATTTTGGGGACTTATTCTTGGGGAACAAAAAGGGGAGAGGTAGGAAATGTTCCACTGAAGTACATCTAAAGCATGCACTTGTTGACTGCATCATTGAGATAAAGGATAAATGACCTTCTATTTGGCTACTTAGTGATTATAGAGTAGCTAAAGGCAAAGAATCTTCCCTCTCCTCTCCCATATTGTTTTCTGTGCCTTGGCTTATATCTTTTTCTCAACAATTAATCAAGTAACATGCTAATTAAACATTAAAAACATTTTCTAATATTTATAGCAGTTCTTTGTGTGGTGGCTAAGAATTGAAAATCAAAGCGATGGCCACCAACTGGGGAATGGCTAAACAAGCTGTGGTATATGATTGTGGTGGAACATTATTATGCTATAAGAAATGACAAGAAGGATGTTTCAGAAAAACCTGGAAAGACTTACATGAACTGATACATTGTAAAGTGAACAGAACCAGGAGAGCACTGTACACAGTAAAAGCAATATTGTTTGATGAAGAGCTGTGAATGACAGCATTCTCAGCAATATAATCCAAGACAATCCCAAAGGTATAATAATGAAGCATACTCTCCACCTCCAGAAAAAGGGTTGGCATTGTTTGAATACAGAGTGAAACACGCTATTTTTCACTTTCTTTCTAATATGGAAATGTTTTACATACAAATTATCTTCAAACATAATATTAATTAATTTTTCACAACGCAATTCACTGTCACAACATTGCTGGCAGCTCATTTTCTTTTCATTCTGTCTCCTTTTGACTTCATCTCCTCATAGAAGGATAGTACATACACTCACAGGATGCGATTTACAAACAACCAAGAATTCTTTCTACAATATACCCACTGTATAATTTATGAATCAATCAGTCTTGAATGTGTCATCAGTTAGCTCATCTCTCTCCATCTTGACCACAACAGCTACCATTGTCAAATGCTTGTTAAAATCCTGGCATACTAAATCTATAACATTCCTCTGATTTCATAACATATAATAAAAATGAAATTAGTTCAGTCTAGCACGATTTGTTTTTGATGAACCTGTGTTGGCTCAAAGTGTTCACCACTTTCTACATTTCAGGAGGAATATTGGCAAAGTAGAGTATATCTATTCTAAAAGCTCTCAAATCTTCTATTTGCTAATGCCTTCTATAATTTTGCCAGGAAGTGAAGTCAAAGTCACCAACCTAAAGCTTAAAGAATTCATCTTTTTCCCCTTTGAGAAAATCAGGGCTACATTCACTCACCTCTAATCTTGCTCTATCATCTTTCTGATGACAAACTCATTCTGAATGTTCTGTTTTATCAGTTATTCACTTATCTTGAGTTTTTATTCCCTCTTATCACAAATTCTGTTTTGTTTTTCCAAGTCTAAATATTATCCCTATTCATTTTTGGTAACTGAGAATAAATGTACTTCTGCCTTTTCTCTCTTTTCTCTTGTCATTCTATGTAGCCTGGCTAGAAGATGTTTCCAATGGTTGATCTTCTTTTAGCAACAAACAAAAAGCTCTCTTATTTCATCGTGGCTTTGTCTCCTTTTGGGCTGCATTGTTCCTGACATTATTCGTAAGGGGGCATGTATGACACTTTTTATTACTTGTTCTCAGTGACTTTCTTTTTCTCTTATCTATTTTACACATCTTTTTAAAAAATTCAAGGTGATTGAAAAGCTAATAGGATCATAGATTTAGAGCGGGGGAAAAATCTCTTCATCTCACAAATGAGGAAATTAATGCCTCCAGAGCTTAAATGCTCCAGGGTCACACAGCAAATGTCTAAAACAGAATTTGATGTCATGTCATCAGGTCCTATGTTCTATTTCATGCTGTCTCTCAGGTAGAGATGCCTATATATCCACACGATATACTATACTTTCTTTAGGCAGCCCTCTCCCTTTTTATTGTTACTGGAATCAAATGTGGTTGCAACATCAAAATTTTGTTCTTGAAAACTTGCCATCTTTCCACAGTCATATTCCCCTATAAAACTGTTAACCGGAACTGTCTATATAACCTTTCTCTGAACTTTTAAAAATTCACTCTTCCTAAATATGGCATATGCGCCAAATTGTGGTTGGTCTTCCTTTCATTATCTGTCAAGAAATTTGAGATATGGTCACTTCTTGGTGACAATCACACTATTTTTACCTCTTCTTTTTCAACTACTTCCTCCTTATTGTGGAGAACTAGGTCCAGAACATCAGTTCTTTTTTCACTTCCTTCACCATTTGAAGAATGAAATTATCATAAGACAAGAATTTAATATTTGTTCTGCCTTTAACAGGGAAAAAGCTCTATCAGACATTCAGATAATGGACCCCTTCACTCTGCCTACCAACATGCACAGATCTCTCCCAATTTAAAACAAACATACAAACACAAACATACCGCCACCCTGAAATCCATTCAAGCTGTTCTCATTTGTAATTTCTCCTTTTTCTCAGCTAAACTCAGCAAAAGCTTTATACTTAGTGCTTCATTTTGTTGCACCCCAACTCACTTCTTCACCTTTTACCATTCTATCTCTGATCCCCAAATTCAACTAACATTGTTCTCATCTGGGTTGTGATCTCTTAATTGGTTGTTGCTGTTGTTGGGTTGTTTTTCAGTTGTGTCCAACTCCTCATGACCCTCTTTGGGATTTTATTGGCAAAGATACTGGAGTGGTTTATTGTTTTCATCCCTCCCTCATTTTACAGATAAGAAAAATGAGGCAAATAGGAATAAGTGACAGTTAGTAAGTGTCTGAGGCCAGATTTGAACTCACAAAAATGTCTCCCTGACTCCAGACCCAAAACTATCTCCTGCACCACCTAGCTGCCCCACATAATTGTTTAACCTAATTAAAAAAAAATCATTCTGTATCTTTCTTGATCCCTTTACAATGCTTGATGTGCTGTCGTGATTGACTTTACACAGCATTAACTACCCTTTTCTGGATAGCTTCTCCCTTCCCTGAATTTTTGTGATGCTGCTCATTATGCATTCTCCTTCTACCTATCTGGTTGCTACATCACATTTGTAGAATTATTATCTACATGTGAATGTACCCTCTAGTTCTCTCTTGGGCCTTCTTCTCTCCTCTCTACATACTCTGTCTTACAGAAATCAGTAGATTCCTTGGTTTCCTCTACCATGTTTCTACAGAAAGCTCCAAATCTAAAACTCCAACCCCCATCTTTTCTTCTGAGCTTTAGTCCCATATCTCCCGTTGCCTGCTGGACATCTCCAGCTGGATACCTCATGGACATTTCAAACACAATTTGTCCAAAACAGAACCCATTATCTTACCATGAAACAAGCCCCTTTCTCCTTTTCATTGTGCTTCAGCAATCATATCCTTCAGTTACCAAGTCTTATCAATTTTACCTCCACATCTCTCACACCCCTTCCCTTCTCTCTACTCACATCTCTATCAACACAAATTAAACTCTGCATGCCATTTTCCCTAAACTGTTAGAACAATCTCCTGCTAGATCTCCATGTTTCTATTGTCTCCACAGTCCAATCCATCATCCATCCAAATAACCAGATTGATATTTTTAAAGCACAGGAATGACTTTGTCACACTTTTGCTTAAGAAACTTCACAGCCTAGGAGGATCTGCTGTAACAAAATAGTATTTAAAGTCACTAGATACTTCAATAAGACATCAGAGTAGACTATTAGTGGAAAATTTACATGTGATTATGCATATATACTGGTAAATTCCTGTAAACACTTATTTGAACCCATTTAAATTACTTGGTTTATTCAACATCCTGGGCTAAAGACTGTTTATTTTTACTAATGTGTAAAGAAAGACTTCCTTTCATTTTCTACTTTAAAGCTTCAGAAAATCCCTTCAGGGTGATTATTTCTTCACTCTTTTCCAGCTCAGTTATGTTTTTCTTGAGGTTGAATAATGACCTCCTCATGACACTTCAGTGCATCGACATTTTGGTTCTGTATAGGGTTAAGTGTAGGGTTGTTATGCTTTAGTATGTAAGTTCAAAAACAAGAAATTTGTCAAAAGAGTAGATGTTCCTTAAGGACACATCTATGTCAAAGTGAAGTTTCTCTAAGTAAAAAATCAATCTGATTATCTGGGATCAGCCCATAGCAGGGAAAAAGAAAAGCAGACTACTTCCACTGGGTGCAAAATAATTTGAACTGCAAGCACACAGCAGAAGAGAAGATTCACACTCCCCAAATTGAATGAACACACCTTAATAAGAACTGGAGGGACTTTTCAGTTATCTTATTTTTTTGTCATTCAATCTTCCATTGCCATTGTATAGGCAAGTAGAAAGCTGAAGCTGAGAAAATTTCCATAAAAAACAGTTTTTATCTTCACAGAACTTAGAGATTATTCAAGCACAGTAATTTAGTTAATTAAAAGGCTATACCACTTAAAGTAATCCGTTCTGTGGTTACTTGACTTTTTAGAATTCAGTGCAATTGAAAGAAACATGGCAAAATTTATGTGAATTGATCCAAAGTAAACAGAATCAGGAAAATTTATGTAATCGTATATGTATGTATGTGTATGTTTATATGTATATAGGTAAATATACATGTGAATATATATCATTGTGTCTGACTCTGTTTCCCCATTTGGGGTTTTCTTGGCAAAGATATTGGAATGGTTTGCCATTTCCTTCTCCAGTTCATTTTACAGATGAGGAAACTGAGGCAAACAAGGTTAAATGACTGGTCACATAGCTAATAAGTGTCTGAGGTCAGAATTCCAGAAAGTGAGATTTCTTGAATACAGTCCCAGCACTCTATTCACTATACCATGTAGCTGCCTGTGTATGTATATAAACACACTTGTATGTAAATGTATATATGCATATGCACATATATACTATGTGTACATATGGCATGTAATATATATGCACAGTTGTGTATATATACAATATAATACATGTGATGCATATCTAGTATAATGTATCATACATGATAGTTACATAGATATATGTATATCATATATAATTTACATATTTGATACATATATCATATATGTGATTTATAGATATGATATATACATGCATGTATATACATAGTAACACACATGCATATATACATACAAATATACATACATATACACCTACATATGGTGTATATCTCACAACTAAAAGGATGCTCAACACTACATATCTATAATGATCAATCCCAATCTTTGCCCCTAGAAAAAAGATAAGGGGATAAACCTTCCTCCTTTTCTTGGAAAGGTGGGAGACTAAGTATACAGAATGGTTAGTACACTCAGTATACTCTCAGATATGATTTGTGTCAGTTGGTTTTGTTTAATTTGTTCCTTTATTACAAGGGAAGTCTCTCTAAATGGCAGTGGGGGAATATATCTGAAAACAACCGTCATTCAAAAACAAACAAAAATCATCACCAGAGGCTTCAAATAGGAGGATGTAGAGAATATTACATTAAGGTCAATACCAATGATGCTAAGAAGATAAGAAGACACAGGAAAATAATAGGCTATCTCATGATGTCTTTGTCTTTATTCTTATTTTAAATCAACGACTAATTTCTTTTTTCCCCCAAGTTTTATTTGTTTTCAGTTTTCAACATTCACTTCCATAAATTTTAAATTTTCTCACCCTCCTTACTTCATCCTTCCCCAAGACAGCATGCAATCTTATATGATCTCTACACATACATTCCTATTAAATACATTTACACACTAGTCATGTTGCATAGAGGAATTATAACAAATGGGAGAAACCATGAGAATAACAAAACAAAACATTACAAAAAAGAAAATAGTCTGCTTCATTTTGTGTTCCAACTCCATAGTTCTTTCTCTGGATGTGGATGACATTTTGCATCGAGTCCTTTGGAAATGTTTTAGATCCTTGCATCATTTCATATAAGTCTTTCCAGGTTTTCCTGAACTCTACCTGCTCATCATTTCTTATAACACAATAGTATTCTATTATATTCATATATCACAACATGTTCAGCCATTTCCCAGTTGGTGGGCATCCCCTCAATTTCCTGTTCTTGACATCACAAAAAGAGCTACTATAAATAGTTTTGTACCTATGGGTGTTTCTCACATCGTTATGAGCTCTTTGGGATATAGCCCTAGAGGAGATATTGCTGGGTCGAAGAGTAAGTGCACTTTTGTTATTGTTTATAATTTGTTTATTTTCAGTTTTCAACAATCACTTCCATAAGTTTTAAATTTTGATTCTGCCTCTCTAGTCTCTCCTTCCCCATCATGGTGTGCAATTTTATATGGGTTCTCCACATGCATTCTTACTAACCACCTTTTCACATTAGTTATGTTGCATAGAAGAATTAAATCGAATGAGAGAAATCATGAGAAAAACAAAACCAAATCAAAATGTAACAAAATAGAAAATAGTCTACTTCATTCTGCATTCTGACTCCATAGTTCTTTCTCTGGAAGTGGATGGTATTTTGCATCGAGTCCTAAACCCTTGTAGTTCTATGTAGGGCGAAGTCTATCAGAAACAGTCCTCATACATTGTGGTTGTTACTGTGTAGAATGTTCTTCTGGTTCTTCTCACTTCACTCAGCATCAGTTCATATTAGTCTTTACAGGATTTTCTGAAGTCATCCTGCCTGTCACTTCTTATAGCACAATAGTATGCCATTATGTTCAAATACCTCAACTCGTTCAGTCATTCCCCAATTGATGGCCATCCCTTTGATTTCCAGTTCTCCACTGCCATAAAAAGAGCTACTACAAATATTTTTGTACATATGGGACCTTTTCCCACTTTTATGATCTCTTTGGGATACAGCCTTAGAAGCAGTATTGCTGGGTCAAAGAGTATGCACATTTTTATAGCCCTTCGGGCACGGTTCCAAATTACTCTGGAATGGTTAGAATAGCTCACAGCTCCACCAGCAAAGCCTTGTTCCAATTTTTCTCACATCTTCACCAACATTTATCATTTTCCTGTTGTGTCATGTTAGCCAATCTGGTAGGTGTGATGTGGTACCTCAGAGTTGTTTTGATTTGCATCTCTCTCATCAATAGTGATTTATAGCATTTTTTTTATATGATAATAGATAACTTTAATTTCTTCCTCTGAAAGCTGTTTGTTCATATCCGCCTACCATTTATCAATTGGGGAATGACTTATATTCTTGTAAATTTGACTCAGTTCTCTATATATTTTAGAAATGAGGCTTTTATTAGACACTGGTTGTAAAAATTCTTTCTCAGTTTTCTGCTACCCTTCAAATCTTGGTTTTATTAGCTTTGTTTATGAAAAACTTTTCAATTTAATGTAATCAAAATTATCCATTTTGCATTTCATAGTGTTTTTTATCTCTTGTTTGGTCACAAATTCCTCCATTTTCCATAAATCTGATAGATAAAATATTCCTTGTTCCCTTAATTTGTTTATGGTATCAACCTTTATACATAGGTCATGTATGCATTTGGACTTTATTCTGGTATATGATGTCAGATGTAGGTTTGTGCCCAGTTTTCTGCCACACTATTTTCTAGTTTTCCCAGCAGTTTTTTTTTTTTTTTTGTCAAACAGTGAGTTCTTATCCCAGAAACTGTGGTCCTTGAGTTTATCAAACAGTAGATTGCTATAATCGTTGAATACCTAATTTCTTTTAAATGATCTTGTAGAATATGCTTAATTCAATTCAGTAAATATTTTTAATTACTTAACAAAGCATGAAAGGCACTATCATAGGTGTGAGGGGAGATACAAAAAGGAATATGAAGGATTCCCTGTCATCAAGGTGCTTATGGTGTAGTAGAAGGGATAAAAATGTATAAACAAGTTGATTAATATACATATAATAATGAGGATTATTTTTCTGCAAAAGAAGTCTATGACTGAACAATGTCCCTGCCTGTTCTCAGTCCACTTGGGTTCAGATCATTTGAAGCACCTGTTCTGTACTTAATTCCGAAGTCTCAAGTTACACCCAGCAGATAGGACCTTGTTTTTGTTTTTCTAATATACTTCCTCATTATACTGACAAAATTCTCCACCTCCGTCTATCTTTACACATATAGAACCAACCTTAAGCCAAGCGGACCTGAAGAGAGCCTGAAATGGTAATAAGACTGATACTCTTGATAATTAATCATGGAACTTAACTATTTGAACTTGAAAAGAGATTAAAATTTCATAAGAACATTACAACTCCCTTATTATATGTCTCTTTTAGGTAGCTAGGTTTCTCAGTGGATAGAGTGTTAAAGTTGAAATCAGGAAGACTTAAGTTCAAATCCTCTTCATACACTTAGTCATATGGTCCTGGTCAAATCATTTAGCTCCTCTCAGACTTAGTTTTCTCATCTGTTAAATTGCGACAATAACTCCAATTCTCTCACAGGGTTGTTGTAATGATCAAATAAGATAATTTATGTAAAGCAAAAGCACAATATAATGCTAGCTAATATTAAATAATGCCTCATTAAGGTAAACTGTTGAAAAAAATTAGACCTGTGATCTGTTTGCTATTTCATATTCATTTTCACTTAAAAAAGAGCATCTGCTTTTAAAAACTTAACAATTGAAGTTTTATGCAAAGAAAAAAAAACACCACCTTTTTATATTCGATCAGTTTGACATAAGTTTCCTTTTCCTTTTTCTTTTATCTTTTAAATTAATTAATTAATTAATTTTTAGTTTTCTACATTCATTTACACAAGATTTTGAGTTCCAAATTTTCTCCCCATCTCTCACCTACCCCCACCCTGAGATGGCATACATTTTTATTACTCTTTCTTCTAGTCTTCCCTCCTTTTTATCACCCCCTCCATCCCCTTTATTTTCTTAAAGGACAAGATAGATTTCTATTCTCTATTGCTTGTATATCTTATTTCCCAGTCGCATGTAAAAACAATTTTTTAGCATTTGCTTCTAAAACTTTGAGTTCCAAATTCTTTCCCTTCCTCCCTCCCCACACACCCTCATTGAGAAGGCAAGCAACTTAATGTAAGGTATACACGTGTAGTTATACAAAACACTTCCATAATAATCATGTTGTGAAAGACTATGTTTCCCTTCATTCTATCCTGCCCCCCCCCATTATTCTATTTTCTTCTTTGACCCTGTCCCTTTTCAAAAGTGTTTTCTTCTGGGCTTGCAGGGTAATAGAAGGGAGGGTGGATTGGAGGAAAGAGTAATCAGAATATATGCTGTCCTGGTGTGGGGGAGGAGGGAGATCAGGAAAAAAAAATTGAAATTTAAAATTTTGTGGAAGTGAATGTTGAAAACTGAAAATAAATTAAATTAAAAAAAGAAAAAAGTGCTTGCTTTTTACTACCCCCTCCATCAATCTGTCCTCCCTTCTATCACCTTCTCCTATCCCCTTCCACCCACTTTCCTGTAGGGTAAGATACCCAGTTGAGTGTGTATGTTATTCCCTCCTTATGCTCACTCTGATGAGAGTAAGGTTAATTCATTCCTTCTCTCCTGTCTCTCATTCCCCTCCATTATGAAACCTTTTCCTTAAGTTTTTAAGTGAGATAATTTATCCTATTTTATCTCTCTTTTTCTCTTCTCAACATATTCCTCTCTGACACATTTTTTATTTTATTAGATAACATGTATCCATATTTAACTCATCCTGTGCCCTCTATCTATCTGTCTGTCTGTCTCTTTATCTATCTATCCCTTTATTTCCTCCACCTACTGTAATACTGAGAAAGGTCTCATGAGTTACAAATATCATCTTTCCATGTAGGAATGTAAACAGTTCAACTTAAATAAATCTCTTATGATTTCTTTTCCTGTTTTCCTTTTCATGCTTCTCTTGATTCTTGTACATTTGAAAGTCAAATTTCCTATTCACCTCTGGTCTTTTCATCAAGAATGCTTGAAAGTCCTCTCCTTCATTGCATGCAATTTTTTGTTTCTTTCTGGCTGCTTGCAATATTTTCTCCTTGACCTGGGAGCTCTGGAATTTGGTTATAATATTCCTAGGAATTTTCCTTTCAGGATATCTTTCCAGAGATAGTCAGTGTGTTCTTTCAGTTTCCTCTAGTTTTAGATATCAGGGCCATTTTCCTTGACAGTTTCATGAAAGATGATGTCTAGGTTCTCTTTTTGATTGAGACTTTCAGGTAGTCCAATAATTTTCTAAATTATCTCTCCTGGATCTATTTTCCAAGTCAGTGCTTTTTCCAATGAGCTATTTCACATTACCTTCAATTTTTTCATTCTTTTGGTTTTGTTTTATAATTTCTTGATTTCTCATATAGTCATTAGCTTCCATTTGCTCCATTCTAATTTTGAAGGAAACATTTTCTTCAGTAAGCTTTTGGACCTCCTTTCCCATTTGGCAGATTCTGCTTTCTAAGGCATTCTTCACATTAGCTTTTTGGATCTCTTTTACCATATGGATTAGTCTATTTTTGAAGGAGTTATTTTCTTCATTATTTTGGGGGGGGGTCTCTTTTAGCAAGCTGTTGACTCAATTTGCATGATTTTCTAGCATCACTCTCATTTCTCTTTCCAATTTTTCCTCTACTTCTCCTACTTGATTTTGAAAATCCTCTTTCAGCTCTTCCATGGCCTTAGATCAACACATTTTCTTGGGGGCTTTTGATGTAGGAGTTTTGACTTGGTTTTCTTCTGCTTGTATATTCTGATCTTGTCACCAAAGTAAGATTCTATAGTCTGAATTCTTTGACAATATTTACTTATCTTCCCAGCCAAATACTTGACTTTCTAACTCTTTGTCAAGGTAGGACTCTGTTTCCAGTGGGGGTGAGGTAGGTGTACTTTCCCAGGTTTCAGGGATTTTGTATTAGCCACCTTGATGCCCCACAGTCTGTGGGCCCAGAGCTCCAGAAACAGCAGCTGCTGCTACTGCTGCTGCTACTGTCACCACTGCCACCTCTACTGCCCTGGAGCTGGGGCCAGATTAGCCAGACCATACTCCTCTTTCACCCAGATCTCACAGCATTTTCCTACTGACCTTTTGGGAATTTGTGGGTTTAGAAGTTTGAAAACTGCCACAGCTGCCAATGATTCAGTCCCTTGAGGTCTGTGCTGGTAGGGCCCATGCCAGACTGTGCTCCACTTCCTGCCTGGTGTAATAGACCCTTCTTGTTGACTTTCCAGGTTGTCTTGGACTGGGGATTTGTTTCACTTTGTCCTTTTCTATAGCTCTAGAACTTGTTTAAAGTCATTTTTACAGGTATTTGAAGGACTTTTGGGGAAAGCTCACGAAAGTCCCTGCTTTTACTCTGCCATCTTGACTCCACCCCACAATTTTCCTTTTAAAGGACCCTAAATCCCATACTATATATAAATAACTAGGTTGCTAAGTTTCCATTTTAAATACTTCCATGTGAATTTCAGGGGTGGGGGAATTTAAAGTTTTACATATAGATTTCCCAGGAAATAAATCAAGGAAGGAAATCAAAAATACTTTTTGTTGCTAATAGTATTGGTTGCTTCTTGGAAATAACTGAACATAAAATTATTTCTTACTAACTTATTTATTTCTATAAATATTTATTTCTATAAATATTTATCATCTCTCCTCATTACTCCTCCACAACCAAATAACAAAAAAAAGAAAACAAAAGTCCTCATAAAATACATGCATAACAGCCAAACAAATTACTTCACAGGCCATGTCCAGCAACACATTTCTCATTCTGCATTTTAAGTACATTACCTTTCTGATAGGAATGGGACTTATGTTTCATATTCAGTCCTCCTGACTTATCATTGTATTATTCAGACTTGTAAAGTCTTTCAAGGTTCTTTTGCTCTGATGTTGTTTATGGTATAAATTGTTCTCATTTTACTCTCTTCACTCTCCATCAATTCATAAAGATTTCCTCTGAAACTATTCATTTCATGATTCTCATATTATAGTAATATTTTATTTTATTCACAAACCATAATTTGTTCAATCATCCTTCAGTGGGTGAGACCCCCTTAGTTCCTAGTTTTGAGGCTACCACAAAGAGCTGCTAAAATGTTCTTATATATGCAGATACTTTTCTTTAATCTCTTTTGAGCTTATCCTAGACTTTGAAAAGTTTGCAGCATTCTACCTTGAGGTAGTGAAATTCCAGAGATCAGAGGTCATCTTTGTAACTGTATTACTTTAAAAAAAAGAATCAGTAGATTTTATAATTTACATTTTCCATCAAACAATTGACATTCTCCATGAGAAGCAAAATACATTTAGTTTTTTCAGAGCTCCAGATCAAGACACTACTCATTGGGAGTGGGCCTTTCAGCATCTCCTTTTAAAAAACTAGTTTCATATAGCTCTTGAGGTTGTGACATACCTCAGAGTTAGCTGACTTTGCTTATCTTGGTAAAAACAGACAGATGGGGTTATGCAGACATGGCTTTTCTTGGTGGCCCTGTTTACACTTTTAGAGCAGCTGTCTGATTAGCAGCTGTGTAACTGAACTCTATGCAGCAGGATAGGTTACACTTTGATTTACCAATTTATTTCTGTAGAATTTACTCCCAGGCAAAGTAGCCTTTGACTCAGTCAACATTTATCAAAAGTTTGCTTTGAGAGAGTAATAAAGGAAATCATTGTAAAATATAAAGCACTATTATTATTTCTGCTATTGTTGACATTCTAATATTGCAAATTGTGTCATATCTTGTTGCCATTTTTTGTTATGGTTATGTAGACATGATTTTTGTTGTTATGGGGGCAAGGAAATTTCTTCTACCAATGCAGATATATAATCTGTCTACTAATATTACCAGAGCACTGAGAGATTAAATGATTTACCCAGGCTCCAGCTCTCCATGACTGACTAGTGCTCTATAATAACTATATTATGCTTTTTTTGTCATTAATGACAATAAGTAGATGAATTTCTTGCTCTTGGTGATTTTCAGAATCATTGAAGAAGAAAAGACTTATGGAAAAAGGCCCATTATTACATCTCATACAACAAATGTTATCATACACGCAGATGGGATGGATGGTGAGAACTGGGTACCATAGTCCTTTTCCCAATTTTCCCATGTAGGGCAGTGGCAGGGCAGGTAACAACACCTGGAATAGCCCTTGTGGCATCTATGGGTCTGCAGTCCTGCTGCAACTTAAGATGCTAGACCTAGATGAAGTTAAGGATTCCTCCATGATGGACATGAATTATTTTAGTCCTTTAATGCCAGCATCCACTTTATCCATGATAAACCAATACAAGTTTGAAGATGAGACACACTTGAAGGATCTTTTCCTTACAAGTTGATTATCTCCAAAACCATATTACTACAATTGAAACTTTCATCATCTACACAGTTACAACTAAGACATCTTGGGATGAATTTAATTCTAGTGAATTTGAAGTTTGAGGACATTATCAAGATTTTATTTGGTTAAAGGGAAAATTTGAATTATATCTCATCATCATTATTCCTCCTTTGTCAGAAAAATTCATAAGGAAATGGTGAAATGGTTAGTGATGACTTCATTGAGACGAGGAAAGGCACTGCATAAATTCTTCAATTGAATTGCTGATCACTCAACTTTTACTTTTAATGAATACTTCAAAGTTTTTTCTTACTGCACAAGCTGGAAACTCTCTTTTCAGAAGACACAAGGTCATGGATTGCTTAACATGATGGGGCAGATAGTGAGAGATGTAGCACCCTCAGTGAGAGCAGTTAAAAAACTGCCCAGATAATTTCATTGAAATGAATGATTATGTGGGAACATTTAATCAGGAGATAAACTTAATAGACAAAATATCTGAGAGAATTTACAGGAAAGAAAAGGAGCATTTTGAAGAAATGAAGGAATATGCACCATTCTACGCCTGGTGGTATATCAGAAGATGATCTGGTTGACTCCCTGAAAGATATGACCAGCTGAATTTATAAGTATTATAAGAGCCACTGAAAGATGAATATTTGATCTTTGAGAGACACTGCTTCTAATTGTATATGAATATGCTCTTTATAGTGAAATATTAATGGGAGTTATGAAAAGAAGAGATGAAATTCAAGTAGAGCTGGATTCCAGAGTTGAAGCTTTGATCTGCAAAATTGCTGAAAAGGTGTTGCTTACAGAAGAGAATGGAGAACTAGAAGATAAGGCAGATGTGCTAATAATGCTCTGAAAGTGACTGGAACAGAGGGAAACAAAACATGCAAAATGATATCACGCTAGCATTTGCAGATACAGTTAAGAAAGGTATCAGGTGCAGAATCAAGATGGCCGAGTAGAAAATTGCACATGCACTAGCTCTTGCCCATAAAATACCTGCAAAGAAGGACTCTCAACAAATTCTAGAGCAGCAGAAGCTACAGAAAAACAAAGTGGAAGA
Organism: Bettongia penicillata ogilbyi; assembly: GCA_023548195.1. NCBI lineage: Eukaryota > Metazoa > Chordata > Mammalia > Diprotodontia > Potoroidae > Bettongia > Bettongia penicillata. The sequence goes on along the minus strand of JAJHZJ010000136.1, from coordinate 1,122,295 downwards.
GACTTCCAGCCCAGGGCAACCGGAAAGGGCAATAGGAAAGGTCTGTTGTACTAGATGTAGAGCACAGCCCAGCCTCAATCATGCAGCACCATACAGGGAGGAGGACCCAAGCTGGCCTCAGGGGAAAAATCCCCTGCAGCAGTAGCAGCAGTTTGCAGATCCCTCAACCCACAGGTGACAAAGATCAGTGAGAGGGTTTTTTTCAGCTAGCCAAGAAGGGAGCAGGGTCTTCCCATAGCACCAGCCTCAGGCACAGCAACAGAGGTCATATTGGGCAGCAGCAGCTCCCACAGCAGCACATATGCATTGTTGGATGGTAAAATCCCTGGGGGAACTGAGCAGCTGATCCTTACCTCAGCCCTGACTGGTGGCCCTGCCTCCACCTAATGCTACTGGGGGAATTGAGCAGCTTACCTGAATCTCAGCCCCCAATGCAGCTTGCTGGAACTGCAGGCCAGGTGGCTATGGAGACTGTACTACTCACAGATTCTGGACACAAAGGTTTCTTGTTGCTCCTAGACCAGTGTACACATTTGATTGTGCCACCTTGGAGGAACTCAGATCTTACAGATACCCAGAGTATACCCTTCTCTTGACAAATGACCCAAAAGTCAAGTAACTGCTTGGGAAAATGCCCAAAAAAGAGGAAAAAATAAGACTATAGAAGGTTACTTTCTTGGTGAACAGATATCTTCTCCCATCCTTTCAGATGAGGAAGAACAATGCTTACCATTATGGAAAGACATAAAAGTCAAGGCTTCTGTATCCCAAACATCTAAAATAAATATTCAGTGGTATCAGGCCATGGAAAAGCTCAAAAAGGATTTTGAAAATCAAGTAAGAGAGCTGGAGGAAAAATTGGGAAGAGAAATGAAAAAGATGCAAGAAAATCATGAAAAACGAGTCAAGAACTTGCTAAAGGAGACCCAAAAAATGCTGAAGAAAATAACACGTTGAAAAATAGGCTAACTCAAGTGGCAAAAGAGGTTCAAAAAGCCAATGAGGAGGAGAATGCTTTGAAAACCAGAATTAGCCAAATGGAAAAGGAGGTTCAAAAGCTCACTGAAGAAAACAGTTCTTTAAAAATTAGAATGGAGCAGATGGAGGCTAATGACTTTATGAGAAACCAAGAATTCGCAAAACAAAACCAAAACAATGAAAAAATGGAAGATAATATGAAATATCTCATCAGAAAAACAACTGACCTGGAACATAGATCCAGGAGAGACAATTTAAAAATTATGGGACTACCTGAAAGCCATGACCAAAAAAAAGAACCTATACATCATCTTTCATAAAATTATCAAGGAAAATTGCCCTGATATCCCAGAACCAGAGGGCAAAATAAATATTGAAAGAATACGCAAATCACCTCCTGAAAGAGATTCATAAAGAGAAACTCCCAGGAGCACTGCAGTCAAATTTCAGAGTTACCAGGTAAAGGAAAAACTATTGCAAGCAGTTAGAAAGAAACAATTCAATTATTGTGGAAATACAATCAGGATAACAAAAGACTTAGCAGCTTTTACAGTAAGGGATCAAAGGGCTTTCAATATGATATTCCAGAAGCAAAACTCAACAAAACTGAGTATAATACTTCAGAGGAATAAATGGTCATTCAATGAAATAGAACATTTTTAAGTATTCTTGGTGAAAAGACCAGAGCTGAAAAGAAAATTTGACTTTCAAACACAAGAATCAAGAGAAGCATGAAAAGGTAAACAGGAAAGAAAAATCATAAGGGATTTACTGAAGTTGAACTGTTTACATTCCTACATGGTAAGACAATATTTGTAACTCTTGAAACTTTTTTCAGTATCTGGGTAGTTGGTGGGATTATACACACACACACACACACACACGTGTACACACACACATACACACACACAAACACACACACACACACACACACACACACACATATATATATATATATATATATATATATATATATATATATAGAGAGAGAGAGAGAGAGAGAGAGAGAGAGAGAGAGAGAGAGCACAGAGTGAATTGAATAGGAAGGGATCTAAAAAGTGAAATTAAGGGGTGAGAGAGGAATATATTGGGAGGGGAAAGAGAAAAATGGAATGGGGTAAATTATCTCTCATAAAAGAGTTAAGAAAATGACTTTTCAATGGAGGGAAAAAGGGGGGAGATGAGAGGGAAAACATGAAGCTTACTCTCCTCACATTTGACTCAAGGAAGGAATAAAATGCACATTCATTTTGGTATGAAAACCTACCTTGCAATACAGGAAAGTGGGGGAGAAGGGGATAATGGGTGGGGGGGATGATGGAAGGGAGGACAATAAGAGGAGGGAGCAATTAGAATTCAACACTCTTGGGAAGGCACAAGGTCAAAAGAGAGAATAGAAGAAATGGGGGGCAGGAATAAGATGGATGGAAATATAGTTAGTCATACAACATGACTGTTATGGAAATCATTTGCAAAATTATACATATATAGCCTATATTGAATTGCTTGCCTTCTCAGTGGGGATGGGTGGGGAGGGAGGAAGAAAGAGGAGTTGGAATTCAAAGTTTTAGAACAACTGTTGAATGTTGTTCTTGCATGCAACTGGGAAACAGATTTCTATACTCCATTGCCTATATATCTTATTTCCTAGTTGCATGTAAAAACAACCTCTAACATTTGTTTTTTAAAGCTTTGAATTCCACATTTTCTCTCTTCCCTCCTCCCCACCCACCCTCATTGAGAAAGCAAGCAATTTGATAAAGGTTATACATGTGTGGTTATGCAAAACACTTCCACGACTGTGATGCTGTGGAAGACTAACTATATTTCCCTCTATCCTGTCCTGTCCTTCATTTATTCAATTCTCTCCTTTGACCTGTCCCTCTACCAAAGGGTTTGTTTCTGATTACCCCTTTCCCCAATCTACCTTCCCCTCATTATCTCCCCTCTGTTATCCCCTTCCTTCCTGCTTTCCGTGGGGTAGGACAAACTTCCATACTCAATTGAGTATGTATGTTATTCCTCCCTGAAGTCAAATCACATGACAGGAAGGCTCAGTTATTCCCTCTCACCTTTCCCTTCTTCCCCTCTATTGCAAAAGTTTTTTCTTGACGCTTTTATGTGAGATGTTTTACTATGTTCTACCTCTCCCTTTCTCTTTCTCCTAGCACATTCCTCTCTACTTTTAATTTTCTCCTTTAGTTACCATCCCTTCATATTCAGGTCACCCTGTGCCTTCTGTCTCTCTGTCTCTGTCTCTCTATATGTATATATGTATAATATATAAACACATCATACACACACACACACACACACACACACACACACACACACACATATATATGTATATATATATATACATTCCTTCCATCTGTCCTAATACTGAGAAAGGTCTCATGAGTTAAAATATCATCTTACCATGTAGGAATGTAAACAGTTCAACTTTAATAAGTCTTTTATGGTTTCTTTTTCTTCTTTACCTTTTCATGTTTCTCTTGATTCTTGTATTTGAAAGTCAAATTTTCTACTCAGTTCTGGTCTTTTCAACATGAATACTTGGAAGTCCTCTATTTCATTTAAATTCCATTTTTTTCTTTGAAGTACTATACTCAATTTTGCTGAGTAGGTGATTCTTGGTTTTAATCCTATCTTCTTTGAGCTCTAGAATATCATATTCCAAGCCCTCTGATCCCTTAATGTAGAAGCTGCTAAGTCCTGTGTTATCCTGATCGTGTTTTCACAACACTTCAATTATTTCTTTCTCACTGCTTGTAATATTTTCTCCTTGACCTGGGAACTCTGGAATTATGTTACGATATTCCTAGGAATTTTCCTTTTGTGATCTCTTTCAGGAGATGATCTGTGGCTTCTTCCCATTTCTATTTTACCCTTTGGTTTTAGAATATCAGGGAAGTTTTCCTTGATAATTCCTTGAAAGATCATGTCTAGGCTCTTTTTTATGATGGCTTTTAGGTAGTCCAATAATTTTTAAATTATCTCTCCTGGATCCATTTTCCAGGTCAATTATTTTCCCAATGAGATACTTCACATTGACTTCTAATTTTTCATTCTTTTGGTTTTGTTTTATGATTTCTTGATTTCTCAAAAAGTAATTAGCTTCCATTTGTTCCATTCTAATCTTTAAGGAATTATTTTCTTCAGTGAGCTTTGGGACCTCATTCCATTTGGTCTATTCTGTTTTTACAGCATTCTTCTCCTCATTGGTTTTTGGACCTCTTTTGTCCTTTGGATTACACTAATTTTAAAGCTGTTATTTTCTTCAGCATTGTGGGGGGGGGTTCCTTTAGCAAGCTATTGACTCCTTTTTCATGATTTTCTTGCATCATTCTCATTTCTCTTTCCAATTTTTCCTCCACTTCTCTTATTTGATATTCAAAATCTTTTTTGGCTCTTCCATGACCTAGGACCAATTCATATTTTTCTTAGAGGGTTTGGATGCAGGATCTTTGGCTTTGTTGTCTTTTTCTGGCTGTAGGTTTTCATCTTCCTTGTCACCAATGATGTAAGAAAATACCTCTTCACTGAGAAAGTAAGAATCTATAGTCTGTTTCTTTTCCCCCCATTTGCTCATTTTTCCAGCCAATCAATTGACTTTTGAGCTTTGTTAAGTGGAGGGATCCAGAAGCAGCCTCCACTTCAGCAGTGGCTGCATCTGCCCTTGGACTGGGGCAGGGGCTGGGGCTGGGACTGTGGCCAGACCACACACCCCTCTCAGTCAGGTGAGAGACCCTTTCCACTCACCTTTGAAGCTGTCTTAACCTTTGTGGGTTGAGAAGTCTGGAATCCACAGAAGCTGCTAGCAATTCAGTCCCTAAGTCCTGCTCCCTGCTGTCTGTGCTGGAATGGCACATGCCAAACTGTGCTCCACTCCCAGTCTTGTGTGATAGTCCCTTCTTGTCAACTTTCCAGATTGTCTTGGACTAGAGACTTGCTTCAGTCTGTCATTTTGTGGCTTCTGATGCTCTAGAATTTGTTTAGAGTCATGTTTTGCAGATTTTTTGAAGGGTTTGAGGGGAGAACTGGAGCAGGTCCCTGCTTTTATTCTGCCACGTTGGCTCCATCCCAGCATCTTAATAGTCTTAAAGAATTGTCTGTGGCACTGAGGGGTTAAGTGACATGCCCATAGTCTATGTGTGTCAGAGGCAGGGCTTGAGTCCAGGTCTTTCTTTGTTTTTGGTAGGCTGTCCATGGATCACAGCTTGCTGCCTCAGCCTCAGTTTGATTGGATAGAGAAACTGGTTATGAAATTAGAAAAGTTCCATGACCAAAACTCCCTTTACCATCTATGGAATGTGGAAATGTAGCTTAACAGACCCAGAACATCACAAGAGAGGCTATTTTCCATGCTGCCCTTCTCCAGAAAAGCGCGTACTCAAAAGTCTTCTTAGAAAAATGATCATAGGCAAATATCCTATTCCTAAAGTCCATAGGGAAGGTAAAGATAATGTGAATTGGATGGGTGGTATATGTTAGGGAAGTAACTAAAAGGGAAAATCCCCTTCACAAATATTTTCCTCCTAGTTACTCTGGCAGTTCAAACTCTTTCCACTATTTCTTGTTGTTGCTTTGTCAAATTAGCTGCGTCCAAATTTTCCATGATCTGATTTGGGGATTTTCTTGGCAAAGATATTGGAGCTGTTTGTCATTTCCTTCTCTAACTCATTGGACAGATGAAGAAACTGAGGCAAACAGTGTTAAGTGACTTTCCTGGGGTCACGCACTCAGTAAGTGTCTGAGACTAGATTTGAATTCAGGTCCTCCTGACTCCAGGGCTGTCACTCTATCTACTGCACCACCTTGATGCCCCATATTCCTTATTATTCCACTACCCATTTTGTTCCCTCAGGCTTCTCTATTCCTGATAAAAAGTTTCTAATCAATGGTGATTGTATATTGGTTTATCCTATAATCCCTTCAGAAGTGAGGCATAACTTTCAGGAGTGAGGAAGTGATAGTTTCATAGGGGTGTGTGTGTGTTCTAATACTGTATTATATCATAAATCCCTATCAGTGCTCTCTCCCTCTCCATTAATTATCAGGTCACAGGATTATAGATTTGTCATAGTTGGTAGTAATTAGGCTATCTGACTTAGCTTTTAGAAACAAGCATTTTCTATGGAGAAATATTACATCTCCCCATTACTAAGCCTGGGACATACTTTCTCACAAACACACATATCATCCTGGGGGAAAGTGGCTCAAGTGCTTTTAAAATATTATCTCATTTTATCCTCAGAACAACCCTGGAAGCCAGGGGTAATTATCATTCCTATTTACAGAGGAGAAAACTGACGTACTCAGAGGTGATTTATCCAGGGTCACACATTTAGTCATTGCCTGAAGCTGAATTTGAATACAAGTTTTCTTGAATCTGTGACCAGCACTATATCCATTGCAACAGCAATCTGTCTCTGAGCACATTTGACAAAGGGGTGACTCACCATGCCTTTTGCCAGTAGTTTTTTCTTCTTTTCTTGGGCTCTTCATAAAGTTCCCTTTTAATATGATGTAGCGTTCTGCTGAGCTCCTGGTAGAGTCCTTAATAAGCTTTTCTTCCAAGTGTCTAGTTTGTTGTCAACACCTGATGCACAGCCTTGCACTCAAGGACACAATCAGAAGTCCAAAATCATTCAATCTCTTGAAGTTCACAAGGTCAATTTTGGGTCAAAGGGATCTGATTTTTCCTCCTGCAACCCCATTGTAACCCCACCCCAAATCCTCTCTGATTAGAATTGTTTCCACCACTAAGGCTGACTAATTTGTTACCTTATAAAAGACCCACAGGTTTGGGGAATTGCCTGAGTCTCTTTAGCCAATCCTAATACCTTTCTGTATGGGGTCATTCTGTTTCATCAAATGATTTTCATTGATGCTCAATTAATTAAAGACTTTTCATCCCTTATTTAATGTCTGGTCAATGTATTCATGACACATGTTCTCATCTGATTAAAGGAGTTATTTTCAGTGAGTTGGAGTGATTGATTGGTATATTCATTCAACCTACCCCCACACTTTCAACTATGAAAGTCTATGATTTTATGAATCTCTAATAATAAGCTTGTTCCAGATTGTACATATCTCATGGTGTAAGTAGAAAAAAGCATTGAATCTGAGATCAGAAGACTGGAATTTGAGTTCTTATTCTGCCATTTACTTTTCATGTAGTTTTAAGTCACTTAGCCTTTCTGTGCCTTAGCACTCTCTTCTGTATAATGGGAGTAATGATTAAAATACTTGCACTGTCTCTCAGTTTTGTTGCGAGGATTGAATGAGAGATCATTTGTATTAGGTGCTTTGTAACCAGAATGAACTAAACATAACCTGAGTTGATATTGGTGGTGGTAGTATCAATAATAACAGTACATGAGAAATGTTGCTATTCTAAGAATTTGTCAAATGTGTACAACAGAGATGTGAAAAAAATAGATAACTCATATAACAGTACTTACGAAGGGTTTGAATACAAATTGCTATTTTTCCCTGCTGTTGACTAGTGATTTTGATGAAGTTTACTTTTGATAGCCTAGAATACATCCAAATTCCACACAGAGGTTGGTGAAATTTCCTTTTTTATGATGATAGTATGACAGTAAAGTTTTATGCTTTGCCATCCTAATTTAGCAGAATAGTAAGAAATATTAAAGAATGTTTAAGCAATATATTTTTTCTCTGAAGTTGCTGATAAAACTTACTGGTCCAAGAAGATTTTCTCCTTGAGTCTAAAGTTGTAAAATCAGCTCTGTTGTTATGTCTCCTTTTCCTAGAATGACTACAAAAGATTGTCAATGCAGTGCAAAGATTTTGTTGTCGGACTTCTTGATCTTTGCAGAAATACAGAAGAAGTGGAGGCCATTCTGAATGGGGATGTTGAAGTGAACCCTAATAGTGGAGACCATGGGCGTCCAAGCCTTAGTCGTTTAAAACTTGCTATTAAATATGAAGTCAAAAAAGTAAGCTCAGGCATATAGCCCAGTTTTCTTTTTCTTTTTTCTTGAACTTTTACTGGTGCTGAACGAGATGATGCATTGATAGCTTAAACATTATCTCCTCCAAAAAACAAAAACAAAACCCACAATTCCATGCAACTATGTCTAACATGTAAATTCTCTTTAACCCCAATAGTTAAATGGACAGCATTTAACCAATAGAGAAAGTCAATGAGAGGCAGCAGGTTTACAGTGCTTAGAATGCTGTACTTGAAATCAGGAGAGATAAGGGTTGAAATCCTGTCTCTGACAGTAAGTCTGAGATCACAGACAAATCATTTAAACTCTCTGATCATTAATTTTTGGTCTGAAAACAAGGATGTTTATACCAGCACCTATCGTACAGGATCATTGTAAGGCTCAAACAAGCTAAGGTTTTAAAATCTTCTGTAAACCTTAAAATTTACAAATATCCTTAGACCCACTCTCCCTCCTCTCAGTAGTGATACCACTGCAAAAACCCACGTGAGCCTAATGATTCCTGGGCCTTTCTATCTGTGCTGCAGCTGGAACTCGTAGGTATGTTCTCTCTCTTATTTAGAGTGACAGCAGCGATCATCTTCTTCCATTTAGGTGCCGATTTAGGTGTTTTCATCTGATTAAGGTAGTTATTTTAAGTGTCTTGGGGCGATTGATTGGTTCATTCATTCAACCTACCCCAACCCGTTCAACTTAGAAAAATCTGTGACTTTATGAATTTCTAAAATATGACAGTTTTCCTTCAGTTGCTTTCTAACTTTTATGTATCTAATAGTGTAAGTGGGAAAAAACATTGAATTTAGGATTAGAAGACTGGGATTTACTATCCATGTAGTTTTAAGTCACTTGGTCTTTTTGTACCTTAGCCCCCTTCCTCTATTAAATGGGAGTATTAATTAAAATGCTTGCATATAGCAAATACTTGATAACACTTCATCAATTTAACATTTAAAGTGCTTTATAAATAGGTGACCTCAGTTGTGATGGAAGGAATAGAATGGAGCAGAGAGATTGTCCCAGTCAATTATTCTTGCTTAAGCAGATGATAAACACTATGGTTTCTCTGCTGGTGAAAGACTTCAGGTACTTTAAGTATCTTCTAAGTTTAACTCCCTAAATCAAATTTCCTGTCCTAGGTGTTTCCCTAAGAATTAAGTTAGATGAACATTTTGCTTTATTTCTAGTGTAGTCTAATTTGGGATCTTAATTTAGGATGAATACCTTTGGATCATCTCCTGTAATGGCATTCTTAATGAATCAGTCCTCTTTCTTCCTTTATCTCCTTCTGCTGCCCTTCCCTTCTTGCTTGGGGAGAGTCTTAGCCAACACTAGGCAAGGTACAGTCTCTCTTTTATACTGGTCTACTATAGGAGATAAACACATGTTGGAAACACTTCCTAGGTGGTTTTATATTCATTAGCTGACTGTTTTTCATCTTACATTTTTACCCTGATAAAATGTTCCTCCTAGAAGGCTCAAAATGATATGTTTAAATAAAAAAAAAACAGGATATGTTAATTTTCCATTAATTGTTTCCTTTCATTTGACCTCTGTTCCAGTTTGTAGCCCATCCAAACTGCCAACAACAGCTTCTCTCCATCTGGTATGAGAATCTCTCAGGTTTAAGACAGCAGACAATTGCTATCAAGTTTCTAGTGGTCCTTGCTGTGGCAGTCGGCTTGCCCTTCCTGGCCTTGATTTACTGGTTTGCTCCATGTAGCAAGGTGAGTTGGTAAAAAGCATCCCAGTTTGGAGAAAAACGTATTCGGTTGGACTGGACAAAATCAGTTGAAAAGTAGGAAATCTACAGATTGAAATGATACAGATATCTGATAGGATATTGTTAAGGTACTTTCCCTCACTTTTAAAATTTACCTTACTCGTTGATGTTGACCCTTTGAGAAATTAAGGATAGAAATCTGTCTCTTTAACCAAACTATTTTGCCCCAGTAAAGCATACAAATTTCATGTTTATATTATCTTGCAATTATTCAAACTGGCTATTTTTTTTGGTGGGGGGAGAGAAATAGAGATATTATATTATCGAAATAAGTTGCAGAATTAACCAGATTTACCAGTAACTAAGTCAGGTCAACTATAACTTTCTTCACCTTCATAATGTCCTTTTCCTCATTTGGAAATGGCTTCATTTTCTTCCAAAATGTTACCTCTAAATTTTAAAAACCAGTCTTGTCTCTTTGTTATTCTCTTTCTCTCCTTGAATACTTAATAGAAACAATCTGTTACCCTCCTAACAAAATTTATTGCCCTGTTCACTCATTTTACTAAAAAGTAATTTCTTTCCATTACATCTATATGGCAGTGTTTGGTGATAAGAATATGAGTATCAATAAATCCTCTTAACTTGTGAGTGAGCATATACTATTGTCTGTCTTGTTATATAATACACATACATTATATACTTGAACACATTAATGACCTTTGTATCAATGTGGGGACTCCTTGAACTGACACACCACTATATCTCTGTTCTTTAGTATTAGGTTGTGAAAAGTGGCAACCTGCGACTAAAGACTTTCTGGACTTAGCTGGTTGTTGGACTGTAGATATTCTGTTCATTATCAGGCCCTTATCTGCAGATTTTCCAGCTTGCTTGATTTGCCTAGATCTTGCCTTGTAATGGCAGAGTCTTCACATGAGTAAGACTTTGTGTGTGTGTGTGTGTGTTTGTGTGTGTGTGTATTTGCGGAGTGGAGGACAGACCTATGTTTTCAGTGATGTAAGAAATTTCCAGTGAAAAATTTCTTCTACCACGTAGATTAGCCTTCTCTGCAACTTACATGTATATTTGTGATAATAAATATGCTTATATTTATGTAAATATACATGCTATAATTATATTCATATATTTATAGTGGTGTCAAACTCAAATAGAAACAAGGCCACTAAACCATAATAAGGAAACCTACAGGTTGCATGTTGACTTCGAAAACCACATGTTAATATTATCTGTGTTCTACCATGTTTTTATTTGTATTGTTAAAAATGTCCCAATTAAATTTTAATCTGGTTCAGGAATGTGGTAGTTTTAGGCCATGTTTGATATATTATTTTCATGTAGGCTATTTCTGCTATGTATGCTCTTTGTATGTGTATATTATATACATATATGTAGATATTAGTAATATCTAAAAAGAAATATGCCCTCTCTGATCTTCCCCAGTTTTTTAAATCCACTATTCATATTAACTTATTTCACTTGATCAGCTCCCTTCCTTTCTCTACAGTAATGGGTTATGATGTTTATGTTCTATAATATCTATGTGGCCAAAAATACCCAAACGAAGACCTAGATCCTAGATTTAAGTTATCCAAGACCACTGAGAGAAAATCAGAAAAGCAAGAACATTTTTTTAAAGGTATAGTTCTCAATTATTTATGACAAGGAGTAAATGATACATAGACCAATAATATTTCTAGGTATTTTAAGGACTTCATTTCAGCTAACCTCTTCTCCCACCATGCCTTTTACCTGAACCATTAACAGGTGGCAAAACTGCATGTGCCATTGATCTTATTAAGTGAAATTAAAAAAAACATATTATACATGGTATGTATATATATATATACATACATACATATTATATATACATATGTAATATGTATATATAATTCTTTTCAATTGAGTGTTTTACAACATACAGACAAACCTGGGCATCTGCATTTGCCTCATGTATCAAAAGAGGTGGTTGAACTGAGTGACCTCTTCCAGCTCTAACTTATTATGACATCTGCAATTCTACTGCCAAATGAAATGGAAGAGGACAAATGACCATGCCTGCTCTGCCATCAAAGCATTTAGCTTCCATGTCAACTTTCTGAGAGAATAAAAGATTGCCAATAAGAATCAATGTTAAGGTCTTTCCACAAACAAGAATATTTTGCTTTTATACTTTTTGGTGCTAGATGATAGGACCTCTCATTTTGGCTTCAAGCATGATTTTTGGGGGAAGTTGATTACAATCTCAGGAAAATATCTTCATCATCTAGGGGCCTTATATCATGTGTGAGAATGAAATAAGTGAAATCATCCAAATAAATCAAATAATGATCAATCAATATTGCATTTTGATCTACCATAGGCTAATATCTGTTTGCTTATGTTCATGTCTACTTCCTTAAGTCTTCAACATGTTCCTTTTTTTTGATAAAGTTACTATTAAGGAATTTATTTTGAAATCAATAGTAACAGTAATAAGGTTTGCATTAAAAGAAAAATTCTTAAAGTGTTAAAGAGAATAATAAATAGGTAAGGAAAGAATTTACAGAAAAATAATCTTTTGTGCTTCTGTGTTTAATTTAATAACTATACACGTGAATTTTGGAAATACTGTTGTACGTAGATGTAACATCTTCCCTTTTTTTCCACTTGTACTCTGTCTTGGTATGTGTTCTGTGATATGCTACAGATGGGAAGGATAATGCGTGGACCATTCATGAAGTTTGTAGCCCATGCCGCCTCTTTCACCATTTTCCTGGGACTCCTAGTTATGAATGCAGCTGACAGATTTGAAGGCCCCAAACTCCGCCCTAATGAAACTAACACGGAAAATGGAAAACAGCTGTTCAGGATGAAAACATCCTGCTTCTCATGGATGGAGATGCTCATTATATCTTGGGTAATAGGTAAAGTATAATTTTCCATTATAATTTAGTTTTGCAACCCTAGCAGTTGGACTGAATGACACTGATTCCTTCAGACTAAACTCATACAAATGTATGCCACATGAAGGGAATGCTGTGATTTCTTTTGTGTCTTTAAGGCTCTGTTGTTTTGTATTCATTATTGACTTCATATTCTCCTCACGTGCGTTATGTTTTTTCATATATTTAAAGAATGTACAAAAAGAGAATTCAATGGGAAATTATGAGCCAAATTCTGCTGATCCTAGTTGCGCAAAGCTGCCATTCACATTCAGAAGAGTTATGACTAATTCCAGAGCAATGTGACATCTCCTATAGGCTCATTAACATATGCTAGGATTGATTATTCAACCAGATAATGAAATAAAGGTATTTGGGATATATGAGAATTTAGAAATGCATCTTTGAGCTCAATAGGAGTTTTAAATTTTAAAGTTGGTGGCACAGTGAATAGGGAATTAGATCTAAAGTCTAGAAGACCTGAGTTCAAATATGGTCTCCAGCATCAACTAGTTGTGTGACCCTAAGCAAGTCACTAAAATTTCTGTTTGTCTCAGTTTCTTGAGCTGTAAAATGGATATAATAATAGCAACTACCTCCCAGGGTTGTAGTGGGGACCAAATAGGATAATATTATGCTTCAAGGATACTTGAAGAGCTAATAGAAGCAAGCTAATGCTAATGTTGACTTCAGTAAAAGATAAACTTTCTGTTTCCTTAGCTATAAAATAAAGGGGTTGGGCCACATGATCGCTAGGGTACCTTCTAGCTCTGTGATTAGATCATGTGGTGATGTTATATCGGACAGAATGAAGAAGACCAGATGGCTTAAACAGGAAATCTCTCATGTGGTTCAGGAAATAATCTAGGTGACTTCATGCAGTTATCGTGATTTTGCACAAATCTTTTATTGATTTAATAGATATTCTTCTTACATGATAGGTACATGTATTATTTTTAATTTTTATGCTTTTCCCAACTCGCATTATTTTTATTTTTGTACAGTTGTTCTTTCCAAAGTAAGCCATTATAGGAGAAGAATGATCTAATCACGGAGCTAGAAAGTACCCTAGAGATAATGTGGCCCAATCCCTTTATTTTATAGCTAAGGAAACAGAAAGTTTATCTTTTACTGAAGTCAACATTAGCATTAGCTATAGAAAGAAATATGATTTGTATATAGGACAGAAAAAATTAATCAAAGTATGCCCATTTTTGTACTTTTCTTGAGTAATGTTTTCAGTGGTTTATAGGCATATTACTTTACGTGTGAATATTTTGTTCATCAGTGTAGCTCACAACCTTGCCATTGTCTTCAGAATGATCATCCATTTATTTTTAAAAATAAATTTTGTATTTCTTCTTGATCTTCCTCCA